>JAQFVV010000003.1:23538605-24738605 GCA_028023455.1 Epiperipatus broadwayi | reverse complement strand
ATATATCCTAAGAATAATAATTTTAAGAATCTCCAGTGTAATGATTAGAGAATATCTGCTTGCCCAACACACATTCTCAGATATGATTTGGGATGAATTAACTTAACAAGCAGGTTTAGAATTTTAACCAAGTCATAGTTAACATAGTTAATCATCAGTACTGATTAGTAAATCTAGCTATTATCAGCTGGAGAATAAAAGTCCCATATGGTCAGGTGAGTAATGACAATACATGAATGTAAAATCAATATTAATATAATACAAAGTATCTTTCACTACAGATGGGAAAGATGCTCTATTTCTATAGTTGCTGTGCCAATGACTATTTTTTTATCATATATCATATATCATAAATGTGAAAAACGAACATTAATTTAATTTTAGGCACATAATTATAGAAAATGCAAAGTAGATTAAAACAGGGTTTGTTAGAAAAAGACACACACACATATATTTCTAAAATACCCTAAATACTCACATTGTTTCTTTAAACCATATGGTTACACTAGAAAAATGTAAATGACTCCCAAGATGCATTTTGATAGGAACTATGTGTTAAAAAAAATTAATGTATACACTGTATTTGATCTTTAGTACAGGATTAAAAATATATGACTTTTAAAAATATAATAATTTCTAACTTCAAATAGTTAATAGTGAAGAAGTTTGAAGGCAGCAGTTATCTAAGAATGCATTTTGATAAAATGACACTTATAAATTGAAGTTATATATATATGTTGAAATAAATATTTTCAAGGGAAAAATATGCTTTATAAATCATATTTTCAAGAGCAATTGTGTTTAATAGTATGCACATATTGTAATGGTCAAGGTTTTCTGCCAGAAGAGGGGGATCACATCATACTGCGGTCAGACCTAAAGTCTTTGGGTAGGATGCTGTGAATGACACAATGAAGTACCTAACCAATGATCTACTAGCTCTAAGTTTATACATTAAATTCAGATACAATTTAGGCTAGTTCATCCATGGCTCACCCTTCTCTGATTCCGTTACACCTCAGTATCCAAACTTAGGAAAATGTTGCTTTTGGTTCTCTTCAGGGGCAAATTTACTTTGTATAGCAGCACCTCTATACAGGTTCTGATTGACTTAAGATCCATCCAACTCTATTGCTGTATCATTATATATGGAAAAGTGGATGTGCGCATATATATATATTGTAACAGACGGTAAAATATGCCTAGATTCAATCCTGCCCACAACAGATGTAACGGATGGGAAATAACCTGTGGACTGTAATATTATGCAGATGTAGCAATCTGGAGACTATGACTCAGTGTGCCCTGATTTATTGCCCCTGATAACATGGTCCACGAAATTCTACCAAGCTTGGAAGGGGAAAAAGTTGCATCTAACTATGGTCGAACTTTGAGTCTTCGAGTAGGATACTAATGAAAACCTGATGAAATGCTTAACCAATGATTGCACGCACTTGCAATTGACTAGCTCTATCCCTATTTAATAATATCAAATGCAATTTAGGTTAGTTCATCCACTTTCACCCCTTTCCGATTCCATTGTGCTCTAATATTCGACCCCAGAGAGAATATTGCTTTTGACCCTACAAAGCAACTTCTGCACCTCTGTATAGGTTACAACTAGCATTTATTATATTTGTTTTACTATACAACTTTTATGTGACAAGAAAATAGATGTGTATACATACATAATTGTTTGTTAACTGTAGAAGGGTCAGGACAACTCAATAAACCAGAGACCAGAATAATATAACTCTTAAACATTTATTGACAATGATAAATAACATTAACATAAAGTATAATAACAATAGTAATAATAATATATATATATAAATGTCACATGTGAACTTCTACCATTCTGTTAGCTAATAATTCTCTAGATCCATCCCTTTTACCCCATGGTAGAAATCCATCTACGACACTCATTCTTTACAAATTATGAACTATATAGAAAAATAAATATTAATAATTTAAAATGATTGAGATGCTGGCTAGCTAAATTATATATTTACTGATTTTCGCAATTTATTTAAGTTCCCCCAATTTATATATATGTGATAGGTATAGTAATTAACACTAGTTGATTAGTCAATCACACTGGAAAAATATATATACCGAGGATTAATCAACAAAATAAAACATATAAGGTGTATTCTGTACCAAGTGTTGCAATTTAATCTGTAAAAATAAATATAGAGAATCTTCCATTACTATTTACATGGATAACCTTATGTGAAGCAGGTAAGTTGACCTAGATTTTATTTACAATAAAATAAAAATAACTAAGTGAATCATCCCCCCATTTCTTCTTTGCTAATTCTGAAAAATGAGGTGTCTAGTTTCATAGTGTGAAAATACAACATAGATTAAAAAAAAATCAAACAAAAATTTATAACATTAATTTCTTGATTAAAATTGTAGTTGGAACAAAGTTCATAAAAATCATCCTAATAGTAGTAGTAGTTGATGGTTAAGCATGTTACTCTCCAACAGCAGTTTGACTCGGCAAATCATTTTCCTTAGCAAGGATAGATAGGTACATTGGGGTCTCCTGTAGTCATTTATAGTAAACACCTCAATCCTTAACTGATTTAAATATTCCAATGCTTGTTTCCTTTGGACTGCAGGCATCCTCTTGTGTGTTTTATAATAAAGTAGAATGAAAATAGAGGTTTTATGCAACTGTTAGGAAATGACATGATTCACAATAGCATTTTTTGCTTTAGCCCATCTTCATCTTAAAATACCATTAAATAATTATTTGTAATCATAAATTATATTAGATAATATAGAAGCACTTTACATATATATATATACATTAAAAGAGTTATTTCATTTTTGCTTCCTATTTTCAGCAGACTTAATTTTCGTTTTTTATTTTTGAAAAGAATTAAAATACTAAAATTATTCCAATAACCTTCAACACATGATTTAATTATACAAAAATATATAAATTATTCTTACTTTTACTTCTCACTTTCTTTCTTCTGAATTTGACAAACTTTAAAGTACAATACTTGATTTTAATAACTTCTATAATTCAAGTAAAAGAAGAAACAAAACTTCATTTTAGCGTTTGAAATTTTAATTTAATTGCTATCATCGCTGGAATATTATTGACAAGAAGAGTGATTTGTAAAAAGTTTCTGTTTTTATACAGTCCATGCGGAGATCTCCTGAAACGCTTAGATTTTTAACTGCCTATTGTATAAATACATTTCATTTATAACACAGTTTTATTTTCACACGTGGCCACCTAACTTGACCTCAGGCTATCCCAAAGTCATCTGATTATAAATTACATTCAATTTTAGATTTAAAACAATCCATTACAGTTTATTAATCAAATATTGGTTGTATTAAATGATTTGTTACAAAATAATAATTTATTGTGAGTTTCCTAATTCACTGTGAATATAAATAAATAAATATATATGTGTTGTACATGTTATATATGTTAATAATAAACAAATAATCTCCCCATTATTAATGCAAGTTTCAAATGGACTGGATTCAATAAATAGGCCAATCTTGTTAGGAATATTTGCGTTGTAAGCTAACCCCTACAATATATATATAGTCAAATAAGTTGATGAATGGGTGTATGAATGATTTTGATAAACTAGAGCCCAGTTAAATTTTAAATCAAATTAATAACTTTTATTAATAAATAAAATTTAAAACTCATTTAACATCATAAAAAATATAGTTATATGTGTCAAGTATGTATTTCTACCATATCATCGATTAAAAATATCCATTATTCCAACCCATACTCATGGTAGAGATACATAATTCAGCACTCACTATTTACAAAGCAAATTAAATTAATAAAAAAAAAAATCATGATTACATCAACGATGAAGCTGACTAACTAATTTACAATGTTACACAAAGATATATAATAGCCTCTGCATCGAATTCCAATGATTGACATTCCATTTTGTTTGGGACCCCCTGCCTAAGTATGGTTGGTATGTTTGACAGAAAAGCCCATCCACATAAAAAGAGTAGGCATTCACACAGAATAAAATAAATATAACGACTGTTAATTAAAATAAATAAACAACACTAATTCTGTCCTGTAATAGTGCATGTAATTAATATGGAATAATATCAAAACTCTTACCTCATTCCATATTATGTGGTGGGGATCCAAATATCATGTCACTATGGAGAGAACTGACCTAAACTTTATTTACATAAAAAAAAATATTATCTAAGTTAAGATTTTTACCCCCTGCACTATGTTGGGTAGAAATGAAATGAGAATAGAAATTTTATAAACATATAAAAAAAAAATCTAACACTTAATAAATCAAATTTTCTTCAATCATCCAGATTAAAATCCATGAATCTAGCGATAATGTCTCTCATGGATGCAGTCTATTACCTTCTTTTCATTATATTCTAGGTAAGTCCTTCCTCAATCATTCGAATTCCTCAGCAACATGCTTGGAACGATGTTGTTTCCAATTTCTGCAGCTGCTTTTCTCCTGGATCTATTTAAACATTTTGTATGGAACATTTGATATTTCTTTATGCATTATATAGACGAGTGAATTAAATCATTACACCCCTGTGGTTGAGAGAGTAGCTATTATTTTATAATAGATTTAATTTTCTTCAGTTCATTATTTGGCATTTAGTGAGTTATATAAAAGAAAAATTTTACTTCATCATTTATCTATATACGCTGGTGATGTACTCTTTCCTTTTCTCCTTGTTCGAACAATAGCACAGTCTTTCTCAAAATCAGTTCAATTCTTTCATCAAATTGCTAGAAATGATCAACTTTCTTTATTTCAAAAGTTGATTATGATTTCTTTCAACTTTTGTGATGTGAAAATTATACGGCTGATATGGGATTTTCAAACAAATCATCCATTTTCCCTTGCATTAGCAGATTCGATCTTGAGATTTTGGTTATGTGTGGTTATCCTATCCATCGATAAATAACAAAAGACAATGGAAATGAACTGGGTTCACTTTTATACCCTGCCTAGTTTCCGTTGCCTAGTATATGAGCTTTTTCACTTCTTTTATTGTTGTAATTGTCTATTGTTGCCTTTACTAAATGGTTGTAGTTAAAATTAAAATTACGTAATAAAATTCTACTCTCATTTTCTAACATTTGGTTGCCTAGGTATTGACTTGACATTAGGTCATTGCTATGACTACTAAGTTGAAGTCATAAATCATGATGTCTAATACATTGACAAATATCTTATTGTTAGTATATATATAAGATTTTATTAAATAAATGTTTTTTTTTACTTCACTTTGAAAAAGATAAATTATCCAATTGTGACATTATTTAATTTAAGATTTAATAAAACAAGCTTTTGTTACACGTGTATGTATATTGTAACAGTCAAAACATGTCTATCTCGCTAACACGCTGCAGAATTTAAACCCGGGACATAGAACTCAACACTAGGAGAGTTACCTCCCAGAAGTCCCAAGTTCGAATCCAAAGTCCAAACTCCACAATACCCTCTACGTGATAACACATTTGATGCTACTAATAGTATAATTTCATGCCAGTGCCGGTGATCAGGGAGAAGACAAAAGACTCTAAATCTAAAATAGCCCTAGGTTAATTTAACAATAACTTATAGATGTGCCAAAGATAAGTTTAATGTACTATGTAATTTATATTGCACCCCGAATAAATAAAAAAAAGAAAGAAATTTCTAAATAAGATTTTAATGATTTGACAATAAAATAATTTAGCGATATAAATTGGATAGTTATATAATAAACAAACAAGATGGCTGATACCTCGTACTTGGGTTCGTTTAGATAACGTGTCTAAAATTTGGTGACATGGTAGGCATATGTGAGTCATGTAAAGTCTAACAGAGTTTGAAATATTCTAAAACATTTATAATTGGAGATTTAAATGGAGATCGAGAGTCGCTCGCGAATAGATTATAAGATCGAGCTATACTGAACGGATTTGAAATTCATTTAAATAGAATTCTTTTAATAAGTAATAAGGTAATTTTGGTTATGGTAATAGAAATGAGAGAGGACATAGACTTGTGGAGTTTGCAGAAAAAGAAAAACTTTATATTATGAATTCATTTTTTGACAAAAAGGTTAAAAGGAAATGGACATGGAAGCATCCAAATGAAGGTACAGCAGAATTGGATTATATTTTGACTAACAGAAAATACATATTTCAAGATTGTAATGTTCTTAATAAATTTAACACAGGAAGTGATCATCGATTAGTAAGGTGTAAGTTATGTGTTAATGTAAAACTAGAAAGACAAAAATTATTAAGAAAAACAATATTTACAGTTGATATTCCTAATCTTCAGAAACATTCTAATGAATTTAAATTAGAACTTACAAATAGGTTTCAAGTGTTAGGAGATTTTGAACATGATACAGATTTGAATGAAATTAATATGAAAATAACTGATACACTTTTAAAAACTGCAACAAACATAGCTGGTAGAAAAAAGCAGCAATTGACTAATAAAATTTCTACTGAGACTAGAGAATTTATGAAGAAAAGAAGGAATATGAAGATATACAAAAATGATGTATTAAAAAGAATTGAATATCTCGAATTTTGTAAAATGGTACAGAAAAGAGTTGAAAATGATATAAGAAAGTATAACTGTGAAATAGCAAGGAAAGCTGTAGAAGAAAATAAAAGTCTCAAAAATGTTAAACAACATTTTGGTATTGGTAGAAAATTTATATCTGCAATAAGAAAAAAAGATGGAATTATTACTAAAAAGAGAGATGACATCATGAAATTGGTAGAAGATTTTTATCAAGAATTATATAGTAATAAAGAACAAGTACCTCCTATATCTATTACATCTTCCGAATTGCCCAGAATTTTAAATGAAGAAATGAGACATGCAATTAAGTGTATGAAGAAAGGAAAGGCTCCAGGAAATGATGGAATTATAATTGATATATTAAAAGAAGCAGGTGAAGAAATAGAAACAATTTTAGCAAAGTTATATACCAAATGTCTAAATGATAAAGATGTACCGGAAGATTGGAAGACTGCAGTAATAATATTAATATTTAAAAAAGGTGATAAAGAAGATATTAGAAATTACAGACCTATCAGCCTTTTATCAGTTTTATATAAAATTTTTACCAAGATAATTACAACTCGTCTACAGAGAACTTTGGATTTCCACCAACCAAGAGAACAAGCTGGATTTAAAAGTGGTTTTAGTACAATAGATCATATCCAGGTATTGAGAGAAGTCATAGAAAGGACAAATGAATATGAGTTGTCATTATGTTTTGGATTTGTAGATTATGAAAAGGCATTCGATTCTATACACATTTCTTCAGTGATTAAAGCATTGGATCATCAAGGTATAGATCCAGGATATTGTCATATTTTAAAGAATATTTATAAAAATGCAACAGCAACAATTAGATTACATAATGATACTGGAAAAATCAACATTGAGAAAGGTGTAAGACAAGGTGACTCCATATCTCCAAAACTCTTTACAGCAGTGCTGCAAGAAGTATTTTGTGAATTAAAATGGGAGGCTAAAGGAGTGAAAGTAAATGGAGAGTATTTAAGTCATTTAGATTTCGCAGATGATGTAGTTGTTTTTGCAAATAATGCTTCAGAGCTGCAGGAGTTAGCAGATGAAAGTAGAAAAGTAGGACTAAAGATAAATGTTAAAAAGACTAAAGTAATGTTTAATCGATTTGCTCAAAATATGAAAATAAAGATTGATTATGAAGAATTAGAAGAAGTTAACAGTTACAAATATCTTGGTCAGATTATTAATACAGATGGAAACATAATGGAGGAAATTAATCATAGAATTAAACTTTGTTGGAGTGCTTTTGGTAGAAATAACTTGATACTAAAAGGATATATGCCTATGTGTTTGAAAAGGATGGTTTTTAACAAATGTGTTTTACCAGTTCTTACTTATGGATCTGAGACTTGGACACTTAATAGAAGAGCAATACAGAGACTTCAGACCACTCAAAGGAGTATGGAGAGATGTATGTTGGGAGTAACAAGAAGAGATCGAAAACGCAATGTATGGGTAAGACAACAAACAGGTGTTACTGACCTTATTGAAAAAATTAAAAGATTGAAATGGAGTTGGGCTGGACATATTGCTAGAAGAGATGATAATAGATGGACAATTGAAATTTTAAACTGGATTCCAAGAGATTGTAAAAGACCCAGAAAGAGACCACATGTGAGATGGATGGATGAAATAAGAAAATGTGCAGGGGTGTTGTGGAGAAGAGAAGCTAAAGATCGGAGAAGATGGATTAAACTTGGAGAGACCTTCATCCTGCAGTGGATTGATAATGGTTGATGATGATGATGATATACAAGCAACAAAGATTACAAATTATAAAATTATTATAAAAAAGCCTTTTTCGGCAAATTATGTTTTTTTTTGCCCTTTTCAATATGTCTCCATGATTTAAAGCACATACAGCAACATCTATATCAACACACGAGAGAAGACAGATAAACAAATGGATATCTGACATGATCTATTATGTGATTTTTTTTCCTCAATTCTACAAAATTACTCTGTTATATATATTGAATGGATATATATCCGCATATATTAATTAATTAACTATCCATTCTTTATCCATTAACCACTTATTATTTAACTTAATGGATATTTTGTATATATTCATACAGTTGTTTTTATTATACATGATGTAGTTTGTTTCATATATTTTACGTCTATTAACATTTTTAATATAATCAAGAACACTTATATTATCAATACAATTTATTTTATGTCCGTACTGCAAATAATGAACATATAACGCAGATCTATCATCTTTCCTAGCAATAGCATCATTGTGTTCTTATGATGTCTGGCCATAGTAAATCATATTATAATTGTTAAAATTTTAAATATTATATTAAACATGGCAGATCCTCTGGGATTATGAGTTCAATGACAGTTTTTTCATCTTACTTTAAAACTATTACTTGAAATTTATAGAATTCATGAGAAATATATGATAGACCCATAATACATGCATTTCAAGAGATATTTTATAGTTTGTCTTATCATTTAAAATTGATTGATTAGTATAAAAACAGAATTATTCAATAGAAGATTTGTTTCTTTTTCATATAATTTCATCTGTGTTACCCTGCACATTGCTACATTAGCTTTTTTGATTGTTTTAATTAATGATTTTTGGAATCCATACTAAGTTCTGAATCACATTGTTTTTCCAAAACATTTTAGTTATTATTTACAAATTATTTCCTAAATTGAATGTAATACGTCATAGTTTAAAACATTTGAATAATTGCTTTGTTTCATATAAACAGTGTATTTTCATATTTATACCAATCAGGACTTTATATAATTCCTCTGTTTTCCCTTTAAAATCTGCATAGACAGCAGTACTTTTTTTTCACCACTTTGGAATCATCTATGAAAGCATGAATAATCAGTGAACCCAAATAACATGTCGTTATTGATATCTTACTGGCAAAAACTCACTCAACATATCTGGCTCTAGAATAATATGATATAAAGTGTATTGTTCCCATAAATATTAAGTTATCAAAATTATTCAATTCTCTGAACTAACCTTGGTTTGATAATCAGCATTTTATAATATTTTTGTTTTTAAATACTCATAGTAAGCCAAACTCATAAAATTTGATCATACTTTCAGAATTCCCTCCCACATGACTGTCTTGATACTATTTACTTTCAATACCTATATAAGCAATAGTTGCAACTTATCTAGCTTTAAAACAGTTTTTTTTTTTTTAGGTTTATGCTGCCTAAAATGGAATTAATATTTATTTATTTATTTATTTTAAATGTCTATTAACTCAAAATATGTATAGTAAATGTTGGAGTTTATGTCATCAATTAATCAGTAAAAAATAATTGAATGATTTTATTGCTTGAGAACTCATACAATGTTTGCACACTGAAAATGATTGTCAGAGCCGTGATCGAGGATTGAAAACTTTAGCATTCTCCACTCTACCAATTATGTATGAAGATAAAATCTTCATTAATTCTTGAGAAATATCAGATTTTTTTTTAATTAGTAGTTTCATTAAATATTGTGTAGCATCAATGGTTTTATAAAAAGAAAAGTTTAAATTAAATATACAATCAACATGAATAATAATGCTTAATATAACTTTTTGCAAAATGAACTAGAATATATCATCAGTTTGATTGATGGCAACTCCACAAACTCACTCATAAAAAAAAGTTAAAAGTTACTATATTCATAATATTAGGAGCAGTAATAAATCGACATTACATGGCATGCAATCTATTATAGCCAAAGTTCCAAATTGGTTTCTGACTTATGACCTTCTTCAGAACTACTTCTGAAATTATATATAAGCAAATAAAGTAATGAGATGTTTTATAGGTATTTATAAAAAAATTAAAAAAATGATTTCTCATATCTTTATTTTTGCATTGTAAATTAATTTTTATTTAAATCACTTAAAATTTATAATCTAAAATATTTTTATATACCAAAAAAATTAAATAAAATTAATATTTTTTAAAGCAAATGCTTATTGCAAATTAAACTAGTGTTTTTCATATATTACTTTCTATAGTGCTAAATATAAAAGAAGTGAAACTGTTACTTTATAAGCCATCCTGAATTTAAAACATACTAGTTATTGAATCACTGTCTAAAATTATTTCTATATTAAATATTTCATTCTTTAAAATTCTATGTAAATTGACTTTGTTTGAAATAACTCATATTTTAATAGAAAAATTCTATTGCATTGATAAAATCATTACTATTACATGTTTTAAGCTGACCCTGGTGTAACACGTGTTCTGCAAATGGGTTGATAATTTCTTTTATGTTTTAATTCTTGGCAGCTATTAAATATATTTTTAAAATTTATCATTATAGAGAGCAATAATTATACTTCAATCATTTATTACAATTACTTTTGAGGTGTATTAATTTGTGTCAGATTGAAAAATGTTATTTCTAGATAACATGATTTTAACTTCACCAGTTTATAGTTGGTGATTACATTTTAATTAAAATATTTGTAAATAAATAAACAGAATCGCCTTTATAAATAGCCCTGAGCATTGTTAGCTTTATTATCAAAGTAATATATAGTTTCAGTGCAGTTTGAAAATTTATAATTGATTTTGTTAGTCTGCTTTCAAAACATGTTATATTTGCCTGTTTAATGAGATTTGTTAAAACTTTTTTGAATTTATAATCTCACTCTCTTTAATCAAGTTGCAAATTTTAGTGTTTATATAAACATATTAGACCATAATTAAAGATGTAGGTATCTATCTTTATGTACAAAGGAGGCTGCCTTGACAACAGATTGAGCTTGTTATTGATATTGTTTAAGTGTGTACTACTAACATGTATTTATATATGTATACACCTCAGATGTGAAATGTTGCTAAACTAGTAATGCTATGTGACTGTATACTGTAGTTGAATAACAGGTTTATTTTGCAGAGCTGATTTGTATTATAATGTTCAGCCCTTTTAATATAAATAACAAAACTAAAAAAAAACTGATTAGATTTTAAAACATAAAATAATCACAAGTTTTTTTTTAAAAAATTTAAACATCTAAATGTTACAGTGAATTAGTCTAAAACAGAGTAAAGGAAACTACAAATTATCACCTTAAATATTAATTAATAATCTACTGAATCATAATAAATATTAGTGTTTAAAGTGTTAATATATAGGGGTTTAAAATTCTCTTTAAGCTAAGTCACTGTAATGTTTAATATTTAAAATATTTTATATTTTAAAATTGAATTGTCTTAAATTCAACATTTATATGCAAAGGGATTTTCATGTTATGTTGTAAGGGCTAAGCTATGAACTCACAAGTTAAATTAAAAGCAGTGTTTATTCTGTGAAACAATGTTAGTGTGATGTCAAAATTGGTAAGATTATGTTGTGTGTTATTAATATAAATGTAACACCTGCTTTTTTTAATCAGAAAACCTGTAAGATATAAACCAATCATTTATATACCCAAATGTTATTTATTAGCATTGAATTTATTTATTATCATTTTCAACCATTATTGTAAAGTGAAGGTTTTTTCAAAGTTAATCCAGTTTTTCTGATCTATAACCTCTTTTCTACACATTTCCCCAACATACTTCCTTATTTCATCTATCCAGCTCATATGCGATCTCTTACAATCTCTTGGAATCCAATTTAAAATTTTAACTTTCCATCTCTTCTATCAATATATGCAGCCAACTCCACATCAATGTCTCAATTCTTTCAATGATGGCAATACTACCTGTTTCTTTTCTTACCCATATAATTTGTTTTAAATTCCTTCTTGTTACTCCTAACATACATCTCTCTATACTTTAGTAAGTAGTCTGAAGTTTCTCTATGGCTCTTCTGTTAAATGTCCGAGTCTCAGATCCATAAATGAGAATTTGTAAAACATATTTATTAAAAACCTTTTTCAAACACGTAGGCATATTTCCTTTTAATATTAAATTATTTCTACTCCAAGTTTAATTCTATGATTAATTTCATCCAATATGATTCAGTCTGTATTAATAATTTGACCAAAATATTTGTAGTTGTTAACTTCTACTAATTCATCATTTTCAATTTTTGTTTCCTTCCTTTCAGAAATTCCATTAAACATTACTTTAGTCTTTTTAGCATTTATCTTTAGTCCTATCTTTTACTTTTATCTGACAACTTTTGCAACATTTCCTTTGCAAAAACAATTACATCATCTACAAAATCTAGATGACTTAAATAATCTCCATTTACTTTTACTCCTCCATCTTCCCATTTTAATTCACAAAATACTTATTGTAAAATTACTGTAAAAAGTTTTGGAAATACCCTTCTCAATGTTAATCTTCCTAGTTTCATTATGTAATCTAATCATTGTTGTTGCATTTTGATAAATATTTTTCAGAATATGACAATATCCTGGATCTATACCTTGATGATCGAATGTTTTAATCACTGAGGAAATGCCTTTTTTATAATCTAAAAATCCAATGCATAATGGCAACTCACTATATGGCAAATATTTTAATAAATGGGGATTCTGTTTTAATATTAAGATTAAAAATCTGCAATCACAATTTTATAAGCTAGAAGCTAATCAAGATGAGCTACACATGGCTGAGAAAAATAGTATACTGTCAGTGCAATGATGCAGTCAAAAGAATAACATATACTACAAATATATGGCATGAGCTTCATTTTCATTTTTAAAAAAAATAAAATTGATGCTTCAATTTGTTACAGGTATAGGATAAATATATATGCAAACTATATCAATTATTTGCACTAGATAGGATTATAGAACAATCTTCTGATGATCTCAGATAAAAAAAAATGTGAAGGTGTGAGGGATAGGATATCAACTCTCTCTGTTTCATGACACATTTGTGTGTATATATACACACAAGCCTATGCTTTATTGTAGAGGTAATACATCCACGTGCAAGTAATTTAAAGTTTGAATTTAGGTCAAGTGAATATTTTCAAAAGGCTCAGGATTTTTCTTTCAAAAAGCTGACTCATAGCTAAATTAGCCAACCTCCAACATTTATTCGTAAATAGATATCTAGCTATCCTAATCTAATGGCAAAACAAGGATGGAAATTATTCAAGCTCTCATCATCCAGTAACCTAATAATTATTCCTTTCTTCTTTATTTCTCTTTTATCAGAAATTATTGCCTTGAAATGAAATACTTATTAAAAAGCAGTATTTGCATAAATATATCTGGCATACACAAAATTTAAAGAAGGGATTAAAATTCATTATATTCTTGAAAGTTGTAAAATAATTTAATAATATGAAAAAGAGGGAGAAAATAACCTTTTTTTATTTTGCACCAATAAACTTTTTAAATATTTATTATAAAAATGAAAATCTCAGATAACCAAAAATTTAAATAGTAATTTTTTTCAATCTTACCATTTTACCCCATATAATATAAGCTTTAGTAATATAAAACTAAGGTTATCATAATATATAGAAACTAAATAGGTTTCAGTTCTATATAATTATTATACAAGCAAATTGGCTTGGATTGAAAAAAAATATATAGATTTTTCAATTTAGGCCCATAGCTTGATAGTATAATGAGAAGTAAAAACTGAATGCATAAAATCAAAAAGATCCAAGTGGATTGTTCAAAAATCCAAAAGTTCTTCAATGATGAAAGCCACAGAGTAGAAACTAATCTGGGTATATTTGGTTAGGACAGTATTGGATAAGGATTTATTAAGCATTACTATCTGGCAACTATTAATGACTAAAGCTTACACTAGATGGCATAAACTTAGTAAGGTTGGATGAAATTGCTATTTGACAACAAAAATGATTAAGACTGATGTGTCCCTGACTATGACTGGGTGGCCAGTTCACAAGAATACATAATTAATGTTAATAGCAACACACATAAAAATATGACAATTTATTAACAATTAGACAGTTCTAATCAAACTTCAATATACAATTAGTTAGCCCTTGTGCGAACATAACTCATAAAGTTAAATAACAATTAATGAATAAAATGTTTTTAGTTAAGGTAAATAACGATGTACTTTACTTACTCACAGTCTATAGCCTTTTAAAAAACACATCTCTCGGTGACCCTCTTGAGGTATTTCAAAATAATAATAAGACTGGGACAGTCTGCTAAACATCCTAATCGGCTTGGTTACCTACATGAACCTAGATCCTGGGAATGACATCCACTGATGATGACCTAATCAGCAACTTCAACTTGAAGAATCAACAACCACAAAAGAGCCAGCAGTCCTTTTTCTCTAGCTTTTTATACATCTCTTCTTTTGTTTCTCTTATTTTTTCTGGAGTAAATTCTTTGGTTTTAATCAATTTGCTTAATTAATTTACTTATTATTTAGAGTTTGTTACTGTACAATGAAATTCCTCTCAGCTTTTTAATTATGCATACAATTAATTACTCCTTAGGAATTTACTTCCATATAAGGTTTTAAAATCTATACTAATTAATTAATCTGTTAGGAATTTATTTCTATATAAGTTAAGTTTTACAATCTATACAATTAATTTATATATGTCTCTATTAAAAAGCTTTTATTTTTAAACTTAGTTTAATTTAAAATTTCTTAATTGATTTACTTTTGCAGCACTATAACTCACTTTCTTACATGTACATTGAATATTTAGCAATGACTTTGCTCGAAGATTTATAATGATGGCATTTTGATAGTAACTATATATTGAACTATTTCCATCATCTGTAGAAAATTTTAAAATGTTTGCAAATTTGTTTAAGGCATTCAATATTTAATGTTAGATGATAGAAATAGTTCAACATATAAGTAAAACATGATGTTTTTTGCTTATATGATGTTTTGAATAACATGTTTTCCAAAAATGTTTTTAATAAAGAAATATTCTGTAAATATGATTAATCACTGAAGAAAGACACCCTTTAATGTGTTATAGCAATAAATGTTTATAATCAACTAATCAAAAAAATGCAGACCGGATTGTATACATAAATTGGCAACTGCTTATATATAAATTATTGATAACTGAGTGATACTATAAGATTTTCAATAATCTATTAACTTTCTTCATTACTCTTTTTTTTTTATAGGACAGGGGCACTCCATGTAGGGGATCGTTTACTTGCCATCAATAATAAAACATTGCGAGGAAAAACTTTAAGTGAAGCTATCCAAATGCTGCAGAATGCTGGTGACATTGTTACACTTAAGATATCTAAAGCTTGTGATAATATGAGTAAGTCATTCAGAGCATATTATGGTGAAATATTAGCATATAGTTATTTTAATAATAATAAAAATACTCTTTCATTAATAGGAACCAAACAAAATGCTGATAGAACATCAGAGGTAAGAGAATTTAAGATTATTTCCAAAATTTTAAGCTAGAATTTATCTTTTAACACTAACTTATGTAAAATCATTTTGACATAGTGAATATTTAACATTGTATAAAACTTACATGGGTTATTCCATGTCATGTGGTTAAATTTAAATTACCAATGTATATTTTTTAAAAACTTTGCACACATTTGTTACTTTAACAGCATTAAAAAGCTGCTTTTAAACATCCTCTATCAGCTCACAGTAAAATAAAATAGTAATCAAATTCGGGATTGCAACCTGTGACATGGGTCACATGATCAGTCTCAAAGAAACCTTCATTAGATGTGTCAAGCTTTTAAACATCACTAATCTCAAGTCAGACTAAACTTTTTAATCTTATTATATATATATTTTAACTTAGAAGTAAGAAATATTTATTATTGTATCAGTGTCACAAATATAAAATTTTATCTGAAATCATGTTAGGGTTAGAATCTTTTTAGCCTACTTATCATTGCCCTTAATAAATCATCAAACACAATTTTTAAAGTTAGGAACAAGCCAGAAAACAAAATAAATACTTTTATTCAGCTTTTGATAAGGTTTATATTGACACCAAGCAAGCTTATATTTAAAGAAATTATGAATCCAAAATTTTGAAAATTGATTTCTCCAAAATATTTTTTTAAAAAACTGTTATTCATTCTTCATGATTTTAAAAAATGCTTGAAAAATTTCAATGAGTTCTTAAATTTTCCAATTTTTTTTTCATAGCTGAGATGTGATATTATAAATAAAAAATTATTAATTAATTCCGTGATTTTTTTTGTACAATAGAAAAAAATTATACGTTTCTTGCATTTATGAAAGTTTCTTAAGGAATGTGTATACATATATAATAAATTGCCTAAACCATCAGATAAATATTTGTAATCCATCAAACATTTCAGATTTCTTGTGCAGTCTTCCAAATTTTGTTATAAATTTTGAACTATCACTCAATGTAAAATTTCTCAGATCAATCTTTCTCATCTTATATGCAAGACTTTGATACTTCTCTATAGAAAAAAAAAAGGACAAATAGCTATAACAGTACTTTTACTTTCATTCTTGTATCAATTGTGGGTGATTTAATAGATGTTACAATTTTACTGGCTTTAGATTAATAAATTTCTGTATTCACATTTTGTTGTGATGCTATTTGAAATTGAATTACTTTAAAATATTGGTTTAATAAATTTTAAAATTGATAAATCTGCAAATGGCTTATTAGATTAGAGAACATTGGCAAAGATTATTAACATAGCATTTATTTATTTATTTTTACTTTGGCATAAAAATAATCTTCTGCTTTGCCTATCTATTCAAAGTAATCATTTAATTCTTGTTCAATTTGGTGTTATCTCAATTTTAAAAAAGCTTTATAATTTTCAGCTCTTTCTTTAGAAAATGTTAAAGTTGCCAAGAATTAAATTAAGCATTAAAAAAATTTCTAAAACTATAAGTTATTTAAAGTAGATCCAATTGAATGCATTATCGAATACATCATTTGTCCAACTTTTCTATTATAATGCTGTGATTAGAGCCATGTCATGAATTGTGTCAATAAGTTTCAGATTTATTACAAGGATAGGATCTAATTCATCATTTGCACAGAGTATTAGATTGACTCCTGGGAAGACAAATTTCATCTATAATTAAATCAAGGCAGGCTTCACAGAGAGCACCACTGTAAAAACATAATTTAACTAAAGGGATCCAAGTCTATGCATTTTCTTATTTTTAAGTGTTCACAATAAGAAATTGTGGAGTCACATGCATGGATTCCACACATTGAGTTCCAGTACAGTTTTATAATACTTGAAATTGAATACTTTAATAAGATAATATATTTATCTTTAACTGTTGTTTTCTTCCTGATGGCATACTTATATATGGTTTTTTAAATATAAGATGTAATAAATTGATTATGTATATGTGTATTAAATAACAGCATTTTTAGATATATATGTAATTTAGATGGAAGCAAACTACCTTTCATACATGTGCTGTGAATTGTGAGCACTCCCCATCAATAAATATTTTAAAAATATTTAAAAGCTTTAAATGCAAATGGCTGCCTGTGATTTTAAAATATTTATTGATGGGGAGTGTTCACAATTCTTTGTGCATGTGTGAAAGGTAGTTTGATTCCATCTAAATTACATATATATCATAGGATATGAAATAGCTTCAGTAAAATAATTTCTGCTAGATTTTGGAGATGCTATTCTACATGAACTGGATATAAATTATGTATTAGTTTTGTATTGATATTTCAGGGGATATACTTTCTATTAGTAATTGGGGATTCATCTTTGAAAAACTGCAAGTTATCTTCTTTTTTTTACTATTGTAATCATTTGTTGTAAGCTTCAATTATCAGTGATTACTATATAATAGTGCAATTTATTCCCTATTCCTAGATCAGTTTTTTGGCTTTATTTTTCATTGAGGATTTGGGATTCAAAGCTGAAATTAATGCAGACATATATTTTACAATTATCTCTTACTTCCTTTTTTTTTTCATATTAAGCTAAAGTTTGAAATTCAAGAAAAAATCTGAAAAAAAAAAAAAAACACTCTTCCTTATACTATAATAAGTTAAAAGAATCAATTGCTGTTGTCTTGAATATGGAATTAACTCTAGTATTTGAAGGATTATGTTCTCAAAATTTACATTAAAGATTGTGGATTAAGCTTTTTTTAAAAAAAAACAACTATTTTTTGGCATGTTAATCATGAATATGTTTTCCTGTTTTTCAAGTTAGCAGCATTATTGTAATTCATGATTAGTTTTGATTATTACATTAAAAATATTAATTATCTGGAGCATTTAATTTTATTCACGTTATTTTTCCTTGAAGAAAATTTTAAAAAAAATTCTCTTACTTGAAATAGTTTTCCTTATTAATGTTTTTTTTTTTTTTGTCGAATTTGAATATGGAAGTAATCTAGTTGGATCCATCAATTCAATGAATACTTGTTGTCTCAACTTTTTTCTCCCCCCCCCCCCATATGTTTTATTTCAGAGTATAGATAATAATTATTTAGAACATAAATGAAATTTTGATCATCACTTCCAATTCTTTTTTGAAGATTACTGCTAAAAAACAAACCTTATAAAAACATTGTATATGTAAAGGATTATAATAATGTTTATGTATCTATTTTGTTTTCAATTATTCTTGATCCACTGTAAGAGGAAGGTTTCTTCAAATTTAATCGAAGTTTTTCTTCTCATCATTGTGGAAAACTTCATTTCACATATGGTCTTTCTTTAAAATTTTAGTTTCTTGGGATCCACGTTAAGGCTTCAACATCCTATTTTATTGTCATTTCTTCTAACTACATAACCAGTTAGATTCGACCTAATTCTTTCAATTTGTTCTCTTTCAATGTATTTTATCTATAGTTATTCCCAACATACACTTCTCTTTACTTATCTGTATGGTCTGAAAACTGTATATTATTCTATTAAGCATTAAAATTTCAAATCTGTTTAAACACTATAAAACACATTTATAGGGGTTTGACCCCAGACTTTCATGATACCCTTAACTATCCATGCTATCTCATATTGCTGACATATTTGATCACACACATTTCAAAAAAGATAAATAATCACCTACATATTTCGTGCTAAACCAGCACTCGTCAGTTGATCCAGATTATCATCTCCACACGTATATACAATCAAAGCTCAGCTTATATTAAGATAACCAATCTTCATACTTTAATGGACAGGCTTCAATCCACTCCACAACTCTTCAGCCATCCATTTCATTTAAAATCAGATGATGGAATGCTCAAAGCCCATATTGTGTGTTCCATCATCAGATTTTCAATGAAATGGACAGCTGAAGAGTTGTGGGGTGGAGTGGATTGAAGCCTGTCCATTAAAGTATGAAGATTGGCTATCTTAATATAAGCTGAGCTTTAATTGTATATATGTGTGATGATAATCTGGATCAACGGACGAGTGCTGGTTTAGCACGAAATGTATATTGGTGATTATTGATCTTTTTGACATGTGTGTGATCAAGTGTTTCAGCAGTATGATAGCACGGATAATTGAGTATCATATGAAAGTGAGTTCAAACCCCCCTATATATTACATATTGGAGTGCAGATATGAAAAAAAGCTAAAACATTTAATTTTTTTTTTTTTTTTTTCAAATATACAGTACATATATATATATATTTTAATACTGAATAATTTTTAATAAAAGTACTCCATTTAAGTTTAATTCTATGATTAATTTATGTTTTCATCTGTATTTATTAATTTCTTCCAATTCTTTAAATATCAATTTTTATTTTTGGAAAAGCTATTATACCATTATTTTTTTAAGCATATATTTAATTTTTTCTTGATTTCATCCAATAGTTTTTGTAAAATTTCCTGAATCTCTGAAGCAATTCTTGCAAAATATAACATCATCTGCATCATTTCCATTAATTTTTAATTAACTTACTTCCCATTTTAACCATAAAATACTTCTAGTTTTATAAATATGTAGATATCAAAATATTAACTTTAAAAATTAAAAAAAAATCAGCTAGAAAATGGGTAAACTCATAAAGTTCGTTTTGTAGATCTAAAATTGATGTTAGATTAAGTTAAGAGTGGAAAATACTGCCAAACTTTCACTATTGATGATCCAGTGTTTCATTTCATTTAGAATTCTTATTTATTTATACTGATGATAAATCATACATATTTGGAAAATTTATAGATGAATGATTTATCATTTTCTTATTTGATCAATACTTATTGCTAATTGTTTTCCTGAAGTTTTATGATGATGGTGTTTTAGTTGTATTTATTTGTTGGACTATTTCCATCATCTGAGTATTGAATGTCTTGAGAAAAAATTAACTTTATTTAAATATTCCAAATACATTCAGCTGTTTGTAATAGCATACTGGTTAGTATACGCACAATGTTTTGAGAGGTATTATTCTCCCTCCTTCTTCAGGTGTTGCTGGTCTGACCAATGAGTGTACTAGCATGAGAATCAAACCTGGACTCATGCTAGTACTGTCAGGCCAGCAACACCTGAAGAGGGGAGAATAGTATCTCTCAAAACATGTCTGCTATTACTAACAGTTGAATGTATTTGGAATATTTAAATAAAGTTAAATTTTTCTAAAGACAATCAGTACTCATATTAGATGATGGAAATAGTCCAAAATATAAATACAACTTATTACTAATACTTATATTAAACTGTGTTTATTTTATCTTTTAATTTGCTGATTTTGTCATCTCTCATGCCATCAAGTATTTATGCACTTACTATGCCAAATCAAATTGTATCTATATTCATATTTCAATTGTATGCAGTCAGTTTTCTTTGATGTCTAACCCTTTATTTTTCTCTCATTTATAATGACCATTAATGATTTTAAAATTTTCATTTAGTTTTGTAGCCAGATATGTAATTTTAAAAGTATAAAATATGGATGAAGATATACTCAATACATGTATATGAATTTTCTTATAAAAATAATTTTAAAATATTTTTACAAATATTTTTCTTACATGTCTCTCAACATAAATAGTTAATTGTATTACCATAAAGGAACTAGATCTTAACTAATAATTGTTGTGAATCCACTTAGTTGTACTCCTCTCTAGATGTCGTTAACAAATCTTACTTTTTTTGACAGATATCTTAAATTTTCTAATATTGTTTTCACCAGTATTCATGAAACAGTTGGAAAATTGGCATACATCTTGATAACTATGTAAATCTTAGATGTTACAGCAATTGTTTTTTTTTATCACCTGTCAAAAAGTTTTTTTTTTTTAATGTCATAGCACCGGCCAGGACGCAAACCCACAACCCGGGCAACTGCCTGCAAGTGCAAGGCAGTCGCGCTGACCTCTCGACCACCAATGCAAGACACCTGTCAAAAAGTTGAATAACATAACCTTGCATAAGGATTATATATTTGCGTGTTTTTCACTGTCTTAAAAAAAAAAAAAATACATAAAGAAAAATGATAAAAATATTGCATCACTATGCTCAAAGTTAGAATATTAATAAATAATTTTTTTTTTTTTTAAATTATTTATTCTGGATTACAGTATACCCTTTTTAAAAAAAAAAACAACACTCATACATAATGTACTATAATTAAAAACTCATATTTATTTTAGATCGAACATGACGACTTTATTAGCAAGTTTGGTTCTACAATTCCTAGCATTGATAGTGCTGTTGAATCCTGGGATAGTTCTGGATTAGAAACAATGCATACAAGGCCTATTGCTGGTGCCATTTCAAAGAAAACTTTATCTACTGATCGAGTAAATAAATCAGGTAATATACATGATTACAGTTTAATATTGTAGTAGTGTGATAGGGATTGCTCCTTGTTTTTTTTTTTGGTTTAGATCTCTATTTTTATGTGCAACTCAATTTTTTATTTTATTAATTATTTTTCTGAGTGTATATTTATATTTTCTGATTAAACAAATCATTGTTGTGGATTCCAAAAAAAAAAAAACTAATCTCATTTCTGGGAGATATAAAAAAAAAGGAATAATTTCTCCTCTTCTTACCCCCCCCCCCCATTTATCCCTTCTTTGTCGCTATCATCACTGCATTGATTTCATTAATTCACTTAATTCTACCTTGTTATTAAAAAATTCTCAAAATTCAAACGTCATGTGTATATATATATCAAATTACCTTACTACTATATAAAATATATATATATTTTATAGTCAAATGTAAATTGAAGTCACATTTGAAGAATTTTATTTATGTTCAGTCTCAGGTAATGTCCAATTAGTATCAAACATTAAGGATTTAACACTGGCAAAATAGTTGATGAGAATGAATATCACCATATTCATATTCTTTGCTGGAAAACATTATTATTTCATTTTTCACTTCTAATTTGGAGATCAGATCAGGAGAGTGGGGAGTCCCTGAAAATGCCTACTCCTTTCTTAACTTTGAAATATCATGTTTAGATAAATAATATGTTCATAATACTCTCCTATTGAAAATATTTTGATCATGTTCTTCAATAGCAAAGAACTAAATTATTTGTAAGTACGATTTGGAATCCACCATTAGTGTGACAAAAAAAGTCCATTAAGATTGGCTACAATAACAGTGCTTCAGTGGTAATTATAATTTGATTTTCTAGTCCCAAAAACTTGTGTTGTAATCTGCTAAAATTTGGTAATATTCAAGTGCATTTTTGCCTTTCTGCCAATGCCTCAGAAATTTGTAATGAGATGGTGGCACCTTCCTATATCTTTGTCATTAAAATTCTCCAATTCACAATGAAATGTTTCCAGAATATATCATTTATTAAATTTTCAAGAATTGACAGATAGATTATAGCAATGATTATTTCTCATTTTCTAATTGTAGAAAATCTGACAAATAATAATGTTTACAAAGACCTTTGTAAATCTTATTAGTAGATACAATAAATCTGTCCATGATATTCTAATATGATATTGTAATATGTAATTACTGCTTATATTTTCTTAAGAACAAATGAGTTGAGTATTCGTTATTAATAGAATTGCACTGTTAAGGAGTACATTTATATATAAATTTGCAAATATAAGAAGAAAACACTTTTTAGGTTTATAATTATATATTGCAGTAGTATAAGATGGAGACACTACATTTTAGAGATAGAAATTATCTTGGAACACAATTTTACTTTTGTATTTTGTTATATATAATAAATCAATTGAAATTTTATAGAGTTTTAAGATTTTTTAATACATTTACACACACACAGCCCAAAATATATTTTATATTGTTTTTAAAGAAATATATTTCAAAAAAATATCAATTAAATTTTAGTGATAGAATACTATGTCTATTTTGTGTTTCTCTAAAATCTATATGCACACTCAAGATTGGACAAAATAATTAAGACCATTTGTAATACTATTATTTGCATCAAGATTTATTTGTATTCTACCTATATCAGGAGTAAAATAGTCTAGCATTTGAATGAAATATTAAACCATTCAACCATGAGATGTTAGTAGAACATAACCTCTTTTTTATTCAGAAAGTCTACAGCAGTTCAATAATATTTAGATTAGTGATTGAGAAAGCATTGAAGATGTATGATGTCGTGCTGAAGTTCTTCAAACTAACATTTAATTGCATGGGAGCATTGTCATTTATGGAAAATGATGTGCCACAGGGTGAATACAGTTCCTAAAATGCTTCAAAGTAATGATTAGACTAAGAGAAAATAATCATATTGCTTTCCAATTTATAACTTTCATTGTTGTGTGCAATACTCTTGTGATTATCAGATACTAAACACTTCTATTATTGGACAAATGTAAATGATTTATCTAACCATGACATGCATCCATTCATTTACTGTTGAAGTCTTGTACTTATGACATCATTGCTTCCATAACATAGAATTCAGATTAGATATCAATAAATTTGAAGTGTTAGTTCAGCCATAAGTATTCTACTTGTATTATTTAATAGACATCAAAATGTCCAAATGTGGTGATATTAACCATTATAATGACTTGTTCAGTGGTGATTTTTTTGATTATAATCCCTAGTGTCTTTTTGATCTTAGAAAATATTGACACTTATCATGATCCCTTACACCATGGTTTGCTCTCCTATCTTTAGAGATTATAGTCATCATTCTTGAAACTTGATGTGAAACAATAATGCCATCAACAATTTGACCATTTTTAAAGATGATCCAACATGTTTACAGGCTTATGAAGCTGAAATCAATTTCTTATCAATTACTCTTTGGAGTTCTATTTGCAAAGGAAAAAAAATAGTGAATTGCATTTGCATTTCTGCTCTACATCTTTAAAGTTGTAATAATTATATTTATAAAACACATACTCTTTACTTTAAAGTAATATACATTAAGGCTACATCTTTAAATAGAATTTATGAAACAAGTGTTCCCGTTATTTTGTCCAACTTTTTATATCTATTCATTCATCTACCCATATTCTAATAAATGTTCCCAATATTTTGTTCAACTACTCTTTATGTCTATCCATTCATTTACCTATATTTTATCATTTTTTTATTTACTGGAGAGCAAATTTGTTAACTCCAATAGATCTTTGACAATGATTGATTTTACCATTCACTGCTTTACAAATTAATGTTTCATTATATTAGTAAATATTAATAAATTGATATAAAATTTAATAATCAGCACTATGTAATTTAACTTCACAATGTCTTTCAGGGTTATCTTCTGCTTGTCGGTTACAATCATCACGGAGTCTTCCATGCCAAGGTGATGGTTCAGTAGAGGAAGATGGAGTTCATTCAGAAGATGACTGGGAAACTAGAACAAATGGTTACAGCTACTGTAGTTATCCAAGTAGTAATGAAGCACAGTCTGAGCATGAAGATAAAGAATGGAATAAAGCATTAGAAGACTTAGAAACGTGTGGAGAATCTCAACTTCTTCGACAGATTGAAGCCAGTATTATGAGTGGATCTATTTGCAGTGTGGATTTAACTCCAACAGCGAGAAGCCATAATGAATCTAGTGAAAATATCCATACCTGTATGGATTATCGCATGAAAGATGATTTCACTAACCGAAGCAATACTTTACCATACAACAGGACTCAAAGAGAAAATCGTAAAGTAGATGATCATCCACTTTTTCCTTCTCCTCCTCTTGAACTCCATAAAGTGACATTATACAAAGATAAAGTATATGAAGACTTTGGATTTAGTGTATCTGATGGTCTATACGAGAGAGGTATTTATGTAAATAGGATTAGACCTGGTGGACCTGCAGATATGAGTGGAATGCTTAAACCTTATGATCGTATATTACAGGTAACTTTTTTTCCCTCTGATATGGAATAGTTTTGTTAATTTATAACAATTTGGGAAAGGGGTGCATACAAAATATTGTAACAAATGCATAAATTAAAATTGGTCATATTTATTAAATATTACATAGATATATAAATTTATTTATATTTAGCTTATTGATGTACCTAAAATATCTTCGTATTTAAAGATTACATATATTTTCCTCTATTATTTTTGTAAATTGAAGGCACCACTTCAATAAAACTATTTGGCTTGTATAGGTCAAGCCTTTCTTGAGATGGTATTTTTCATTATCAATTATATTATTATACAACTATTAAAGATGTATCTGAATATACTGATTACAAATAGTGTATAAGTCAATAACCATCATTAATTTAAATTCATTGATATAAGTCTTTATGGTCAAGATTAAGTAATAACCATAGTTGACTCAATGAGGATAAAGTCTCTTCAATTGAGAGAATACAGATTACTTTTTTAAAACCATCTTGAGGATTCAAATCTGAAATGAAACAAAAAGTTGTTTACTTTTATTTGAATGAATGATAAAACTAATTCCTTAGTCAAACAGCTTGGAATATCATTTTACCAAATGTTTTGTTTATAGTAGATATAAAAACTTTGAAAATAAGTGAAATATAGAAAACCCTTAAAACTTATGAAAGTTTGATCAAATGCCACAAGATTTTCAGATACAAAAAATTATCTAACTTTTCACAATTATCCAGTCTAATGAGTAATCATGAGGTACCATGCTTGTAATCAAAAGTCCTACCTAAACTTTTGCAGATAGGTTTATGTTTTAAATTTTTTTTTGCCATTTTTACATGAAATTTTAATTATTGATTTTAAATTGTATTCTCTTACTGAGTTTATTTTGATATGAAGATCAAGGTAACGGTTTCATAAAGACATTTTAGTTTTTAGCAAAATACAATAATAATTCAAAGAATATCATGGATCTGGTGGAATAAACTCCATCTTGGAATCTCTTATACTGAATATATATTCATATTATGATGCATGTATGGATACAAGATATTCCATCTCCTCTTATATAAATTTTGTGTGATAAAATAAAATTGTATTGATGTAACAAAAAAATAATAGAAACATTACATTAATTATAAATAATAATAATCTGTTTATTATTCAGGATTTTACAAGAATTTCAAGCTCTAGAATCAGAGATAAAACCATGATCCATAGATCTTAATCTCCCACAAGATCCATCATACCCAGAGCATTGATCTCAAACAAAGAATATATATAACTAAGAGACACTTCTCACATATTGTTTATGATAATGTAGATATACATTACTATATTATAAAAATTAAATGTAAATATTGTATACCTGTTTTGCAGTTAAATCTAAAATATTTATATATCCATTTGCAAATTATTCAGAGAAATGTAGGAAAATGGAGATGGATTGAACATGTAGCAGATGGATTATAATGACTAAATATAAGAAATTTAGAAATGTTTGTTGACTGATTTATATCTGATTGCACTTATGAACGTAAAATAATGTGTTTGAACCCAAGAATCATATAAAAATGTGTGATCTAACAGTAACAAAAAACATATAATTGTTTATCAACTGGCAATAGTCCATCAATTATACTAATTAAAATTTACACTAAGGCAAAATAAATATTAAATATGCTTATCTGAAATGTATGATCAAAACACATAATTTGTAGTTATATGTTTAACTACTCCTATTATCAAGTTTAATTGAAATGTTTTTAGATAAATTCATGTTATTTATATTTTTCTGTATACATTCAATTGTTAATAATAATGCCTTGGTTAATACATATAATACATTTCAAATAATATTATTCTTTCTTCTTCAGGTGTTGCTAGTCTCGACAATGATAGTATTGGCATGAGAGTGGAATCAGTGACCTTTAGATAATACTGAATTCAATATCATAAAGCTCTGACCAACTACCTACCTTATCAAAATAGTCTTATAATTACATTCATCTTAAATTCAATATTTATACTAAAATTCTATTCCCATGTCAGTAATGCAACTGGTCAAGTAGAAAAACCTAAAAAGTGAATGCCACAACTATTACTATGTGCGATATTACGTAAAGTTGAATGTATTTGAAAAAGCATGTTTGAATTTTCTAAAAACATTTAATAATTAAACTACATAATAGAAATAGACTCATAAATAATTATACTACAAAAATAGTCTTGCTCAAGTTGAATAGTCTAATAAATATTGAAATTTAGATAGAAATCATTAAAATAATTATAATTCTTTTAGAACTATTCAAGTTGTCTCAGCTACAGAATTTATACCTACATATTAACACTTATTTTATAGCTATTTGTACTTGTAACTTAAAAATTACTTTATTATATAGAAAGTTGTATGTTACTAAATTAATATATATATATATATTTTTTTTTTTCAAAGGTCAATTCTACTAAAACAAGGGAGTTTGATTGCTGTCTTGCTGTGCCATTAATTGCTACTGCAGGTGATAAAATAGACATCTTAATCACACGAAATCCTCTCACTAAACACATACCTTTAGATATAGCAAATCCTTGGGAAGATATGAGAGAAGATTCACCACCACCACCATCAACACCTAGTACTCTCACCAAAACTCTGTGATGATCGAGTTATTAAGCTTTTTGCATTTTTCTTTTTTTTTTCTTCTTAAACAAGCATTTATAAATTGACATGGTTTACCTCTAAGATTTTCTTGTAAATAGAACATATAATAATATTTAGTAAAAGAAAATGGACCAAATGAAATATTCTTTTGTAATAAATTAATAAAGCATATAGAGTGCCTTGAATAACTTCATGGAAGGTACTGATAACCAGTACAGAGGTTTCCCAGTTGGTCACTGCAAGCTTCTGGGACAGTCTCTCCCTTACTCTTCCACGATGCCTTAAGGGATCACGGGAGTTCAGACCAAGTCAGGAGAGATTTTTTTTTCAGGACTATATATATATTTAAAGTAGTATATAGATTAAATTAATTTTTGTTTTAAAATGTTATTTTCATGATGTTGGTTACGATGAGTTTGTTTTAAAACTCTTGAAGTGTATGTGCCAAAGAAAATTATATTGCCAAGCAGCTGGTCTGATATTAGAAGTCAGCATTATTTTTATTCAGAAAAGCATTTGAAAAATAGAACTTCACTTTAATTAAGACATTTTCCCCAACAACATTCCTTAATGAGAATAATTCTCCAGCCATGGCAAAAAATATATATCATATTTTAGATTGTTAATATTGAATTCATTATCTCCATATTTGTTCAATAAAATTACTTTTTTATGCCTTTTTAATGGGAAAAAATTATTATTATTGATATCTTTCAATAGTACTAGTTTCTCATACTTAAGATGATCATTCAAAATAAAACATTTCAAAGATGATAAAATTTCTTATACTTAAAGGATAGTAGATTTCTTATATTATATGAAAAGCATTTAATCAAACAATTCTATTTCTAATTAATGAACTTAGTGTTTTAAAATGTATAAAATTATTTTGTAACACTAACAACAACTTAAAATATGATTAATTTAAAATATTATGTGCCTGCAACTCTCACCAAATTAAATTTTAGTACAAGTTTGCAGAACAACTGATTTGATAGTCTCTGTAACTGGACCAGTGGAATTCAAAATACTATATATCAAAATCTCAGGGTTTTGTATTGTGACAATTTTAAAGTCTTTAAACAATCATGTTTTATAGATCATTCATACCAAATTGTATCAAATGTTAAGTCTTGGTATTAAATTTTTGTAAAATACGTTATAGCTAATTTATAAAATAAGAATTTTAGATACTGACATTATTGGGGATATTTTTTTTTCTTTCTATTTATATATAAATTATATATGACAAAAAAAAAAAATGTCAAAAGGTGATGGAATCTTTAAAGTTAATTATTAATTTTCTGTAGAATATTGATGGCAACAAAATTTCTGTTCTCATTTCCCCACCTTATAGTAATCCTACTAATTTAGATATATATTTAATGTTATGATTTCAAAATGTTTCAACTTTTATAAGTAAATAAAGTCAACTCTTACAATGCAGGGTCTCTTTTATCCTTTATAAATCTGTATTTTTAGTAATGATAATGTAAAATATAAAAATAAAGTGTTCTTTTAAAAGTATTTTATATTTATTTATGTTTAATGTAATTTAAAAAAAAAAAAAAATCAGGAAAAGTATCTACCATTGAAAAATTAGCTAAAAATGCATCAGATATAATTTCATGTTCTATTATTAATTTTCTAAGAAAAGCTTGTTTATTACTTAGAATAACTAAAGTTTAAAACTTTAAATAATTTTAATAACTTCAAAATATCTTTGCTTTCTAATGATTGTCTGCAACAAGAAACGATACACCAGTGATTATGAAATAAGGTTTACTTTAAAGGTTTTTTTTTTTTAAAAAAATGTAATCTTAAATTATGCTTGAAAAACTTTTCTTTTGAATGTTTTGCTATCAGCAACTGTTTTATCACCAAGAAAGATATTTTCTACTTGAGTTTCAACCCCCCACTTAATATTATTAAGAGATTCATAGAATATTTAGCATCATTTGAGTCAAAGTTTATCATATTTAAATGCTCAGTCTTCAGACTTTTTTTTCCCTAGAGAAAAATTGTGAGATCCACTCTAATTGCTAGCTGGCATGTCAGCAATATAATCACTGGTTAAATAATTTCGACATAGGAGCCTCTTACATTGGCTGATGGATCACTGTTCATGACAGACATTTGAGACACTCTAGCGAAAGATACTGTGAAGCAAAATGGAATCAGTATAGAAGGTTGAGACTATGAGAGAGATATTCATGGACACATGAAAGGTAATATCAAAATAATGATAATTTAAGAAAGAAATATTTAAACAATGAATACGATTCTTGAAACTAAATCTTCAGTCAATGTTTATAATTTGCAACTACCATTTCTAAGTATTTTGTATTTTGAGTTGCAAATGTTCATTGAAAAATTTCTTTGCTAAAATAAAAATTTCCTTCTTAAGATAGAATTCCCTCTCACTTAACTACCATTGGGGTGAGGGAGGCGAGGGAATACTATAGTAATTAATTTCAAATTTTATAAATGCTACCCTTTGGCTTTATTTATCTAACCAAAACATCAAGCAATCACAGATATATAACAAGCTCAATGAAAGAATGTAATTCAGCTGTATTCACATTTATTCAATCAATGGTAGTTGATCTCAACCCGAGATAATTGCCAGACTTGACAACAAATATGCATTTTATGGCTGCCATGTAATAAAAAAAAATTATGATTTGAAATTATCAAAAAACCTGTTTATTTTATAATCTATTATATCAAAAAAGTAGGATTAATTATAAAATGCATATTCTTTTTTTGTCCCAAGAAGATATTTATCAACTATTACAATGAGTTGGAAAACAAAAGAAATAAACCTTCTCATGATAAGAATTTAATAACAATGAAACAAGAATATATGCATGTACTTAATACTAAGTATTATACAGGATAAACAAGTTTAATATTCAATATTCTCTATCTATTGAAAGTAGTTTATAGTATTGCAGTCAAAAATTTAACATCATGCATATGTATTTGACTGCGACTGTATTCAAACCTTAATGCCGTAAATTTACAATTAAGATATTTAAATATAAAGTCACATTATTGTTTTTGGTGGACAGTTTGAAATGTTCAAACTTCTAACTCATTTGAAGAACAGAAATTTATTCTGAGAAACACATATAATATGAAAAAGATTAGTCGTATATCTTTTTCACTAGATCAATAGCATATGAGTATTCTGAGAAACACATATAATATGAAAAAGATCAGTCGTATATCTTTTTCACTAGATCAATAGCATATGAGTATGTAGCTTACATCAGAAACATTGTAAATTAATTTGATCTGGTTATTTATTGAATATATATTTTCCAAATATTAATAGAAAACTTATCATAATGTAAAAAAGACTTAAATGATTCCATAGAAGAAAATGTTCAAAATTAGACAAGATCAAATTGTCATTATTGTGGTTTTTATATTTATGCTTATATCCTCCCTTTCCTCTAAAGGCAAAAAAACAAAACGATTTAATTAAAACACAATTAATATATAAATTATAAAATTAATAAATGTAATTTTTTATGTTATTTCAATATTTAAAAAATTGAAAACCTTTATTTACTAATTAACAAGAAAACTTCAATGATATCATCATTTATACAATTCTGATTCTGGTACTCTTAAGATAATATAATCTACAATTAGTCCTTATTCCCTCTCTTATTTGACTTCAGGATTTCATATTTAGTTCTTTTACTTTTAATAGAAGATTATTCAACTTCTCTGGTTTAGAGATCTAGTATATCTATATTTTATGTATTCAATTCTGATAACTGAAAAAAAACTACAACATTGATATTTAGTTTAAATATGATTTCTGCCATACAATTCAGTTTTCTCAAACTATAGCTAAATTTCAACTATATATATGTGTTCATTAAAACAAATTTATTTATAAAAAATCTTCACAATTAGTAGCTAAATGCCCTAATTAAATTTTTAAGATCAATATATAATTCATATCTTTGCTCATTTTTTCATTAACCTTATAATAAATGCTGCACCTCTAATTCTCGATGAGTCTTTGGTAACAATTATTCAAAAAAAAAAAAATAGCAATCTATTCAATAAAATTCCTGATAGTACTTTTGTTTTAGTAGATAGCAATAACATTCATCTTTTCATCCCATCATTCTTAGATTGGAAAAATTAGGTGACACAACCTCATTGATCCATATATTCCCAAAAAATTATAAGTTTCGAGATTAATATATCATCACCATATTTTAAAACTTCTCCAGGAATGCCCATCAGAATCCATAACCCATCTCTTTTTAAAACCACAAAAAGATATTTTCTATTCAAATCAAAATTAATTACAACTGGATAAATCATTAATACTCTGATGAAATATAAGAGTATTGATCATTACTGACTTAATATGACTATGATATAATTTTTATTGTCAATTGGTCAAAGACAATCTAAAAATGATAGTATTTAACTTCTGCCATTTTAATACATCAATCATTTTTACGTTCTTTTGTCAACATTTAAATTGTTTAAGTTACATGAAACCTCATCTGTTTCATTATTCAATCAAACAGAAAAAACTGCTAGGCATATATGTTGCACTTATTAATCATATTGCTTATATAGATAACTTAATCATATTTCTTCTTTAAAAAAATATCTAATTCATTTGAACATAATTATTAACAACTATACAAAACAATAATCGTTTAAAATTTAATAGCAAGTCATTACTATAGAGCAGGGTTCGACAATCTCTTAATGGTGTCATGACAGTTGAACCTATGTTATGTTATTCCATATGCCGACTTGATTCTACCAATCATATTACATACAATATCAAAATTGGTCCCTTTATAATGAGCTTCAAAATTATATATTATATACTTTTGAAGCTCATTATAACCAGATCTTATATTAGTGGTATTCAATATTTTAAAATACATAAATCATATGTGAAAAGTATGTTTTATTAAATTGTACTGCATTTGAAAGACATGCTTAAAGTTTTCTTTGACATGGAGAAAATTCATCTCAAAACTTAAATAAATATATTGCTTACAAAATTGCTGATTAATGTATAGAAATTCAAATATGCAAAGCACATTTAACTTTAAGTGGTTTAATTTTAAAAGCTGATTAATGAATTCTAACAAAATAAAACAAATATTTTTCAAGCGTTCATCAAAAATGTTTCAAAGAAATTCATTTTTCACATAAAAAATAAACTCGAAATTGGAAGTTTATCTCTACAAGAAATTTGTCTTAATTACACTGTAGGCATTTATAAGAAAAGAAAAAAGATATTTAACAAGTCTTGCTTATTTGTAGACTTTGTTTATATTAACCAGACTATCACTAACTATAAACATTTTTTTTTTTCAAGTAAAAATGTATTATATAATTATGAATAGAAGTTTTTCAAATCAGTATAATACTCTACCATATGCAATTGCACACAAGAGTATCAATGATCAATTGACCATCAAAAAAAAAAATCCAGGTAAAATAAATCTTCCCTGGGAAAAAATAATAATTTCCATCCCATTTAGCTCTTATCTTTATTAAAAATAACAAAGATCAAGTTTAGGTTTATTGTATAAAATAATTAGTAAATTAAAGTGAATCACAGTTTCCATTTACATGTGAGCTATGTATACAAAACATACGTGATGGCGCAAACACGTAATTAAAATATAATTTTTTTACTATTTCAATTCAGTAATTAAAATATAATTTTTTACTATTTCAATTCAATCAAAATCTGCGTGCTCTAGGTTACAGACTCCTGCTATAGAGCATTTTCTCAGGCTACATTATATCTTTCAAAATATCTCCTCATAAATTAAGTTTCCTAGCATTTATCAGTCTATGTAATTCTGGCCTCCACCGACATAAATTTTCAAGTCTACTTTTCAATCAATTTCACTAATTATAAAGTTGGTGTGGGGCTAGAAAGCTATAGTAATTAGTATAAAAAATATTTTTAAAAAAATATACTAAATACAAGTCTCTCATTATTTTGTATGATTTACATTTTACTTTCAGAGAACATTAAAATAACCAGAACTCTTCAATATATCTATCCAGAATCCAAAATTGTATTCTCATAATTTCACAGATGCATTACCATCCATTAAAAACAATATTAAAAAAATTAGTCCAGAGAATAACTCGTACCTTTTTTTTTTTTTCAAATTAGGTTAAATATTAGTATATTTATGAAGTAGCAAATACATAAATTCAAATGTTAATATTTAGAGCTAAACACCTGGATTTTTTGATCAAAATTGATTTTAGAACACTTAACTGTCAATATATTTCTTTACAGCAGAATGAAGTTAGCTAATAATAATGCTTTTTGTCCAATGTCATAAAAAAAAAAAGTAAACTTCAGAACATTTTCTCATGTAATGTTCTATCACTCATTCATAAGCATCCATTGTATCAGCAGAATATGTGAGTCTCTTTCCTTTACACTCTGTGGTATTTGAGATCTTAAATATTGTTTTAATTCAACAATCTCTTTTATTTAATAAATTGAATAAGATTAAAATTGAAAACCAAGACATGCCACCTGCAGACATTTTTACAACATTACCAATATTCTTAAAATCTCAGACTAATATACAACTTAAATATACATATTTCTATACTTTTTTTTATGAAATTTTTATTGCTTTAAGTCCAATTTTGTATGATTTATGATTATATAAATTACAATATTTTGTTTATGTAACTATCTTTAATGTTTATTTTTTTAGATTTCTTTATTTTACTCTACAAGTAATTAAGTCATTAATAATACAATTTAATGTCAGAGAACTAGTCAGGCTTTTTCTTTTTAGGGAATCCAATAACAAACAGACTTGCTCATATTTACAAACCATTTTTTAAAAAATGTCCAATTTGAAATTCACATGAGCAATTTTAGTGTTTAACAGATATTGAGATTTAGCATGAAACAGTAGTTGCTTCCAAAGAATAAATATTAAATTTCCTAGCAATATTTTTGGGATAGAACTTATTTTTTAATATCACAATCCTATTATAATACCTAGGAGCATAATCTTGGCCTACAACTATCATTGTAAATATAAACTTCTTTTACATTCTGGCTACACTAGAACCTTTTAAGATTACATTTTTTTGAAAGTGAATACATTTTTCTGTCAAAATAAAGTGCTCAAGACATCAATCACACAAAAATTCAACAACAAGAGATAGGATTTGAGTTCTTCCAGAGCTAATATCACTATTTATAGTAAACTTTGGCCTAGTTTATTGTTTCTACCAACATATATTAAAGTATACAAGAAGAAAAATTTGATCTTTTCATAATATTAATGAAATAACACTATCCATAATATATGTAAGCTTTTTTTATGTATAGATTGTTAATATTGAAACTTAAATAATGATAATGTGGGAACATATATATATGTAAAATATTTAATCGTTATAATAATATAAAAACAAAGTGAAAGAATTATAAAATATTAAGAAAAAAAATTTCCGATTTCACAAAAATGAACTAAACTAGTGGACCTGAATACTACCAAAATAAATAACTATTAATAAACCTATATTTATTCTTCACTACATCATCTGGTTTTTTTAGTTGAATATTATGTAAAATAAAAAAAATTGCAACCAGCAATAAATACATACCCCTTATTGACTACAGTAATGCATGTATACTTAACGAAACAAAGTTAGACTAATACTACATATAGTATTAAAATACTTCAATGTTATTTAAAAAACAAACAATAAAATGTAAAATAAATAGCAGGTTTTGTTTAAATAATGAATTGAATTTCTCAGTAAAGGCTTAAAACACAAAATTATATTGTAACTATTTTATATGCAATCAGTGGTTTCTAGGCAATTGGGTATTACAACAAAGTGATAAACTTTTATCATTACTGACAGCAATTTGTATGCTATTACTAATGTGACTAGCATTCACTTCAATATTTAAAAATACAATATAAATAATAAAATCTCTTACTATCATTAAGTTAACATGTTTATTAAATGCAGATACAATATACTAATATGAGGTTTTCCATGCCATGCTAATTCTGTTAAAAAATTAATATTGCTATTGAATTATTCCAAATGGCATATTTTTAAATAAAAAAGAAAATTAACATCAATAAATGGAAATCCTATATAAGATGAAACATAAATCTAAATTTTATCATAGTAAAATAAGATTTTCAGATGAATCATGGTTCACTTCTTTACTATCTCTTCACCATTCTTCCATTATATCTTATAATTCATCATCTTCCAAAAGAGAATATCTTTCATTTTTCCTGGAGCATTTTCTTTAAAAGTTTGAATATAATGCTTTTTTTTTTTGTTTTTTTTGAAGATAATTTATAATCCTTATTTATTTTTTTCTCTTTTCACTCTCCACAGTTTTTATATATTCTATCTCTTAAGTATATGCTCTGTAAAGCTCCTCTTTCTATTCTCTATTTCCTCAATAAATAAAATACCACACATGTAGTTCCTTACAACTTATCCATAATATTTTTCTCCAAATCCATTATTTTGCAGCTTCCAATCCTTTCTTTTTTAATCATCTATATTCATAGCTTAAAAAGTCACAGAATAATTTCTGATAATTATTAAAAGTCTATTTGATCGCTGCAATTCTCATTTCAATTTGTTTATCCCTTTTCTTTCTATTAATTAATCAACTTTCCTGATATTAAAAAAACAGTAATAATGGAATATTGCATGATTGACCATGTGATATTTGAGTAGCAAGTAGAGTTTTGTTGAAAAAACCATCACTTTTCAAATCTGTTATGCTATCATTACACAGGCCAAAAGAAAGTTATATTTTTTACTTTTGATGAAACATAAATCTACAATCTCCCATTTAAGACACACATCTTATTAAACTGCTCTATAATTTCATTCCCAATTATCAATCTTAAATTTTTATATTTTCAGCTTATTTTTCACTACTGCATCTATTGTCATTCATCAATTTATTTGGTACTCTGATACATTCTTCCTTGCCATCAGCAAATTAAAACAGAAGAATGACAATATCCAAACTTTCAACCTCTTCCTATTACTATCTTTTCTGTAAGAATTCTATAAATAACTTCAAATTCATATACAAATTTCCTAATAATCAATCTAAACTTTAAAATTCTAATGAAATAACAATCCATTCAATTTATATCTTCTGCAAATATCTACTTATTAATGTAACAATACAAATAATAGAGTAATACATTGTAAAAAGCCTGCCTTCAATTTTCAAGATTAATATTAACTTCCTTTCTTCCTCTTTCTGTGTCATTCAACAATAAAAAATGGTTAATGTGTGTAAGAATAATACCAGTCTTTAAAATTTTCTTTCAACAATAATTCAAATTTCTTGCTAGATTCCTTCTGCTACAGAAGTAGAAACATTCAAATATTTCCCGTTTCATCAATTCAGCAAAAATTATGCTAATTATTTAAAAAGATAAGCCATTAAGCTAATGCACATGCGCTTTGTGGATTTTAAACTATAAATGAATACTCTCACTTTCCAAACACAAGAAGATAGAATGAATCCATCTATCTTTTCGACCCAAATGTTTATGTATGGGCAAATCTTAAGCGTTTCGAAATGAGAGCATGAAGATGTTAAGCGATCACTTTAAATTACTTTTACTATCCCTGAATGAATGTCCCTTGCGAAATTTTCTAGAATTTACGATTCGTCATTATTATTTGAAATTAAACATATGTAAATAAGATATTTATTTTATATAGCGCTATGTTTTATAAACTGTAATATTAATAATTAGCCATTAAGCTAATGCACATGTGCTTTGTGGATTTTAAACTATAAATGAATACTCTCACTTTCCAAACACAAAATTAAAGTCTTTGTGAAAAAAGAGAATGAATCCATCTATTCATTTATAGTTTAAAATCCACAAAGCGCATGTGCATTAGCTTAATGGCTAATTATTAATATTAGTTTATAAAACACAGCGCTATATAAAATATCTTATTTACGTATGTTTAATTTCAAATAAGAATGATATATCGTAAATTCTAGAAAATTTCCCAAGCGTCATTCATTCAGGCATAGTAAAAGTCATTTAAAGTGATCGCTTAACATCTTCACGCTCTCATTTCCAAACACTTAAGATTTGCCCATACATAAACGTTTGGGTTGAAAAGATAGATGGATTCCTTTCTATCTTTTCACAAAGACTTTATCTTGTGTTTATAAAGTGAGAGCATTTATAGTTTAAAATGCACAAAGTGCATGTGCATTAGCTTAATGGCTAATTTTTAATATTACAGTTTATAAAACATAGTGCTACATAAAATAAATATCTTATTTAAAAAGATAATACAAATTCTGAAGTAACTTTTAAGCCATGCTCTCCTAAACTTTTTTAAATAGAAAAAAATTGTTTTGACTGCAAACATTAAAAGGATAATAATAGATACATATTTATAAAATTATCATCAAATAGTAAAATGATTTTTAAAAAAAATTTATTTTACATATAAAAGTTTCAGCTACTTATGATTAAGTTTGATAAATTAAAAATATGTACAAATGAAATTTTAAATGTTTTTCTTCAGAAGAAAATGCAAATTAAAAAAAATAATTTTTGTTTTTAAAAAACTTGTATGATCACTTTCTTCCTGCTGTCATGTGTAAACTTGTTGGTTTTAAATATTTCGCTTTCATAAAAGGGAACAAGATTATGAATATTTATTTGGCGAGCCTGAAAAAAAAAATTGTAATGTTAAAAAATACAATATTTAATATATATAAAATATGTACAAATAGAATAAATTAAAGGAAGACATATATAGAATGTCCCTATATATCACATTTTCCTATGATTATGGTGGAGTAATTGTAGAACAAGATAAAAAGCTTCTGCAGCATCACACAGTGGAAATCCACAAAATAAAATTTCATAATGTTCAAATTCACTAAAAAAAATGGTGATTTTAAAATATAATCATCATGTCCTGTCAAATGACAGTGTTATATTTTATTTATAATTTACAGTATTATTATTATATATGTTATGGATTAGTATTTAATTATATATAGATTTCATTTCAGTCACTACTGCATCCATTTGGATGCTCATAATCTGGATTCAATTTTTCTTATGGCCAACCCAGCAAATTATTGATTACTAAATGGTGAATAACTATTTTTAACTAGAAAATAAAAACTTTAAATCTCTCAACAACCAACAGTTAGTTAGTTTGGAGAAATAACAATTTCAATATTTTTTTTTTAGAAAGCTGTTGAAAAGGCTTTCTCCAGTATTGAGTTATTTAATGAATGTTAAATAATTACTATTAGAAAAAAACATGTAACCAATTAAATTAATTCACAGCATTCCAGATGTGAATTCCATACTTTTGTAAATTATCAAGAATAAAAAAGATTTGCACTATACATGCATTTCTTGGAAAACCGCCAATATTGATGAGAGATATAGGATTTAAATTCCTGAATCTCCAAAAATGACAACATTATGAATTATTTCACATATCCATGCATAATAAAAAAAATATAGTATTGTAAGCCACAATTAAGGCTTACATAAAAGTATCATTCGTGATATCTAAAGGCAAAGATTATATTTAAAAATATAAAGATTCAAAAAAGAAAAAGCAATGGTAAAGAATATTTATCCATATGACATAAACTTCTAAAAAATAAAAAATGCTTTCAGTTTAAAGTATAAAAAAAATATCATTTAATTTTACTTGAATGTGCAAATGCTGATAAAAAATTAAAGCAATTATTAGTTTATAAAAGTGAAAATTTTTGAATATTGAATAATTTGACAACTTTTTCATTATTAGATATTTGAAAATCTAATAGAAAGACATTATTTATACTACTACAAATAATTTGATCTCTAAGTGTGCTTTTAACTTCTATAGTAAGTTTTGTTTCAATTGTTACATTTAGAAAACAAAGCAACAGATGACTGTTTAAAAAACCAGTAGTAACGAGAGACAAAATAAGATTTTTTTTTTTTTTTGGAAACAAAACTTTTTTGTAACTTAATCCAAAGCCTTCTGTTTACTTTATATCACATATGGCCAACCTCCGGCCCTCGGGCCAGATCCGGCCCTTTACGACTTTTAATCCGGCCCCCCACTAATCTATTTCAGCCATGTTTGATTCCGATTGTCAAATTTTTGAATAGAGCCTAGCAAGAGTTACGTTTGATTTTTACTTTTTCTGCAATTAAATAATTATGATGTTTAATAAATTTATATTTTATATCTTTATTTAAATCTTTTAATGATTAAAATTTAAAAACTAAAATTATTAATATTTTAAAATAGTAAAAATAAATGTGAAAATGAAATTCTTAGCAATAACAAAAAAGCATGTCTTAATTAGCTGCATGGAGCGTATTGAAAAGGTTAGAATTGAGCTGGTATTTTTCTACCAGCTTATATTCATACACATATATATATATTATTATTATTATTAAAATCGCATATGTATTATTTTATAATAAAACTTATATTTTTTATACTAAAATAAATAACAAAACTTCTTTTTTTTAAAGGGAATTTTAAAAGTTTTGAAATCAATTAAATCGACATTAACAAAAAAAAAGAGGGAAAAACAAAACATAAGATCTTGCAGGTTTTTTTTTTTTTATAAAAGTTCGTCTTTTGTTTTATTTCTAATTCTTAGAAATTCTTAAAGATAGAAGGAGAAAGAAAGTACAGTATAGATTTTTTCTGCAAAGCTCTATTGTTGAAACTTTGATAGTGGAGGTATTTTTGTGCTATCTATTATGCTCATCAATTTGGAATGTTTCCTCAGGATTATAAGTAACATTGCAAAAAAAAAAAACTATAAGTTACGGAATTGTTTTTTATTTGAGATTAATTGGAATTTTGCTGAAGTTAGTGACTGGTCAAACTTTGATTCCATTTTGCATAATAGAAATAGATATATACTATTAGTGTCTTAAATGTTCCAACAATAGAGTGTGGGATTATTGCTGGGAATTTTATTATATTATGTTAAATTAGTTAAAACAAAGTGAGAGGGGTTTAAACTCATATATGCTTTAAATATGTTTTTTATATGCATTTTATTGTAATTCGTGTGTGAATCAGATTATATTTTTCCTGCTCGATCTTGAAAGATCAATGAAAAGAATATTAGTTAAATAATTTGTACTGTATTTTTAAAAAAAGTGATAATGTTTGCATTTAATTTAAGCTTGTTTTTGTTCTTTATATATATATAAAGATTCGAGTGAGTTGGGAATGCTATGCAAACATTATCAATTTTTTTAAAAATACAGTACAAATTATTTATGTTGTTTTTTTTTTAATTAAAAGTGAATATAATAAAATGTATTAAATGTCATATTTGAGTGTCCCTGTTTACTGAAATAATATATTTGGTGATTGCCATATTTGCGTAATTTGAAAATTTACGCACCAAGTTAAAATGTTGTGGCACAAAATGAAATATTAAAAATTTATAACATTAAAAAAAGGATACATTCGCAATTAATTATCATCAAAGAAACAAAAAAAATTATAAAAGTTAAAACATTATTTACTGTTATTAAAAAAATATTCCCTATTGTTTTTGCAAAAACAATGTTTGTAAAACCAGCAATGGCGATTTCTGCTTTTTCATATATTTCCTATGAGCAATCTTTTTTAAAAGAAAATATTTCAAAGACAATTCCCTATTAGTGATGTACTTTGTGGTTTAATAATAAATGTTTTACAAAAATATTATGTCATAATCATTAATAATTACTGAAAATCAATTTTTTTTGTCTTATTTAGCTCCTCTCAGAATTAATATTTTGAATAGTTAAGCTGACATCATATGACACTGCAAAACACATCTTGTTTTCTCTCATCAAGATCTCTTTCTCATTTTGACTAGCAGTGTGTGAACATGTTACAATGCGACATTTTGATAGTTGCATTGGGGTTGTACCTTGTTCAATGCGTGCATTTATATTGTGTTCTATCTGGAGTGTAAAAATCAGTTTTTTTTTAATATTTACATTGGGTTTGTGCCTTGTTAAGTACCTGCACTTATATTGTTTTCTGTTCAATATCTGCAGTGTTAGACAGCTTTGTTTGACAGTTCTGAATATATAGCTTTGAAATTTAGAACAAGGTCAGGGATTAACAAAAATAAATAAAAGTAGATACAGAGAATTATCAATTTCAAGACAGCTGGACAGACAAGTATTATTTTATTCTGAATAAAGGTTTGCCTATATGTTTTCTGTGCAATGTATCCATATCAGTCAATAAAGAATTCAACTTAAAGAGACACTTTACTTCAAAACATGCGGATCACCAAAAAATTGATGGACAACTACAATAAGATGGAATAGAGAAATTGAAGAACTTGGATACCCAGCAGAAAATATTCACCAAGTAATAAATGCAGCATGGAAGCATTGTGAAAGCCAGCTTTGTGTTAAATGAAAAATTTGCTAAGCATTCTAAATCATTTAGTGAATGAGAATTTATCAAAGAATGTCTGTTGAATGTCGTAAGTATAATATGTCCTGAAAAGAAAAAAAGATTTTGAGATTATTAGTTTGTCGAGATGTACTGTTGTCCGGTGGATAGAAATCATGGATAATGATATCCAAAAAAAGTTTAAAAGAAAAGATTGCTAGATTCAAAGCATTTTCAATTGCTTTGGATGACAGCACTGATGCCTCTGATATAGTAAAACTAGCAATATTTATTCAGGGAGTTGATGTGGATTTAATATCACAGAAGAATTTTACTTTGGCCCTAAAACACAATTACTGGTGAAGATATATTTGAAGAAGTCAAAACAGTCTTCAAGATATTTGGGCTTAGATGGAGTTCACTATCTGGCATATGCACTGATGGAGCCCCTGCAATGATTGGTGCATGGAAGGGATTTATTGGAATAGTTCATGAAAAAGTAATAGAATTACAGATCCATATGAAAAATTTAACAAATTTTCATTGCATTATCCACTAATAAAATATGTGTGCAAAATCAATTAAATTTAGAAATATTATGGAAGTTGTAGTAGCCAGTATTAACTTTATTAAGTCACATGTACTTAATCACTGCAATTTAAGGAATATTTGGCAGACTTATTTTCAGATTATGAAAATGTGTCTTATTGTGAAGTGAGGTGGCTGAGTAAAGGTAAACGGTTAAAATGATTTATGATCTGAGACAAGACAGGATTTTATGGACATAAAAGGAAAAACAACCAAGTAAGAGATGATGAGTGGGGTGTTTGATTTAGCATTCCTTGTAGATGTCACTGGATACCTAAATGAAAATCTTAAATTGCAAAAACCAAGACAATTGATTCATGAACTGTATGGACATGTCAGTGCTTTTTGTAATAAACTAAAACTGTTGGAAAGTCAGATAAAGAGCTAAAAATTGTTACCATTTTCCTACTCTAGCAACTCATAAAAATATCTCTTATAATTGTTATGGAAATGAACTGAAGGCATTAATAGAGCAATTTGATACAAGGTTCACTCAGTTCCAAAATACAGACTCCATATTCACTATATTTTCTCATCCAATGGATACTGATATAAATAATGTGGCAGAAAATTTACAGATGGAAATTATTGAGGTTCAAGCAGATTTAGTGCTAAAATTACAGTTTAACAACATTGCTTTGATGGGTTTTTATAAACATAATTATATACACATCTTTTCACTTCTTTTTCTTTTTAAATTATAGCTCCATGATAATAAATATATAAATTCAACATTCCTTTTCTTTTTAAAATTATAGTTGGAATAAAAACAAGTTTTAAAAAGAAAAGGAATGTTGAATTTATATATTTTTTATAAACATTTGGTAGAAGAAAAATATAGAAATGTAGTGCCTTTTCAAAAAGAATTTTGTCTTTTTGGCAGCACATATATGTGTGAACAGTTTTTTTCTAGAATGAAATTTACTAAATCAAAAATTTGGAGAACAATAACGGACAAAAACCTTGAAAATTTTATGTGATTGTTCTTAAGCACAACACATTGATAGGCTCATTGTTGAAGTACAAGACTAATCCTCACATTAAATTGTTATGTCATTATTATGAAATTTATGTAGCCCTTTATCATTCACTATTATATTGTACTATTTAATTATTTGGTCCGGCCCTTCACTCGAAGACAGAAAGATAATTTGGCCCCTGAACTAGGAAAGGTTGCCCATGCCTGCTTTATATCAATCATACATTTTTTTTACAAATTTCACTTTATAATTGTGGTCATTACCAAGAATTATATATCCTTAATTATTTTTTTCTTCTATTATACACTGATGAGGCAATGATTTTTTTTATATGATATTACCAATTAAAAAGATGAAAATAGATAATTTTTTATTAATGAATTAAGATTGTATAATTTTAATAGCATTGCACTTATATTTATAAATCAATATATGTATAATATCATTATTCAGAAATGTATATTATATGTCAATGTATAACAATCAAAACTGCATTTATATTTAAGCAATTTAATATTATCATTATTCTTATGAAATAAGACCCTTCCTTCAGACATAATGTTATTTTTCTAAAATAATTAAGACTAGGCACTTCATTTTTATTAGATAAATATATATAGATAGATGTTCTTAATGATCATTACTCCCCCGCCCTCACATTCTTGAAATATTTATATAAAGACATCTTAAAAATCAAATAACCTGCAAGATGCATTTGTTCAGAGTTTATCACTAATAAAGTATTACATTTTTGATATTTACAAGTGCCAAACATACCTCCCTACAATTTTGGCATGATCCATTCTAGATAAATACATTAATGTAATACAGAGAGTGTACCAATAGCTCAAACAAGCTCGAGAAAATTATTTAAAATCTCTATTCAGAATCTTTCCATCTCCAGATCAACTGGTTTCAAACTTATGGCTATGCTGAAGCTATTAAAATATGGTAGATCTGAATTTAGTCCAGTCCCATATAGCTATTTAAGTTAGATATCTGAATTTAAAGACATTTTCATGTCCGAAAATTTCAGAGTTTCTACTTAAATATTACATATAAAAATAAGTGCTGGGTTTTGAGTTGATATTTTAGATCTAGTGTCCGAATATTCTAGCTCTCCACTGACGTGAGCCATAAGCTTGAAAGCAGTTGGTCTGGAGTTGGGAAGGTTCTGGATAGAGATTTTAAATATTTTCTCATACTGCACTTATCAATTAAGAGCTTGTTTGAGCTATTGGTACGCTCTCTGTTTTACATTTTTGTAAATACATGCTTATAAAAGTAATGTCACGTTATATATGACTTGCTTTTTTGATTATTATAAATACATTAATGATTATCAGAAATTATTTATTAAACTAGAAATTATTCCTAGCCCAGATATAAACTCTAAACCTCAATTATTAATGTATCTGTTTTCAATTAAATACACACAACACATGGACTAATTCAACTTCATTTCTCTTTTTCCATGCATAATATCTTTTATAGATGTATTGACTTTCAAATCCACTATAATTAACACTTTATAATAACAATTTTCACTAAATGGAGTTGGTGTGAATAAAAACTTCATTTATTGCATAAACAATTAATAATAAAAATGTAAATAAAAATTATTCAGAATCAGAATTTCCAAAATTATTTATAGGATATTAAGTTCAATTTTATTGCAGTTTCAGTATAAGAATTTTAATGTTCACAATCAACATAAAAAATATATATCTTTATTATTATTATAATAATGAATTTAATTAATTATGAACTCTACAATTTGTGTATTTTGCAGTTTTTATTTTACAATTAAACTTTTTGACTGCATTTATCACTCATCAGATTCTTAGGCAATATATGTATACATACACAAATAAATACATATGACTTGTGACTTAATTAACTACATTGGGCACCACTTGTAATGGTATGGAATGGGAAAACCATCATCCTCTCCATAAAATAATTAATCAATGAGTATTGAATAAATATAAAAGAAGCAGATACAAAGGAGTCAACATAATATAAACAAATTATAATAATCATCAACAGCATTATACAAGAATAATAAACTCATTAATCAGCAGTCAAAAAAATTCAAGTCATAAAATCAAGTCAACCTAACTGGATTAAAAAAGATACATTATGAATAGGCTACTTATCTAGTCACTGCCAAACTCAGGGCAGAATATATAATTCATCATTATGACATCATAAGTGCTAATCCAACACTCGTAATAAAAAAAATAATACTGATACTGAAACATGCTGATCACCACTGGTTTCACAAAACAAAAAAAAAAAAAACCCAGAATATTTCATTTCCCAAAAATTAGCTACAGCATAATTCAAAAAATGTTTACTTTTTACACAAGCTAGAATAGATAAATCATTTATTTATAAATAAAACACAGAGAAGAATTAAGTGAATTATGATAACAGTTGTGATGGTTTTTAAATATTTTTTTCCACTTGATATACTAAATTATGAGATAATTAGTAGTTTGTTTGTTTTTTGACAAATAAATTTAATAAAAGTTGTTTGACAAATATATGCTTTAAGATAAAATCAAATCATTAATTCAATAACTCTCTAGGAAAAGTTTACTCAAATTTAGCCTTCAACCCAGGATAGTTTTTTAACAAGAACATCATTACCCTGTGATTTATCATCAAACTTAATTTAGTTAAATCAGTGGATTTTTTGTAGATGATGAGGCTTGTGTACCATGCAGCTTACTGTTGATTTAGATATTTGATATTCTTAGTCAGCATTCCTGGTTATCATTTTAGATTGCAGCATTTTGCCCATCAAACTGAAATGTTTTTCATTCTGAATGTAACACCATTAATCCTCAACAACTACAATTGATATGTGATACTGCTAGAAATATTCATATGCTGGTCATCTTGGTACTTTTCTAAATGAATCTGTATTTTGTAAAAATCAAATTAGTTTAAATTTAGTTGCATAGTATATGTTTTATGTCACATTTTTTTGACATTTAGTAGTATCTCATACTGCTGTAGTCTAAACTTAAATAATTTTATTTCTCTTTTTGTTTTTTTTTTGAGATTTATAATTTTGAAGGTTTTTTTCCAATTTTTTTATATAAATATTGATATTTTTTGTAGATAATGCTTAAAAACACATTTACTTCACTATAATAAATGATCACTCTTTTCTTAAAAGAAATTATGAGCATAATAATGGAAAGTAATTTTATTTCTCCATTTTTTGCAATATATGGTTTGTCTGTTTTTTTACTTACTTTATATACAAATTATCTTTTGCTAGTAATACTTATAATAAATAAAATCAAATTTATTTTATTATAATAATTGATTGTAATTTACTAAAAGAAAGCAATCAACTCATCCCAATTAGGAGCAGTATAAACAAAAATAATTTTATTTCTTCAATTGTGTTTCAATTTATAGTTATATATTTTTTTCTCTCTTTTTTTTTTTTTTTTACAAATATTATAATACATATTGTAAATAAAATCACATGTATTTCATTATAATAATTGATTGTAATTTTACTCAAAGAAAGCAATCAATTCATCCATTTGGGAACCACATATACAAAAGTAATTTTATTTCACCATTTTTTGCTATCTATGGTTATATCATTTTTTTATATGCACATTTCAAATAAAAAATCATATTTGGAACTTTAATTATATACTAAATTAATACTTTTCTTAGAAGCAATAAAATATACTACTACAGCCATTATATTACAAAATGACAGTGTAACCACTGTGAGTTATAACACCTTGTGTTAAAATTGAAAATGCAGAAGAATTTTCAAAATCACAGCATTATTCAAGACAATGTAAGAAGTTCTCAAATGCTTTGTCAATATGTGTGAAAATTTATCTGTAATATCAATTCAAAGTTATAGTATAATGCAATAGAAAAATAATTCTCAAATGTCCTGTTTATGTGTTTGGTGAAGTCGTTTCGTAAATTACAAAGACAAAATTATAAATTACTTTGGATAAATATTGTATGATATATCAGTGATAATAGCCAATCAGGCAATGTATTTATAATACTTAATTATTACAGAGAAAGTCAACCTCCGATAATGCACTATTTCTTGAATATTTTAAATCTCCGCACACTTGCTCGCAGTTTAGAGCGCATTTGTATATACACCAATTCCCACTGACCATGCTTATATCACGGCTCGAATCTATTGTGTGCCTGATGTTATAATCAAATATTGAATTGTATAAATTTATTTAACCTATCACAGAAGCAAGACTGTATCATTTTTAACCATCTACGATAAAACTTATACAACTTATAAATGTAAATCTATTATTATAAAGCACTGAAAAATTTTGTAATTATTAAAGTGGATATCAACCTCCGATAATGCGCTATTTCTAGAATATTTTATAACATCAGGCACACAAAAGACTCAAGCCTTGATATAAACCTGGTCAATGGGAGTTGGTGTATATACAAATGTGCTCTAAACTTAAGTGATTCACTTAAGTTTTTAAGACTCTTACTGGTGGACAAGTGCGTGGAGATTTAAAATATTCAAGAAATAGTGCATTATCGGAGATTGCCTTCTTCTTTAATAATTACAAAAATTTTCACTGCTTTATAATAATAGATTATAATACAACTATAAAAAAATCAAGAACAAGTTTTTAAATACAGTACTAAGAGGATAAATAAGTATTGCAGAATAAGATTAGAAAAATTAAATAGAAATAAAAGTTATATAATATGCAGCCGTGTACAATATTTTTTATAATTTGCAATTGAAAAAGATCATGTTTATCGCTAACCAACCGGACATACAGTGAAGCCACAATATTCGTTATATTTTGTTTCAAGCCCCCCATCTCAAGTATATTACATATAATAATTCATTTTGTTAATAAGCTTTGATTATAACAGAATATATAGTGTTTATTAAATTTCAAGTTTATTATACTTTTCATCATGCACATATATTTATGACATCTTTTTATCTGCATACAGAAATTAAGATTATAATATATACAAAATTAAAAAATAATGATAATGTAGTTATTTAATAATAAATTAAGGAGGGTATATTTACATATATTCAAAAAATTAAAATAATAAAAAACAACAACAAATAAAATGAATAGTGAAATTCCAACTTTCATTGCAATTAAATATGCTGCTCTGGATAATATTCTTTTTCTTCAATAACTTTTTTATCTGTAGAAACATAATAGTAGTATCATTATTACCAGAGACTACAACTTCTCGAGTTTAATATTTTTAAGTTCATATTGACATTACATAATGTTCTTAAATTTCATAAAACTTTTAGCATTATTTTTTAGAAAAAATTTTCTCACACAAAATATTGTAAATCAAATTCAGAAAGGATAATAAAATGAAACTTTCAACATAAATTGAAGAAGCATTATTAATAAACATAATCACATATATAATGTATTGAGATAAAAAATGATATCGTAAAACTTATTAAATTTACAAATATTAATGTTATTTTTTGTTTATTTATATTTGGGGGGGGGGGGGGGAGAACATATAATTGAAGTAATATACATTGAAAACAAAGTGCATTTTGTTGCTTCAATGTATTAGATCAATATTTATTCTAATTTATTTTTCTTTAAATTTTCTGACAAACTTAATTTAACTGTTCCATAATAATATGATAAACTATAAATAAGCAAAATATTATCTGTATTAACTAGCTAAATAAGATAAAATTAGCAATATATATATATATTAATCAATAAAATCATCATATTGTTCTATAGTATTTTAAATCAAACATAGTCTCATACTTATTGCTATAGTTTTTTTTATTAATAATTGTCATTAAAATTGATTCTAAACATTTATCATTTTGATATCATTTATCTTTCTATTTTACTTTTCACCATTTTTTTCTACACTATATTTTTGGTAATAAACCAGCTTCATTCAATTGGTAAAATTATTTCATTAGATATTCAAATTCTCACTTATGCAAGATCAATGACTAATCTGTGGTAGAGCTGCAAATACAGAACACTTCATACCATAAAGCTGATATTCATTTCCAAACCTTATTTTTTTATAATTGCTTTCCTCTTAGTTTTGTCCTAATTCTTTCATATTAAATTCATTTGCTAATGATAAATTACATGGCCAACTGAACTACAAAAATGAAATTCTCACAACTATATTTGAAAAGGTTTCTGTTTTAATGTTTTATAATTTAATTTAAATAAATAATAAAAAAACTTGTTGAAAGCGGAATGATAGAATCAACAACTTAAACTTATGAAATAAACAATTGAAGATATTTACCTTATCTACTAAATCTTTTTCAGAAATTTCCACCTGTTCCTGTTCTGAACCATAACGACTGCGAAGAAATGCTCTTTGCTCTTGGACTAATTGTTTCAAAATGAACAGAAGTAATTCATTATTATCACGTTTAAATGATAAGTAACGTGAAAAGTTCTAAAAAAAAAACCAAAAAAAAAACGTGTTTATATTTATTTGTAAATTTAAAAAAATTCATAATTACTATACTAATTTTTATTTATACTTATTTGTAACAATTTGGTAAGATAAAAAGTGACAATTCTTATTGCTGTAAATACCCGAATAAATTAAAAAATCCAGATTTCTGGCAAATACTGGAATCGGATTCTGATCCACACGCAAAGTAAAGGTTAATTTAAATTATTTAAATAACAAGCAATGTATGACATAAACAGTAACTTCTAATATAACAAAATAATAATCATACAATCAGTCGAGAAATTAAGCAACATTCTTGGTTACAAAATGTAGCATTATCAATACTACACTAAACTGTACAGAGAGCTTCAAGTTTTATAAATATCTTATTCTTTTACTTTAAAAAAAAAAGTTATTTTATTGCTGCCATATTATACATAGTACAAATGGGATAAAAGATATGTTAGTATCTACACTTATTACTAATAATCAGGAAAACATCATGATTTTCTCAGCTTATTTTTACCATATGCTTTCAAAATTCTTTACACCCTGTAGTAATCATTGGACACTAGACAGTAGAGCTTTTATATCCACACATTCTCTCTGGTTTTTCATTTGATTTTCATCAGTGGGCACTTAAGAATCAAAGTTGGAATTAATGCACTTTTGTATGCATTAACTTGATAACATAAAGGAAGTAAATTGGCTGCTAAATGTATTAATTTCAATCTTGATTTGTATTTGTGATATGGATATAATGACTACCATTTAATGTCCATTGATTATTCTAATTTCCAATAAGTGACTCCAGAGTACAATGCAATTTATGAAATGGAAAATATAATTTCTAGGAACTTGTTTTATTATTAGACAAGCAAAATCATAGTATAAGCCATTTTGTTACAAATGTTAAACAAATACATCATTTTACATCAACATCTACTGTAATGAGATAAATCTACACAAATGTAAATTTGAAGTTCAATAACAATTTGTATTATTTAAGAATATTTAATAAGCAATGAGAGGTGCGTCTAGAATTTTTAAAAAATATTTAGTCCTTAAAAAATTAAACATAATCTGAAAATCAGTTAAGAAGTAATTCTCTTTCAAATTTTGGAGCTTTTAATAATAAAGCTAAGAAGCAATTGTTTAAAGATTTTATTCCTTATCTTAATGCCTCATTAAAAAAATAAAAAAGTTTTACTTGATCAATCCAAAATTAACTAGTTTAAATAACATGATCTTTTTTTAAAAAAAAAACTTGATTTTTCCCATGTTAGAAGGTCTCATTACTATTGCTATTTTCAATCCTATTTCTGGAACAACAAGGACTAAATTCAACTAATTTAACTTTAACAGATAATTGGCAATTACACATTGTTCAATTAGTACTAAGAGTCAATAGCTTCTCTTTAATCACTTCATTTTATAAAGTAAGAAATGCTATTCAAAAATTAATTCTTCAATTAAATTAAGTTCAACAAAAACAACTTGTTTATAAGAGCATTTTATTTTAGATAAAAAAAAATTAATTAAGCTGGTGATCATAATATCTGAACTACATTTTAATTTGATAGCTAATTTTCCAATTTGGTTTTATATGATATAGCCTTAAGCTACAAGCATATCAAACTAATTCTCTAAGTACAGAATTCACAATTTTTCTATTGTAAGAGAATTCCCCTGGTATTATTCTATATCCTTGTTGCTTATTTTCATTTGAATGAGTTCAATCAATGCAATGGGATAAGTGGAAGGAAAATAAATTTAGAATTGCTCTCTTAATGAAATAAAAAAACAAAGCAAAAAGGATGTGCAGCCAGGTGCATGCATAATATACAGAATAAAGAGTCATTTAGAAAAATGCAAATAAGTAAATACAGGTGGTCCTCAACTTTTATAATTGGTTCCTGAAACACATATGAAAGTAGAACATTGTAAATATATATATATATATCAATGTGTTTTTAAAATATTTATTTTTTATTGAGATGTATTAGCATACATATAAATAACACTTTATTGACTAATATCTGGTGTTTTCTTTATAAATTTATCAAGAGATAGTTAAATTGTATTCATCTCTTTCTTCTCTTGATAAAAAGTTCCATAACATGCTGTCTTTTTCTACAGCCCTTCATAGAGGACTGCCTGTACTGATGATAAAAATAATAACTTTGATTTATTTTAATATTAACACACACACACCCCATTTTGCTTTTTCTTTATTTATATTAAGCTATCTATTTAACTTTTAACAGAAAGATACTTTAAAAATATTTAGAAAAACTTTTTATGCACAGTGGTTTTCAAAATTAAATACAGATGCAATTAAGCTTTACAAGTTGTTTTAATTACTCAAAAGAAAAGAGCTTGCTTACAAAATACATTTATTACTGCAACAATTTTCTACTGATTTCATTTATTATTAAAAACAACATTTGATATATTTAACATAACCATTCATTTGATATCTACAGCTTCAATAAAATTGGAACATTTCATGTTAACCTTTAATATTGATACTTGTATATTATATATTAACTTATCATTGCTCAGTAATTATTTTGTTTATATCAAAAATAAAATTGGTATTAAAAAAAATGATGTTAATTGGAAAACACAATTTAATAGTGAAATTTTCACATCAAGGAAAATCTTTACGGTAAAAAATTCACAATATACAATCATATCCAGAAGCTTGTAGATAAATTTAATTGTAAGAATATGAAAAAAAGGAAATAGAGATTTGAAAAAAAATGAAAGCAAGTTAATTTTTCAAACACAATGAAATTGATACCAAAATACATAAAAATTTACCGCAAATTTTGCGTCCAAGATTTACAAATCTCTAGGAGTATAACTATCCTCAGGACATTGGGAAAAGGAAACTCACAGATGCAAATTCAGAAAGATGTCATATAAAAATAACAAATACAATAAAGAATTAAGACTTGAAAAAAAGTATAAATTGACTTATATATTCTTTTAATTACTTCAGGAATTTAGCTCAATTAATTTAAATTTTCTTTCATCATAAAATATAAACTAAAAAAAATATTAAAATAATATATAGGCCAACATATATAATTTTGCAAATCTTAACATCTTTTGTGTCTTTTATTTTTTGTTCAGAGCCTCCTTCTTGATATGGATATACAATAGCCTACTGTTCTCAATGCCTAAGGAGAATTTTTCCAAAATTTTTTACTAATCTCAAATGTAAAATTTGCAGAAAATTTTTATATACTTCAGTGTGAATCTTTTTGACATTGATTTTGCTTTTCATATAACAAAACAATCACTAAGCAATGATAAATTAGTACAATATACAAATATCCTTTCTTTATAGTTTATTATCTTGAAATATGAAGTCAATGTGAAGATTACCCTCAATTCTGTGTTACAATATAGTGCATGCTGCATATATCACATGAATAAATGGATATACTGAATAAAATGCCTAATATTGTTTTAAGAAACCAATAGATATTTGTTTAAAATAATTATGACAGTTTGTAAAGATTAATTCCATTTTGAAAATTACTGTATATATATATGATGAGAATTTCACTAGGCCTTAAATAAATATTATTTCAATCTTCTAGTCAAATCCAAATAATCTAACTTTTTTCATTATTTTACATAGGTTAATAAAATAAAAAAAAAATAAAAATATATTTTGTATAATGTCCTTTAATATATTCTAGAAGATATAAATATAAAAGCCTATATTATGGACATTTTTTTTATTTCCAGATAGTTTCACTTAGAAACTGCAAACCATTAAGCACTGAAATATTATCAAAGAATAAAAAAAAAAGAGATTTCATCTTCATTGGATTTGTTTGTTGTAAAAACTACATCTAAACAGAAAAATTCATTAGGTTTTCAAGTCGCTCAACTTGTGTATGCTAACAAAACTGCATTTCACAGTGTGAAACAATCCCTCAAATAAAATAAAAAGGGAGGGATTCTTATGAATATTGTTTACAAGGAAGGAAAATACAAGTGCTCTTCAATATTAAAAAGTAATTTTTGTGTAGAAATTGATAGATAATCATTTCCATAATAAAACAACAGCATATACTACAGTAAAAACAGGTATTTGGTAGATATTGTGGACACATCAGGAATATCTAACAGAGATGGCATCTAAAGGCATAACAAAAAAGTTGAAGTATTTGTGTGTTGAATTGTAACAGTTAATGCACCTAACATTTCATATATGTATGATTTGTTAGAAAATCACAGAAATAAATGTGACAATCTATAGCAATTCAGCATATCATTTGAGTCTCTTAGATAATGTCATAGTTTACAGACTGGGAAAAAAATATATGTTATCAATGATGCCAAATATTTTTGAAATTATCATTTTGCAAATGCTCCTTCCCTCTTGATAATAAAAAGCTCCAAAATTTATAATGTCAGCTAAAACCTGTTGAAATTATTCAATGGATAGTTTGAATACTGTTATTAAATGCTGACTCCTATATTTCTAAAAATTTGTAAAGATAATTGTAATAAAAGTTGCTGTTATACTTAAGAATATTAAAAACATACTTTACATTGTATTGTTCCATTGCTCATTTTGTGCATCTCTGAAAACATATATGGAGCTGAGATACATGATGAGAATACTAATAAAAAAATGTATAAGCGGATTTGACAAAGCTTTAACTCCAATTAATTTTCTTGCTTATATGTGTAATCCAAAGGAAATCACTAAATAAAGACTACAAAGGATTTCGTTTTATAAATTCAAAGTATGAGTGAAGTTTTCAACTATCATTAATAATGAAGTTAGAGTCACAAGATCTTCCATTCTAGGAACCATTTTTCAATGAATCTGTGATATTGCAAGGGTCCGCTTATAAATATTAAAAAAAAACAAAAAAATTCAATTAAAAAAGTTAACAATAATGCAACTTTGCTCAAGCATCTTTTATCTTTTTTTAAATTTATTTGAAGCTTCAAAATAGATTGGGAACTGGTAAGGTTTCTAAACTAGTATTTGTATTCACAATATTTAATGCCAGTGGTAATGCCTAACTTTGTGTTTGTGTATATTTCTCTTACAGTTCCATTTTGTATTACTGTTTATTCAGATTTAATTACAATATATGTAATAAAAAAGATTATTGCTTAGCATTAACTTATTTTCAATTTCATTTATCTTTGAAGATATCCTGTATGTTTTATTATATATATTCTACATATATTCAAATTTAATAGGAATAATAAACGGGAAAAAAGGTTTTGTTGAATAATTAAAATTACATCGAAGACTTATAACTTTGGAACGCTCATTCTTCTTTTTTACTTTAATACATTTGAAGATTCAAAACAGACTGAAAACTGAAAAAGCTTCTAAACTACTGTTTTTACTCAAAGCTTTCTCATACATAAAATAAAGTTTCATAATATTATATAATAAGCATGATTCAATTTTGTCATTAAAATATTAATGCAAAAGTTTAACCCCTACCAAAATCTTGCTTGCTTTTTTTTAAAACTCTGAATGTATCCTTGATTTACTGCAGACAGCAGAAAAAAATCAAGACATAAAACTGAATAGAGATAGAAGTTGCATATATTTGAAAGATACATTCATTATTAGTACATGCTGAAATGCAAAAATAAGATTAGCTTTCAATATAATTATATAATATTTTTTATTAATTTTCAATTACAATCTAGACATTATCAAACAAAAAGATATGAAAATATAAAAGTTGCAATCAAAAAATTGCATTAATAGTCACCATATATATATGAGAGATAAATTCAGTATTAATAAATGTTGAAATGTAAAAATATTAAAAACAATGCAATTCTTTTTATTATATTTATATAATAAAGTACATAATTTTTTTTATTTATTTTCAGTTACAATCTAGATATTATTAATGCACATTAGCTTTTATTATATTTATATAATAAAATATATGATTTTTTATTTATTTTCCGTTATTATCTAGAAATCATTTTCACAATTACACAAGCACTGATCTCAGAGTTCACAGTATCACTCAGATACAAATTATTATTGAATATCATACATGCTTATGAAATACATAATGAAACTGATAGCTTAAATATTATGATTTAACATTAACCACATACAAAAGCACAACTATATGTAAGTAACAATGTTTAAGAGCTTATTTATATCTCTCAGATCAACCACGACACCTACAGGGTTGGTTTCACAATGACTTTTGCCCTCCACTTAAATGCAAATATTTTCATTTAAAACATGCATTAAATAAATAAATAAAAAGTGGGTCATAAGCCATAAATAAGTGCAATAACAATTAATTAAGACATAGCAAACAATTTTTAAAAAAAAATTGCCATCTTCATTTAGGGATGTTGCAATACATTTCTTCAAAAAATATTTTAGGAGGAGTAGTCAAATGACAGACAACCAAAGCAAGTCTCTAAAAACTCTAATCAGATCAAATCTTGATTACCTTCAATTTATACAAATGATGTCCTAAATAATTTTAATAATTTGATAAATAAAAATGAAACTGAGTGTACTAGTGAAAGGCGGCTGATAAACATTTGAATTTATTACTTAGGAATATAATCAATTATGATGGTTAGCTATGATAGTTAAGAGAAAACACTACTATTTATGCATCATCTATGTCCTGGAAATTGTTTTATTCATGCAACACATCAATACAGCAAGTTTTTATCAGAATAGATCACAGACACACAAAGGTAATATTTAATTCATTGAAAAAGAAAATAACTGTTACAATGCAAGATCCCCATACAAAATTAACAAAAAAAAATCATTCTTATTATGATGTGACAACATCTTCAGATAAATTTGAAAAGTTTTAGAAGTTATAAATTTCGATTCTATTCAATAATTTTGAAGATTTAGTTTCTGTAATGTATTTTGTTATTAGGTTTGTACACAGCACTTTACTATGTTTTCTAAATCAATAATAAAAATAAAAAAACGAAAAATATAATATCCCATTGAGATTCCATCTTGAAATGTTGTATGAATGTAAAAAAATGATAATGAGGACTGCATAGACCCCCCCCCCCCCCATTAAAAATTCACATCTTTTTTTTTGAGAAATAGATTTATTTCTTTACACCTAGTTAGAAAAAAAACTCATTAAAACCTGAACAAAATACTTTTTATTTTAATTTTCTAGCTTGCTCCTAATTCAGAAAAAAAAAATTCTGTACAGAACAAAATTCATAAGTTTTTGAAAATTTTAAGACTCTAACTCCAAAATAAATCATCATACAACTAAAAAATTTAAGATAAAGTCGGCTGTGATAAATGAAAAAATTATGATAAAAATTAACTGATCAATTTATTAATCAGAAATTGGGTAGTTACTTAAATTAGCTATAGACCAGTTGTCGGAAAAAGAAACCTAAGTTTGCTTGGAAGTTTAAAAAAATTCTAAGTTTCATATGAATTCAAATCTTAGATAAAAACATAGTAGGAATATATAACAATTACTTTGTCATTACCTTTCTCATTCCTCTCATAACGCTGTACTTCTGAGTGTCAATAAAACTTTCCAACATTACTCTAATAGCCATGTTAACATCATCTTCATGAACATATTCTCGTAAATGCATTCGGGCATGAGCTTCAGCCAAGCGAATCATAGATTCAATATGTCGGACAGTTACAGGCACACTACCAGTAGCCTTTAATAAACAAAATCTTAAATAAATAATAATCCATACATAAACAAAAATAGAAAATAGTTATTTCAATTTACCATTGATTCCCGACGTAAATCAGAGTACATTTTTGCCACTTTATCTTGATCCATATGATGCAACTTAGGACTTACTTTATTTTTGGCATATATAATATACTTTTTAAGAAGATCCTGGGGAATTGGTTCTAATCCGGATGTGTTAGGAATTTCCTATAATAAAAAACTTAAAATATTGATAAATTTAATAATGTATACATGTGTTTATTATATATATATCTAGCAGCCCGTCATAGTAACAACAGAATGGGGACTGGATCTTTAAATGAAACAAGACTTTAGCCACATATAAATGTACATATATCAACAAATAAAATAAATTTAAAATTTCTTTACCATAATTTTATTTTACAAACACAAGTAAAAATAATATATATAAAAAGTAGCAAACTCTCCATACAATAGTGCTCTAATGCTCTAAGTGCAAGCCTTAGTTATCAATGGATGCACTACTTTATGGAGAGTTTGCTCCTGTTATTAATAGCCTGTGTAAGCATATGAAATGGTAATCACACAAATGAGTTTGGATTGAAAACATTGTTTTGATGGTTTTATATATAAAAACTATTTTATACTAAACACTTTTATTCACTGTGCACTAAAAACTCCAAAAATAATTGTTTTCTTCTATCACAATTGGGGTTTTCATATTTAACTTAAAATTAATTCAATCACTTGTTGTAAAAATGAATGACTGAATTAATTAATTTTTAGATATCCCAAGCTTTTATTTCTAGTTAAATATAACATTTATTTTAAAATATTTTTATATATATTACTATTAATTTTTTAGCATTCAGATATTTTTTGTAATTATTCCTATTTAAAACAAAGAATAAGAACTTTGTTGCAGTCTGTGAAGATTTGTGACACATAAAAAATTAATTCCATTATTATGTTGTTTATAAAAAAATGTGTTTTTTTTTTTTAATTTTATAATTAAGAGAAAGTAAAATTACATCCATTTTAAAAAAAGCAACTTTTACAATCAATTGAAATATATTAATATTTTATTTCTATTTTAACTGAACATTGTCATTTTTTTAATGTAACCTTTTTTAAAAATAAGTATTTAAAAAAATATTCCACCTTCTCGTGTGCATCATTGAAAATTTACTGAATCAATATCAACAAGATCAAAATCTGCCACTATCCTTAGATTATATAATCCACTTAACTACTTTGAAATATTTAATTTTCATATTGCATTGTCATCCATTTTTAACACATGTACAAAATTTGAAATTCATTTGACAGAATTAAGTTAAATAAAAGCATTTAAAAGTAAACATAATTAAAAAGAAATTTAAAATCAATAACTTTACAATAAAGAAACTAATTACAGTTCCACAACGTTTTGCTTAAGCAAGTTTTTGTAAAAATATATGGTACTGATACATTGACCATCCACCCACTTGATGGCGTTGTTGCTAGTCAAAAGCAGGTACAAATACCATTTAGCAGGTCCAACTTCTCAATTACTATCAGTAATTGATTCTTTTGTGGTATGTTTTGCAATCAATTGCTCTCACAATTCACACTTTGCCTACCATATCAGTTCAGGCTGGTACGTGTTTGTTGGTAACAATTAACAGATCACTACCGTATCATGTTATGGTGTGAATAGTCATAATGACGAAAACACCAATATGCAGACTGAAATAATTCTTGCTAAACCTACAGGAAGTACTAGGACGTCCTACAAACTGTGACACTCTACCCAACCTCCCAATGCCACAAATGTAGATATGGGCACAAAAGCACGATTCGGCAGACATCATGCAAAAGTCACGAAGATGGTTATAAGGAAATGCAGGACATACAAAATGGAATGCAAATCGACCTTGTGCCGTCGATGATGTTGTTTGCAATAGCACCTGATTCGACGGATGCAAAATAGACCTTGTGAAAGGGTTATGGGTGATCTACTACTGGAGCAGGGATGAGCTCACAAACCATTTGAGAGTTGTGTCGCGAAAGCCTCATAGTCTGATTGTTAATATATGAAAGAAAATGTAATGGCAAATAAAATAATTTAATTTAAAACCATCATCTGTGTATTGTTTGATTGTTAATATATGAAAGAAAATGTAACAGCCTGGTAATGTTATATTGATGTATTTTGGTGAAGGAACAATGCCAAAAAGGGAGCATGTAAATGAAAATCAATATTCCTTAAAATTACATAACACATTCAACATTAAATATGCTTATTTAATGTTAAGGTTAGCAAATATAATAACACATGAATATTAAAAATAAACTCTCAATATTTAAATTAATGTGAAATGAAATATAAACAACTAAATCTTTTAGATTATTAAAATATAATTTAAATTATGAAGGAATTTTATTTGAACTTAAACCATGTTTTTAAATAGGTAATAAATATTTAAACTTCCTTTACAGAATTAATTACCAGTTACACTGTATATAAAGATGTGAATAAACAATAAATAAATGTAATAATTTAATTACTAATGATCACGATAAACCAGTTTAATTAACAAAAATAAAAATTTATTAATATAAACAAACAATAATAATAAAAATAATAAAAAATTAAGAAGCAAATAAAATATTCCTTGTCAAATAGTTTATACTTAAATTGATTATTATTTATCTATTATACTTATATTATTTTCTGAAGTTGTAAACAATACGCTTAGAAAAAACCAAAAAAATAGGTTATATATTAGCACAAACTTTGATAAATAAATACATAAAGATATATTATGCAAAACTTAATTTGCATGTTTAATTTGTTTAATATTTTTATTATCAAAATAAATATAAACTTATTAATTTACATGTCATATAAATATGTTATAAATGTTTATTAAATATACAACCTTTCATTAACATCATCCATAAATATTTATACATGAAAACTTTTTTTTTTTTTAAATATGAATGAAGAAATAAATAAACATACTTTTATTTAAACAAACTAAAATTATCATTAATATATTGTTTTTATTTTGTTTACTTGACCCTTTTATTTTGGTAATATATTTTTCTTATATACTAAATAAACACATGAATTCTCAAAACATAAAGAATTTATAAAAAAAATTACCTGGTAGACTTTTCATTTTATTCACAAGGCATGCCCATCAAATTGTAGCTCCATCAGAAAACACAGTGTTTATTATGTACATCGAAAATTTTATGATCCACTTATACATTTTATATAAACACACACACACACAAAAATGCAATTCAAAATCTATATATTTCATTAAAAATTCCATGATGTGTTCTGCTGTGTATATATTTCATATTTGTTCCAACTTATTAGTCATGCATTAAAATTATGTTTTTATTTTTAATGAAATATTTCATAATTAACATTTTACAGTGTTTAACACTGCTTCATTTATATAGTAGTAATTGTTAATTTCTTTATAACATCCTTATAAAGTATATTGCACCACTTAACTCTGATACAACTATTTGTTACAATGAGATAATGTTTATCCAATGTTATTATAGTTAGATTCTCAAAAGATGAAGTCTTTTGAGCAGACAGTCTATGGGTTTAGCCCATAATACTGTCTCTTTTTGTGCGGATTTTTTTAATACGATTTTGAAGTTATGCGATTCATGTTTCTTCTTAATATCTTTTTATGTGGTTTTCTTTTATGCAATAAAGAAGTTCATATTTCACTTAAAATCGGCATTTCCCCATTTTATATACATGCATTAAATTTTACATACTTTAAATGCCTGTTGAAAAAAGGTTTGGCAATAAATTTAGATACCTTAGAAGATTTAGAAAAAGGTAATGAAACAGAAGTGGAACCTGTTCGTTTCACAGCAAAAATGATTTGAGCAAGTCTTCAACTTTCTAATCAATTGGAAAATCATTTTCTTGTTAATGACATGAATTATGAACTAAATTCAAATGAGAGCTAAATAGTTGTATGTCTGTGTTATGCATGTGTATGTTTATATTTCTTTTATACACCTATATACATGGAGAAACTTTTAGACAGAAAAAAGTTACAAGTAAAAATATTTAAGAACTTTTAATTTCTACTTAAAAAGAATGTATCTTTAAAAGTTTTTAAATATTTTTACTTATAACTTTTTTCTGTCTAAAAGTTTCTCCATGTATATATGTGTATAAAAGAAAATTTAACCATTAGTCATTATTAACACACTTGTGGAAGCATGTTATATATATATAGTTGCACTCGTGGAAGTGCATTCTCTAACAGCTAGACATAGCAGTCTGGATATCACAAGCTTCATAAACAATTAGTAAAATCATCGTCTCAAAGTTTAATTACCGATTACATTGTGATAGTAAATCATTAACACAGCATGAGACTGAAGTTGGTGCTAATTGTATTTTCTCTTCTGACAAATCTAATTTCTTACTAGTTCACGAACGAACCGCATATTATCAAACAGCGATAATGATTAAAATATGTATGAAAAAATGTAAAATAAATTACATGTAATTTGTTTTGAATAAAATTAAATAGTTAATAAAAAAAAAGTAAAAAAAGTTTGTCTTGTATCAATTTTTTTCAAATATTTGAAATTTTTCATTAGTCATAATTTATTTCCTTATTTATTTTTTTTTATGCAAATTTTAAAGTAATTTTACCATGTTGCTTTGGTTTTATGCAATTTTTGAAAATTACGGTATGTATCCCACATTTTTGAAGATAAGTCTATTTTTGTGCAATTTTTTTAATGCAGGTTTTCTGTGGAACCTATCTATCGCATAAAAAGAGACCCAGATGTATATGCACAAATTTGTGTGCAGTTTACTATTAAGACAAAAAAGAACATAACCTAAAATCAGGGACTTAAATAGTTTTCTCCCGATGAAGTCATACTTATGTCATTATCCTAGATATTCTTTCTATAGCATTTCATATTGTAAACTATTTCCACTCATTTCAGGTTTTTTCCTATTAAGAGTCAAACCCATTTGTACACTCTATAAAAGTTATTTTCCTAATACACTAATGTTCATGATTTAAATTTATTTATTTTTAACTTTTATAAAAATAAATATTACAGTATATTTTAAAAATAATAAAATATAATTCTACAAATCAAAACAAAATAAGTTCAAAATTAAATTTAAATAAAACAGACAATCCCTCTTACTTATCTATTTCATGCCGTAATCAATATTTTAAATATTCATTTTGAATAAATTAAATATTTCAAGTAATATATGGAGTAAATAATATTTAATGTTTTTGAATTATCCCATAACATATAAAACACATATACATGCATACACATACTTTAACAATAATTTAAGATCCTATTTAAAGCTTATTTTTGAAATGAATGCAATAAATAAAATGCAACAAATAAACATATCAATAAATACTTTATTGTATAAAACTATTTATATACTTTTATTAATATATCCCTAACATAATATATGCTATTTTCTTTATTATATTGTCCTAGGAATAAAAAAAAAATATGAAGCTTAAAATTTTGCTGCGATAAAAAATAAAAATTTTTGATACAACATTGCTTATTAAAAATATGTACAGCCATTTTACATTATGAAAAGTTATCAAAATTACCATTTAATAGCAAGATAAATCATTTTAATTACTTTTAAACTAATTTAGATAATCATAGAATTAAAATAACAGAAATATGCTAACAAAATTTTTATGTAGATAATGTCACCAAATTTAAATTCAAACCAGAATGCTACAATATATATATAAATTTTTATTGCTATAATATATGAACATCCTACAAAATATATGTTAAATGTTTTTATAATATATTGTACTGTATTTATTCTAATACAAATTAAATTAGCAGTTTTTAGAAATCAAATTCATAAAGTACTTAATTAGAATATTCCATGTTTTAAATATTTAATTTGATTTGGTTATATACATTTTTTTTTGTGCTTGTCTTAAAAAAATAACTTGAGAGAGAAAAAGGGAGAAAACTATTTTTGTGTATATTAAATAAATAAAAAAAAAAGATAAGAAAATAACTTCTTATCGCAAAAAGCCATTAATCACACAAAGCGTGGCAGTTGATCATAATTAAAGATGGTGATTCCAAGAGGAGAAAAGTATGAATTTAAAGACAAAATTCTACAAAAATTGAGTTGAACTAATAGTTGTCAACAGGTGATGTGCAGAAAAAAAAAGATCAAAAATATTAAAGGAAAAACGCATCATATAGGACATTGAGAAACAAAGAGAAAAAGTGAAAGAGAAACCTGAGAGTTGTACTTATGAGATCAATCGTGAAAGAAAGAAAACCTTGTACAAAGTTATGAAGAATGTGCTGAAGGACTCATCAGTGTACCACCTTATCTAAAATGTACGAGTAAAAGAAATCATTTGCTGGTATTGTTTCTGCCCGATGTCGCATAAAACCCCGAGCGAAGTTATCTGCAAAATTTAGAATCACGAATTATTTATGTGCTACTCCAGTATTAGATCATAGATCCCCTCACTCAAATTAAATCCATGCATGGTAGAACTTATAATGTGCTTTGTTAACTATGCATCTGTTTGTCACTATTTATCAAATTCTACTTGTTATTATTAGATCAAAAAATTTAATTATAAAGTAAAACATATTAAATACTGTAAATTAATAAAAAAAAAAAACTAAAAATATGTATATTACTTAACTAAATTAAAAAAATTAAAGCGAGTTTTATTTTTTTCAAAAGCCCTATACATAGATATCATTTAGTTTATTTAACACAAAAATATTATATATACAAAACAATATAATAATTTTATATAGTTTGAAAATTTCTAGATACTATAAATTGTAGTTCTTCATAAAAAGTCCTTAGTGTAATCGCCTAACATAACATACACATACATACAAGTAATATAATAACAGCACCATTAATTAAAAGAACATTTGTTCAGATGAGATGCTATTATACCTAAAAAACAGTAATTATAGTGAGGCTGACTGTTTCAATAATAACAGATTCATTCATCAAAACATAACGAAAAAATGAAATTTTAGTTTTTTTTAATTCATATTGCAGTCCACATGTTAAGTGTGGTGAATAGATATAGTTATTTGTGAATTATTTTAAATAATCAGAAAAATTATTTGGAAGAATGGGAGAAAAAATTGATAAATGAAGCAAAGAAAAGAAAGGGATTGATAAAGACATTAAAACAGTGTTTTCATATAATAAATATGTAGTTAGAATTATATGGAAAGGAGTTGCAGTAGCAGGGTTAAAATATGGTAATGATGCATTATATGTTAGTAAAGAGGTATTAAATTACTTAGAAAAAGTTCAAAGGGAAGTAGGAAGACATGCATTGGATGCAGATATATGGGCAGCAAGGAAGGCAATTCAAGGAGAAATTGGATGGTCAAGTTTTCATATGAGAGATGCAAAAAGTAAAATGAAAATGTTTGGTAGATTGCAATTTATGGATAATAAAAGAATAGGCAAAATAGTATTTAATTGGGTTATGAATAAAGGGCACGTAACAAGATGGGTGAGAAAGGTAATGCGGTATGCAAAAGATTTGGATAAAGAATTTATATCAGTATATTTGTACAAAAGATGGGATGATTGTGTTAAGAGGATTGTTGAGTGTTGTAGTAGGAGGAATGGGATAAAAGAATTTTTATTAATAAAGAATAGGAAGTTAGAGAGATGGAAAAATAGTATGGAGAGTAAAAAGAGTTTAAATATATATAGAAATAAACAGAATATTAGGTATGAGTTAATATATGCCAATAGTAAGAAAAGTAGTTTATTATTTAAGGCTTGAACAGGATCTTTAACTACATCAAAATGGAAAAAAATGGGTGATTTATTTTGTAAATTATGTAGGGAAGGAATAGAAAATATTAGGCATTTGTTAATTGAATGTAAATGCTTGGAAACAGAAAGGGTACATATAATGAAGTTATGGAAGAATAAATATGAAAAAAGTGATTATACAGAAAGTGAATTATTGGTTTTTACACTGGGTTTGGGAAAAGATAAAGGGGATTTAGATACAAAGGTTATAGAGTTGACAAAGATTATGTTGTGGAAATGGGATGGAGCAGAATATGGAAAAATTTAGAAAGGGGAATGAAAAATAAAGTGGCTAACAGGTTTATCTGGCCATAATTGCAGAGATATTCTTGACTTCGTTTAAGGAGAAGCCACAATACATCACATCACGTTATTGGTTCCTCGTTTTAGTTCCTTTTTTTTTAGTTTAGGGAATTATTTATTTCTAAAACTATTCCTATTTAAAAGAGGAGTTTCTTAGCTCTCTTTTCATATACAAGTTATGCCAACACATTATCACAAGTAAGAACAATTTCAACATTTATAAAAATGCTGTGCAAATTATATGGCAGCCGTTGAAATTTCAAATGATTATTACAGTGATTTTGTACTTAAATGAAAATTCTTCATTTTACTTAATTTTGCTGAGTGGATGAGAGAGTCTGATCGGGAGAGGCCCTGGGAGACTGAATCCTAGTTCTGTTGAATATGGGAGGTGGGATGAGTGCGCTATGGGGATCATTTCCGACGTTGATTTTCTCATTCATAGGAAAGGTGAAAAAATGTTATTTTTTTTTTAGCAGTTTTTTAGCGTTATTCTTATAATTGATTTTATCCATGTGTTATTACAAAGTAAGCTGCAGTTTAGCCTAATGGTTTAATTACAAGTGATTCGCCTTATTTATTACTATTATTTCCAATGTGATTATTGATAAGGTTGGTCCTTTGCTGTTCATGTGGCTCTTCGTGATGGATTAGAATGGTTTTCAGCAGAGACATTTCAAAGCTTAGTTTTTTTCCTAGTTCTCTATAAGTCTTCCAGAGTATAATGAATGCAATCTCTAATGACATTCGAGGCCATTCTGGAGAACTAAACAGTAGATTGGCTTAGCCCGTATTTTATATTATCTCAAGTGTTTTTCTATTCCTCAACTTATCTGCTGCAACTTGGATTTTTCAATATTGTACTCCTAAAATGCTATTCATATTTAAACTCTAGACTTTACAAATAATTCCTAATTGTATCCTAGGTTTACTTTTAATAATTAATCATCTCTGAACTGCCATAGGTTGATCAATTTTTGGAACCGTCATGGACAAAAAATACAGTATATCATCCGAGATCTCCATATTATACTATGTAAATCAATGCTTACCTTGTAAAGTATTTTGTACCAATAAAGTTTAATCCTATTTTTTTTTTTTTTTTTAAAAAAAAAAACTATACGTTGCAAAATCACAAAATATCATACTCTATAAATGGATGCTGTTGTCTGGAAAAGAAAGCTGATGAAAATAATTTAATATTACTTAGATTATATATTTTTTGCATTTTAGCAACAGCAATTTTTATCACAAGAAAGTAAAAAAAAAAAATTAACAATTTTATTTGGTTTTCATAATAAAGTATTATATATATTTTAAAACTAAAACTGATATCAATGTGTATTATTCTAGATGTTTTCTTTTTAATTTGTGTTTTAAATACTGTACTATTTGTCTATTAGAGAATTTTATTTTCTGTTAATTCTTTTTATTTACATCTCAATATTTGTATACATAGTTTTTTAAATACTTGTATTATCAATAAATTTACACATATTTGTGAGCATATATATATAAATGTTACAATTTATGCACTACCATACAATATTCTATTTTTTTAAGCATTTATTTTGTTACTATCTTAATGTGATTTTAAAATTAAAATGTATTATAGAAGTGTGTACATATTATATACAAATACATTTATATGTTAAAACACTTTTATTATATATATATATCTCGTTTTATGCGGTAGATGGGTTCCTCAGAAAATGCGCACAAAAATAGACTTAACTTACCTTGAAAAATGGGGGATACATACTGTAATTTTCCAAAAATCGTATAAAAGCAAAGCAACAACGTAAAATTACTTTAAAATTCGCATAAAAAAAAATAATAAAATAAAATATGACTAATAAAAAATTTCAAATTTGAAAAAAATTGATACAAGACAAACTTTTTTTACTTTTTTTATTAACTACAGTATTTAATTTTATTCAAAACAATATATTTTTATGCGTAATTTACATTTTTTTCATACATGTGCGGTATTTTAATTATTATCGCTATTTGAGACATCAAATTCGTCATGATGTGATGTGAGGTACTGTAGCTTCTCCTAAACGAAGTCAAGAGGAAATACAACTAAAACGTTTTCCAATCGCTATTGATCCCATTTCGCTAAGCAATCTAAAACTGAAATTTTTGTTTCCAAAGAAATTCATTTTCTTGGGTGTTTTTTTTTTCTCTCCGTTAGATTAAAGAGTATTTGAGTGTTGGCTACTCTGATAAATTTGTTATAAGTATTTTATTTAATAGTAATATCTGTAAGGATGTAAAAGATAAAGAAAAATATGATTTTATTTTTTTGCCATTTAAATTGTCTTCATATAAAATTGTATATAAGAATAGCAATTCATTTGGAAGTAAAAGAATTGCTTGGAAAAGGGGTATTACTTTGAATAATTTATTAAATAATACAAAGGAAATTTTTGATAGGAAGACTATTCCTGGTGTAATGTATTTTATCCCTTGTTTTTGTAAGAAGGTTTACATAGGTCAGAGTAGTTTGAGTTTAAATGAAAAAATAAAGGTTCATAAAAGTAGGGTTCGAAATAAATATCTTAGTTCTGCTTTGTATGTCCATGAAAAAGATACAGGCCACACTATTAATTTTGAAGAAGCTAAGGTTGTCTTCTTCAAGAGAAATGAAATCAAAAGAAGAATTAAAGAATCTTTATTATTGAAAATTTATTATTCTGAAGCAATTAACTTATTTAAGAGTTCTTTTAATATTAAGGATGGATGGGAAGTAAATAGATTTTTAAATAATGTCTAATATTGTAGTTTTTGTAGTTCTTTACACTTGAGAAGTCTGCTTGTAGCAGCGAAACCTTTGGTTGTGTTTTAATTATTTTTTCTTGGCTAGTCTGGTTGAATTTTGAATTTGGGGTAATTTTAATTATTTATTGACTATTTTAGTTTTATGCTTGTAAAGTTTACAGTTTGTTATTATTTACAATTTATATTATTAAATCAAGCATTGGAATCAAATGAGAGAAATTTTGTAATGCCACTATGTTTTGGGGGAATTTATAATTCATTTGTAATGTTTCTAATCAAACTAATTGTTTAGTTTAGAAGTTCTCATATTAGAAATAAAAATTTACTGTTTCAATATTACCATTATTGAAATAAAATTATCAGAAATATAATATTATTTCATCCCCACCTCCCATATATTAATATTTGTTGAAAATGATAAAATTTTTTAGTATACAACTTGGAAGAAGAATAAATTTAATCTAAGTGAAAACATTTTGTGAACTGTTTTTGTTTATTAAAAAGTGCAATAAATTTTTTTTATTCTGAAAGTGAAAAAAACAACAACATTGAATTGAGTAAATCTTTTTTTTTTTATTTATTTATTATATGCGTGTGTGTCTATTTACATATACAAATTTAAAATAAAGCAATTAATCTTTAAAAAAATCTACTATAGGGGCTTAGTAAAGGATAGTGAGGAATTAAACAATTTTCTATCTTTGTTTTAAATGTCTGTCTAAAAATAATTAGATATCCATTTTATAACCAATACTGATGGGCTAGATGAGTCATCATGGGCCAACATTTCAAAAAATTCTAAGCATGTTGGGGGCAAGGAAAAAATGTCCAAGTTTTATGTGAGGTTGGAATCCAAAAAAGGTAAAACTTAAAAATTTACAAAAGTATACATATATTTTTTGTAACCCAATCAAACTAATTTTATAATTACTTCTATAATAATTTATAAAATTATTGTAAGCAATATAATCAAGTACTCTCTTTTTTTTATCTAATTAAAAATCTGATTTAATATTTCAGATGTTAATGAAAGCAAATTTTTTCTATCAGACATATCTTGTTCCAATTAGATTTTACTTATTTTTTGATTTCGGTTTCTTGTCCTTAAAAAATATTAAACTGAATTTTATTTTTTTAATTTTTCCTAAAATTAAGAAACTTGCTTACACAGATCATTATAAATGTTTTGCTTTAACAAACATTCTAAAAGCTACAGTATTGTAAGCATGGATCTTTTATTGGTCAAAGCAGATTATAAATCTATTTTTCAAATGAGGTGAGAAATTAGGTGAAGAAATACTATTTATTATCTTTCAGTTTTTATTTTTATTCATTTCTGCAACAAACTTTTTTTAAATCAGAAGATAATTATAGATTCATCAGATTTACACATAAAAGCAAAGAAATTGGCTTGTTTAGACTGAAATGCTAAAAAATTAAAACAGAAATTAGTCTAGGTGATCAAAATTATTCTGATTATTAGAGAACAAAAAAAGTGTTAAATGCAATTAACCTGATCAAAGTGACAAAATTATTTTAATAAATGATAAAATGAATATTCTTAAGTTATGTTTAGCAAAAGCAATCTAAAAAAACAAAATTAACCACAGAAAATAAGGCTAAAAATCTTAGTATATATGATAATATTTGTGTCACAAAAATAGTTTCATCGGCAACAAAAAATATTTTGAGGAGAAAAAAATTTGTATATATAACTTTTTACATCATATTTTTCCAAATATGCAAAATCTAAATGACAAAAACATCTCAAATGTTTGTATTAATCAAAACTTTAAATTATCCACATTCAGATTACATGTTATACTGTATATAAATGCCACAAACACACTGGAAAACTGAGTCCTATACAATTAATTTTTATAAAAATCAATATTGCTATGAATAGATGAACGAATGAATTGATTGTTACACTGTAAAATGTGTTAAGAGGATGCAAATATATCACAATCCATCATCAATATTTTCAACTGTTAGCATTTCACTATATAATGAATTTAAAGTTGTAATTATAAATTTATTTAACGCACATTGATTACATAAGTAATATTTACTAAGGCAACAAACCTAAAGCATGTGCAGTTGAAAATGCAAAGGTAGGGACCTTGTGGTTAAGACTTGTAGAGGTTCCTACCTTCGCATTTTCAACTGCACATGCTTTAGGTTTGTTGCCTTAGTAAATATTACTTATATAATGAATTCTGTCTCCAAGTATAATTCAATTTCTCCAATCCATAGCTCCTTTTTGCTTATATATGTTTATAAGGAGTACATGGACTGTGTAAATGTATGTTTATATGCACACATATGCTAAAAAATTTTGTAACAACAAATTATTTTTCCATTATTTTCAAAACTGCTTATCAGAAAAGTAAAAATTTTGAAAAAATTCTAAGTAGACTTATTATAGTAGTTGACTGTTACCAATCAAATTTAAAAAGTTTGTTAAATGAACTGACTGAAGTTCTGTAAGGAACAGAAAAAAATGAAAAATGACTTGGGGGCTTACTCAGTTGCTGCTTCAATGGACAAAAACGATTGGGTGGATAACATTAGGAATTTTGAACACATAATAAATGAAATAAGAAAAACTAATTGCAGATATTCTTAGAAATAAAGATAATCATTAGACAGTAGAAGCAGGAAACAAAAAATAAAAAATTAAATTGGTCCAAAATGCTGAAAAAGATAGAAATGGATATTTGAAAAGCAAAAGATAAAGAGATTTGGAAATAGTTTAAAGTAATATGAAAGATTTACTGAGGAAATATCCATTAAAACAAACAATATGCAGGTATGATTAACTCAAAGCATCTTTTGGTTAGGATTTTTGTGATATGGATTATTATTTTGTTCTTAGTATCGTAAGAAATATGTAGTTTTTCTTTTTTTTAAAAAAAAAAATAAAACAATGAAATGAAACTTTTTGTCATAGAACATTCATTGTTGCTTCAATTTTAAGTAGTTGTGCTATACACACATTTTGTAAAAGAACTACTGTTAGCACAATCCTCTAAACAACTTGAAATATTCTTTAAAATCATCAATTTTAACAAACATGCTAATATAAAGTAATATTTTTGTAATATTTTTTTTTTCAAATAAATGACCAATTTTGAGTTTGCAACTTTGACCATACTTTTTAATTCAATGTAGCCTGAATTAAAAATTATCTAGGGTATTATAATAAAACTCTGAGTGCCTATGTTTTTACGTATACTAATTAGAACTTATTTTTCACACGAAAGCCAAATGCATTACAATTATTGACAAAAACCATTTAATCAAATAGAATTTAGGAAATAATTTCCTAATCATTAATTCACAAATATAAAGCAATGAAAAAGCTTTATAGCTTCCTATATATATTTTTTTTTCCGCATATCTGTGCAGTATGAGAACATGTAATGTGAAAATTTAAAAAATCTTTCAAATATATTTTTCAATGTATCTAAAATCAAGTCATTATCTATATATATTTATACATAAACTCAGGATATCCATAAAATTCTTTTCCGTTTTCAAAAACTCAACACGCATGAAAAATATGTTTCGGTAAATTTTTTATTATGTAAGTTCAATAGTGATATGTTTAATTATAGATAGTGATTGCAAATGGAAAGATGATAATAAAAGAAATAAATAAAGGAATTTATGATTTGTATAATGGTTTCAGAGAGAATATTTTACTTGGTCAAGAAGGTATCTTATCTGGGTATATAACCTATGCACAAAAGCCCTAACTTTGTATAAAGCTTTCAGGATCAGTTTTCTTTATTGTAGATCCAGCTATTGTAATCTTGAGTAATCAATGGATACAAATGGTATTGATATTATACCTAAATATCTCCATATCACCTTCTGACATATAGCCTTGTTAATGAGGATATTGGATTTAAAACTACAACTATACATTTATTTATCTACCACTTATGTCTACTGATTATTCAAGTCTACAATAGATAGCTCTGAAGAGAGGCGAGAATTGCTCTGAAAACATGCTCTCTTTTGAAGGCAGAAAGAGGTAACTAAGAAAAAAAATATTATGACAAGCAATATTTGATTCAAATCGGTGTTTTTTTTTCTATTTCTTACTACTCCTTTAACACAATTTACTCTAAAACATCTTAATTTTGAGCTACACCATCAATTGTAATGGATCCTTTACATGATTAAAAGCATATCTTTATGGACAACTCATATTTATTTTCTTAATACTTTTTAATATAAAAGAAAGACAATTTTCAGAAATAGAATTTCGACTTTTTTAAAATCAAATTTAATTCACTTTCACAAATAATTACTCATATTTAAATAAACACTCATAAAATAAATCTGTCAAAAGCTTCTTTATATATATCTAATAAAATTCTCATTCATTACTTACCACCAAAGAAGTCTCAACATTTTGATCAATATTAGAAGGATGATGTCGTATATGACTTTCAACAACAAATTTTGCCAAATGTTCATCCTAAAACATAATACACATTTACTTTCTATATAAATGAATTTATCACAATGATACTACTTCATGTTAAAGATATAATTAAAAATAAATAGAATTACCTGAACAGGATCAACAGTATCTCTGATAACACATAAAACATCAAAACGCGATAAGATTGGTTCACTCAAATCAACCTATAATATATAGAGTAAGTAAGCCAAAAATCAACAAAAATAAAAAAATAGTAAATATCGTTAGTCTCTTTAGTTACCAATTTGAACTGCTTTTTCATTTAAACTAATGTAATTTTTTTTTTTTGTAGACAGAAAAGAAGGATAAAATAAAACCAATAATAAACAACAATACATTAAATCAGGATATATATTTGCCAGAGCGAAAAATTTTACCTATATTAAAATAGCGTAATACTTCTAAGATGAACCATCACTGTCATTGACTTTCAAAGAAAGTTGAGATTATGATAAAATAAAAGCAGCTCTTTAGTAATATTTGATAATCATTGACTTATCAAGCTGGAGATATGAAATAATTTTGTTTTACCATATATTCTTTAAGCTAAAGAATTAAATTACTTGTTAACATTCCATGTCAGAAAGGAAAATACGCCTATAGTTAATAAAAAATTGAAGTACTAGAATATATAGTTACTGACTCAAGGTTATATCCATATAACTATTTAGACAAATTTGATTAGCTTGGATTCAAAATCTTTTTTGAATTCTAGATTAGATTGAACAGTAAAATAGAATTAAATGTGTTTTCCAGATGCAGAACTGTTGCAGCATTTAACTGTTAATTACAAGCCTCATTGATAAAGGCAAAAAACAGAAATTGATCTAAAGATTTAAACACATTATAATGTGGTAATTACTGATTAATCAATCTTACTATAGATGGCATTAAAGTAGAACACTGATTTTGTTGAGTTATATAGCTCGAAAATTAAATGATTTGTTATTAAATTCCTACTATATTAGCATACAGAAGTAGAAAGTAGCATCTTACAATAACAGCTAGTGAAAGGCTATTTGCTATAATAGTACTTTTAAATTATGTGCCCTCACTAAACACATGTTCATTAACATCTGTCTAATGCCATTCAGATTATTCCTCAGTTATCTGATTATATCACTTTGCCTATCTCTGACCATTTTTTTAATTTATATACTGTATACATATTTTTGTGTTATTAACTAAATAGCAGCTATGTATAGTAGTTGTGATTAAAAAAATTACGAATACTTTTAAATGATGAAAATGTATCATATCTTTCATTATTATTATTAAACATTTATTTTTAAATATAACTAGTCTTATTAAACATTTATGTTTAAATATAATTAAATGACATTTATACTATTTGAATAAATAAATTAGTACTTTATTATTTATAAATATTTCTCTCTTTTTATCTTCCAAAGTGATTCATTACTTTTAATGCATAAAATGTTCTACACACTTAGTTCTTTTTAAATCCTGGTTTATTATGTGAATCACTTGTTTTTTACATCCTTATGTATATTGTATTATAATCTCCCTCCTACATTTTGATTATCTTTTATGGCCATTTTCAAGGATTATTCCTAAAAATATATAGATATTTATAATATATTATGTAATATCTAAGATCCCTTTATTATATTTTATAAATAATATCATCAACCTGATAAAAATTTATTTTTTTATACTACATACTTTTACATTCTTTTATATATATATATATATATTGTTGTTGCTTCCATCATTATATATATAATTTATATTCTTTTATTATAAAGTTTTTTTTACATCGTAAATTTTTCTGAATATTTTGTTTCTTAAACTATCAAGTAATTAAGATGTGAGATGTTGGATTACTTCCATCATTTATGAGTGAATGTTGAATGTATAGAAAATTTTAAACTTTATTTAAACTTTCCAAATACAAACAACTTGTTAGTAATAACACACAAATACACAATACAGGTTAGTAATTACACTATAGAAAATTTTAAACTTTCCAAATACAAACAACTTATTAGTAATAGCACACAAATAGACAATACAGGTTACTAACAAGTTGACAGTTTAAATAAAGTTTAAAATTTTCTATACATTCAACATTCACTCATAAATGATGGAAATAGTCCAACATATCACATCTTATAATATACCATCATTACAAACCTTCAGACAAATATCAAGTAACTATTTACAAATATTTACTTTTTTTTTTTTTTTGTACATTTACCTTTATCTGGTAATTCTTGTTTAATTATTTATAATTGAAAGTGATCATAAAAGATGAAAACTTGATATAAAAATAAATGGTTCAAATAATAAACCAGAATTTAAAAACAATCAAGTATGCAAATTATTTTGAGGGTTTATATTTACAAAATAATTAATATACTTTCCATTTATCTGGTAATTAAATTACGATTCTTTTAGATATTAGGGTAATTGCTAATTTCTAAAAAAGAAACAATGTAATTAATTTTCAGAAATTAGCAATTATGATATCTAAAAATTTTAATCTTAGATTAATCATTATCTAAATAAAAAACATAATGATAAATTTATTTTTATATCTGTCTATCATTATATTTTATGGATTAAAAAAATATATTTATTTTACCAATTGTCCACTGTTTTATAAGTATACTATTATTTAATTTTGTTTGCTGTATGCATTTTTAAGTGAGGAAAAAAAAAGCCTTGATTCACTTAATGGGAAACAGATTCAGAGAAGTACATCAATAAAAATAATAATAGTATATGTCAATTACATTATAATTATGAATACTACATCATTTTTCCAATAAGAATTTTCAAATAAAATTGCCAAGTAATCAAAAATCTGAATAGTTTTTTTGAAAGCAAATTGATGTGATGTTTCAATAATAATGCGGCCATGTATAAATGACAAATCTTCTGGATGATCACATTAGACTAATTGCTGAGTCTAGTTTATTTATGATATAATATTTTTATTCTCATTTTTGAAATAAGATAATTTTCTGTGTTGTTTTTATGATTAAAAATTCCCTGATGGACAAAATATTTACTGACCCACAAAATTTCCTATACTAGGTCAATCTTAAAAAAAATAGACTTAAGTCATAATTATAAAATGATCCCAAAAATCTTACATTTTCTGCAAATGTTAAAGATGGATCATATCGACCTCCAATAGGATTTGCAGCAGCAATTATGCAGCATCTGGCTTGAAGTGAAGTAACAATTCCAGCCTTTGATATAGAAATAGTTTGCTGTTCCATAGCTTCATGAATACTGGTACGATCTGCATCATTCATCTAAAAAAATAAAGCAAATATAGATGTGAATTTTTATAGCCCAAATAAACTTTTTCATGTTAAGAGATTGTGACAAAATTCGTGTGTTAGTAAAAATGATCATTTAATTTCTTTTCCTTTAATTATTATTTGTTTTCATTCAATGCAATAAAAAATATATAAAAAAAATTTTTTTTGAAGAAGTTTTTCATAAATGTACTAAAAAATAAAATTTCTTCAGTTTTTATAGTATTCCTGATATAATGCAACCAAAATAAAAATGTGTGGTGATCGTATTTACAAATATTCTTAGACTGTTTGAGAACATGAGTGCCACACATTTTATTTTTGATCACATAATATCAAGAAACTGTAACTTTTTAGCATATTTATGTGAATAAAAGCATTTCTTTGAAAAGTTTTTTTATATATACATTTTATTTTCTAGTTTTTAAAAACTAGAGAACTAAAATAAAAAATTTATTGACAAATTTAAAGTTATTTTTTAATACCAAACCAATTTTTTAAATGCATCTATTTAGTAAATAAATATAACTACTTTTGGTTACTTGAGTAAAATTAATAAAAGTTTAATTTAAAAGATCAATTCATAAACTTAAGATGACATCTTTTTCATTGATTATTTTCTAAGACATATTATGCCCCATTTAATGATACTATAATGACATTGAAAAAATAATGAAGTCTTAACAAAGTTTACAATTTTACAAATAAAGTAGGACATACATATATATTGCAAAGAATTCTTAAAATCATAACATAAGTTGGCTTTCATTACAGTTAGCTTATTTCTCCCAGATAACTATTCTTAATCATTATTTTGTTTAGGAAACTATAACTTTGCTATATAGAATAGTATTATATTTTAATTATTATTTCTTTTTAATTTATTTACTTTTTTATTTTTCTCTAATAATATCACTAGATGATAGTGTCACAGAAAGCATTAAATCCCATATATTAAAATTTTTAATTTTTTCCTTTTTGTTTTTTTGCTAAAATTATTTGTAAATTCAAAAAAACTGTAGTCATCATGAATACATATTTCAATTAGATTGGAAATTAGCAAGTGGGTGAAAAGTGAATTACAAGATTTAATAGACAGACAGATGGACAAAAAAAGCAGAATGTGTTAAATAAAAGCGTATAATAAAGCGAATATCTTTCTTGCATTTATAAGCAGTATAATGCATCTCACTACATATAAAATTTATATATATCAAATACCAGCCAATGTCATGCTAGTAATAAATAAAATAGAAAATCATATAACATTAAATACTAGCAAAATAAATTTATATTAAAATTCTCTCTCAATGGTTTCATCTATTAACAAATACTTTGTTGAGTAAAAATTAACTAAACACACAACATATAAATATATAAAACAGAAATCACCTTCCCATAATTCATTTAAAAAACATCCACCTTTAATATCAAAGGAAGAAAGAAACTTTTTTTTTTAATTCATTTTTTCATAAAAGATAACTTCCGCGTTGTCAAATAATATTTTATGACCTGTAGTCAGTTCATAAATATACAAAGCCAAGTTACGATGACTAATTTTAATTCTTATAAACTATTTTATTAAGAATTATTTACTTTGAATTATATCAATTTTACAGCAACTACAGGGAATTTTATAAACTATACCAGGGATACAGATTATTTTAAATCATTTAATAATATAGTTAAATTAAGGGCTTTCTTCCAAGTAACTTTCACATCACCTAATAAATTATCATTATAAGCTTATATACTAAAAAAAAAATGTAATGTTAATGAGAACAAAAAATGTATCTAAATCATCAATTTATATATTAGTTTATAAGAATAATCATTTATTGGGTGATATGAAACTTGCTTGGAATAAAGGCCTCGATTTAAATATATTATTAAATATTTCAAAACAGCTTATTAATGAGAAATATGTTCCTGGTATAGTTTATAAGATTACTTGCAGTTGATGTAAAATTTATATAGTTCAAACTAAATTAAAACTTAATGAAAGAATTCATATGAGTTAAAAATAGGTGTCATAATTTGGCTTTGTATATCCATCAATTGAATACAGGTCATAAAATATTATTTGACAATTCAGAGATTATCTTTTACAAAAAAAAAAAAAATGCATTAAAAAGAATTAAAGTAACTGCTGCTAAATCTTCTGGAATCCAAGTCCATCAATCTTATAAGAACTTCCTTTGATACTAAAGTTGAATGACTTTTTAAATGTATTATAGGAAAGTTATTTGTGTTTTATATATATACATTTTGAGTTTAGTTGATGTTCATTTAAGAATATCTATTTGTTAATAGATGTCATGAGAGAATTTGAGAATAAATGTGTGTCATATCATGTAACACCTATTAGAACATATATATTTACTGGTATAAAAAAAAATGGATATCCATGTGTTGCTGCTGTTATAATTGTTATAAATTATATCAGTGAAAGAATAATTAGTAAAAGTGATGCTTAGGATGGAAATATTTGAGAAAACAAACATAACAAACACCTAATAACTGATCAGCTATAGATGAATGACCGAAGCAAGACTTTTGTCACTACTAAATGAATATATTTAATATACATAAATACTATATCTCTAGGAAACACTCATTATAAAAAACCCTATGAATAATGATTAAAGCACATGTTCTAACAGATATATTTATGACCAAATAGTTGAGTTAGGGCCAAGTGAAATTTAATTTGTTTTGTGTCACGAGGTATCAAATTTTTTCTTTCAAGTTGCTGGCCCTTAACTCAGTTAATAATTTGGAATTGGTGGGAAATGAGTATTTAGCTCCTATTAATTAATTTAAATGATATGTTGATTGCATAAGCAGAAATATGATATTACAATGTGATGAATTATTATAGAATTATATTAAAAAAAATAGTAAAAATATAAAAACAAAAGTGTAAATATTAAAATATTTTAATCAATTTTATTATAATTGGATATTATTAAGTCATTGATGGAAGAGATCATATTTCTAAGGATACTGGGCCTTATGGTTTACTTTAATATATTTTAGGAAATGTATATCTTAATGATACTAAATTACGAAGTGATAACTAATACCATGAAAGACTGAACAAATACTAGCACTAAGATTAAATTCAATGGGATGATTAGAATATAGAGATAAAATTCCATTAATCATGTTAGCAACAACATTTTTCATCTTTTCTAATACTACTATTCATGATAAAAGCTAAATGACTCTACTATTACAAATAATCATTCTGCTCTCACTCAACATAAAGTAATCTGTTAGTCTTTATATAAACTTTTCACTTTGTATGGCTGAATTAATAGTATTTATCTAGAAATCCTTTTCCTTTCTCCAATACTAATCAACTTTAAAATCAATCATGACTGGTAATGTTTTGTCTTTTAAAATTAAAATTTTTTTTATCAGTAATCAATAGTTTATTTGGAAAATGCAATAAAAAAAGGAATCACTACTGAACTTTTATAGTTTATTCAACAATTAATATTTATATACTCATTTCTAGCATCACTTTTTTCCAACAAGTAATGATTGTTATTATTATTAAATTTGTTTATAAAACAAATAGATAAACATCAATTGTGCAATAAAACTTTTTGAACTATACCTTATCAAATTCATCAATGAGACACACTCCTTTATCTGCTAAAACCAAAGCCCCAGCTTCTAGGGTCCACTCTCTAGTAACAGGATTTCTCTGCACATAAGCTGTCAAACCAACTGCAGAGGCACCCTGACCAGTAGTATAAACTGGTCTTGATGCAGTCTTTTCTACGTATTTTAAAAACTGTGACTTGGCAGTTCCAGGATCACCACATAGCAATACATTTATATCACCACGTACTTTGTGTTTCTGACCTAAAAGAAATTATATATATTATAAAATCCAATTAACAAATATTGACAGATTTTTCAATATTGCACAGCTTTATAATATAAATGGCAATTACTCTATTAGAATATCTTTTCATTTAATACTAACATGACAGGAATTTCCATTAATTAATCTATTCACTTTATTGCACTAAAACATGTTGGATAAAATCAACAACGGTTATGTAAATGCCCCTGCTTCAAAACCCATAATTTGTTTTAAAAATAGCAATTGTGATTTTGCTGGTCTCAAAGTATATTGTAATATATAGCATTATTATAAGTGCATTGTGTGTAAAAATCATGTACATCTTTTTAGCCAACTATGAAATCAGCAGTTAACCTGTTGAAACATACATATGCATTGAGAAGATATAATCTTTCTAATGCAATGTTTACTCTAAAGATCAGTTTTTAATATAAAGCTACTTTGAATTTTAATGCTAATGATATTGCTAAGTACTATATAGATATTTAGTGCTATATATATATATATATAAATGATATGATAAATAACTCCAGAGCCAAGATTTCTAAGTTTGAATTAAGTTCTGTTATATATATGTTGGAATGCGGTTGTGGAATAAAATATATAGGGGAATCCAAATGTACATTACAAAAACGATATAATGATCAAAAGACATTATATAAATGTGTACAGAAAGAAAATATCTTCAGTAAATATGAATACTCCATCAATTATATTTGATCATAATATCACATGTAATTGTGGTTTTAAATTTAATAATTGAGATATAAAAATTATTCAAATTGAAAAGTGTAGTGAAAAACATAAAATTAAAGAGGCAATGATGATATCTAGGAATAGAGGTGGTTTAATGAATAAGCAATCGGCTAATATAAAGACAACAGAATTGTGGGAAATTTGAATAGATTGAATGATGGGTAATGCAAGTTTTTATTTTTTGTACGTTTGTATTAATAGTTGATAAAGATTGTCAGTGAAACAATTGAAAGTACTTCTGGTAAAGAATATATTATTTAATTTTGAATACCGTGTTAAATATATTTGTTTGAATTATTATTATATGATTTAAAAATACAGACATATAATGGTTGTAAGTATTTATATATATATACACAGTATATATATTTAGAATGTAAGAGATAATGTAATGAGAAATAAAATACGTGCTAAAGTTAAAAGAACTAAAGTATTAGGAAAATGGTGATAAGCAGTTCCAGATTAGAAAATGATTACTTAAAAAGATAAAGAACAATAACAATTAATTATGTTCTAGAACAGTCCACTATCATTAGGAAGATATAAAAGCTCACAGATAAGAATAGAGGTCTAATCTATGCACTCGCATCGTTGGAGCTGAAAGATATAAAATGGCAGAGTGTAAGAAGGACTGCGAAGTGACTCAGTGAATTCCACCACTGAAGATGCAAAAGTGGACCTACAGACTATACAGGCCACATCAGATTTATTATGTTTTAATTTACGCCTTATGGCTGTACATTCGTAAGTAGTAATTTTAATATTGAATTGTAACAATATAAATTGTAACGTATATTAAGCACTGTTGATTTAATTTTTACTATTGCAAATTTTAGTTTTAAAAAACTGTTTCAAATTAATTTTGTTTCTGATTGTCTATCCAACTTTACCATGACTGTAGCATTCATGGTAGCTGTATGTAGCAGAAAACTGGCGCAGTCTGTTACAGGATCGAAATTGAACTGTAATTTGTCTAGTAGTAGTCAAAGATAGGATTTTGATCAGTAGCTAAAACTATGTAGGCATACGGTTAAACTGGATGGATAAGTCAGTTTATTGGGAAGTAATTTAGTAATCGTGGGGAAAAAATTTTATTTTATTTAGAAGTTATTAATTTACATTAGATAGTTGACGGCTGTGTTGCAAGTGACAATGAATGAGTTTAATGTTAATAGTCCTGTTGATTGGTCAATTTATCTTAAGAGAATCGAAAATTTTTTTTTTTATTAATGTGACTGTCAGTGATCCCATTAAGCCACATTATATTATGTCGGGCAAATAGGTGATAGAAATCACAAATAGACTTTGCCATCACAAAAAAATTAGAGAAATTGCCGTACAAAGTAGTAGTTGAAAACTAAATAATGATTTTAGCCCCAAGCATGTAGCATGGCTATAATTTAGGAATAGACAGTAAAATAATGGGGAACACATAGGTGATTATGATCAAACAGTGAGGAAACCTGCCAAGAGTTGTAATTATGATGATAATTAGAGGATAATCTACTCGAACAATTACTTTGAGGCATGTCCAATAATAGGCTTAGACAGCAGTTACTGGCCTCAAGAAACTTGACATACAAGGAGGTAATCAAAATGAGAGTAGCCCATGAGATCGTGATAAACCAATCAAAGAAGTTTCGGAATTTCACTAATTATAACAGATGTAGTGCATTCAAATGATAAACTGAAAATAAATATCAATCTGCTAAGAGCAAGACGAAGGAAATTGTTTGCTATTGTTGTACAAAAAAAGACACATGGCAAGGAAATATAGATTTAATAAAGAGCATTGTACAGACTGTAGCAAAGTAGATTTTTTGGAGAAAGCATCTAGGGCTAATGGGGAAAAAGATCACAGCATCTTGCCAACTTTCCCAAAGGAAAACAAGCAGAAATGCAAGATTTATAACATCCAGATTACTCATGGCAATCAAATTATGATGTCAATGAAATTATTAAATACCAATTTGGAAAATGGAAATTGACAACAGATCAGGTGTATCAATGATGGCAGTCAAAAACAGGGATAAAATAACAAAAAAATGTATACCCCCCCCCCCCCCATATTAATGAGAACTAGTGGTAATATTATGAGAATATTAGGGAAGGGTAGATGTAAGTGTAGAAATCACAAAAAAGATCTATAGGTTACCATTATATATAATGCAAGGCAGTCTTTAATCCAATTATGGGTAGGGAATGGTTTGAGGCTTTGGGAATAAAAATATGTATGGTTAACAGGATTGCTACTAAGGAAGAAATAAGAAATAAATACATAAATTTACTTAAGAATACGGAGAGCCAAATCATTACTATGCCAGTAGATATAGTATTGCAAGATGAAAGAATCCCCATGATTTATTTGCAGGCCTTTAAAAGTTCCTTTTGAACTACAAGCTAAAGTGGAACAAAAGTTAAATGATTTAGTTAGAAAGGGAATATTGACACCTGACGAGAAGACCAAAGGCGCCACTCCAATTGTAGTGATATCTAAACAAAAGAGACAAATTCGTATTTGGAGAAATTATGTACTACGGTAAATAAGAACCATACAAAGAGTCAGTATCCAGTGCCTAACATCAGAGGAATATTAGCTAATATGGAAAAGGCAAGTCATTTTGCTGAAATTAATTTGAGGGCTGTGTTTCATCAGATTCCAGTATCTAAACACATCCTAACTGTTAATGATCATTATTCACAAGGAAATTGTTTAACTGCAATAGGCTGCCTTATGGAATTACCATTGCATCAAACATTTTCCAAGCCAAGATGGACATGTTGTTCCAACAAATGGATGTTACAACACCTTATTTCGATGATATTTTTTAATAGTTGCAAATTCTGAAGAGAAATTACATGAGTAACTTTTAAAAATTTGCAATAAGATATCTAGTTTTGGAGCTAGAATAAATCCAGAAAAATGTATCTGGATGATGACTGAAAAATGTACAAGAACTACGGGCTTTTCTGGGCCTCCTTAATTATTTTGAAACTTTTCTAAAGGAAAAAGTGCATGTAGCACAATCATAGTATAATTTGTTAAGATAAGGCCAAAAATGGCACTGGGATCAAGCCCATGAAAAAGATTTAGTGCTACAAAGGAAATGCTGACATCAGTTTATTAGTACACTATGACAGTAGCTTTGACTGACACTAATAACTGATACATCGGGTTTCAGGGTTGGAGTAGTTTTAAATCATATAGCAGCAGAGGGTGAGCAACCAATAGTCTTCGCTTCTAGAACACTAACCACAGTAGAGGAAAAGTACAGTTAGTTAGATAAAGAGGCATTGGCTGTTATATTTGCAGTGAAGAAATTTTACTAATACTTATATGGTTGACCAATCAAGATCTTTACTGATCATAACCGCTGAGCCCTCGAATGTTACGTCAGTTAAATTTATTAGCGGATTATGATTTTGAGCTAAATTTTTTTTAAAAAAATATCATTAAGCATGCAGATGCGCTGTCAAGAGTCCCAATTAACTCAGCTCCACAGGAACTTGATCCAACAATTAACTACATAAATAATTGGAATAATGTACTAATAGACAGTAAAAAAGATAGAGGGTTGGACAACAGCTGAGCATGGTTATAAACTATTGATCAAGTGGATCAGCAAAGGTTGGCCCAAGGGTCAGCTTGAAATACTTTATAAAACTATATGGGTCACAAGAGAAAAACTGTCAATAAGTTAAGGGATGTGTATTAATATCTAATAGTGGTTTTTGTCAGGTTTTTCAGTTTAGTCACCAAAGTCATCCTGGGATTGTATGGGCTAAATGAAACACTTGCTCAAAGCTATGTACGGTAGCCCTTAATTAATCCCGAGATAGGACAATTCATAAAAACCTGTGAGAATTGTCAAGTGAACGCAAACGTTCCAAAGAAAAATTATATTATCTAGCCTGTAGCAGAAAAAGCTTGGAATCCATATTCATATCTATCATGCTGGACCGTTCCACAGCTACATTGTTTTAGTAGTGATGAACTGATACTCAAAGTGGACTGAATATAGAATTGTAAAAAATACGAGCACCAAAGAAACAAGCAGAAAACTTAAAAATTTTCTTGCTTTTCATGGTTTTCCTGAACAGTAGTATTTGACAATGGAACCAGTTTCACTCCATTAAATTTGAGAATTTTCTTAAGAAATGGGAAATTAGATATATAGCCGGCCATACCCCCACAACACCTGGAATTCAATGGTATTGCAGAAAAAGTAGTACAAATGCTGAGAAAGGAAGGGTATAGCAAATATACAAGAAACATTATATTCTGTTTTATTGTATCAGCACATTACACCGCCGAGTAGTATGGATAAATCTCCAGCTGAGATGATATTTGGACAGAAAATTTGCACAAAGTTATCACCAATTCACCTTGATCAAAAACTTTCGAGTAATGAAACAGCAGCACATTTGCAGTACGCGGAGGGAGAAAAAGTCTGGTTGAAAGATATTCTCAGAAAGTACTGGGTGAAAGTCATAATTAAAGAACATTTGTCAAAGCAAATAGTAGTTGCTGAAACAGAAACAGAGGAAGTCATGCGAAAACATGTAAATTATGCCAGATGTTGCAAAGAAGAAAATGAGCTGAGTGGAAGTAATATAGTGCCAGACCTTCCAAATTATCTACAGGAATCGGATTTGCCAGAAGTAAACAAAGGGCACAAAGTAGACAAGATATTTCCAATGAAAACAAAACAAAGCATAGATCCCAAAAAACCAAGAAGGAAACGAACTATCTGAAAAACTATGTGAGACTTCAGAAATTGTAATTTGGGATAATGCAATTAGAAATAAATTGTGTGCTAAATTAAAAGAAATAAAGTATTATGAGATTACAAACGTTAAAGATTAAAATGTTGATAAGCAGTTCCAGATTAGAAAATGATTACGTAAAAAGATAAGGAACAGTAATAATTATGTTCTAGAACATTCCACTATCACTGGGAAGATATAAAAGCGCGCAGATAAGGAGAGTCGAGGTCTAATTTATAAACTCGCATCATTGGAGTTGAATGGTTGAGTGTAAGGAAGACTGCAGAGTGACCCAGTGAATTCCACCATTAAGATGCAAAAGTGGACGTAAAGACTATACAGGCCAAACTGGCTTTATTATTTTTTCATTTACTCCTCATGGTCCATGCATTCATAAGAAGTAATTTTAATACTGAACTGTAACAATATAAATTGTAATGTATATTAAGCATTGTTGATTTAACTTTTACTATTGTTAACTTGTGGCAATAAAGTTAAATTTTAGTTATAAAAAACTGTTTTGAATTAATTTTGTGACTGTAGCATTAGTGGTTGTACATAGCACTAAGAAAAAAATATTATTTTTATTACTCATTTCTAAATATGAAATAACTTTTATTCTATCTATATATAATAAATATTTAAAAGAAGGCTAAAAAATAAAGCCCGGGTAATTCTTGCCACTTTACAAAACCCACTGTATGTTTTTAAAATAAAAACTGTAATTTTGCTGTAAGAACTGTTATAAATATTTTTTGCATTTTCAAAATAGACTGCATATATGTAAATTATTATTTTTGTATTTTCTATACAAGATATGTATTTATCTTAGTAATTAACACTGTGATTAGATTGGCTTAGTATACGTATGTGAATGTAAAATGGATTTGATCTTTTTCACATAATATGGCGCAAAAGAGGGCTGTGAATAAGTCTTTATCATGCAGCAGCCTATTTAAAAAGGCAGTTTACTATTTATATATCTGATAATATTAAATCGTGCTATCACACTTCGCTTTCAAGAAGATATACTTCTCATATTCATAGCCAGTTATGATTCTTTCTGCAAAATTAGTTTGTACTGAGAGGCATGATATTAGGCGAAAGGTAAAAGAGGCTTACTTTATAGCAGAGGACTCCTTCGCCATTAATCGTAAGGATGCATGTTTTGCTATATCTAAAAGATGGTATTAGTGACTCATTTGCATAGAATTTGCATATCGTATTTATTTATATAATGATTTCAAAGAAAGAATCATAACTGGCTATGAATATGAGAAGTACATCTTCTTGAAAGTGCTCAGCCATTTAATTTAGTTTTCTATTTGTGTGATAGCACAATTTAATATTATCATATTGAAGACAAGCGTAAAGTATAAATCTACAGGTTATTATTTATATATCTATTATACAATAATTTCAAGTATTCTGTATAAACAAGGCTGATAAAATTTTAAGATTTTACACTGTTTTTCAAAAGATTTTTCTATGGTTCAAAACATAGCTCACTGTTGCTATGCTAATCATTTTGTCATCTTTGCTGTATCACACTAATGACAATTAATGTGGATAGAGTTTTAATTTGTAATTGAAAGTTAATAAACCAGAATAACTATCACCAAAGCTACTCTCATTAATAATAATAAAAAAATACTCTAAAGCATAATTGCTCCTAGTTTGAAATGATTCATTGTGGTTGCAATTTCAGTAGCAGTTTATTTTTATGAGCAATATAATATCAAATTCGCTTTGCAGTCCATTTTATAATCTTTGACCATTAAATTGTGACATATATTCAATTTTTTAATAAGCTCAATTTTAAATTTGATAAGATCAAGAAAAATTTACCACTATATGATTAATCAACTTATAAATTATTGTTGCACTTAAGAAGCTCCCTTGTACATAATTGAACAAAAAGTTTATTTTAAAATCGCTCTTATTAAGAACAAATTTTAAAAATCTTTTTTATTAACTTTCCAAGTTTTATGCTACCAATAAACTTTAATTCCATACATTTACATTATTTTCTATACTATTTTACTAAAACTGATATGCAAATCATACTAATACCAGAAAATGAATTACATATCCCATTACCTCAATATAAGATTATACACAATAATAAACATAAATACCTGGATTTTTTGCTTCACCACCAAACAATGAGAGACCAATTCCTCTTTTAACATCATCGTGACCATAAATGGAAGGTGCTATACTTGCAAATAACTAACACAAAAAAAATGTGTATATATATATATAAATAAATATTCTAAAGCTTAAAAGCATAATTTATACACTAGCATTAATAAATGTTGCTTTCCAATAGCTTCTTAACTGCAATAAACATTATTATCATTGGGAAAGAATTCGATAATTTTAAATGATCGTCTTCAGTCTACAACCTCTAAAATAATTCTAGCAACTGACTGAATTAAAATTTTATTATGATTAATATTGAATACAAAATACTTTTCAGCATTACATACCAATACTACTTTCACACATAAATAATATTTATCCTCCCGTTACAACATTGAAAATCCCCAATAGGTCAATTAGACAGAAACAGGGAATCTGGCTACAGTACACCTTCAAATAATCAATGCATTATAATACTTACTCATTTTGGTTTTGAAGTGAAGATATCTCAACTAAATAGTTACAAATATTAACCTGTTCAGAATCATGTGCGAAGATTTTAAGACAGTGTGTTTGCATGACTCACAGAAGCATTAATGATATTACTTTCATAAGATAAAAAATTTCATTTCTTTTCAAATGTTATCTTATTTGTCATGGTAAAAAAAAGACTGATTTTCTATAAATTTTTAAGTTTAATATAATTCCATTATTTAAAAATATATATTTCAGAAATTTTAAAATTCCAGATATAAGTAACTATTTTAAATTTATTTTGTGATAAATTTGAGTTTTTAGAACTTATATGATAGTAATTAATATTCATAAACTGCATTATTAATTTATAATTGGATATAATTATAAATATATATTTTTATGAGTTATTCATTCATTACAGCTATTAAATCTAATGTATTATTTTAGCAATTAAATGCTTTGCAATTTTTTTTTTTTTACAAATATATATTTACTTAAGATTACTATACAAAGGACAATGAGAATAATATAAAATTAAACTAGATATTTCTTATAGATATCCTCAGCATGTCATGCCCATCATAAATGTATGTGTAAAACAAATAATTCTTATAAGTAAGCTATTCATTTTTGTAACATTAAAAATGAAAATAAATTACATTCTGTATTAAGTTTTAAAATATTAAAAAGCAGCACCATTTACAATTATGTCATTTTTTATAAACTGTTATTCAGTTCTACTGAGACTATTCCATAATCATTAATTTTTAATTGTTTACTTTAATTCACCAGTTCTAAATACCAGTTTCTCTGCACAAATGATTTATGAAAATGAAATGAAATCTAGTCTCTCCCTTGATAGGCAGTTATATCATTTTTTTTTGAGTAATTCAATCTTTTAGTCCTCATCTGAGAGACAAACAATCTTTTCTCCCTTTATCGTGCAAATAATATTACCCTTTAACTTTTTTCCCCTATTCATCTTAATATCACTATTTTTTTCCATTCTAATACTTCAGTCAGTTACGAGAATCCAAACCTCAGCTCCATGTAGCACAATTAGTCATATACCAGCCTTAATTAATTCTTGGGCCGAAGTTATGACTTGATGATTTTAATATCAAAAGTAATCACTTCTTTAAAAAAAAAAATACTTCGCCATATATATCTTTATGAATTATGGATATTATGAGTGCCTTGATCTTTGTAACATTAATCTTCATGACAAACTAAAAATTTGGTAAAACATATTTGTGAAATTGAGTTTAGAAGAAAATTAATTGTCAACTCCTTCAATGCAAATTCTATGTCACACAACTGGTGTGAAAATCTTTTATCTGATAAATTTTAGATAAAATAAAAAAAAACATTACTTATAATAGGTTTATGATTCATTTCAGTGCAGCAAAAATAAACTGAAAATTTATTTTTCCAAATTTGTGTTGAAGAAGAAGTATAAAATGACATTTGCTTCAAAACTCAATTTCATAAATAATATCACGTTTTCTGAAAATGTAGATAAATAAAGAATCTCTTAAAAATACTTCAAAATAAAATTAATTTTAAAAAAAAAAAAAAAAAGAATAATTTTTATATCTAGCTTTTTTAGTTTTTTTTTTTATATCAAAAACAAGATATATATCTTGCTTTCTTTAAATACTTTATGATTATTATAGATTAAAATGACTTGCAAAAGTAAACTACTAATTAAAAAAAAAAAAATTCAATCGTACATTTAAACCAACAAACATCACATGACTATCTCTGCTTATATACGTTAGGAAAGCAATGATCTTCACTCTACTCCAGAGCCATCTATTGCAACCTTAAATAATTAACAAAAATAGATGGCAGTGCAAATCCTATATATACTCATTACTATCCTATCCATATCCCCGGATTAGTTTGACTTATAATCTTTATCAGTAAGATATTTAAATCTAATGCGCAATAGATTTCCTTGACCATTAGATTCAAGCTCCTGAGTTATGAAGACAAGAAACTAGTCAAGAGATGTGAATAAAATAGCCTGTATGTAAATATAAAAGAATTATCATGTACAATCAATATCCATTAAACAAAGTGAATAAAATTGTATCTAGCTCTAGATTTCATAACATCCTAAAAATATAATTTAAAGTTATTTAGTTTAGGGATTATTAAAATGTTAAAAGTTTATAAATTAACAATAATTATTTAAAATAATTTAAACATTGCAAAAAATATTAGTGCTTTTTTTTTTTTTGCTTTTAATTATTTTAGATATTGTTTACTTTTGTATTTAAAAAAAACCTGTCTTATTTATGCTTTGGAAATAGGCTCCAGCTAACAAATGTATGCTAAAATATGCTGATAAGCAAACAATTATCAATCTTGAAATAAAACTCCATTCACAAAATAAAATTAGTTTGCATTAACATAAAAGTTTTTGGCAATAAACTGTAAATTATATGCACTATTGGAATCTATTTCAATCTCACAAAAGTGACTTAATATCTATATTCTACAACAAAAATAGAAGATTTGGTGCCTATGTTTTTCGATAGTTATAATTAAAATTATTTTTAAGATTTTTAGGATTACTTTCAGTAAAAAGATAACCATTTTATTTTTTAATCCTTTTTATTGAAAATTATTTTACAAATTTAAATGTCAGTATTTTCAATGCATTATAATAAGCTAATCTTAAAGACAATTTTCATAAGTAGAAACTTTATCAAATTTTTTTAAAAATCTAATTGTAAAACAAATAATGTAATTTGTTATATATATATATCATGTAATCTATTATATTACAAATATAAAATAAGCATTAACCAATTGTTTGTTGGAATAAAAATTTGGACAAACCAATTTTTATTTATACATTCCCTTTAACACTTTTCCACTAATTAAAAAAAATATATATATATTTTAATACGGTTCAATATATATATATATCTTGACTTCTATTTATGTGAGAGAAGTTAACATTATCTTAAAAGTTTAGTTTCCATTTTTACAAATGAACCTATTTATACAGTTTTGCATCTTTCAAAATCCAAAAGTTATAGCTTTTTAAAAATATTACTATAGATCAGTCTTAGTAGCATTAAAAATTGTTATATCTCTAATAGTGAGCATTACATTTTTCAAAACAAACTGTAAATCAAAACTTGCAAAAAAATAAAAATAAAAAACAACAATGATAATAATTTCTGTGGTAAAAAGAGTAATTCATTATCATAGATTCAAAATGTAGCATAAACTTTAAAATTAAATAAATAATCAAATGGTTTTATTCCTCAACAGTCCATAAGAAATATAAGTATCTGAAATGTCAGTTGAGTTACAATCTGTAAACCTTGAACTCCATTGTGTCATTCTACCAATGCATCAAATCATGCAAATATTTCAAACTGAGAACCAATGACGATTAATGAAAAAATGTAATGTATGCTTATTAAAGTTGTGATTATTTATTAACCGCACAGGAAGTATATAAATACTTTTAGGAAAAGGCTTTAATCTTTATCCTATGCACCTTGAACATTTATAACAGTCAAACAATGTCTTTTTTGGAATATAAAGAGACCTTTCAAACCTCGACAAGATAGCAACTTTATAAAGATAAAAATGGGCCATCTTATCTTTAACCTAAATTCCCACTTATATAGGACAATCTGAAGCATCTTGATTTGGAAGCACGAAGCTGTTAGTCTCCTCACTTTTCAAGTTCACTATGTTCTTTACAAATTAACCTTCATAAAGTCTTGCGATTTAATAGTTAATAGTACAATTATACTGGAAATATATAAAAGGACATAATTTGATTATCATCAACATTCAAGGCACATATGATATAGGTTAAACTCTTTCTCTAAAACGTATTTACATACTTTCTATGCGCTTAATAAATAATCACAACTTTACATTAGTTTATATATTTCCAGTATAAAAATCATAATATTAACTCATAAATCGCAAGATTTCGTGAAGATAAATTTGTAAAGGAAATAGTAGGCTTAAAAAGTGAAGAGACTAACAGCTAGATAAGACCGCCATTTTTATCTTTATAAAGTTGCTACATTGTGTGAGGTTTGATAGATCCCTTTATAGACCAAAAAAGACATCATTTAACTATTATAAATGTTCAATGTACATCTGATAAAGCTTAAAGCCTTTCTCTAAAACTGTTTATTAGTAAAAATAATATGGTTGCTGTATTTTTTTTTTCTATCATAGAAAATGCAATAACCACATTTCTTGAAATGATATCAATATCCAACTACTTTCACATTGAATAAAAAAACCATATTAGCTAATAACATAATTTATATTTAGCAGCATAATTTTTTATTATCTCTATGTGATGGAGTCAGGTGATATAATACACATTTTCTAATTTATATTTGGCATATTTTATTAAGTAATCAACACATTTTTAAAACAATATAATTAAAACTTAGCAACAGTACTTGAAATGATATCAATAATCTATGGTAATTACAAATATATTAAATAAAAATAAAGCAAATAAAAAAAAATTTGGATAACACAATGTACATGTTCTAATTTATTTCTGGTATATTTTTACTAAGTGATTAATTTTTTTGTAATTATGGTTTGCTCAAATAATTAGTTTTCATCTATGAAGAGTGAAAAATGGTGGACATTTTAAAAACATCTCCATAACAAATAGATGTGTGCTTTTTTTAGAAGCAATGGATATAACATTATAACGCTTGCCATTGTGAATTCTTGCTTAAACAGCATTATGATGCAATGTATAATCTGGCTTTTTGCAAGTGCTAGGAAGTGACAAAATAAAACTAATTTTGAATCCCAGATATTATAATAATTTATGTTAAGGAGTTAAAAGCAAGTTATTTATCCATTAAAAGTGTTCAGCATTTTACTATCATTTAATTGTAATAGCCTTAAGTAATAAAATTTTGAATAGTTTTTCCCCCAGAAAATTCGATAATGCAATAAAGTCCAAGTTTAAATTTGATATATACATATCTAAAATACTGTAGTAGATTCTTCTGCATTAAAAACATCAACAATTATACACAAATTTATAGATATAATTCAATTCTATACACATGTAAATGATACTAAAAAATAGTTTACATAAAACTTCCTGCCTTTAAATAGTTTTAAAAAACCAATATGTTTGCTTTTTTACAATAAATATATTTGTATTAATTTAGTTGACTTACTCTTTCTCCAATGCGTTCATCTTTTGATAATGCTATTATAGTTTTAATATCTTCGTCAGTAAGATTACTGGCAGCCATTTTATCATCTTTTTTAGTAATGTAATTTGCCATAATAACAGTTGCAAATACTGGAAAACCATTGTTTGTATTAAGAGAGCCATCATAATTGTTAGTGTAAACACCAGTTAATTCCTAGAGGAAAAAAACAGAATATTATAAACTTTCAATATAACTGTACATAACTTCACTAATCCCTTACAAATATAAGTAGAGAGAAATTATAATACAAAAAATATTATTGCTACATTAAAATATATTTGGACTATATGAAATTCCACATTCATTCATATATTTAAACAATTTCAGTTATTGCAACTGAATCATTCATTTAAAAAAAAAAAGATATAATTAAAATTAAATTGTAAATATTAATAGCAATTATTTTTAGTAACAAACAGAGAATCATTTAAGTTTTACTGTACAGTAAATATAACAGATTAGTAAGCAAATAATTTAAGATAATTCAGGTCCTTAGAAGTAGAAATATGACATCTCACCTCCACCTGGAAAACCGCATCATAATCACAATTGTTTGATTTCATTGTCAGTACAAAACATTTAAATAATACAAATTAAAGTGGAACTTTTACCATCCATAATAGCTACATATCCATTTAACAACAAACATTACTCAAAAAAAAAACTTGTCTATTGGTGATCTAAAAAATTTTCCACTGTTCATCTGGATTAAATTCAAACCTCATAATGTTGCTAATCATTAAGCCATAAGCTCTTTCAAGAATAATTAACTGCTCTAAATATTATTCATAAGTATAATAAAATTTACAAAATGATAAATAAATAAATAACTTAGCTCTAATAAACAATAAAATATTAGATTCTGAGCAAATACAACAAAAAACTGATATTTATATATTCGAGTCCAACCACTTATTAATCACAAGCTAGAACAAATTCAAGAATCAAAGTTCTTAACAAAATGATCAGATACCGAATGGCTGTTTCTTTGTGTCTCGATCAAAATAGGCATGTTAAGCATATTCAGAGAATTCATTAAAGTAAAATATTGTAAAGTCAGAGCTATTTCTATTTGGAATTAAGTACTTAACATTTCTGCATACTGCATAAAATATTAGAAATGTGATAAAACTAGTTGTTTTTACGGCATCAAAAATTTAGCAAGAGTAGAATCAATTAATTTTCCTTTACCTTGCATAACTGGTTAACAAAAATTTAACATGGAACAACAGCCATTTTTACTAAATCTAGAATAATCTGAATGCCATGTGATCTAATTAATTAAAGTATAAATAACAAATGGTTATACTACTAATATCCCTCTTCCAATTCCAAAACCATGTAGAGAATAATGAAAATTTGGAATCCGCTATCAAAAGGCTGATACGGTAGAAATCCATCACAGAAAACTAGTTTGCAATAATATTTACTGTTCAATGATTTTATTCACTGCCATATTAAGACTTGAGGTGAAAAAGAAATGATAGATATATCTGATAAAGATAGTCTCTTAGCATCTAGGAGCTTTGTAATTTTTCTCCAAAAGATATTTCTGTAAAGATTGATCTGCTATTCAGCAATGACAAAGGTATACAAGCTAATTTTCAGGATATCTAACTACCAATAATCACTATATTGATCGACTGTTTCAACTTTTTAAAATATGACTATTCTTCAGCTTTATCATTGTCGTTATATTCCTATTTGTCTTCACCAAAAACTACATATGTCACAATTTATATAGTAAATAAAGAAAAACATGAGATCCTATGCATGATAGTAAGAGATCAAATGAATTATTAGCAAGATTTCTGATATAACAAACAAATTTTTTTTTTTTTTTTTGTGAAAGTACATGTTTGTATGGCTCCTGCACTGTTTTAAAGATAAACCAATTTTCAGACTGAAGATCTATTTTACTATAGCTTCAGTCATAATAATAAAAAAATCAATACATCAATAAATAAAATGCAAAATGTCACTGTAACTCATTTTCTTTATATACATATAACATCAAATCAAAATTAAATTATCCCTACTATATTTTGAAATTTAAACTAAAAATTTCATTTAGAAGAGTATTTTAAAATTTTATATAAAATTTAAAAACAAAGGATATCTATTTCTATAACATTTATTGCCATAGCAGTGAATTCAGGATCAACAAAAGAAGATGATGGATAGGTGCAGTGCTCTCAGATACAAACTAGTTAAGACTACAACTGATTCATTTATTGAAAAACCAAAAAAACTATATGTTGCAAAAAAAGGTCTTTAATCCTTAAAAAGAATAAACAAAACACAAACCCATACTAAAAAAATTTTTTTAGATAATCTAAACACATTTATTGTCCTGCACCATAAGAACTATAACTTAGTTAACACAAGAGTGGTCCATTTTGTTTGTCATATATAATTCATCAGAATGTCAAATTAATAAAAATGAAGCTGTTAGACATAACTGATATATTAAAATTAATTAATTATAAAGAATGTTTAGCAAAAATATGTATACCATCAAATTCTAATGCATCAACTGCTCAAAAAATGATTATTTGAAAGAACAGTTAGTAAAAACAAAGAAGTTTTGAAAGGTAATAATAAAATTCCAAATGTCTTTTTAAACAAACACAGAAGTCATTGGTCAAGCCAATAAGCATCTTACTGCAGCCATTTAAAAAATCAGGATAACCCAAAGCACAAAAGTTTTATTTTCATTTCAAAATCATAAGTTTAAGCATCATAAGTTTAAGACACAGAATAATATTTTGATGGGTTAAGAACAGACAAATGAACTACAGCAAGGCAGCCCTCAAGAGATATTATATCAGATAACAACTTCCCTCTATTTTTTCAACTAAAATAAATTAATACTGTATTCTACTACACAAATAGTGAATATCTTGAAGAATAAAAATTCTTAAGAACACATTTTCAATAAGCAAATCTTATATCCTGAAATATAAAAGTTTTGTAGTTTCATTCCTATTTACTCAAAAAAAAATCCAAATAAAACTGTATTCTTTTAGTGATATGAAGAATGAGTGTGCTGACTCTCAAAATATTTGCTCATGTACTGATAGTGAAAAGGTGGCAACATTATGTGGCCTAAAAATTCTTTTGTTTTTCCAGACACCAAAGTTAGATTCTATGAATGCAACAAATTATATTAATAGTTTGTTAAAAGTGACATGATTGCTATTATACAACATAAAATTAGCATGAAAGTAATTATGATGCGCCTATATTACACCAATTTTTAAAGATAAAGATGTTATAAATTTCAATCATAATAATTTTAAAATTTAGATGTGTCTACAATAAAGTATTTTGTCAAATAGTTTGTATATATTGGATTTCATGATTCTTTTACTATGCAAATAAAAAATTAAAAAAATTAAATTTTATCTTAAAATGTTGTGTGCATAATATTTAAAATAATGTCATCTACATTTCCTGACGGTTTGTGATGATGGTATTTTAGTTGTATTTATATATTGGACTATTTCCATCATCTAATATAAGTATTGAATATCTTAAGAAAAATTTAAGTTTATTTAAATATTCCAAATATATTCAACTGTTAGTAATAGCACACAGGCTAGTATACGCATGTTTCGAGAGGTATTATTCTCCTTTCTTCTTTAGGTGTGCTGACCTGGCCAATGACAGTACTAGCATGGGAATCAAATCTGGACCCTTAAATTCCTGAATTTTAAGATAACGCGGCTTTGGCAGGATGGCTGCCAGTTAGAATGCTACCTTAAAATTCAATATTCAAGAATCTAAAGATCCAGGTTTAATTCCCATGCTAGTATTATCACTGATCAGACCAGCAACACCTGAAGAAGAGAGGAGAATAATACCTCTCAAAACATTGTGTATATACTAACCTGTGTGATATTACTAATAGTTGAATATATTTTGAAAATTTAAAGAAAGTTAAATTTTTCTAAAGACATTTAATACTCAATATTAGATGATGGAAATAATCCAATATATAAATACAATGTCATTTACATGTTTTTTTCTCTCAATTTTAAGTTTGTGATCTCCAAAATCTGAATTTTTTTAAATGTAGTTATATGACAAAAAAAAATCTCAACAAAAGTTGAATAAGATATTTATTTCATTTTTCTAGTTGTTCCTATCTTGAAAAAACTTATTTCTTTATGTGTCCACAAATAAAAACCAGATTTCCAGGCTAATTTCTGGTTATTAGCCTTCATCAGATAAAATTTGTCTAGAAGTAAGAGATAACATGATAATAAGATAAAATTTGGGCTATTATAATTTAAAATGTATTTACCAATATATATATATGTAATGTTTTGATTATGTAATTAGATATAAATCATTATATAACATCATTAACATTCTAGTTAATCAAATAAGATGAATAATATATAATATTATTTGTATTTCTCGAACTAATGGTTAATTCATTTTAAAAAAATTTGGAATATTGCAATGCATAACTATAATATTTTTAATATATTAATTGATTTCAAATGCTAATGAAGTAAAGCCTTAACTATTTATTAATATTGTAATTTTTTTTTATTTGATAAAACATTGATTTTTTTTTTAATAATTCACTTATTAATATTGCAATAAATTATCAAATGTATTTATATATAATGTGATAAAGAGAAGACAAATTCTGCTTAAAACAAAAAACAAGTTATATTCAAAATAAAACTAAAAATAGCAAATTATATTTATGCTAATGTTCCAAAATAGGTATTCTGTTCATTACTGGGGTTATATTATTCATGAAATATTTTAAATTTTCGTCATCATGTTTAGAGCAAATCATTTTGTATTTTTTTAGGGTTGAAAACATAAACAAATATTTTTTCATGTTCTAAAAATATTGATAATAATGTAGGATCCATTTTAGCTTTGTTATACATATATGTATACTGTTCTAGTTTTACATTAATACTGTCATTTCATTATATTAGATATAAGAGCAACTTGGTTCCTGGTGTTTAGTTACCCACAATAAATTGGGCTGGTTTTATCTTATTCAGTGTGGTGGTGGTGGGGTGGATGATGATCATCATCACAATAAAAAATATTTATGTTAATTTTATTATATATATTATTCTGGGATAATTGATGTAGTCTCTATCAGAAAATTTAATGAAAATTAAAAGTAGATTTAATATTGATTTGTTGAGTGATTATCCATTCGATGATCTCATCATATTAAATCTAGTATAATATAACAATATGGAATAAAAGGATTTATATGACAGTAGGAAAATAATACTCAACAATAAGAATCAAAAAATCAGCAGAAGCCAAATTTGAGCTTAATAATAGGAAAGAGTAACCCATCAATATTTCTTGCTTCATGCACAAGCATAAGTGTTAAAATAACTATAAAATTAAACATTAAAAAGTGCTTAATCATTATATCAATATTGATTATCATCAATACTCATCAGATACCATGAGTGTACTGATCATTAAAAAACTATCATCATAAACCATATAAAAGTGTATGGGCTTTAATGGTAACATTCATGACCTTAGTACCATCTGAATAATACTAAAGTTAATTATATAGATATCTATAAACACACACATTCCATATGTTGTTAGTCTGGAGCTAGCTTTGGGAATGCAAAGTCGTGGTGATTGTAAACAAGAGAAAATACACACAATACTTTATTCTATTATTAAATAATTTCATTGAAATAATTTAAAATAATGATTGATAAATTATAAATTAATTAGTAATAATAATAAAAAAATTAAAGGTATGATAAATGCATTATAGATTATTTTGATAAACAAAACTATATATGCAATATTATTTAGATTGTGGTTTACAAGATTAAAAACATATGACTATATAAATAAATAATCTATTACATATGTTTAACATTTCATATGTTTAACATGACTTATCGTAAATTGTAAAAATTTTGCAAGTATCATTCATTAAAACATAGTAAAAGCAATTGAAAGTGATTAGTTAATATCTTCATGCTCTCATTTACAAATGCTTAGATTAGCATATACATATGTTTAGGTTAAAAAGATATGAGTGGATTCATTCTATCTTTTCAAAAGACTTCATCTTGTGTTTGGAAAGAAGATTATTCATTAACTATTTAAATCTATCCAGCGCATGTGTAGTGGAGTGATCCCAAATTATTCTTAAATTAAAAACATAGCACTATATTAATAAATAATTTGTTAAATATATAAATTGTAAATGAATACAGATAAGCCCATATACATGCATATCTAACAATACTAAATATTCTCATCATTAATAATCCAATAAATATTATTCTATTTTAATATGTAAGTAGTGAATAATTTTAGATATTCAATGTTATAAGTATTAAATACTGCCTAACACTATACTAGTAATTATAAATAAAATAGAAATTCATGTAACATTGCAATACTAGAAAGAAAAAAAAATTTTTTACCAAAATTCTTCCCCAACCATGGTTTCATCTATTTGTTAATAGATAAAACCGTAGTTGTGGATGAATTTTAGTAAAATTTTTATTTTTGGCCAGGATTGTAATGTTATATGAATTTCTATTTAATGTTATAAGTGTATAACTAACTATTCACACAGACTGTGTTTGTTATAGTATAAAAATATTTCAATTCTTAATATTTAACTCTTTACATCTATAGACTAATATTCTATTTTAATCATATAAATTAATAAGAGGAGATGGTCATGTGATGTTTATTGGCTTAAATTAATAAATGTTATTAGATATAATATGTACATATATATAAAAATATTTCAATCATTAATTCTCAATTTTCATTAATCTTTAAAGTAATTTATTGTAACTGCTTAAATCCGTCAATGCTGATGATGGGGAGAATGATCAATCTGATCTGATCAAAAATCTAAAAAAAAAACTAATTTAAACTAATCTAATCTAGCTCAATTGGGTCACCATTAGGTAATAAACCATCATAAAGCACTAATAATCTCTACTAAAACTTAATTTGTTGAAGCTATATGTAAATTTGTTGAATGATGAGATTATCTGCCCCAGACATCAACAAATCTATCACAACTACAAAATAAAATGCAATAAGCAGTAAAATCGTATATCATTGCCCTAAACACTAATATAGGATTAAGCTAACTATTTGATTAGCAATTTAATGAAAATCAAATCAAATCAATAACTAAAGCAGATTCCAATATACTTTATTAATCTACTGTTATTGTAGTAATTTAAACCTATTTAATATTTAATGATACTGCATTTTATCTAAATAGATGAGCTTCTAAATAACTATAATTGCATTTTACAAAACATTTTTAAATATAGACGCTATTTTAACTGTTGAAACAAAATAATATTTGACTCAAATGTATATCTAGTTTAATAAAATGCTAAATACAAAGCACAAACATTTCATTCATATCTTTCAATAAAGCGATACATAATTATTTCTTCTTTAATATTTAATAAACAATATTCTATTGAAATCAACTAGTTTTATATTCTTTCGGAAAACACTTTGAAAACTTATGCACTCCTTTAAATGTTTAAACAAATTAATCTAAGTCTAGTTTAATAAGATGCTATAATGTAATGTATAAATAATTTATTCATATCTTCCAATAAAGTGACACATAATTATTTCTTCGTTTATATTTTAAAATAGAATACTCCACGAGAATTTATTACCAACAAATCTATTAGCTAATTTCTAACTCTACAATACCCAATCACATTCTATGAAAGATATATTAAGTTTCCATTGGATGTTTATTAAACTATAATTATTAATATTATTTCTTTGAACCTTCAAATAATCGAATATGAAATTGGTTTTGGTAATAATTAAACTATATAATTATAATTGACATTTATTCCAATTCAAAGATAATATTCAATTAAACCAGTCAATGAAATTTGTACTCTTCATTTTATAGAAGTTTAAAAAACAATCTAAGGAAAGTTATTCTGAACCAATGATAAAATACGATCTATTTAGATTTTTATGACGGGGTTAGACAAGCAAAGAAATGATCGACTCTAAGCTAATAACATTTACCTGTAATATTAACTAAAATATATGTAAGCAGATACTCGAATGGAGAAATAAATATAAAGTTTATATGTAAATAAGATAAAAAAATTTATAATATACAAAACATATATTTTATATTCTAGTTCACTTACCAATTTGAATCTTGAACCGAATTTTAAATTGCAAAATCATCTTACGCAATCCAAATAAAATAATTAACAGAGTCGTGGCATTTAAATCAACTCAATTTATTGAATTATATAAAAAAATTGGTAAAATTAATAATAAAATACAATAGGAAATTAATCTATATTTCTGATTGATTGAATTAAAAAATGATAAAATTTCTGTGGATAACTCTAAATTATGTTGCGAAAACAATAATGACACGTATATAAAAAAAAAATGAATGAATGGAGAGATTTGAATACTTTAATAAAAAATTTTAAATACAGTTACCAAATATATGCAATTGAATGAGATTGAACTTTATTTGTTCATTAAAATAATAATCGATAAATAAATATTAAATAAAACGATATATTTAAATCTCTTGTCTGTTCGATGTTTTAAACTAAATTTTATACATACAAAAATCAAATTGGATATTTAAAAAAAAAAAAAACATTGGGTTGTATTAATATATATATATACTCAGACAAGAGTTCAAATAATTAGTAAAGAAATTTCTCTGAGCATTTTATTGCCTAAATTCTATTACACCTAAATATGATTTAAATAAAATACAAATCATCCTTTTAAAATATAAAAAAAATAATATGCACACATTTATAAAAAAAAAAATCATACCCTAAATAAAAGTCTGTCCATTTTCATTATCCATTGATTAATCGTAGCTTCTTTATTTCCATCCTAAGGTGTGGAGGTGAATTTACTTCCTTAAGTAAAGATAATGTTCAGAGAGAATAAAACCATTAAATTAAGTGAAGAATTTTAATAACAGCCCCTTTTCCTTTTTCTCTCTGAATTAGAGGATTGGAGTTTAAATTGCTTGTTAATATGCATTAATTCAGTTGATTTTCCTGGCTTGAAACATGGTATCCATCGAATAGTTACATCCGTATTTTTCTTTTCTTTCAAAACCTGGGATCTCTTTCCTTTTAAAAAAAATAAATAAATAGCCGATTTCATACAACGCATTTTTTTTTTTATAGGTCTCTCTTCTTTCACATTCTTGTTTGTTGTCTTCTTTGGAACTTTCTTCAACAAGCCACTCTTCAAACTGAATGGGCAGAATGCTAATTCTTTATTCTTCCATATTTTATAGCTTCACGAATTTAAAATAAAGTTTTAAAGAATTTTTTTTTTTTTTTAAGAACTGAGAAACGCGTCGGTCTTCAGCAATGGCAAAAAATGATAAAAGTTCTCTTAGTCTTTTCTGGCTATTTATATTATCTCTTTCTGACGTTATGGATGTCATAACAACTATTGAAATTTATTCAAATAAAGCTCAATGGAGAATGATATTTCACAACAGTTTTCCCGCTTTGTTTTGCAAGTGCGATGTAAGTTTGGAGAAAAATGGATACATGGAAATGAAATCTAAGTTTGATATGATGTTTCCTATTATTTTTAAACCAAAATACAGAATTGATATTACAATCTTGATTCACTTTATAAATATAAATAATTTACATATATTTTTTTTAATAATAATAATTTTTTTAATTAATTTATAAACAAATATACATGACATAAAAACATTGAATTATATATAATAATGTTACTATGGTGACTGCAGTAACAGAAATAAAATATGTAAAAATAATAATACTGATCCTATTCAAGTAAACTTTTATATCATACTAAATTATTCCCAAAATTTATTTATTTGCCTATATGTTTTTCTTGAGTTTGATTATAACGAATTTAGTATTTTGAAGCTAGAATTAGCAGTAAACAATACTATTTAAAAAGCTTTAGGTTGCCATGGTTATCAATTTAAACTTATATTTTCAAGATCTCCCATTATTCATTTATCAAGTAAAAGAAAAACCAAACAAGATCAACAAACTTCTTTATTTCCTTTTTTTTAATATACTTTGATGATTAATCTGAATATTCACAATGTATTATGGCTATAACCTTAAGACTATGCGCCTGAAAAAACGACAGTAAGGACCTCTGCAAATATTTAACACAAGATTTATTTAAAAGACTAAATGATTTTCACAATCTAATTATACAAAATACAAATATATTAAAACTCAATTTCAAATTTGGCAATTTCATTATAGTTTTCTAATTCTAAAACAAATTTTTTTATGAATGACATAAAATTCCAAGCATATATATTTAGAGTTTATATTCCCTGCTGGCTTTTAACTTTATCCCAACTTTCATTGGTCAATCACTTTTATTTTTTTTGCAAAAAACTTTTTTTTCATTAGATGACTAATTTATTCAAAAGTTGTTTACTTTTAAAACAAATCAGAACAATAAAAGTTAAATAGTCTTTCTTGTAGACAATAAAGATATATTATTTGAAGTAAAAATTCAATATTAATATACTTTACTAATAATCAATTTCCACTTTTGCTTCATATGTTTAGAAAAAAATATCGTCAGCAGCATGAGGCTATATAATCAGCGTTTTTTGTACTTCTATTCATATGCATGCAACAAGTTTCTTCCAAGTGTACTTCTATACATGTCTATCATAACTCAATATATATCATTAGAATCTATCAAGAGAATGGCTTCTCATATAAACTGATTAACAGATATTAAATTAAATATCGCTGGGGGTTCAATGCAGTTCAGCTTCTGTAATCTCTTAACTTCAGCTGTGTCAAGTATATTGTCTACTGCATACATATTTTAATATGAGATATCACAAAGAAGTATCTATATTTTGGTGGGAATTCAACCTTCACTAATATGAATTTTAATAGCAACTGCCCTATTTTTGAAGCTAACTTTCTATAATAATCCCCCCAGTTTAAAATGAACCAATATTTATAACAGAAACAATGAAATTTATAAGCAGAGAATTGTCTTTTCCTCCTTAATTAATAAATAAGATTATAACTAAATCACAATTGTTCTGTTTTTTTTTTTTGTTGTTGTTGTTGTTGTTTTTTTTAATTACATTCATCAAGACCAAAAATAATATAATTAAAAAATTCTTTCTTAAATCCTTTAATATATAAATTTTTTCTACAGTACAGGCTTTCTCATATCTGCACTCCAATATGTAATATATATGGGGTTTGAACTCAGACTTTCACACGACCCTCAACTCAAATAAGAACATATTAGCATTACATATAATTAATGTGCATTATTAAATCATCTTTGTTTTAGACAAAAATAATCTTTCTTTGTTACATTAAAAATTGATTTTTGTTAAAATCGGAAGTCAAATAAAATATCTGCTTCAAATATAGATCTTTTTGAATGTAATTATACAATTAGTAGTATTTCAAAAATATCAAAAAAATATTATTGTGTAACTAATCAGTAAATCATTCCAGATTTATTTTAAATAATTATATATGTAAATTTTATTTGTTCATTTCTATTTTTTCTTTTAAGCTATGAATATATATGCACACACACAATGTTGTGAAACATGTGAACAATTAGTCTCAATAGATAAATATGTGAATGTGTTTGAGATAGTTGAAATTAATAGATAAGATTGAAGAATATTCATGACATATATATATATAAAAATTTACAAATAATGAGGAGTATTAATCCATATATATTATGGTGGATTTTGAATGTAAATTGAGTAACACAATGATGACTGTGGTAGAAAGTATTTATTTTGGTTTTTTTTTAAAAAAAAAGAAAAATCATTGTTCTTGAGCAGAAAAATCTAAAATTAAGATTAACCAAAGCATAGCTTAATTTTCAAAAAATAGAATATCTAATAAATTGTTATCACATGATTATTAGCTTACTTTTACATAATGCGCAACAATTTTATATGTAAATATAGTGAAGATTCGATATGAGCTGTATCCATATAACCATTTGAATTATACAGTATTCTCAAAGCACCCGCACTTAATTCAAATTTTTAAATGTTACAAAACAGACAAATGTGATCATATTTATTAATAATGTTTTTTTGGGTTACATTGAAAGCATACACATTTATTTTATTTTTTTCTAATAAGTTTTATATAGCACAATATTTCATGTAATAAAATGTTTTTCAAATGTAAAGTTACTAAATTAAAAAAAAATTGAAAACTATCTTTCTTAAACAATAAAACAAAAGTTGACAATTTACTAGAAGAAAAATAATCTGTAAATGTTTTCAGAAAGCTTAAAGATTGTATTTAGAGTTTACTTAATAAGTATATAAAATGAATAGCTGCAAATAAATGTGATCATACAGATTCCAAAGTCATATGAACTTAAAAACATCAAAACAATTGGAGCGGACATGTCTGCCAATAACAGACTGCTATTACACTTCCAAAGAGGAAAAAAAAATTATCAAAAAAATAGAATATCATCCAGAACGTATTTAAATGTCATAAAACTGGATTCTTCTGATACATCAATGGCTTAACAAGATCAAAAAAGTCTGCAACTTCACTGGTCATAATTGTTTTTTTAAAAAATAAAAATATATTAAATTAAGTTTTTTGTAAACAGAAATTATTTCACACTCAGCTGCCTATTATATATTAAGTTTTTTATTATTCTTGAGTATGTAAATGCGTGAATACATTCACAGTAAATATATAAGTAAATGTGCTCTCAATTTATTAATAATAATTTTTTTTTCTTTCTTAATTTTGTTTATAATATAATCTTAATTTATATATACACACTATACATATAAAAAGTGCTTAACCATATATGTATTGAAAAGTATAGCACCCTTTCAATACCATATTTTAATCAAAGTTAACTCAACAAAACAGGGTTTATTTATTATCCGCAATATGCAATGTATGCAAGGATGACTTGGAACAAAATAGAGAATATCGCAGCTCCATTATACAGAGGAATATGCAATGAGACCATTACTTGGGGATGCCTACAATTAGTTTTGCTCTATGTAACCTCCCTTCAAGTTATTAGAAAAAAGCTCATTCATTTGGGAAATTATATTATTTTACTAATCAAGATAATAACTCAAATTTTAGACAGTTAGATAAATAATTAAAGTGAATTCAAAACTTGATGTTTTAAGAATTTTCAGGCCATTAACTGGTATAATATAAAATTACAAAGACTACTGGATATAGAAAATGGTGTGTGTATTATGTGATAGAGAAGAACTTTATAAAGCAAGCTATCTGTGAGAAAATGTTACTATAATTATCATGAGCATATATATATATATATCCCTTTTTCATTCTACAACATTACTAATTAATCTTTTTTCTTTCTTTTTTTGCTATTCTTTAGCCATCCTAAACAAAATATTACTAACCTATTTTAATACTATCATCTGTTTTCCAATATGATTAGTACTAGCTTTTTTAACTGTTTTTGTTCCTAGCTAAACTATAAAATCTTGAAAAGTTGCTATTCTAAAATTATGTATAATATAATGAGATTAAAATTAAATATTGTGATAATATTGGAAGGTAAAAACAATAAGCACTATTATGTGGTAATAAATATGTCATATATATTTACATGTATTTAAGTTATTTTTTACAAAATACTTACTATTTCATCACCAGGTTTGCAACTATCAACTAGATCTGCTAACAAAATTGCATCCTTAGACCGAGGTAACCTTCCAGCTGCTACTTTTCCAGGACTTTCCTGAATTGTAATTCGCTGATAATTTTGATAAATTGTTTGTTCCATATTAATTTCAAAAGGTCCAGTTGATTGACACTCTGGGCAAGAACCTGGTTTAACTTCTTGATTCTGTGATTGATAAAAAGGTCCCAAAATAAAACTGCATTTATTACAATCATATTTAATAATGCTTAACTGAGGGAGAATGCCAGTTGCACTGGTAACCACTCCACCGGTCCGAATCAATTGATTTAAATGTAGCTGCCTATTAATAAGAATAAGAGGATATTTAATGCTAACACTTTTAAAAAGTTTAAAGCATTACATAAATTATTTATCAATAACAACATTCAAATTGTTAATACTCAAACTTCAAATCATAAGACAAATTTCTATTATATAAACAATTTTTTTAAAAAAAAAAACAAGACTTTTAATTTTTTATTTAAAATTATTTTTTTTATTATTGTTAAGATTTACAACTATTTTATTAATCCAAATTTTTTGAATAATCAATAACTATTCACTTATCACATGATTAATTGCAACAATAAACTTCTGACCCATAATCTTCCTTGTATCACTATGTTCATTTAATCAATATGGTTCATTATCTTTCATTTCATCTTTAAATTCTATTAAAATGTGTTATTATCATATCAATACTGGACTAAAATCTTCATTGTAGGCACACACATAAACTTTTAATTTTTCCCCCCATATGATTCTGTTACTCCAATCTCTGTGCCTTTTTATCATATAGTTAAACTGTGTAATTTTATTTTTTTACATTTTTCTAAATAATAGCTTATATAACAAGATCAGAGAAAATAAATTGAACTTGGAGAGGCCTTCATTCTACAGTGAATTGATAATGGCTGAAAATGAAGATGATGATAACAATATTAATACAATATCTAGGATAAATAATAATACTAAGCTCAATCAATGATGTCTGAATAAAAATCAAAGACCAATCCAAGCATTAAAATCTTTTTCAACTTTGAGACAGATCTACTTCATGAGGATTCAGCAAAGAATTAAAATATTATCATGAGTTGATTTGAATTCCTGAAAATAAAATTTACTAGACATTGTTCATGCACTTCGTAAGAAAAATGAACCAATAGCTATGAAAGTTCCAAAATGAAGCAGAGGGGTTTTAATGCTTATTTTTTGGGTTTTTTGTTTTCATAAGAGTTAGTATTATCTGTTGGTAAATTTATCTATATAAACTATTATGTTTATATTTACATACAGACAAGTATCTGATGCAAAGATAAAAGATTTATTAAATAGTTTACTGCAAGGAAAAGGGCTGTTTAACAATCATTTAAAGAGAAACAGTAATGGAAAATGCATTACCACACCATAGTTGAATGCTAAAGATTTTATAGATTTTTTTAAAATAAATATCCATTTGTGATCTACAATTTGGTGGCTATCTAGATTGTTATGAACTAACTATTTGAAAGAAAAATCTTAAGAAATCTCAATTGTTTTATTTTTACCCAGCATGTATTCAAATCTCAGGTTATGGATATGGTACACATACAAGCTAAATCACTAATCAATGAAAATAATCACATGTAAAATTATGTGTACCCATATTGAAATGCATCTGTATCTATGCTCCAATAAAGATAACTTACAATCAACTTCATTTACCTAACTCTTAACATATTCAAATCTGTAATTATATAAATAATATCTGACATATATATATAAATAGTAAATTATGTTGAATTTAAACAAAAACAAATACTTTCCATTATGCTACATCTTTTTGATATAATAAATATTGCAACTATAAAATCGATAATTATTATATTTACATTTATTTAATATTTTCAGCAGTATCAGCTATTCACAACACACAAATATAATCATCCTAACTTCAAGAAGAAGAAAAAAGCTAAAAAGATAAAATAATAATAGTATACTAGAAATGAGTTTTACAATGATTTTATGAAATCAATCCGTGAACCATGTATGTCCACATATAGAATACACTGGTCCATTATTCTGATATTTTGTAAGTCTTTTAACTTTTTCTGCAACAAAACTTTCTGAAATGTCTCAACACCATAGACATTTGTAGTCCTCCATTGCATTCTATTCATATCTTTCCAATGAAACAATTAATATTGCTCTTTTTAGAATGTCTTTGAGATAGTCCTTATAACATAAATGGGTCCAATCTCTTCCATAAAAATGTTCAAGTTCACCATAAAATATTTTTTGGGAAAGATTTTATATTTGATATAATATACACCAGAAACTTTTCAAAACATTTTAAATATGTAATATCATTCAGAAATGAATAATTAGCTTTAGCAGTATGAAAAAAAAAAGTTTCTCCTATTAGGAGCAAACTCTGATTTAGTGTTAGTAACTGATTTTATTTCTTTGTCCTACCATTTCAACAACAAAAAAAAAAGCAAAGGAGATTGATATCATTCGTTTATTAGCAAAAAATTAAGTATCTTCTTTTAAAATTGAATAATAATTTAAAAAGTTTATAAAATAAAATAAAAGTATTTTTCTTAAATCGTTAGCAGAGAAATAAACTTTATTAGTTATAAAATTATTAATAGTTGGATATTTGTTAAATATTATAGTAGGCTTCTCGGAATCTTCAGATTTAATCATTCATGATTTGATAAAATATTAAGCAAATAAACTAAAATTTATTTTAATTTCTCATGTATCATACTTGACTGTACAGCAACAGCTGTTTTCTTTTCTTGTGTATTCAGTAAGACACATTATTTGGACTGCAACTACTTTAAAATTGTTGTAAAGCACAAAGTTAATGATGGTTCCAATTTTGTTCAAGTCTTAATGAAGTTATTAAGTGCTTTATTTATTCAAGAAAATTAAAATAATTAATTCAGTTTTGAATATGCTAAAGTTGGCTAGATAAATAATAGAATACAAATCCAGGCTACTATTATTTGTATTTTTGAAACTTCTAAAATTACATCTGCAATACATGATAAAAATTTAATAAAAATATTAACTTTATGGGTAGAAGATATAAATAGAAAGTATATTCTAGCAAACAGTAATCTATTGCATCATAAGCATTTATTTATTTAGCATATAGATTTTTTTTAATTAGATGGCTTAACTATTAACAAAATACTGTAAAGGAATCAGAAGCATAAATTCATTATCAAAACTTTAATAAAAAGAATATTCTGTTCAATAGTAGTATTAAAAAAATAATATATTTTGTCAAAAAATATTGAGTTTATACAAAGACTTTAGCAGAAAGAATGTTCCAGTACAAAATATATTATGCCAAAAAAAACCCACTATACTATATCAGAACCACTGTCCATAATGGACTGCCAGGGAATTTTGGACTAACTTCGATTAAGCAAAGTTTCATAGTTTTTCAAGTTATCAAAATTGACAATTCAAGCTACCTTGATGGAAAAATAATTAAATAATTTTACTTATTTACTTTTGCATCTTTTTAAATGTATTTTGATGCTATTCACTTTAATGGTTGCCAAAACAGAGGAGGATGATTGTCAATTTCCAGTTTCTCATTAGCCAGATATTACTGTCAATTTAGTGTTTTATAGTAACAAAATTAACTCTATCAAATTTAGAAGTCAATATTTGAAATAAATTCAAAGAAAAGATGTATAATTTTGATATAAAATAAAAACACTTTCTTCTCAAAGGACGGTAATAGCGAAAAACATTTTAACGTACGTATAAATTTTGATACAGATTATCTGTTAAAGAAGTGAATTATGCAAAGTCACAACTAACCAGCTAATCCATAAATAAATCTCAGGTAGAAACAGGTATATCATATCATGTAAGTCATTTGTTAGCGAAACATAAAAAATCTTTTATAGACAGAAAAATGATAAAAAGAAGCATTTCTAGAAACTACTAATTTAATATTTGATTCATTTAACAATAACAATTAAAATTATTTTCACAATTAAAAACTTGCACAACTTTTGAATAGAACTGTTACCTATCGTAATGAAATTATTATTTATGATTTAGTTGAATAGTTACCATTATTGACTATCTTTGTTTTTCCTTGAAGTTTAATAAAATGAATCCATCAATATAATTTTTATAAAAATAGTTTTTAAGGATAGAAATATTAAAAAAAGGAATTATTAACATAAAGAAAAACTCAAATTGAAGATGCTTATTATGCTTTCAAAAAATATATAGGAAAAAAAAAACAATTTATAATATTAAAAAACTTCCAATTTATAAAGGTATGTTAATGACTGGAAAAATCAATGGATTTTGGCTATGGGTACCAAAGGTGATGATTTCCAGATATTCTTTCATATCATTGCATTATTTATCAAAAAACCTTTTGTTGGAGAAATGATATGTTTAATATTATGGGTATCAGCATGACAATTGTGAACTTTACTTGAAAAAGACTTCAGTAAAAAATGTTTAGACCTCAAAATCAGTATGACTATATTAATCTGTTACACCTTGCAGATATCATTATCAAGACAGGTAAGTTTTTACTAAAATTCAGAAATTTACTATAAAAGATAAATGATTTTTTAAAATCAAATGATGAAACATACATTAAACTTAGAATAATGTTTGACAGATGATTTTAGCTGTCATTGTTGACAAAACTAATCTTCTTAATGAATTTAACATATAATTGCATGATTGGATGGTTATGTTAATAGATTTTTAAAAAAATTAAAGCTGATAACTTTCCAATTGATGAATGAGTTGAAAATTTTCGAAACTATTTCTGATGAATTGTCATAAAACATAAGTACATACAACAAAATAATATATTATAAAAAAATAAAGACTTTATTCCAAATTTGAGAGATATTTCCAAGAATTTATCCGATTCATGTTTTACATGTTTAGCATTGTTAATGGTGAAGATATACTTGACATATATTTTCTTAATCTATGGAGGATAATAAATTTCAAAATCAACACAATCTTAAAAGTGTATAATTCAAATCCTAACAAACAATTTTGGAATTTAAAGGACAAAAAAAAAATTCCTTATTTAAAAAAGATTACATTTAACATTATTTATTGACTCTGTCTAACTATGTGAGTTTATATTTTTAATAATAAATATACCTGATTCACAAACAACTATTTAAAAATCTGTGCAAAATTACTAAATATTCAATACAAGTCTCTTTGACAACTAAATGTATTTCATGATTCCACTTTATATTTGGTAGTGAATTTTTGTTGTTTTTTTGATAATGAATATATTATTTGACTACATAATGTACTGTAATTATTTTTACTCTGAAATAAGTACAAGGTGGACCATGATAATTGGAGAAAATCAGAAGGAACTCTTGGCCCGCAAAAATCTATCTAGGTTGTTCTATGTGATTCTTAAATCTAAAAAGTTATGGTTCTTGTCATTTTGTAAAATCTTTTTTTGATTATTAAAATTTTAATAAAAATTGTAAATTTCACGTTTGCCATATTTGCCTGTATCAAAGTTGTTATTCTCTTGTCTCATGCACAACTATTTATATTCATGAATTAAAAAAATTAAAAATTTTGTTTCAAAAAACCACAAAGCATAAAGTTAATGATGCAACAATTTGCTATGCTTAAAAAAGGTCATAAAGAATAATAATAGTAGGCTGTTTTTTTTTTTTTTTTAAAAAAAGTGAGGGAATAACCATGATTGGATAAGCACATTCATGTACATATCTGTGTAGATTCGAATATAGTATACTTCATGCATATATAAATGTACCATCTCTTTCTCTCAATTTATTATTGTACTAACTTTTTACTAACTGCATTATTCTGCCTTTTTTATTTATTAATGACTTAATGTATATATATACGCTAAAAATGTTTGTAATGTATATATATATGTTAAGATTGTGCATTATATAAGAGATGCTATTATCTTTTTTGAAATCTATATAAAAGCTTGAAACCAGCAGACTTACTGTTAGAAATATGACTATTCAAATAATAATGTATATCCACATAACAATAAGATATTAAACTTTTTTTTCCAACTTACACTATTTTGAGTTATGCAAAAAAAAAAAGTAAATTTACTATTTGCAGAAGCTGAAAATTGTATATTTCAATTACTTTTAAAAGTATTAATGAAGAAAATTACCTCAAGTTGAAACATATCAAAAAAATCATAATAAAATCAATCGTCAATATTTTTATTAACATATTTTATAGAAACTGGGCTATGAAAGTATATTAGCTACAATTTTTTTTTCAATGCAGTTCGTAAGTTCAAAATATATTGTTTGGTCATTTAAGACAAAAATTGTGCAATAATATTTCAACGCCTATTTTTGGTCAATGCTTCATTACATGTTTGATTGCATTTAACTTTACAATCAATAGTGAATGAATTACATGATAAAATATGTAAGAAATAACTAAATTTCTTTCCTGCAAGATGAAAATGACTCATCATTTGAAGCAATCTAACAGAGCTTCATCAATTCTAGAAGCTATAATGTAAGCATATGTAAAAAAATCAATGTTTAACAAATGGCAATGAAATTACATCTTCAAAATTGCTTTGACCTCTTCTGATAAAAGATATTTTCACTGAACTCATCCTATACATCAGCTCTAAACTCTTATCCTATTATTTAAGTTAATTTCAAACAAAGTAAGGTTTTGAATTCAAGGTGAATAACAAGATGAATAAGAAAGAGGCAGCCAATAAATTGTTACAATTAAAATTAAAACATTCTATTTAAAAAAGACCAAAAACTAAAAATCAGTTATAAAAATATATTTTATCACTATTTAATGCTTAATGATTTTATTCAATGCTTTCATTATAGCTAAGATTATTTGAAAAAAATACAGTACTATTTAAGCAAAATAAATAATGCTTTGGAAACTTTTAATCATAAATAATCATTACAATCCAAGTTTTAATTCCAATAAATATTATATAAAATTATATTTACCTAAGTGAACGGAGTTCCTCAACTAAAGGCAACTCAGAAATTCTTACGTGTATCTCTTTAGCAATCCGTTCGTATTGGGGAAACATACTCAATACTACATTTTTAGCTGCCTATAAATAAGGATGTGCATACATTAAAATAAAATATTCTTTCAATACATTAGAATTTTAAATAGTAAGATCTAAATAAATATATCTTACTTCATCAAAAATTTTTAAAATTTCAGATGGAGCTTCAGGCAAAAAATATGCTAAAACTTGTTCCTCTAAGGCAAGAATATTATAATCCACAACCAAACTTTCTTTATTAGCTGAAATTTCAAATATATTAATACATTATATAAAACTTTACAATTTCTCGCTAATTGTTTTTGCTAAAAAAATATTACTTGTCTCCCACATTATAGTAGTGACATCTATATAAGTCTGGAATATTCAGTGAACACTGAATAGTAATGCTATCATCAAGACTATGGGTAAAGATAGATGTCATTAATATATAATGTAGTTAAAATAAAATTAAAAGATAATTTAATTTATTACCTTCACACATTTGTTTGATGGCTTCTCTATACACATTTTGACCTTTTGAATTAACAAAAGTCCTTAAAAAATTTTTAAATCGATTGTAAATTTCAGTACGTGGGCCCAACATAGAAACCCATTCACGAATAGTATGACCTTTTGTATCTTCTAAATTTTCAATACTCTCAACCATCTAAAAAATAAATCAACTTCATAAATCTGTATTAAAGAAATACAATAAAAATATGTAATTAATAATATATTCTACTTCTTCATCTTCAAGAAGAGATCCTTCTGCAGCTCTTTCAGTCATACGTCGTTTACGACTAGGACCTTCTTCCTCTTCATCAGACTCATCTAAGAATACATATATATATATGCAGTTTTATTAGTTTAAATAGATTAAAAAAGAGTATTATGTACAACATTTATGAACAGCATATTATATTGATAACTGGTAATGAAACTACAATTATTAACAGATATTCAACAAAAAAATAACTTCAAAATTTAAGACCTGGAAGGCCAAAATTTTTGCCAAATAATACAAATTTATATTTATTTAGAATTTATTCACAACAAAGAATTAATTTTTAACAAATTATTCAAAAAACAAATTAAACAAAGACAGTTAGCTACATATGGAGCTATTATTTTATTCAATTTATCGTATGGATAATAAACTCAAACACTCTATCAGTGCAATATAAAAGGCGTTAGAAAATTTTCATTTAAGGATGCTTCATAAAATACAATGGCAAAATCATAAAACCAATCAATATATTCTTCAGCTTTCTGGATGTGATACAATCGAGTCCACTATTGCAAAATCACACCTTATTGGATTGAACATGTAGAACAAATAAACAATGGAAGATTATGGTAAACTTGAGCATGGATTTCTTATGAAAGATAAATTCTGTCTACATTATAAGGATTATCTCAAAGATATTTTAAAGAAGTGCAATGTCAATTATTTCCATTGGGAAAATAGGATATTGAAGTATTTCATATAAAAAGTTATCTTTCTAGAGAAACTATAAGACAATATCGTAAAATATTATGCAAACAGAAAAATAAATCAGCATGTTTTATATGTGGACGAATTTGTAGTTCACAGATTGGTTACGTATTTATTACAAAACTCACTTCTAGAATAGTTTTTTTTTTCATTCCCTCTCCTTTCTTTTTTCTCTTCTTTTGGAAATGGAATGTCATATTCATTTTTGAGCAGCTGTTTATTATCATTATTAATTTTAAATATTCCACTAAATATTATAAAAAAATCACAACAAATGACATAGAGGGCTGACAACAACAACAACAAAAAAATTTAGGTTAACATAATGTACATTTTCTAATTTAATTTTTGATGCATTTAATGTATTATGTGATCACTAGATGTGATATGTTTGACTATTTTCATCATCTATGTATGAGTGAATGTTGAATGTATAAAAAATTTTAAACTTTATTTAAACTTTCCAAATACAAACAACTTGTTAGTAATAACACACAAATAGACAAAACAGGTTGTTTGTATTTGGAAAGTTTAAGTAAAGTTTAAAATTTTCTATACATTCAATTATTCACTCATACATGATGATGGAAATAATACAACATATCACATCTAATAATTTACCATCAACACAAATCTTCAGACGAAAATATGATCACTGTTTCTTTTACAAAATAAATAAGCCTCTTCTTTTTTTTTTTCAGTAACTGTCACATTTTTTATTCATTATGAAATTATATAAGCAGTTCTATTATAATTATGAAGATAATGTCTAATCAAGTAAAAATTAAGTTAATTAATTCTAATAATATTCAATATATTCTTGTTGCAATTTATTCTTATATATGATCAAAGTTTTTTTTAATTATATAATGAATAAAACTTTAATTTCTCTTTTTCTCCGTTTTTTTTTTGGTGAAAATATTTACATTTATGATAGAAAATATTTTGACATCAATGGCTTACCAATTTTGGGTGAAAATATTTACATTTATGACAGAATATATTTTGACATCAATGGCTTACCAATACTATTATTAGAAAATTATTAAATAATAGTGCACATTTTTCAATTTATTTTTGATGCAGTTTATCACAGTATGTGATCAAAGGTTTTTCAATTGAATAATAAATACCCCCCCCCCCAATTTGGATTTAACATGCTACTTTATCGATGAGAAAGATATATTGCTTTCATGATATAAGCATTCTATTGTGAAATGACCAACATTTAATATATAGACATTTAAAAAAATAACTATAATATCTGAAAAAATATATATTATAGTGATTAGTTATTTTTTTAAAATAATGAGTTTATTATGACAAATTCTTATGTAAAGATATGAGAAAATAAAATTGTAATTTACTTTCTGCACTCTATTATTTATTTTTATGTGTATTCATGATTAAATTTTAAAAAAAGTGTTATTTAAGTAAATTATAATTCATGCTACGAAAAACAAAGTCTGGCAATTGTGAAAATTCAAAAATTCCTCCCATCTTGCAATTTTTCTAGATGATAAAAGTTTTGAATCATAGAAAATCAAATGAATGGCATTCTAACAATATATATAATTATGAAATTATGTACAAACTGTTTTTATTTCCTTTTAATATTTTATTTATTTACAATTGCTAACTTCTGTGTAATAAATATATTTTATAAGCAATTATTCATTTCTTTCTTTTTAAACATTACTTTGTGCAGTAAAACAGATTATAGATTTAATGTTTATAAGCAGAATTGATTCTAGGTATCATAAAAGCAATGGATATGAGGGAAAGCATTAAAATAGCAAAACAGAAAAATTAGAAAAGTCAATTGAAACACAAAAGACCACACATATTTATATATCTTTTATAAAATCATAATTTTAATTACCAACAACTAAAAGGGAGGGCAACAAAACAGAACTATGAGCTGCTCCTGCCTATAGACATTTATGATTCTCTCAATCAATTTCATCTGGACCTTGCTTTACTCTCTACCCAAAAAATAACTCCTGAAAAAAAAACTTCAGTTTTCATACAAATTTTCCAACTCCCTAAATAAATAAAAAACACCACTATTTAAAATTCAACTCAGCTTTTTATTTTTTATGTATGTGCTCATCTAGTTACTGTCACATCAATTGTCATATTGCCCACCTTTTTTGCAATTACAACTACAAATATTATTATGAAGCCATGCAATAATATACAAATTCTCACTTTCAATTATCAAATTTGATCACTTTAAAACTTTACAATTCTTAATTCTCTTGAACGTTGCCACACTTTTTCATCTCTCAAATGTTTGATGATACAAAATGAACTAAGCAAGTGAAGTTAAATCAAATATACTGATCATTTAAAAAACTCACTTTCTCTATTATTATTTCCAAACAACTGATTAATCATGATGCACATCAAGTAAAATGGCACTAACGATTCTTCTAATCAACCAGGTAAAATGAATCAACAATATTTATTCCTGAGTTAACTTCCAATCAAACTATTACAGAAATGAGTAGCCTTCTTGCAAACCCTTTGAATCATTTTTAATAATTCTCTGTGGTTTAAAACCCTATTCATATACATATATGTTAAATAATTTTATGGGGAGATTATATAGTTACAGGTCTGCATAGAAGATGGCATGCTTCTCATACATTTTAAAATAGCTGCCTGGTTTTTTGAGTCCATATAACATTAGAGATATTGGTTGCTATATTTACTGTGAATGTTTAGGTGGTTACTGATTGGAAACTAATTATATAACATTGTGGATACTGGAAAAAAGCAGTTTTTTATCGTTAGTAAAATTCAACAAAAGCTACTATAGTTTGAAAGAACACATGAATCAATTTGGGCCTGTCAATTTTAATTGATGGTTGTTTATTATCATTATTGCTGGACATTTTTCTCTAGTTATTACATGGAGTTATCCATTTATTTTAACTGTTTACATATATATGGTGGATAAAAGTTTTTAAAGTTATACTTTATATATATTTATGTTACTGTATTTATTAATATTTAATTACAAGATTACATATATAACTTCAAAGAAACATGGATATCAAGTAAAAATGTCATTACATATATATCAATGGAATTTAATGAGAAATGAAATGTGGATTATAAAAGAATGGAGAAAGGCAACTTTGAAAATAATAGACTTAAAATGTAGATTGCAGTTTTATATAACTGTAGAATGTTAAAAGTATATCCAAATTGTTGCCAAATAAAAGTTAATAAGTGTTGCAAGTTGTCCATGAATACTATATGTAATATATATTTGAAAAAGAAAAAAAAGATATTTAAAAAGTTTAAATCATTTAATTAATGTGCATAACCAAGACTGTCAGGTGTCATTTAATCAATATTATAAAAAAATGTGTTTTGATAAAAATTAACTTTTTGTATAATAAATGCTTCAAAAGTCAATTTCAAGATAATAATTATGTTGATTTATCGAATATGATCTTTGTTTTCAACAAAAATATATATTAAAACTTGGTGCAATATTGATGGTGGATGGAAAGATAATGATCTAGAACAGGGGTCAGCAACCTTTTAGTAGTGTGTTATTCTGTGTGCCGACATGATTTTACCAACTTTATTATATTATATTATCAAAATTGGTTCAGTTATAATGGGCTTCAAAGTTATATATATATAGTATATAATATACACTACTATATAATATATACTTTTGAAGTCCATTATAACTGGATCTTATATTATTGGTCATTCAATATTTTAAAATACTTAGAATCATGTGAAAAGTACCTTTTTTTAAATTTGTAATTTTTAACATGCTTATTAAAAATTATATTACAAATTATAAATTACAACTTTTAACCTATACAAAATATATAATTTACATAAGAAAAAAATATGAATTCTAATATGATTAGCCATTTTTTATTATTAAAATAAATAAATGTGAACATTGCCCTTATACTTCTTTGCTCAATTGCTTAATGTCAGATATGTAATTGGTCACTTTTAGCTTCACGCATGCTTCTGAATGTTCAGGTATTAGACAACTTCTTTGTGAACTCAAAATATTTTTCATATGTGAGAAAATTTGTTCACATAAGTAAGTTGAACCAAATGCCGTACAAGCAATTTTTTTCAAAGAATTAAATCTTTCAGGTAATGATATCCAACAATTGAGAATGACAGCTGACTTTTCTAGACAGTTCCCTTCGAGAGTTTTCTGCAATTCTACAAATTTAGTTTACTGATGTCATTAATTTGATTAATTCCATTTCAAAACTATCAATATCCATCCTCTCAAAAAGTGTTAAATCAATTAAGTCAGGTTTGATGAGGAAAGAAAAAATGAGGGTGTGTATTTGGAAGTCTTCACATTGTTTGGAAAATTCTTCTCTGAGAGTTTCAATGTATTTTTAAAGTTCATCTTTGTTAATGCTAAACTGATTTGTATGGGTCTTTACATTTGGAAAGTACTTGTAGGTGTTAGTGGTAATATCACACCAAAATATAGCTAATTTTGAAGCAAATCCTGTCTAATATTCAAAAAGTTCTAGTACTGTTTGACCCTTCCCTTGCAAATGCAAGTTTAACTCATTCAGGTGTTGAGTTATATTGGTCAGAAACATCAATTTGCATAACCAGTCTTCAACATTTATTTTTGGATAATGTTGTTCTTTTTCATCAAGAAACATCTTGATTTCTTTCAGACATGATACAAACCTGTTTAAGACATTACTTCGACTAATCCAATGAACATTGCCGTATAGAGAAAGGTCTATATATGTACTACTCATTTCTTGCAAAAGGGATTTAAATTGCCTATGTATTAATGAAGAATGAGAAACTATGAAATTAATTATTTTACTGACAGTGTCCATTACAGAAGTCAAGCACTGTGATGAGATTTTTGCAGCTAAATTTTCCTGGTGTATAATGCAGTGGAAACTCAATATTCAATGTTTAATATGATTTTCAAGAAGTTTAACAAATCCCTTTTCCTTTCTGACCAACACAGCTGGCATCAGTAGTAACACTAAATATTTTATTTATTTTGATTTTCTGATTTTCAAAATAATTAAAAAATGCAGTGAAAATATCATGTCCCTTTGTTGTACCAGTAAGAGGAATCAAGCAACACAATCCTTCATAAATATGATTGTTGTCACAATATCATGTAACTATTGCTAGGTGTGCCACATCATTTACATCGATGCTTTCATCAACAGCAACACTGAATAAAACAGCTTGGTTTTCTCTTTTGTTGTTATGTTTTTGGCCATGTCAGTTATTCTTCTTTGAATTGATCTTGCAGAAGCTGGTATTTCTTGAATTGGAGACAGTATCCTTTGTTTATTTGGTAGATCACTGAAAAAGATTTCAACATTTTTCAAAAATGTTTCTTTGATGAACTGTCCATCTGTGAAAGGTTTGCCTTTCAAAGCCACACAATGAGCAACTGTATAACTACATTCCATGGCTTTATTTTGGTTTCCAATTATAGACTAAAATAATTAGTTTGTTTCTTAAAGGAAGAATCAGCTCTTTTCTCATCTGAGTTTTTAAATAAGATCACATGTTTAGTTTGATAATGTTTAGTACACTTGAGGTACTACATACAATACTTTCACAGCATAATGTACACATAGCACAATCTTTTTGCTGTACAAATTCATATTCATTTGTATAAGAGTCTTGAAAAGAGTGAATATCATGTTTTAATCTTTTGTGGGACATTTTGAGAATTTCTCAGTCACTATGCCATGAGATGTGATGATGGCTTCTCCTTAAACGGAGTCAGGAATCTCTCAGCAATTATATCCAGAAAATCTTGTTAGCCATTTTATTTTCCATTCCCAACTCTAAGTTTTGTTTTGTTTTTTGAAAAAAGCGCCACCAATGAGTGTCGATTATTTACCATTCAACTACTGAAAATAGCTTTCTAGAATTGATTACATAATAAGCTTTTTATTTGGATTACGATCTCATTTTTTAATTTTATCAGAAGTAAAATGTGATTACACCTGGGTCTCGTTTTATGCGGTAGATAGGTTCCTCAGAAAATGCGCACAAAAGAAGTCGCACAAAAATACAGACTTAACTTACCTTGAAAAATGGGGGATACGTACTCTAATTTTCCAAAAATCGCATAAAAGCAAAGCAACAATGTAAAATTACTTTAAAATTCACATAAAAAAAAATAAGAAAATAAAATATGACTAATAAAAAATTTCAAATTTGAAAAAAATTGATACAAGACAAACTTTTTTTACTTTTTTTATTAACTACAGTATTTAATTTTATTCAAAACAATATATTTTTATGCGTAATTTACATTTTTTTCATACATGTACGGTATTTTAATTATTATCGCTATTTGAGACATCAGATTCGTCATGATGTGATGTGAGGTACTGTAGCTTCTCCTTAAATGAAGTCAAGAGGAAATACAACTAAAACATTTTCCAATCGCTGTTGATCCTTCCCATTTTGCTAAGCGATCTAAAATTGAAATTTTTGTTTACAAAGAAATTCATTTTCTTGGGTGTTTTTTTCTCTCCATTAGAGTAAACTAAAAGTTTAAAATAAAAATAAGAACTTAGACTTACGATAATAAAAAGACACCGACTCACCACTGTTGGGCAAAATTTAATTAAAACAATTAAAAATTAAATTCTTATTTTTGTCTTTAATTTTTTAATTTTCAATTCCGTTTAAAAATCAAATTTCATCACCTTAATTTCAGATCACGTTACATAATTTTTAAATTGTTAATTACAATTAAAAATCAGATTTTAATTGTCAAATTTAATTGTGCCACCGCTGTTACTCACCTTTTAAAAATAAACTTGCGGACACTAAATGATTAATTGATTACGTACTCTTTTTTTAAAAAGCAAAAATAGAACGTAATTTAAAATGCAAAAACAACATCATACATACTATTTTTCATCTATAATGTTTAAACAGATTTACATTATAATCTTGTAAAATTTAATGTATGTAAAATGGGGAAATTCTGATTTTAAATGACTTATGAACTTCTTTATTGCATAAAATCTATTACAGTACTATTATAAAGCGCTTAAAATATTGAAATTATTAGATGGAAGTCGAACTCCGATAATGCACTATTACTTTAAATATGACGTGAGTGCGCGAAAATTTTTAATATTTAAAATAATAGCGCATTATCGGAGCTCGACTTCTGATCTAATAATTTTTAGCGCATAAAAGAAAACCGCATACAAAGGTATTAAGAAAAAACATGAATCGCATAACTTCAAAATCGCATTAAATAAATCTGCATAAAATGAGACCCGGGTGTATATAGAATTTTTTTTCTGCTTGTAAACAAAAATATCTTTTAAATGAACTCAAGTGTATTATTTTCTAATAAATAATGATTTAATTGTAAATTCAATATTGAATGTAAAAACAAAAAAAAAAAAGACGCTGAAATTAATATATATATATTTTACTATTTCAATTTATTCCAAGTGCCATGATAATCGTTTACGTGCCAAGCATGGCACGGGTGCCATAGGTTGTCGGCCCCTGATCTAGAATTAAAATCTGCTGTAGAAAATTCCTTAAGCTTAATTAAATGTTATTCAAAAGGTTGTAAAATAAAAAAAGTAAAGGAAAAGAATTTTAGGTGCCAATATAGTACGCGCTCGACGCTATTTTGAATTTTATAACTCACCCAAAATCCTGCTGACATATTCAAGCAATAAATGACATCGATTATCAACATATGGTTTCAAAAAAAGATGATTACAAAATCACAAATTTCATCATTAATTAAAAAATCAAAATGCAAAGTTTGCAATTGTCACAGAGTATTTAAAAATCAAAATCCTAATTTTGATCAATATTTAACATTTAATAAAAAATCAAAATCAAATAATGAGTAAATACTTTGCATTAACATACGTTATCATAATTTACATAAATCTTTCAAAAATTAAAATGCAATTCACATTTGTTATAAGCATATGAAAGAAATCAAAAGGCAATTTACGTTTTCTACTTTAAAATAAAAAATAAAAAACCTAATTAACCTGCTTTTCATTAATATACCAAAAGATTATAACCTCACAAAATACAGCATATTATTTTTACAAATAATGGGATTTCAGTTTTTTCTTATCAGAAATTATTTGTTCGCTACTGTTGATCACTTGAAGATTTTTTTTTAAGTAATATAAACTCCATAATCTTATTTGTATTGTTTTTAGTAGATAGCTAATACGTATTTTAATGGTATATGCACTTGTGTTGTCCGAAAACTAGTTTAAGATTTTTTTTTTTAATACTTTGTTTCTTAACTAGAAAATAAAGAACACAGATTAATTTAAATTGGCTAGATGATTACAAATACATTAAATTTAAAAATAAAATACAATTGTTATATAATTAAAATTATTAGCTTTATGCTTGTATTGTTTATAATTGTTATATTACATGACCTTTATGATTAGTATACTTGTGATAATCGATGTCATTTGTCGCTTGAATGTGTGTAGTCAGCGGGGATTTTGGGTAAATTATAAAATTCAAAATGGCGTCGAACACGTACTATATCGGCACCGAATTTTAATTATACAATTAATTATGATTGGAATATACAAATATCTAAATTTAAAATTTTTTTATCTGATAATAATCTGGTTTATCTAAAGAAAGATAAAGGACAAAGAATGTGTTTAATGCTAAAATCTACTTATGATGATAAAGCTATGTCTCAAATGAATAATCTTAAGTTTAAAAAAATTGACAAAATAAATATAGAAAATTTGCATATTCAATTTATTAATAAAATTTTTAAAAAAGTGAAAATGGGATTGATAATAGTACGTACTATAATCTTTATCCGTCGGCTGTAATATGTCCTAAGATCTTTTCAAATATAAAACTACATAAAGAGAATGAACCATTAGGTTTAATAGTGGATTTCAGAGACGGATTTTATTATGAAACATATCAATTAGTTGAGAAGATACTACAAGAAATTCTTGGGTTTGGAAAATACACAATATGTTTACCATTTGATTTTGTCAGTAAATTTTTGTGATATACAATGGAGAAAAGAACACTTGCGGTTATTAAAAAAAGTTCAAAAAAACTATACAAAATTGTAATGGAAATGATAATATTTCAACATCAGTTTTTTATGATCATAATATGTTATGTATATATGGTTTTAATTTTGACTATAATAATGTAAAAATAATACATAATGGACAAAACAATAATAAAAGGAAAATAAAGCTGTGTTAATATATAAATGACTTAATAAATAGACAGACGGCAAATGTTAAAATTAATGAATTGTGGAAAGGCTAAAATTTGAAAGGGATGTTTGAAGATACCTTTAAAAAAAAATTAGTGTTAATTGACAGACTACAAAGCTAGTCAAAAAATGCTCCTAGATGGATAAAAGTTTTTAAAGTTGTACTTTATATATATTTATGTTACTGTATTTATTAATATTTAATTACAAGATTATGTACATAACTTCAAAGAAATATAGATAACGAATAAGAATATTATTTTATATATGTATAAGGAAAATTATAATCAATCTTATTGTTACATTTCAAATACATAGCTGAAGAAATTGGAAAAAAAAATATGTTATCTAACCTTTGTTTAAAATATAAAAATGACGTTCAAAGTAATTTGTAAAAAACATAAGATCATGCCCATAAATAAAAAATTAAATGAGTAGTTAAAAATAAGAATTATCATGTACCTAAAACAATATTAATATATTTAAACTGTATAAAATTTTAAAGTCTATATGTAAAGTTACATGAAATATAATAGACTATAATTTAATAATAAATGATAAGCGATTACTGTGAATAAATGTTTGTTACTAAAAAATACATACTTGTAAATTTATATGCATACACATACACACAAACACATAAATGGTAAATTTATAAAAAGAATTTATACCATAAAGAAGTCCTCTTCTCATTCGTCCAGCAACCATGGCTTCTTCCCTATCTCTTCTTCTCATTTCCCTTTCTGCTGCCTGACGATCACTTTCGGATATTTCTTCATAATCTGCATCATCCAGGGCTTCTGGATCATATCGATCAAGAGCTGGGATTGGCTGATAATCACTAATTAAATATATATATAATAAATTTAATTTCATTTAAAAACAATAAGGAAAACTCTAAAATATAAACGATTTTGAATAACTAAACAATAAATCAAAAACCAATTATTACTACTATATAACAATAATTATCAGACATTGTTTACAATATATATATATATAAAACTACATATAATGATTTCTTTAATATTCTGCCTTGATCTATTAAGTTAAGAAACTTTTTTAAAAGCTATGTAAGTAAATTAGCTTATAAAGTTGCTATATATCTTATTTCATTGTAGATAGCTCAACAAAAAAAACTATTATATGCTTTTATACAATTTACAGTTGGAGATAATACATATTAATATTAAGCAAATAAATAATATTTATTTTTAAAAAAATGTATTAATTGCTAAAATGTTGATATCTGGAAAAAAAAAATTGTAAAGGCCCAATTGCAAGATATACATTTATTATCTACATGCTGAATTTTAATAAATTTTTTATACAAAAATAATTAAATGTTTTAGTTTTAACATTGTAAAAAAATTTTAAACAACCAAAATCAATTTAAAAGTAACTAAGTCAAGCACTAGCATTATTTTAGAAACATTTAAAAGTCATCAAAGCAAATTAATTATTTATTTTGTTTGATTAAATTTTATTGTCATAATAAAAACTATTAATTTAGCAAACCATTAAATAAAACAGGCAAAACTCACTATATGTATTACCACACACAGCAAACTAGAGTAATCATGTTTATTGGCTTAAAACTATTAAATACTTTGAAAATACATTACACTGTAATCCTCATATAATGTAGTTATGTCTAATGATTTTGAGTCTATGCTTTACATTAAAATTTCATAAATAAAAATAAAAATTAGCTCTTTAATGAAAGTGTTTTTTAATAATACTGAAGTAGATATATTTTGTTTTATTTTTCACACTAATTTACATTTTAAAAGAATATTTCTAAGAGTCATAGATACAATATAACTAATCAATGCTAAAATAGCTCAACTTGAAAGAAAATTTAGTAAAATAAATTTAAGCATTTTTTAAATAAAATTTTCATAGTCTATAACTTTTTGTAAACTACAAAAACAATTTATAATCTCATAATTTTCATTAACAAAAGCTAATTTCATACATTTTAAAAACAATGTTAAATAAATGAATAGTTTATTGCTCATGAATTCATATAAAGTTCAAGCACAAGAATGATAAACTTAAACCTAGGATTCATGGTCCTTAGGTTCCAGTCCATCATTCATTCAACAATTGTAGTAAAACAAATAAGGCATTTTAATAATGTTCGATCATATCATGACTCTTATATCAAAACTGCATTTATTTATAAATAATTTAATTATTCTCAGCAATGAATTTTATTAAAATGAATAGCAGAAATCAGTACAGATTTGATTGAGCTTATTTATGTCAATTAAGTGACTTTTTATAAACCTAAAATTACTAATTAATTAAGCATATAAACAACAATAACCCCCCCCCCCAAAAAAAAAAAAAAAACAAGATGAAAGAGTAAAAGAATGAAAAGTTGGCAAAAAAAAAAAAAACTGAAACCAGAATTATTATAAATGTAATCAGAGGATAAAAATATTGTTATACAAACACCAAATCCCACAATCAGTTTAGAAATGTCCAATGTAATAGGTTTAAACAATGGAGATATTTGAGCTATTCTTTGAGATGCTTGTGAAATTTTTATAAAGGGCCAAATTTTTCTTATAATTAGATTATATGCAAAATTACCTTAGACATCAAAAAGATTTACCATTTATTGAGTCATGTCTCACCTCTTTAAGTAAGCAATCAATGCTTGCAGTAGACAGGCAGGACAAATGTAAAAGTTAGAATGTAATAGTAAGAATTTAATAAATCTTTTTCAACAGGACATAAACATATTCCTGCATGGACAATTTCTATTAAGATTAGTGGAAGTCTGACAACAACAAAAAAAATTGGTTAACATTTTACTTTTTTAAGATGATAATAACTTGTTTGTTGAGTCATGTTATGTTGTAACAAAGAATGATTACAAAAGATATTACACCTATTGAACAAATATAAAATAAGTATACAATTAAAAAATTTGAAGTGAAGAACAATAATATTTATATGGCTAACTTAGTTAGTAGACTGTTTTTTTAATCTACAGTTTGATGTCTAAAACACCTAAGGGTGGGAAGATTAGCTCCCAGCATTAGAAGTGAATTTCAATTTTTCTTATGTAATTGTTTCAATTTTTCTTATGTAATTGGAAGTAAATTTATTTCTAATGGGATTTATAATTGTGTAGTCGACTTGAGTATCAAAAAGATCTATTTTCTACAACTAATATATATTCCTCAAGAACTGCTTGGAAAAGTTCATAATGACTAATTAAAATAAAGAAAACTTTATAATATTCAGTCACATTCTCACTTTAGCATAGCAATGGCAGACTTGTTGCAATGTTTAAAAAAATGGTTAAATAATTAATCCTAGCATAAATATCTTTCATCAACAACTTAAAAGTGTAATGAAAATAATTAAAAATTCCTTCTATAAATAATATCTCCATAAGAGATATCAAAAGTTCATGGTAACTAATTAAAATAAAGAAAACTTTATAGTATTCCTAGCATTGTGCAGACATCTAAGATATTAATTAAACGATTACATTCTTACCTTAGCATAGCAATGGTAGACTTGTTGCAATGTTTATAGTAAAATAATGAATCCTACTAGAAATATCTTTCATTAATAATTTAAGGGGCAGGAGAAATAAATTAAAAAGCCTTTCTATAAAACAATATCTTCATAATAGTTATTCAAACTTGGATGCAATAAAGTTACTGTGAATGCATTATTTCTGTAACAATGTTAAGATTTTTTTTTAAAAAAAGCTCTTTTCTTATGCACTTTTCATTAAATGTTGTGGGCAAGTGTATAGGAAAATATGTTTTTTAATGATTTGATAAAATCAATGCACAAAAATAGAAGAGATAGTGAACATTTTGAAAAAATACTAAGACTTAATTGATATGTCAACTCAAGAGAAAACCAGAAACGATTTTTCAATTTTAATATCTGAAAAAATGAAGATAAGATCCCCAGTTCGACACTAATCATATTATGATTTTAAAGCTAGATGAAAAAACAATATTTATTAATGAAAAAGAGATATTATTAGGCAGAATCTGGGGTGTGGATTGTCTATTTTGATCATTTCAAATAAAATAACTGATAAATGTTCAGCAGTTGAATTAAAATTATCCTTAATATACAATCTTGTTCAGCAATATAGTGATATAGTGCTTTGATATCTTATCCATTTCAGTTGAACTAACAATCCAGATATAAAATTTAATATGATAGAAAATATAAGAGATGGGGATAATAAGTTGGAGAGAAGTTAAAAAACAAATCATTTGCCTAAAAATAATTTGCAGATTTATTATTAGTGCTAAACGAAAGCAAACTGCAACTTGCATGAATTTTTTGAAAAATATTTTCATGTGTCTTTCTGTAAGTAATAATCAAATTATACAAAAATGTCCAAATTAAAAATTGATCCTACAGGCCAAAAGCAAAAGATTCTATGCTACAATTGCATTTACTTTGTAACAGACAGTGTGCAGTATGTGGAATTCTTCAGTGTAGAATCTAATGTTATGAGATGATCCCACTATTTATAAAGTAAATAGTCAAACACATTGTAGCTTGTATTTTGGATATATCATTGTAGGTGCATTCATTCTGTTTATTCAATTTTATAAACTATGTTTTTAAACAATGTTATAATTTAAAATAATTATAATTTTTATTATAGACATAAATAAAAGAAAAGAAAAATAGAAATATTTGCTTTTATTTGTTAAAAAAAAAAAAAAATCTTGTTTAAAATAGATAACTTAAAGAGGATTTTAGTACAAACATCCAAATTACTGCTCCAACTTGATAATTGAAAGTGAACCAAAAAAGGAAAAATTTCTAAGCAAAAGTTTGTCAGCAAAACATGTTTTTACAAAAAAACAAAACAGTGAAAGCAAGCAAACTTTTTGCAGATAAAAAATTTATCAATTGAAAATTGAAGCCAGTAGATTGGAAATCAAAAAAATTAAATAAAATAAATTCAAAAGTAATGGCTTAACGTAAAGAATTATCTAATGATGAGTTGAAAATAATAGCAAAAATTTGAACAATCAATTAAAATTCAATTTATATAATAAAATAATGTGGTATTCAATTGCTCTTGATGAAATTGTGGATTAGCAAATAAAATTCAATTGGTAATATTTATTGGAACAAGTAAGAGAAATTTAAAATTGGTGAAGAACTTTTGGCAATGAAATCAATAAAATCATAACAATTGTAGCTGTTACTTTTTAATAAAATACAAAAACTTCTTGAAAAGTTTTAAATTACCATTCGATAAACTTCTAAATGTAACGAATGATGGAGCTCCAAATTTAAGATTCAAATATTGGATTGTTAAAAAATCTTCAAGATTATACTTATGAAGAAGTTCCAAACTCATAATTTAATATTCACATATTGCTAATTTATTAGCATTATGCAATAATATTTTATAAGTTATAATTATTGAAGTAACAACAATATTGTTTATATATAAATAAAGATTATTACATTTGTAGAAGAATTGGAAACAGAACACACCAATATACTATAACACAATAAAGTTCAATGATTAAGCTTGAGAAAATTTTTTAAAAGATATTGAGGATAAAAAGAAATTTTGGTATTTTTGGAAATTTTACAGATTTTGAATGATCATGTGAGTTTGCATTCACAATTGATATAATTATTATCTGAATAATTTAAATATAACATTACCAAGGTTTAATTGTGAAACTCAAATGCTTTTCATATAAAGTTAGTTATAAAGATATGATGAATCATTTTCTACCTCTCAAGTCATTGGATTACATATCAAAACTAGAAATACTCAAAACATGAATTTAATAACGAATTTGAAGATACTAATAAAATGGAAAAATCATTATCAATAGTTTGAAATTAATTTTTCACAGTAATTGACTCTGGTCTATGTACATCCACATGTAATAAATAATATATAAGAATTATATTTAAAAAATGAACTACTAAAATTTTGTAACTACTTATTCAACATGCAATATTGCTGCAAAATTTTTAATCATTTTGTGTCTACATACATTCGTAAACAAATCTTTTCCATTATAAACATAAAAACAAAAATCCTTTATAAGAATGAAAATTTCTGACAATCATTTGGAAACAGTAATAAGAATCAATACAACAAAATTTAATCTAAATCTGAAAAAAAAATCATATTTAAATCTGAAAAAAAAAATCATTAAGAATTTTATATGTGAATGTTCTTGACTACACAGATTTTATAATTATCAGAATTTTTTAATAAATACATAAAAATGTTGTTTAATATATGCCACCACAGGATAGTAAATATATACATTTCTAAAATGCTTAAATGTAGAATTAATTTGATTATTATTATAAATTTCATTAATTACAAAATTGTTAATTGCAAGATATTCATTACATTAAATATTACTAGAAATATGATATTTTAAATAATATAACATTATAGAAGTGTTTAAAATATGATAGTGAACTGCAAATATGAACATTCAAAGATTAGTATTAATACATTATAATTTTTTCCAATTATTCTTTATTCAAAATCTTATAAAACATGAAATTTAAGAAACATGGATAATGTATGTATATATATATAGTTCAGTCGTATGTTCACCAATTGTTTATATGTTTATCACTTTTCTGTATCCATTATCTGCTCCCTTTGGTATCAAAATTATTACCATAGAAAAACAAGTATTTTTTTACAGAACTATTATTTGTCATTCATTTTTTCACATCAATCATTTAATTCTATATAATAATTCAAGTTTAACAAATAAATTAATATGAATTGCATTTTTAAATGGAGCCATCATAAAATATCTATTATCAGTCTACAATTACAATGATAAAAATGCTCAAATGAAGAGTTAATTTGATTAGGCTCTGAATTCTGGATTGAGGATGAAATTAAACACATTACTAATTTTTTAAAAAAAATAAAAATAAATTATCTCAGCAATATAAAAATTCCTTTTTATAATTCTTATTTTGTTACTTGTTATTCAAAAGAGATGATTTTTTTTGTTTTTGTTGTGTGCAACTTTTACCTTATTTTTAAATCTTGCAAATAAATGTTTTACATATTCGAAGATTAGTTGAAGCATAAATTTTTTTCATAACAAATAAATGTCAATTTAAAACTTTTTTAAATAAATCATTTTTTATAATAAGATATTTAAAAAAAATAATTTTAACTAATCACTATAATTAATCTCAGATTTCTTATATATATAATTATTCTGATATTAAAACTATATGCATATATATTTAACTATACACACAAACACATTTAGTTAATAATAGCTGTTAAATGTTAGGAGTTATATCTGAATTGCAATTTATTGTCAGTGTCCTGCTGGTGAAAAATTATTAAAATTTATATTCTTTAAGAAGTCATGTTCTGACAGCAGTTGTCTGTATTAACACTCTCCTTTGATTTCTAATTTATATATTCATTTTAAAAAGCTTTTTCATTTTAGTTACATTTTCATCAAAAGATGAAGTCACTTAGAAACAAAATTCACATTAATGATTTCATTATTTTATTTTTTTCAGGAACTATTTTTTCTATTAGACATCATTGATCTAGCTGTTTTTTATAGTTCTATCTTGACAAAAAATACATAAGTAAACATTTTTTAAAATTTGCAATTAGAATTAGAATTTATTAATAATTCACATTTAATAATTTTATTTTTTAAATTTATAATAGGCATTCATAGTGCTGATAAAACATTTTATTTTTTATGAAAATATTTTAAAATAAATTTTAACTTTCTATTTTTATTTTCAAAGATATAATTATAGAAATATATTATATAAATATATTTTCTTTAACAAATACACTAAAAAAATTAGATATGTATGTCGACTTTCAAACATATTAAAAAAAAATACATTTTTTAAAAGATCATTTTTAATAGAATCACTTGCTTAAAAAGTTAAGTTATAATTTATTTGTACAATATTTCAGTAAATGTTCATAAACTGTACTCTCATCTACACTTTTTAGGTTTTCCCTTTCATCATTTATATTCTCTGATCATTTGAAAAATAATGAATTGAGAATTCACTGTATGTCATTAAAATATAAAATTTTAATATTCGGATTATAAAAAGTGTTGTTTATAATCTTATTTATTGCATAAATATGTGAATCTAAATTAGAAGAAAGTAAGCATAAATTAAAATAATAATGACTATTTATTAGTATTAATATTATATTCTCTTATTTGATGACACTTTTCTGCCAAAAAAAGACATAAAAATGGCAATCAGATTCAAACTCTTTTTATTCAATAATTCAGATATCAAACATCACTTTGAATTTAAATATACATTTATTCTTCAATAGACAAACTATTAACCTAGCATAAAAGCTTCATAATGTATAATGTTTGATATTTATCCAAGTCAAATAGTCACTTAACTCATAAACATTTTAAAATTATATATATATAATGCATATAACACAAACACAATTCATAAGATAATAGAAAATATAAAAACAAATGTAGAGAACTTATATGCTAAACTGACAATAAAGAGACATATATAATAAGGATCTGTTTCAACTGCTTAGATCTTCATTGATTAATAAGGAAAGTGTTTTTAACATTGAAGATAAAATGGTTAGACTAATCCTATTATAGAATATATATATTAAAAAAATTAGATTGTGTCAAAATTTAAATTATGAATATGCTTTTACCAACCAAATCAAAAGATATTTATAAATTTCTAATTAAAGATAACTTTAAATATGTTTTCGTTTTACTTACATTTAAAAATATCTAAAAATTAGTTAAATAATCAAGAATTTAATTTCTTTACAAATTTTATCTACAAAGCAAACAAAACATAAATAAAAATAATTTTTGATTAAAGAAACAGTGCCTTACGCTTCTAAATTATCACCAAATAGTTCTTCGCCTTCTTCCTCTTCTTCTGGCTCACGCTCATCTCCAAGCAGTTCTGATTCATCTGCAAAAGGAGGTAAATCACGACCAGGACTAGATGTAACAGGATCTCCTCGACTACTTCTACGAGGCGTACGAATAGGACTTGTAGCAGTTGAAAAAGGATCTGAAGAAGTATCATCCTTAATAAATGAAAAAATTATGATTAACTACATATTACTTTTTTATAAATAGTGTTGTAAATATATAAATATAATTAAAAAATTAGTTTTAATACTAAATATATATGAAAGAAGATGCATACATATAAACATATATGCAGTTTTAATCATACAGTAAAAATAATTCCCTCAATTTTTTCTCGCACCAATGATCAAATATTTATTCAGTTGTAATACACTATTAATTTTTTAGTTACGTTTTTGCAATTACTGACATTATTATAGACAATCTTGTAATTCAACAAAAGAAAAAAAAAATATTTATAGAATTTGTTCATTTAAGTCTAAGAGCAATCATAATACAAAAATGTTAATGGCCCACTATATATTTTTTCATATATAAATCTTATTTTCCTAAATTTTACAAGTATTTGGATAACTCATAGTCAGGAGACTATTATATTGATTTTGATGTTTTATAATAAAATTATTCAAACATATTACTATCTGTAAAAATATACAGTAATTCTATGATTCTGAACAAGGAACTTCTGTTCATATTTCTTGGAAAATATGCATTATCACCAGTGTTTCTTCTTAATGATATATTCATGTAAATCAGTATTCTCTGCAATGTCAATGATAACTTATTAGTAACTAGTATGTGCTTTTGGCACATTAACAATTATTTCAACCTTTTTGCAAGTTTTTATAATGTGAATATTTATCCACATACAAAAAAAATTCTGGCTCTAATCATTATTATTTCAACTTTAAGAATAGTAGTTATTCCAAATCTATGTCACTTTTTAATATATCATTTTACAGTATCTTACATTTTCTAATAATATTATCTAACTTCCCTAATTTAACCATCCCAATATTCCATTTTGTTATTCATATAGCCCACTTTGAATATCAAGTAGTATATAGACTGTACAATCAGTCCTAATCATTAGAATTCATTTAGCAAAACCCAAAAAAGAGTTTTATTTTTTAACTTTTAAATATTACAATGACACACAGAGACTAAACTCTCCATACAATAGTGCCACCAGTGCAAGCCAGAGTTTTCAAAAAGGTTTGTGCATAAAATCTCTCTATTTAGTGCCTACTCATCCAATATACCCAGACTAGTTTCCAGCTTTTGGCTTTCATCAGTTTTGAGTCTTAGATCTGAGAGCACTGCACATAGATATTAGGATTTAATGCAACCCTCCAGCAGCCACTTTTACTTATTAGCTAACTACAAAGCTTTGAGTCCAAAATGAAAGCACAATAATGTTTTCAATTCAAGCTCATCAGTTTGTATAATTGTATAGATCTGAACTCACTGATGAAAGCCACAAGATGAAAACTATCTGGGGATATTGGATGAGAAACTACTAAATAGGGATTTCATGTACAAACCTTCTTGCATCCATTGATTACTCTCAGGCTTACCTTGGTGGTACTACTGTATAGTCTCTGTGTAAGATGAGAAGGAGAGAATGATAGCAAACATGAAAGCATGTAGTAATGGGGATATTAGGTTTACAGAAAATAAACTGAATGAGGCAGGAAAAAAATTGAAAAGTGGAAAGGCAAGAGGTTTAGATGGATGGGCAGCCGAGATGGTAATGAATTTAGGGCATAGGGCAAAAGTAAAATTATTATCGTGTTTTAATAAGATAGCATAGAAAGATTTTCCGGATAGTTGGAATAATACAAGAGTAAGACTACTATTTAAAGGAAAGAGTAAGGATCATAGAAAGTTAAACAATTATAGACCGATAGTAGTAATATCAGTTTTATATGAAGTTTTCTCATATATGATGGCTGGAAGAGTTGCAAAATGGATGGAAGAAAATAATAGTGGGGGAAATGCAAGGAGGTTTTCGATGGAATAGGCATATAAAGAGATAGTTTATTTGTAGTTACACAGCTTATGGATATGAGTAGGTACACAGGTAGACAGTTATATATGGTTTTTATAGATATAGAGAAGGCGCATGATAGAGTAAATAGAAATAGATTATGGGTAAGTTTAATAAATTTGAGAATGTAGCTTTAGTGAATATTATTAAAAAATTATATGAAAATAATTACTACACATATCAATTAGAGAATATAAAATCAGTTAAAGTTAAAAATGGGTTGGGACTAAGACAAGGATGCTTTATGTCACCTATTTTGTTTTTGTTGTATTTGAGAGAAATGGAGAGAACAATAGAAAGATTAGGAAGAGGAATAGAGATACCATATACATTATCGGGTCTTTCATTTGCAGATGATGTCTTTTTGTGTGCAGAAAGAAGTGAGGATATGGTAGTTATGCTGAGGACATGTGCCAGGGTGGGTAAGGAAATGGAGATTAAGTTTAGTAAAAAAAAATCAAAAGTAATGATGATTAATACTGGGGAAAGAGAAGAGAAAGAATTTTTATTGGGAGATATAAAGTTAAGTACGGTGAACAGATATAACTATTTACGAATCGTATTAAGTAATCAGAGAAACTGCTTGGATGAATGGGAGAAAAAATTGATAAATGAAGCAAAGAAAAGGAATTGATAAAGAAATTAACAGTTTTCATAAAATAAATATGATGTAGCTAGAATTATATGGGAGTGGCAGTAGTAGGGTTAATATATGGTAATGATGCGTTATGTGTTAGTAAAGGAGTATTAGATTCCTTGAAAAAAGTACAAAGAGAAGTAGGAAGACATGCATTAGATGCAGATGTGTGGACAGCAAAGAAGGCAATTCAAGGAGAAATGGGATGGTCAAGTTTTTATATGAGAGACGCAAAAAGCAAAATGAAAATGTTCGGTAGATTGCAGTTTATGGGAAAATAGCCAAAATAGTATTTAATTGGGTTATAAATAAAGGGCAGGTAACAAGATGGGTGATAAAGCTACTGCGGTATGCAGAAGATTTAGATAAAGAATTTATGTCAGTATAATTGTACACAAGATAGGATGATTGTGTTAGGAGAATTGTCGAGTGTTACAGTGGTAAGGAATGAGATAGAAAAATAGATGCATTAATAAAGAATAGGGAGTTGGAGATCTAGTATGGAGAATAAAGAGTTTAAATATATATAGAAGTAAACGAAATATTGGGTGCGAGTTAATTTATGATAATAGCAAGGAAGGATCTTTAGCAACAGGGGATTATACACGTAAATGGAAAAACGTGGGTGATTTAATCTGCAAGATATGTAAGAAAGGCATAGAAAATATTAGGCATCTGTTAATTGAATGTAAATGCCTGAAAGCAGAAAAGATACAAATAATAAAGTTGTGGAAGAATAAATATAAGGAAAGTGATTATACAGAAAGTGGGTTATTGATTTTTTATGCTGGGTTTGGGAAAAGAAGGATTTAGATATAAAAACTATGGAGTTGACAAAGATTATGTTGTGAAAATGGAATGGAGCAGGATATAGGAAAACTGGGAATGGAAAGGGAAGATTAAGTGGCTAACTGGTTTCTCTGGGCATAGTTGCTGAGAGATTCCTGACTCCGTATAAGAAGAAGTCACAGTGCACCATATCACATCAAACAGCTTGTGTAAACATAAGAAATGGTAATCATGTAATGTTTAGTGGTTTAAATATTACAATACATACATCTATAACAGCAGAGAAAAATAATAACTTTTTTTTTTTTAATTTAAATTAAAATGTCCCTTCTAGAATATTCAATAAACTCTAATATTTTAATATATAAGTAAAATATTTGACTTCTAAATTTATATAATAACAAAGCATAATAATTTTAAGCTGTAAAAAGAAATTAAAAGAATTACAAAAATAGAAGAAAATGATTGTACTATAATAACATAAGCAATATATTCTGAGTAATATGCTAGAAGTCATCTATCATATATGACCAAGCAAAAACATCTGATCATTATTGAAAAGAGTTTGCAATTAGTTGCAATCTCACAATCATACATCATTCTGATATTTCAATATTTATTGCTACATAAATGATCATTTGATTATTTTATTAAGATGAATTCAAAAATAACAGTATTAAATTTTTTAAAAATAAATTATTAAAACAAATTAAAAAATAAATATTAATAAATATCACCTCAATCTACACTTGGACAAAGAACATTTTTATATATTTAATTAGGAAAAAATTAAATATTTTACATTTTTATCTAAATTATTATATATAGGGGATCTGAACTGAGATTTTCACATAACCCTCAACTATCCACACAATCTCATACTGTTGATACACATCTCGAAATGTGTATGATCAAGTTTTTCAGCAGTACGAAGTAGCGTGGATAGTTGAGGTCATGTGAAAGTCTGAGTTCAAAACCCCTATATAGTACATATTAGAGTGCAGCTATGAAAAAGCCTGTACTGTAGAAAAAAAAATTCTTATACTAAATTATTATAATAAATATTTCTAATATAGAAACAATCTTCAAATAGCCTATTGCAAGGCAAAGACTGAAAAAAAAAACAAGCTTGCCAAGTGCCATTGTTTTTCCTTTCTTGTTTTTCCCTCTATTTACATAGAAAAATACCTGATTAAAACCTAAAAAAAATGTTCAAGTTTTATCAGATATTCTAACTCGGATTCTAGATGTACAGACAGATGCAGAAAGAAGAATAAAAATAGTACGATTGTAGACAAACTAAGTTAATATTATCATGTAAAAAAAAAAAATTTACATTAAGCATGCAATATCTAAGAGATAATTTCTATTATAGGCATTATTAATTTATTAAAGCAAAATAAAATTGCATAAATTTTACTTGTAATAAATAAAAGCAATCATGCTATATAATTAATAGTTAAATATTAATAAAGTCATAAATAATTAGAGGAAAGTTAAAATAGTATTATAATAAAAATCTTTAATATTATTATTACTTAAATTATTTGCATTATACTAGTAAGTAGGAAATAGTTTATATCACTATGCTTCAAGCAACAAAAGTTTATCTTCTGGATGATAAACAGGCTAGATGTAATCAACTTTTGATAGCTGATAGTCATCTGAATGGTCTGTATTTTGGACATAATATTATCTAGATGACCACATAAATTAGTAAAAGTTATTCACTTTGAAAGCTGATAAAATCTTTAGATTTGACAGTTTTTATAAATATTGTGTTATTCCATTTTTCTTTTAATTTGATTTAAGAAGTGGAAGTTATTTTGCAAGTGTGACATAACAATTATCAAGTGAAAATGTGGAATCTAGATGTCCATATTTATAATACTGAAATAATTCTCCTAGAGGAGCTGAGTAAAATAATTTGATTGCACATCAAAGGCAATGAAGGACAGACAACAAAATTACTTTCTTTGAATGTGAAACTTGTTCTACACAGAATAAAGGTGTTAAATAATTAAATGTTCCACTTTTGTCTATGTAAAATAAATAAAAGCATTTGTTTTATTATTAACTAGCTAATATATCAATTTTCCATGTTGTGAATCAAATTTTAGTTTGTAGATTACATCATGATTAAATAGAGTATAGGATCTAGGATTAGGAAGTATAAACTAATATATCAGTGACTTCAACATGATGTGTTCTCTCTTGTGTTTTGTTTTTTACTTACAATTTTATTGGGGGGGGGGGGGGTATCCTTGGTTCATTCACTGCCCTTATATGCAGTCTTTTGGTCATTGAAGTAATCTATCCTAGTGCTGTTGTTTTTCCAGGTGTATTGGTACTGATGATTTAAAAATGGAAAGAACTTTCTTGGAATTAAAAAGCAACCTTCAGAGAAATGTTACTTTGGTACTTATAGTAATCTGTTGAGGCATTTCACATAGTGTCATTCTGCCGCTAACTTTCTAACCTTGCAATCTCTTCAAATAATGTGTATACAAGAACTTCTGACAAACTTAACTTCCCCCCTTCCCCCCCCCCCCCCCCACCCCCCCCTACTTAAACCTAAAATTCCCCTAATTTTTTCTGGATCAAAATCCTGTGATAAATTTATAATTCCAAAATTTTGATTATTTTCTGCTTATTATACATATATATAAACATAAAATCAGAAGTCCTAACAAAGTCAATAAAATAGACTAAAACCTTTTCAGCAAATGAAAACATCAAGTCGAATATTTCTGGAACAGATGTTTGGAGGCCCTGCAGAGAGATCAATGACTGTTTCATTGTGGCAATTGAGAATAGAACAGCAGCAACTCTGATGGAAGTGATTATATAAAATATGGAAAAAGGCTTGACAATTTATTCAGATTGTTGAAAAGCGTATAAAACTGAGGAACTATGATCTGTCAGATACAAACAATTTCATGTCAAGCATAGACACAACTTTGTTTATCCAGAAACCAGAATTCACATTCATAACATAGATAGACTTTGAGGTACAACAAAATGGTGTAATAAACAACACTGATGATGAGCACGCCAGCACCTCAATTCATATTTGGCAGAATTTATGTGGTAGAGACTGCACAAAGATGACGCTTTCCTTTGCATTCTGGACAATATCAAAAAGATCAGTCCACCACAGTGATTCCGTTTTGATAAAAGTTTACTAATTTTTTTTGCTAACAAAATAAATTTAGTTGGATATATTACTCAATCAAGATGTTGTATTGCATAAACACATGTGATTATGATTCTGGTCACAGACAGTTTTTTTTTTATCTGTCCATTTTATAATTTTCTGCCATCATATTTTTTTTTCTTTTTATTTGATAAAAGTTTGCCTTTTTTTTTTTAACAAAATAAATTTAGTTGGACATATTTCTCAATCAAGATCCTGTGCATGCGTTTTATATCATAAACACATGCTGTAACTCTCCATTTTGTAATTCCTGCCACAGACAGGTTTTTTTTTTATCTGTCCATTTTGTAATTTTCTGCCATAGTTACCAGATGTATTTTTCTTTTCTTTGCTTTACTGTCCATTTTGTAGTTAATATACTTATAATTTTGGATTTGTAAGTATTGTGATTAAAATTTGGCAATTGTTGCCCACTATATAGAATGCAGTTGAGATGAAGTAGTAATGTTTAAGAGGGCTTCTGCATTCTGCAGAAACACAGTCAATTGTTTTATCACAACAATTCCTGTTGTATATGCATGGTAAAAATGTTTTGATTTTAAGTGAATAAATACATGTAGAAGATTTTGTTGTTGTTTTTTTGATTTTGCGTAAGTAGTGTTTTCTTTTTGTTATTAATTTTACTTTAGTGTTCATTTTGTAATTTCCTGCCAAAATTAATATACATTTTTAATTTTAAGAACTATTTAGGAATTGCTGCCTGTGTTTGCGATGGCAGAATGCCATACCTTTCTCCAGTGGAGAAGGGGGGGGGGGTTGCAATGGCAGAATGCCATATTAAAAACTCATAACTACCTATTTTTAATTATTATCAAAATGTGTTTATTATCTTTGTGTACAAATACTTTTTCAAGTTTGTGTATTAGTCTGCAAGATGACATTTCGTATAGTATCAGACTGGCCTATAACTTTCCAAGCTTGCAAAAATATGAAATAACATGTACATGGGATCTGTTTTTAAAGATTTATCACTGAAGTTTGTCAGAAATTCCTGTGTACACATTATTTGACAAGATCGCAAAGTAAGAAAGTTATCAGTGAACTGGTACATATGTCAAATGTCACAACAGATCTAATACATAAGTACGATTATTTTAAATAAATAAAATTTATAATCTTTCAAATATTAATATAGTTTTATACATATTCTAGAATCTAATTTTGTCCGTGAATAATCAAATGTGATTAATTTTAAACTTATTATGTAAATCAATCATTTTAAGACTAATTTTCTATATGAATAATTAAGAAATTAAACAGGCAAAACTCTCCATACAGTAGTGCCATCCTGTACCAACCAGAGTAATCAATGGATGCCAGAAGGCTTGTGCATAAAATCCCCATCTAGGGCCTACTCATCCAATATCCCCAGACTAGTTTCTGGCGTGTGGTTTTCGTCCGTGAGGAGCCTTGGATCTGAGAGCAGTGCAACTCGATCTTAGGATCTAATGGCTCCTCACTGACAAAAGCCACAAGCCAGAAACTAGTCTGGGGATATTGGATGAGTACGCACTGGATGGGGATTTTATGCACAAGTCTTCTGGCATCCATTGATTACTCTGGTTGGCACTACTGTATGGAGAGTTTTGCCTGTTTAATAACAGTTATGTGCTTGCATAAGAAATGGTGATCGTGTGATGTTTAGTGAATAACTAAGACTAAACTTTACTTTGTATGTCTACTTTTGAGATAATTTCAACTTTTTTTCCTTGAAAAATAAATATTCATTTACAACTTTAATTTAATTTTTTATTTTCAACTTATTTTTAAAAGATAAATAAATAATGGCTTGTTTGTAAGATATTCCGGGTTTTTTTCCATTTCATGTGGACATGACAATATTTTATTTTTTTTATAAAGCAAGAAAGTTAAATTATCTAAACCTTCTCTGATAATTGTGTTATACTTGAAAAAAAAATTAAAAGAATCATAACAAACAGAAATATTTTATTTTATTTATAAATAAGAGATATGTCAGTTTAAAAAAATGTATTACTGGATCACACTATTTTCTGCTTCTGGTTTAGCATAAATGCATATTCAACACTTGATTATCAACTTACAAATTGAAAATAATATTTTTGTAACTGACATTTAATACAAAAATTTTTTTGCCATTCTCATATCCAAATATAACACGAAGGGAGAAGATCAATGATTTTAAAGATAGAAATAGACTTATAATCTTTATGATGGAAGAAGCAGATAAATCATCTTCAACAAATTCATGAATTATAGCAAATAGTAAGAGTTATCTTTGCAGTATCTTTTCCAGAGAAATAGATACAATTAAGGTATTTATTTTTATATGTATGGAGCAGCATCACAGAAATAAAGTGAATTAATCAGACGAGTGTCTAAGAATTAACATTAAAAAAAAAAAGATGTAACCTTCATAAAGTATTTCATGCCAGCTTTGAAGTTGTTTGGAGGAAAAAAAAAACATGATCTAATTCTAAACAAGAAATCAGGAGATTGATTAAATGTAATATGATTTATTGCTCAATAAGTCACATGATATTTGAGTGTTCTAGGGAAAGATGACTATTCATTAGTTCAGTTCATTTAGTCTTAAAAATTTTTTTTTATATATACTACTGAGGTGAGAATCAATCCCGGAACCTTTATTAATTGCTGAACACACAGGGCAAAAGTACAATGGCAAAATAGTTCATTTTAAATTACATGCTCCATATATGATTAAGTGCAAGATTGGTAATAGGTTAAAAAACAAAAGGTGCACTGAAATAATATAATTCTGTGAATGCAGGAATGATAAATATATTATGAAAGAATGGAATGCTAAGACTTGATATGATAGCAAAAGGATGAAACTGTAGACTTTGCTTCAGAATATAATATATAAATGATGCAATGGAGCAAACAACATGGAAATCAAATAATAAAACAACGAACATTATAAGCAGGATATTAATAAAAAAATTACTAACATTAATAAAATGGTGTCAAACTTTTCAGAGAGAAAACATAATGTAGAGATTGGATCCGATAAAGTGATCTTTAGCTAATTATAGAGTTGTGAAGCAGTGGTCGGCAACCTTTTAGATATTGCAGACCACTAACATAATTTTTAAACATACAAATTAATATGAGCATTGGGTGTGATATACATATATATTTATTTATACATTAATAATTTTAAGCGTCGTAATCAAATTTGATGCCTAGTCAATGGTACAGAATTCGGTATTCTTATTTTGTTACTTTTTCTATGCCGCTGACCAAGTAGGGGTTAATTAAACACCTTTGAGGTAGATGTTTTGCAAGTCACAGTAGTATTTTGCAACAAATCAATTAGCAATAAAATGTTCTATTTTACATATAATAATACACCTTAAACAAAATTTATTTTTCATTTAAAAATTTTATTAAATGAGTTTAGCGAATTTAAATAATATGTAAATTTCTTTGTTAGATAAATTATAACACAGACTACCAGTGGTCGACGACGACGACCACTGTTGTGAATGAAAATTTTATCATTTGACTAATATGGTTATCAGTCAAGACTCCAATAAAATAAACTAACCAATCATAACATAAAAACTTAAAAGAGTGCACCTTTACATGATCTGTAAACGTCAATCAACATTGTACCGGAAGGCCAAGATAGGACAATGAACACAGTAATATTGTTAATGAAGTTGATCATCTAATGATCATCAATACATTAGTCAATCATACACCAAACAATCAATTGCTAAATTAAAAAATCAATGTCAAAATCCTCAAAACCAGAATTTTATTAATATAGCCCAATAATGATTGTATCATTACTAAAATCATCAGTGATTTACATAGCATGATTACTTAAAGTATAATCTCAATGAAGTAATTATTTTTTAGATATACTACTGAGATGAGAATCAATCCCGGAACCTTTATTAATTGCTGAACACACAGGGCAAAAGTACAATGGCAAAATAGTTCATTTTAAATTACATGCTCTCTATATGAATAAGTACAAGATTGGTAATAGGTTAAAAAACAAAAGGTGCACTGAAATAATATAATTCTGTGAATGCAGGAATGATAAAGATATGAAAGAATGGAATGCTAAGACTTGATATGATAGCAAAAGGACGAAACTGTAGACTTTGCTTCAGAATATAATATATAAATGATGCAATCCAGACTGGAGCAATCAACATGGAAATCAAATAATAAAACAACGAATATTATAAGCATGATATTAATAAAAAAATTACTAACATTAATAAAATGGTGTCAAATTTTTCAGAGAGAAAACATAATGTAGAGATTGGATCTGATAAAGTGATCTTCAGCTAATTATAGAGTTGTGAAGCAGTGGTCGGCAACCTTTTAGATATTGCAGACCACTAACATAATTTTTAAACGTACAAATTAATATACACATATATTTATTTATACATTAATAATTTTAAGCGTCGTAGTCAAGTTTGATGCCTAGTCAATGGTACAGAATTTGGTATTCTTATTTTGTTACTTTTTCTATGCTGCTGACCAAGTAGAGGTTAATTAAACACCTTTGAGGTAGATGTTTTGCAAGTCACAGTAGTATTTTGTAACAAATCAATTAGCAATATAATATTCTATTTTAGATATAATAATACACCTTAAACAAAATTTATTTTTCATTTAAAAATTTTATTAAATGAGCTTAGCGAATTTAAATATGTGAATTTCTTTGCAGACAAATTATGTAACAGACTACCAGTAGACGACGACCGCTGTTGTGAAGTATAATGAAAATTTTATCATTTGTCTAATATGGTTATCAGTCAAGACTCCAAATAACCAATAAAATAAACTAACTAATCGTAACATAAAAACTTAAAAGAGTGCACCCTTACATGATCTGTAAATGTCAATCAATATTGTATTGGAAGGCCAAGATAGGGCAATGAGCACAGTAATATTGATAATGAAGTTGATCATCTAATGATCATCGATACATTAGTCAATCATACACCAAACAACCAATTGCTAAATTAAAGAATCAATGTCAAAATCCTCAAAACCAGAATTTTATTAATATAGCCCAATAATGATCATATCATTACTAAAATCATCCATCATCAGTGATTTATATAGCATGATTACTTAAAGTATAATCTCAATGAAGTAATATTGATAAACTGAGTTATATTTTTCTATCTTAAATCATTCTTGCTCAATCATGTAAAATGATCATAAGTATACTCCTATATCTTCTGTTGCCAACTCAAAAGCTGATTTGCCTATCCTACTACTCCTTAAACAATTGCTCAGTTATAATAAGTTATTTGTAGTTTACTACAATTTGGGAGTACTTTATACTTTCTCTATACATTAGATGACTCACAATCACATATGTAAGTACACTATGTTATGCAATCAAGAATTGAATAAAGAATGGCTACTTCTTTTTAATTTTAAAATAATTTAACAGATCAACAAATTATGATAACAATAAAGAAAATCAAAGTATATACAATAATCTAACAATGTGTTTATTGCATCTATCTGTCTAGATTTAAAACTTTACTCATCTTCAATTAGTTTTCGAAAGTTATCCTTCAATATCATTACCTTGAATAAATTTTATTTCTTTAAAGTTTCAATTTCTTCACTATATCTAAAATAAAAATGATATAGTGAAGACATTAAGCTTCAAAAAAATAAAATTAATCCAATCTGACTTTGGAAAACCAAGATTTGGAAGAGCATTTCAAATTAGAAAGATTAACCTAGTAAGAAAATAATTATTTTGAACTCTGTCAAGTATTTTATTAAAATTAAACTGTGCACAATTAAAGTACATTAAGATAAAAGTAAATAACGGTGAAAATAAATAATAGCATAGATTCAATGAAAATTGGTAAGACCTTAACTTCAATTGTCTAATTTATTAGTAATTTAATTTAATTAGTAATAAATTAATTAATTTGTAAACTTTTCATGATTTTTTTTTCTTGTTTCCATTTGGTAAAAGTATGAAAACTGAACCCTACCATCTGATGGCGCTGTTTTCACAAAACACACATCAATATACTGTTTTAGCGGCCTTAATTTACGGCTGACAGTACAAGAGGTGTTTTTTGAGCCGTAACAGGCTGCCTGAAGGCGATGTATTCTACGATTATGTAACGAAATACTACGCCCATTGCATTGCGACAGTATTCGTCAAGTGAGCGCTCTTGAACTCTCGCTATGGTCTGATTTGATGGTGGCCATATTTGAAAGAGACGAAACTCTGCAAAAATTCCTTGTCGGAAATTTTTTAGAAAGCGTAGTGGAATTAGTATTCCATATTAAGAAATGTCATGTCGTCACACACGCTTCCCTATGCATTTGAACTGCATACAACTTGAAAAGGTTCTTTTCAGCAGTTTTTTTCCAATTTCGTGCGCAAATACCCGTTTACGCACGAATCCGTGCAAGAACTGTCAAATGTCGTCTGCAAGTTGTCCAAATTGGTCGAAGCTGAGTGAATTGCCGGCCGGCCACACAAGTGGACGCACAATATTGTGTTTTCCCAGAAAGAGAAACTCCTGCAAGCGTACCTATGTAGGTCTGCATAAGGGAAGTTGTTGGTTCGAAGGCTCCAAAATTCCATTACTTATAGCTATGAGGCTTCCCTGTTATTTTATTTGCGTGTTACTTTTGGCTGCTGTTTTTTATGCCCCCATAAATGATGTTTTGTTGTTTTTTTTTAATGTATTTTGCTTCACAACTTGTCCACAGTTTCGTTTCTTTTTGATTCAATAAATTATTTTATGGGGAAACTTGTTGTTGTTTTTGTTGTTCACATGATTATAAAATAAGTAGGTAATATTTGATAAGTTTCATTAACAGTTAAAGTAGTTAATATTTTATTATACCAAAAAAAAAAGAAGTGTTTAAGAGTTTATTCAAAAGGCCCCACCAAAAAAAAATAAAGTAATAATAAAGAACTGTGCGGTAACATAATAAATGTTCAAAAAGAAAATCCAAAAAGAAGTCGATAATTAAAAATCAAAACAAACCTTCCCCGCCACCCCACCTCCCCCGGCTTAAAAAAAAGTGTTCTTTAAAAACAAACTGTTTATGTCTTTTTTTAAAATTAAAGGCCCAACAAGTTAAATAAGATTTTTTCGCTATCATATAAAACTTTCTGTAGCATAAAAATTTGAAACAAAAAAAAAAGCCTCGTAATAAATTAACAAAAAAAAAAAATGACAATTCAAAATCAAAATAACCCTTCTCCCCTCTAAAAAACCAAGTGTTGGTTTATTCAAACGTACCAAATTGTTGAAGTCTTTCAGCAAATCAAAACATCAACCAAAAAAAAAGAAGATAAGTTAAAAGCAAACAATCAACCCCCCAAACCTCCCCCCTCCACCATCTAAAAAAACAACAAAGTTTTTGTTACCGTATTTTGTGTAAACAAACCGATGGAGCGTTAATCGATAATTTAAAAGTAAACCAACACCCCTACATCATCTAAAAACAAAATGTTTGTTTCTTTAAAAAAAAACGAATAAAAAAAAAAAAAAACCGTGAGAAAAAAAAAATTGGTTTACCATAAGTAATATTATGTAAAGAAACCAACGGACAGTTAGTCGTTAATTTACAAACAAGCCAACACTCCTAGACCATCTAAAAATAAAGTATTTGTTTATTAAAAACAAAAAAAAAAAACCCTGAGTGGAATAAAAAAAAAACTTTAGTGGTTTACTGTCGCCAACCAAAAAAAATTAAAAACCGGTTGAAAAAAAAAAAAAAACTTTTAGCATAATATTATGTAATAAAAAAAAACTTTGGTGGTTTACTGTCGCCAACAAAAAAATAATAAAAACCAGTTGAAACAAAAAAAAAAATCTTTTACCATAATATTATATAAACAAACAGATGGCCCATGAATCAGTATACTGATGTGAATTGGGCAAAAAAGTGTGCCATCAGACGGTAGGGTTCAGTATTCATACTATTACCTATGAATATTTTATAGAATTTGCATTTTTTATTATGAAATATTAAATATTTTTTATTTCATATTTGTAAATAATTAAAAAATGGTTTGGTGTAGTATGGGTGTATATCTTTGAAGAGAGTAGATGGAGACTAAATAGTTTTAAATCCAGGCAGATATATGCAATTAGCAACTCTGTTGGAATAATGTATGTATTTATAGATATAACCATCATATAAGAGTAAGCTAATTACATGTATTTAGTATCTAATGCTATGTGATTCAGATATATTTCAAAGATAGGAAATAAGGACTGTTGCATGGAGGGAATAGACTGTTGCAGAAGAGGAACATGAGGATGAAAAAAATATGGAAAAGCAATATCAAATTAATTAGTATTCTTTAGTAGTTGATTCTTATTCCAACTGCACATGAAACAGCTGAAGTTGAAAGCCAGTTTTCAAAGATATCAAAAATAAAACTTCCCTAAGAATAAACAGTTCTTCAAGAAAAAAAGTTAGCCTAAAGTATAAGAAAGAAATTGTTTACGTTATTATTATCATTTTTCAATTATAACAAAGAGAAAGTTATTCAACAGCTGTAAATTATTATGATCATTTTTCAATTATAATTATGAGAAAGTAATTCGCATTGGTTTGAGTTTTAGATCAATTTCAATAATCTTAACACAATATGTGAAATAGTTATAAATATTATAAACAATTTTGTGGCAGACAACTTTAACTTATTAAAAATATAGGAGTTTTTTTGTTTGTTTTCACATGATGACAAATATGAATTTTATGAATATTGCTTAACAGGATTTTAATTACCTTTATTTAATTCAAATTATAACAAAAAATTGGTTTAAATCCTTAATTAAAACTATTCAAATAATTCAAAATTATGAGAAAAAAAAATCTAATAATAAGTCATTTTCTTAGCATATCCCCCCCCCCCCATTCTTTCTTCATATATGCACATGCTTTCCTTAAAACACTGTACAATTGTTAATGCTACAATTTTAATTTTACAATAATCAGTGTTTATGATTTGAATAATAATATCAAATCAACAATAGCTTCAGACATTTCTCACACAGCTAAGCTTTTATTTTTCTATTTTTTGAATTCATGACGTTCAATACTTCAACTTTCATAGCTTTTCTCTGGTCAAATGTTAAAACTTTACTATTATATGATTATTAACACATACAATGCTATCATTATAGGAAAACAAGACAATAAACACTATGAATTAGAATAAACTGAAAATCACATGATAAATATTTAATAATAAAATACATATTACCACATAAAATAAATGCTATTAGAATAAATACTGTGACACAATTATAACAATCACAGTAGTGTTATACTCTTGTATCCAAACACTCAGCAAATCAATGAGTTGGCTTCACTTTCATCTCTGGCAACACAATCATAGCAAATCTCATTAACTAAAATTAAACAAGTTTGGAATGTTAGATTTACTAGTTACAGTAAATTAATAAACCTAAACTGCTATGTAAAATCTTGTCATCATTGATTAATAAAAAAATAGTCAAAATTATCTATTGTTTTTATATATGTCTTCCAAACACAACACAATATATCCAGACAATAGAATAGTTACAGTATGCAAATAAAGACAAAAATAATTAAAAATAAATATTGCTTGTGAATACAATCAAAATATATGGCAAACAACAACAACAAAAATCTAAATTCAATAGCAGTCTCAAAAATGTTTTTTGAGACATGTGCTAGTGAAATTCTATCAGAAGAAAAAAGATTAGAAAAAATTACATCAAATATATAAAGCTAATAAAGGAAAAAAAATGATGCGAAGTAGAAGAAATAATAGTGAAACTACAAAACAAATATATAGGGTATAAAAGGATTCAAATAATAGATAAACAACTATTAATAAGTTCAATATAAAAATCAGAAAAATATCATATTTGAATATAAATAATAATAATAAAACTTAACAGGAAATGATAAGATTTTTTTTTAAAAAAATGTTTAGTAAGAAAATAAAATTTTAAACTGGTAATTAATTTTCATTGAAATATCAGAAATTTTTTTTTAAATATTCACTAAAATTATGCTATTGTTTTATAATTGGGAATATGACATTTTTTTGGAAGAAATTTCAATGATCAATGAGTGAATTACAAAAGAATAAGCATCCTAGATCTTAAACATGATGAAATCGCTAGTGTAATATATATCATTGGAGACCATTTAAGAAATTTTCTGGTCTATTAATATTTAATGAAAAGAAGATATATGCTTAATAGATAGTCAATCTTAAAAAGAATCAAAAATAAAATTAAAAATTACAAAATGATATGACTGTACTACTAAACATTTTATGCAATGTCCTAACAAACATCTTACATGAAAAATTGGTCTCAAACAAGTACTTGACAAAATAAGGACAAGATCACCATACAATAGATATTATCACTCCACATCATTAAAAAAAAAATGTCTAAAAGAAAGTGTTGACTGGCACAAAGTTTTTGATTACACAAATAAAAAAATGATACAAGTAGTTTTTGCATTATATGGAACGAGCAATAAATTAATTGATTTTCTAAACAATAGTTCTGGGATATTTGTATTTATATATTGGACTATTTTCATCATCTAATATAAACTATTGAATATCTTTAGAAAAATTTAATTTAACTTTATTTAAATTTTTCAAAATATATCCAATTGTTAGTAATAGCACCTGGGCTAGTATAAACACAATGTTTCGAGAGGTATTATTCTCCTTTTAACTTTAAGTGTTGCTGGCCTGACCAGAGACAGTATTAGAATGGATATCGAACCTGGATTCTTAGATTCTTGAATATTAAATTTTAAGGTAACAGTCTAACCAACTGAGCCATCCTGCCAAAGGTAATAATCAGAAGAAATTTCATATCTTATCTATGAGGTTCCTTTTGATTTCTCCATTTTTCCATACTTTATGTATAGTCACACTAAGTTGACTTATGGGATTATTCACCACTGCCCAGTGAGCAGCTTCTTTGAATTTTCTTCTTTGTACCTTTTCTTCTCTAATATTTTTGTATTTTCCCAATTGCCAATTGGTGTGATTGGACATATATGCTACATATTTTCCTATATGTGTGAGTTTTCTATAAACTATAATTTTGATTTTGCCATGAGGGAGTCTTGTCACAAGATCATCTAAGAAAGTCATTTTTTGTTCTTGTTCTGACTATTGTGAATTTAATTTAAGGGGATATGTTGATGTGTTGTCAGAAAGTTTGTAGTAGTGCTTCATGTGACCATACAAAAAATGTATCAACATAATGAGGCCAAACTTTAGATGTATGTGGTGTAGTATTTATGGCTGTGGTTTCAAGTTCTTCCATATATATTGCTAATCAGAATTGACAGTAGTGAGCCCATAGCAATTTCTTGATTTTGTAGGGATTCTGTTGTTATTGCACTATCAACAGAAAGAGTTATTCTAGTTTATAATCTATTATCACCATTTAATCTTTTTTTTTTTTTTTTACAATAAACAATGCCTCTTCACATGGTACATTTGTGAATAAACTTTCCATATCAAAGCTTATTAGTATGTCAGTTCTTTCAATTTTCATGTCCTTGATTAATTCTACAAAGTGTCTAACATTCCTGACAAAGGACTGGGTCTTATATGCCAAAGGTCTAAAAATTTTGAGAAGAAAACTTGACAAATTTTGGCAAGGTGAATTTCTCAAACAATTGATCTTAATGGAACATCATTCTTATGAATTTTAGGTAGACTATAACAATGAGGAATTTTGCTAAAATATCAAGTTAATTTACTTTTTTATGAATCAGTGAATGTAATGCTTGTAACTTTGTTTCTGTACTCGATATCGGATTTTTTGCCATTTTTCTGTTGTAGCCTGCTGTGAGGAGTTCTTGTATTTTGTTACAATTGTTGCATTACCTTTGCCACTAGGGAGAATGATTACATATTTATCTACTTTGAGAGATTTAATTGCTTTCCTCTCATTAAAGAATATGTTTAATTTCAACTTTTGTTGCTAATCAAATCTTTTTATTCTCCAGTGTAATTCTGCTCCTTCTCCAAAAGACAATTTTTGAGTGCCTTCCTCAGTGGCTGTCATTATATCTAATAAAAGGATATTAGATAGTGTGATGGCAAAGTTTAATCCTTTTTTGAGACAGAAATTTCATCATCTATTAGATGTTTAGAACTGAGATTTTTAACAGATAAAGCTTGTACAGTACTTGTATCTTCATAAAATCATAATAGTTCTGCGAATCTGTAGACTATTGATGTTGGTTGTTGGGGGGGAGGGGTATTTGAGAGGGGTCCTCATAGACTTCAATAAATATTCCTAATTTTAAAATAAAATAGAAAAATAATTAACGAATGAATGAAAAGAATAAAATCTTATTTTGATTTTAAATCTTGAGTTAAAGTTAGAGAATCCCTTCTCATATATACTTATGCAATAGCCCCAATAGGCCATAAGACTATAGTTTTGAACATATGCTTAATTTTTTTTTTTAAAAAAAGTAATTTGAATTTTATAAACATTTAAAACAAGTGATATTGTGAAAAAATTGGGAAATATTGTTCTAAAGAATGCGTGCAATTAAAAAAAATGCCATAAAAATGTGTGGAAAAATTGGAAAGTGGATGAATTGGAAAAAATATGAGAACAAATCTAACCAAATATATACATTCATAATACATCTGGTAAAAGAAATGGATAAGATTAAAAAAAAAAAAGACCAAGATTTAGTGAATGAAAATCAATAAAAAAGATACGCAAATGTTACACAATAATTGAAGATGATAAAGAAATGCTGAAATCTATCAACAAAATGTTAAACACAGATTCAAATAAAATATAAACATTGTCAAAAAAAGAATATTAATGGTTAGGAAAAAGAAGAGAAAATCAATGCAAAAAAATAAAAGCTTTTAGAGCTAAATCATACTATCAGATCCCGGAAAAAATTAACCACACACACACATATATACAACCCCAAACCAGATGTTCTGTAAGATATATATATATTATTATGTTCTATGGATGTGAAATTAAATGATAATAAAAAAATTTGGTATGAAGAATCATGGCATTTGAAAAAAAAATACTACAGAAAATTAAAAAATTGAATACATACAAAAAAAAAAAAAATTTCCAATAAAGAATTGTACAAAAATGAATCGTAGAAGAAAAAAATTCAATACGAAGTCAAATAACTGCTTAACTAGATTCGTTAAAGTCAAATAATAAGAATCTACAATTGCTTAAATAGATTCATCAAATATGAGATTGAAAACTGAAACAAAAAATGAAGATCCCCATAAAATATACCCAGCTGAATAAGTCTACTTTCAGTTAGCCTTTTTGCAGTGTTAAAAAAAACTGAATAGTAAAAAAAAAAAGTAGGCCCTAAATACATAATTCCTGATGATTCTTCCATGTGTTAAAACCTGCACTAAATATAATGTATTTTCACACTAGTTTATATATAGGGAAATATGGATTGTTTATCTGTCGTAAGAGAATAAAAAGATTTCATTACTCTTTTTGATAAAACTGCAGTTTACAGGTCACAATAAAATTCAAATTTTGTTTCACATTTTTTTCACCAGAGTGTTTCTTGTCGAATTACTGTGCATTGTAGTTTTCATTTATAGAAGATAAAATTCGCAACGCAAACTCCTATAAAGTATTTCTAGTAGTGTGAAATTGTTACATTGTCTTGGGGCAATAAATCCTATAAATGGTAATGTAGTTGTAGTACCAGAAAATGAAGTGTTACATGCTGCCGATATTCGCGTAGAAAATTGGACATCGTGGCTGTTGATGGATGAATTTCGAACTCCGGAGTTAGCAATGAAGTGGTTAGCAAGGAGGCGCTTGCTTAAGAATAGTCCATATGCCAGCATTGTGGCGTGCAGTGCAGACGGATGGGGTGCATACAACAACTTAAGCACAATCCGTAATGGTGTATATATGCACTCTGTCGTCATACACCAGAACTTTGTAGATCCTCACGAACCTGATATCCGCACACAAAATGTGGATGAGAACTAAACGTAAGCTCAAACATCAGTGTGGTACCAGCAATACTTTATTAGAATCCTATCAGCAGGAATTTGCTTTCAGGACTCTCTACACGACTGACGCAGTCTTTGCGAATTTTATCGCTATCGTAAGCAAAAACTACAATGGACAATAATTATAAATGTTGGTAGGATATATTGTTATTATTTTAACAAATTATTTTTTATAATATAATTATTTGTTATTTATTATTTTTTTATATTATAATTTCGTGCATTTGATATTTCACAACAAATTTTTAAATAATTCGACACGAAACCCTCTCGTGAAAAAAATTTGAACTACAAATTTTTATCGTGACCTGTAAACTGCAGTTTTACCCTTTGGGGGGGGGGTCAATGTTGTTCAATCAAGCAATCATTTGCCAATGAAATTCATATTCAAAAACAACCTTAATATTTAAATCTTAAATTACATTCAAATTATTATCTAAGTTCACAATTATAGACTCGTTTGCTAAGTGTGACCCCATTATTGCTTTCTCAATGCAGAGTTTTTAGCAAACTTGACCTAATCACGGTTGCTCTCAGGATTGCTTGCGTGTAATTAAAGATAAAAATGTTGTTGCATAAATCTAATCCTATGGTCTCAATGCAAAAAGTTAACAGAATTGATGGCAGATAGTCAGGAGAAAAAAAAATGCTAATATAGGAACAGTACCTTTGATAAGCCATTATCTTATACTGCAATGCAGCAAGCAGGAGTTATTCTTTGCCGGACAAGCATCTGTTATTTATCAGTTAACCCGTATACTTGACGGAGTGTCAATCATTTAACGACCTGCCAACTATGAATCAGTCAGTAGCCATATCTAGATTGAAAATTCAATACTGTTTCCTCCCAAAAGAAATAAGCATATTTTGCTCAAATCAGAAATAAAATCAATGACATATTCGATTTGGAACATTTAAGTGAATTTCTTTCCCCACATACAAACAATTTAAATTTCGCACAAATAAATTTTAATTAAAACCAAATCGTTAAAATAGTGTACCTAACTATTACAACAATATAAGCCATTTTTAAATCTCTCTTTTGGTAAATACTATATTACAAGACTCTTACGATATAATAAATTAATATATAAGTTCACTATTAATCACACTAATTTTAACAATTTAGTCTTTGTCTAGTTTTATAATTAGCAATTCGCTCTTTGTATAGGGAAAATTAAAAATAATGATACTTACCGCCATTATATAACTTTAACAAAAGTTATGAAAAAGCGCGGGAAATTCTGTAGTAACGCATGCGCAATTAATTTTACAAAGCCTTATTAGACAAACAAATAAATAATAGCAATGAATGTAAATCAGTATTTCCACGTGATATTTTATATTAACTAATTACAAAAATTACTTTTAAATAATAAAAACACAATAGATTAAGTTTTCGTAATATATTTTGAACCTATTCTTACGCACTTCTAATTTTTAAAATTGTGTGATGCGATGAAATATTGTTACTTTTTACATGAAGAAAACCATAAAAAATGTTAACTATTTTTGTATTAGTACAGAATAGTTCTAAAGTCCTAAGATTTTCATTTTTTTCCAAACCCACTCTATTTTTTTCTATAAGCTTTCCGTTCATTACATACATTCTATCATTTGTTTTTTATCTTTAATAAAACTAGTACATATTAACATTAAATGTTTATTATTTTATCACCCACCCCCCTCCACGCACCAAAATATTTTTTTACAATTATTAATAATTTCTTTATCTCTAAAATTCTTGCACTTGCTTTATAAAACAATAATTCATTTTTCCTATTACTGTCATAAACATCTTCAACATTGATCTGGTTTGATACTATACTAATATATATATTTCATATTTTTAATTCCTTCCCGTCACATATATATCATAAGAAAAAGGGGAGAAATATCAATCTAAAAATACAGTATTTACTTAGTCCAATTAACTTGTTTGAAGTTTCCCTCCCATTGTTTTTCTCTTTTAAAAAAAAAAAAATTACATAAACAGATGTGCACATATATATTATATTTAACCTAGAAATAATTTGTAATCTGGATTTAAGGTCAATACTGCATAAAAAGCTTCCACGTGTACTATTAAACTTTTCTTAATATTATATGAAAAAAAAACATTGAACCTTAATTACCTCATATAAGCTGGAATTATTTCTATTCTTGACGGCACTTCCTGCTCTGCCTTCCGAGGCATTTCGTAAGTACATTGTAGTAAATTTTAAATGCTACTGCATAATCCTAGAATTACATAATAGTTTTTTAATTTTCAGTTATATAGATTTTATTATTTTGACATCTTTTATAGCATCCTTATCTAAACAATTTTTAATCACTTGACATTTAATCTATATTGTCTACACTTTTGCCTATTAACTGCCTTTTCATCAATTTATAAATTTAAATTATTAAATGTATATTTTTGTAAACTATTACTCTTAAGCGATTTTTGTATGCCTTTATTAATTTTTTTTATGTAAAGTAAACTATTTTGCGTCTTTTCCTCTGTTTCATTTCTCTATCAAACTTATGACATATTTTGTAGTTATGCATTGACTCTTTTCATCCATTTTTTTTTTTTTATATTGTTAATCTTAGCACTGCTGCAAATATATATATTATATTTACTAATATATATTTCATTGTATATGATCTCCATGTAAATTTTTGTTTATTTCTTTGATCAGTAATAAATCTTTTCCATTACTAACGCATCTAATTGACATAAAAGATTGATAAAACACTAAATAATAAAATGTTAAAATAAATTATATTAAGTGAATAGCATACTGATGATCAAATTTTTTGGTACTGGTTACCTATTGCTTAGTTAACTTTCTCTCTGCCTGTGAAGTAAGAACTGAACTACATTTTTTAATGTATCTTTTCCTTTTCATCTCCTAATTTCTCTGATTGTCAATTTAAATTGAAGACTATCATTAATTATTTAAAATTGGTCTATCTTATTAAAACAATATTTAATCTTCTGTTCTATTTTTTTTTTTTACCTATTTTAATGTTTATCTAATTCCTTATTATATAGATATTTTTTAATTGATATATCAAACTTTAATATCATTTGCTTAGTGTAGAAATCAATCATATGTGTGCTTATTGTAGCCAATTCAAACTCTTTAAAACTCACTGAAATTAAATCTACTTTTTTTATCAATCCTTCTTTTTCATATATATATATAAATAAAGTAAATTATGTCAGAAGACTTCAAAAAAGAATCTGTATCTTTATCATATAATAAACAGCAATCATAAAAAATATCTTTCTTCAGAAAACAATATGGATTCACAGATCTCAATATTATTTTTCTAATAATAACTCCCAAATTAGCAAACTAGTTTAATTTTTTTTTAAAAAAAATTATTACAACATTTATTATTTAATATAGGTAAAACAACCTTTAAATAGACATTGAGCAAAAATTGATAATAACACCTTTCAAGAAAAATAAAAACAGTAGAGGAAAAAACAGTAATCACTATGATTGCTGATGATGGATCGAGTATTTGTTTTGTTTTTTTGTTGTTTTTTTTCATTGTTATAAAATATCTAAATATCCATTGGCCAATCAATATTGGATGGCGATTATGGATCAGCTGCCAAAAAAAAAAAAAAAAACTGAAAGTCTTTAAAACAAAATTTCTAGTTTATTTTGTTGAAATTCAAATTAATACCATAATGATGAATTGGTACTAGAATTCACCTGCTATGTTTTTTATCAGGCTTCAAATTGAGTTCAAATAAAACTTGAAAAATTATTTAAAATATGTTGTAATGGAGCATTATATCAATAATTGGAATAAAGTAGAACAGTAATGTTATACAGTTGAACTAAGAGAGAAAAGACATGTAGATTAAAAATAGTAAAAAATTGCATAAGCAAAAGTAAAATAAAATATTAGATTGTGTGATAACATAAAAAAAAAAAATTCTTGTCTTAGTATAATGATCCATTTCATAATATATGACATTCAATACTTTTTTTATAAGTTTTGGATCACTTGATCAAGTTCAAAGAATTAAACCTAATTATCTGTTATAGCTAAGATTGTGTAAAAAAAAATAAAAATATGATAAAGTAATAATGATTAAAATTAATATTTATTGTGACATGAAAGAAAAAGACTAAGTTACATTAGTTGTTTAGTGGTGAGTAAATTCTTAATGACAAAGTACAATTTTACCATTTATAAAAATTTACAAATATTTCAAGTATTTTATGTAATATATATTATTGAAATTATATACAGATCCAAGACTGATTATTATGAAATAAATTTTGATTTTTTTTAATAAAAGAAAGAATTTTTTATTTATTTTTAACAATTATACAAAGATAATTTTAAGATACTAAATTTCAATCTTTATAAACCAAAAGGAGAAAAAACATAACTATATTTTTCTTTTGTCTTCAGTTTATTAATTAAATGAGTCATTAATCAAAAAGAATGATCTAAAAAATGCTTCATCCAGTAAATAACTCAATATATTTTTCAAAAAATAAGTAACTTGTTTTTTGATTTTAGGCAAACACAAATTGTCACATGAGAGAGTAGTAAATATAAAAAGAGATGAAAAATAACTCCACTAAGTTCTTTTTGGTTTCAGTTACAGTTAATTGCATTGTATTGCAGTTAAAATTGAATAGTTAAAGATGAAATACAGGCTTAGCCACCACTGTTAAAAGAGTTCAAAAATATAATTTTCTCAAAGACTATCACAAGTCCTTGTAGTTACAATTGAATTTATAGTTGATTCAGAACTAATAAGCATTAAAAAACTATAAATTGTCATTATTGTTTTTCAATTACAACAAAGAGAAATTATTTCTCCATGGTATGAATTGTAAAATACTTTTGCTAATTGCTAATCTTAATTGAGTCTTTGTCACTATCTGGAAATATAATCACTGATCGAATAATGAATTTAGAGTTTAAAGATATCTTATAATTTGCCTACTGTCTGTCCTACAAGATAAAATGTGTACCTGAGTTGATTATAACTTGTTTACCAATGAAAGAGCTGAGAAAACTGAAAGTCAGCAAACGGATATTTATAAAAATAATGTTGTGAAGAAAATTAAATATATGAGGAATAATATTCAGCCAAGCTACAGATATAGTAGTACAGTTGTGGAAAACTAACATTTAAAATTTTCAAACAGAAGAAGGAGTCGTGCAAAAAAGATAATTAATTTGATTATTAAAAGAGTGCATCTTAAATTTAAACCATGCATAGTAAAATAAAAATAAACAAAGATAAAAATTTAAGTGGTAATACCAAAATGTTTCTATTGAAAATTTTTGAAAAACAAACAAACTTATTTTTAATTTATAGTTATCTAAAATATTTTATTACAGGAGAACTTGATTGATAAATAAATTAATATGTAAACTTTTTATTAAACCACATAATCACTATCTCTTATGTTAGCACATAACTGTTATTTAAACATGCAAAACTCTCCATACAGTAAAGCCACCCTGTGCCAACCAGAGTAATCGATGGATGCCAGAATGCTTATGCATAAAATCCCCACCTAGTGCCTATTCATCCAATATCCCCAGACTAGTTTCTGGCTTGTGGCCTTCGCCAGTGAGGAGCCTTGGATCTGAGAGCACTGCACCTAGATCTTAGGATCTAATGGCCACCTTTTATCTTTACTTAACTACAAAACTATGAAATGAAATTACACAATAATATTTTCAATCTAAGCTCAATAGCTTATATAGTCATTTGGTTCTTAACTTATTCAGCACCCATACATTTTGGTGTCTTTGGCTCTTTAACAACCATAACCACCATTATCCTATTAGGCAGGATTGGTGTTAAATCATTAAACATCACATGATCACCATCTCTTATGCTAGCACATAACTGTTATTCAACAGGCAAAACTCTCCATACAGTAGTGCCACTCTGGTTGGCACATGGTGGCACTACTGTATGGAGAGTTTTGCCTGTTTAATAAACTTTTTATTATTGGGTTTTTGCTCTTCTAAGATTTTAATTTTTATTTGTATAATATTGTTTATATGTATATTTTTAGTTATGAGATACTAAATCAGATATTTTTTTATTTTAGAAAGATATTACATAAACTATTTGTAGATAATTGATGAATACCTTTGAGGGAATATGTGGATATATCTCTGAAGAGATTGTTTTCTTATTTGTTATTTCCATAATTAATTATTTAAATTATTTTTCAATTAGAAGCATTAATTATGTTTATTCTTTATTCAATTCTTAATCTGATTGCATGTGATTGTGAGCCACCTAATATGAAAAAGAGAGCTAGAAAAAGTTCAAAATGCTCCAAAGTTGTATTAGTCCATAGACAGCTTAATAGATGAAAATTAATATTTTAGGAATAATAAGAATAAACATATACTTTTTTTTAAATCCAGAAAAACGTATAGAAGCATTCTTACTTTCAAAACAAATAAAGCTGATTTGTGCTAGCGAATATTATATTTATGGTCAGAGAAAAAATAAGTGATTATTGATAGAGAATTTTTTTTATCTCACTTCAAAGAAGTAAAGTGTTAGAAATTACAGCTACATATATGAGAACTTATTTTTTATAATTAACCTTAACAAGTTAAGTAAACAATTTGAAATAAAATAAATTCTATTATTTTAATTATTAGCAAACAAATATTCAGAATATAAAAACATATAGCACATAAAATGATAATAAAAATCAAATATAAAGTGCAAAAAGTCCCTAGCTATGGATTTATTCTTCAGGCTTGTATATTAATAAAGATTAGAGATTATCCACTTAATAATATTTTTGTAATGTAATTTTCACTACACTATTCTTACCCAAGACAGAGATGGGTTTCTATCCACTTTTAACATCTTGTGGAGGGACATAGTCATAAACATATGATCAAAGACATAATAAAAAGATGTATGGTGCCCAAGACAGATTTTGTGCTGAACCAGTCCTCATAAATTGCCCCAGATCACAATATCTTACACATATCTTTATCATTTTTCAGTAATGTGTCAAATTTCTTACCCTCACAACTGATGGAAGTATATTAATAAATTTTTATTATTCATTCATTAGAATAGAGATTATCCATTTAATAAAGAATATTTCTATAGTGTAATTTTCACTACACTACTCCCATGCAAGGCAGGAACGGGTTTGATTATACCCTCCACAAAATGTTAAAAGCAGATAAAAACGAGTTCATACCTTGCATGAAAGTCGTGTTTATTAAAAATTATACTACAGAAATATTATTCATTAAGTGGATATCTCTAGTCTAATGAATGACTAAAAAAATTATTAATATACTTCCATCAAATGGTTTGTGTCAAAGTTGTGAGAGCATTAAGTTTGACACATTGATTAAATTGTAGTAATTGGTTATCCATATATACTGAACAATGATAAAGATATGTGAAAGAGTGTGATATGAGCCAACTGATGAGTGCAAGTTTAGCACAAAATGTACATCTTGGGCATCATACATCTACATGTCTCTGTAAGGTGTTAAAATCAAATGAGTGGTGAAGTGAAAATTACTCTACAGAAATATTACTCATTAGATAATACCTAATTTGGATATTCTTCAGAATTGAAATCACCTAAAAATTTCTGTTCTCATTTTTTATATTAGCATACTTAATTAGTGAATATTTTGCTTCTAGAGTAACTATTGTATTTTTCAATCTAATTATCATTTAATATTAATCTTTGTTTGCAGAGAGGGAAATTATCTTTCTCCTTAATTAATCTAATGTTACAGTTTTTATCCAAAATCTATTTTTAGTACATTAAGACCGTCTTCATATTATTAGTTTATTTATGTTTAAATTAATTTTTATTATTTTTCATAATGAATTTAAACTGGTCTTTTTTTTCTTCACTTTTTTTTTTCATATGTAGCATTATCTCCCTTCTACTCCAGAAGTACTGGTGTTTTTACATTGATTTGAACTACAGATATTCTTTCAAATACTTTGTGTTTTTTTCTTCTTCTTATGCTTCTCTAGTTTTTTGAGATTTTTCTGATTTTTCTTGAAATTCACCAGTATTAATTTAGTGTTTTCTTCTTTTTTGGGTTCTATAGTTTTCTCCTTACAGAACTTTATTTTGATGGATGTGATTTATATGGCTGCATTATTTTCTGTCTTTACTTTTACAATGTTGTTGGAAATCACAGTTATTTTTTCCTTAACTAGATTTTTCTTAAACTAACATAAACCCAAATCTTATCATTATTTTTATATTTAGCTTCATGTATGCTACTACTGCTTTGGTATTTAGCATTTGATAGCAAAAAGTTCAATTTAGATCTAATTCTTTTTCTCATTAATAATTCATCTGGAGTCTTTCCAGAAAAGACTGAAAGTGATAAAACAGTGGCATGTGTAATAGCAATATAAGTGTTAATGTTTTCAATTTTAATTATCATATAGCCTTTTCAGCTAATCTCCTTGACTCAGGATGACAGGCAGTACAAGAAATGAGTGTCACAGATCATTCTTATAGAGTTTCCTCAAACTTTTTTAAAATGAAAGTAATTTCATTATCTTAGACTTCTGAAATTCTATAATAAAAATAGTATTTCATGGAGAGCCTTTTATAATTTCTTCTGAGGTGCTATTTTTCATTATTACCTGATGTCCTTTATATGGGCCAGCTATTATCTACTTATATTCTCTGTCATGGTCTCACAGTCTCAAGCCATTTAATGTACTCTTTTTTTGATACAATGCTATTTGTTGGCATAACACACATTTTTTTGTATAGTCTTCAATATCTGCATTCAATTTTGGCCATCAAACAAAACATCTAGATAAAACTTTGGCTCAAACAATATCAGTATGTCTTTTGTCAAGTAATTTCCATAATTTATATCTTCCCAGGGATAGTACAAGTACTTTAGCACCCACCAACATACTGTTTTTGACACTGATTATTGCTTCCTTACATTCAAAAATAATGTTAGAAAGTTAGACTATTTACAAGGTTATCTTCTGCTTAACCGACTTTCTATAGTATCATTATAATTGATCTTATAGATTTCATTATGCAATTCATCTTTATCTGGGATATGTTATAATGCATTGATATGTATTATTTGTTTTCCCTTTAGGTAACAATTTATTATCATAGGCAACTAGAATGTTATGCAAATATATCATCAATAGGTGAGATGATTAAATATCAGTTCTATTTTTGAAATATATCCAGTAAAGGCTTATGAAACTAGACAAAATTAAATTGTTTTCCATATATGTACTGGTAAATCTTTTTACATCAAATATCATAATGATTACTTTTTTTATCTAGTTAACTATACTTTCTTTCAGTTTTTGACAAAGATCTCAATGGATATGCTATAGCCCTCTTACTTTCATTAAATTTGTGGGCTATGAATGCTCTGATTCCATATTCTGGTGCATCTGTTGTCAAAGTTATTTTAAATTTCTCATTGATATGAATAAGTGCCTATTTGTATGCAAATAGTGCCTAAACTTCATATTTCTCATGCCCCACAATAACTGAACTAATAGCATGTCTTCTATACAATCTCTAAACTTATATTCTTTTTCTAATTTTGTAATGCTAAATTATACTTGTGTATACTTTCATCTTGTAATTACATTTTTACTATAAAAATGAAGTCATGCTATATATTTTGATGTTTTTGGCTTGAAATACATATTTAATTGTCTTAACACTTTCTCATATAGGCTTTCCTCTGATGGCTTGAGATTACATAAACAGTTTTTCAATTGCAGGACATCCTGTCCTGATATCCATAGTAGGGTGGCAAATTTCAGTGTTACTTCAGTAATACACTTATTATCACATATTTTTCTACATAATTGACATATATCTACCATTGTTTCAAGTTACATATATTTGTCACTGTCACATTGAAAGATGTTATCAAGCTATTCTGCATTTATATATATATATATATCATCATCATCAACCATTATCAATCCACTGCAGGATGAAGGTCTCTCCAAAGTTTAATCCATCTTCTCCGATCTTTAGCTTCTCTTCTCCACAACACCCCTGCACATTTTCTTATTTCAACCATCCATCTCACATGTGGTCTCTTTCTGGATCTTTTACAATCTCTTGGAATCCTGTTTAAAATTTCAATTGTCCATCTATTATCATCTCTTCTAGCAATATGTCCAGCCCAACTCCATTTCAATCTTTTAGTTTTTTCAATAAGGTCAGTAACACCTGTTTGTTGTCTTACCCATACATTGCGTTTTCGATCTCTTCTCGTTACTCCCAACATACATCTCTCCATACTCCTTTGAGTGGTCTGAAGTCTCTGTATTGCTCTTCTATTAAGTGTCCAATATATATATATATATATATATATATACTGAAAATGTGCCACTTGATGTTTTTGGAGCCAGACCACAATCTAGGCAGCCATACATTCATTAATTATAATTTAAATGAAACACATCAAAATTTTTATTATATAGATTTAAACTTTACTTCGACACTTTATTAAAAATCCTTTTTTTTTTTAATATTTATTCACTTTATTCAGAATTTATCATCTTAGTTCCATAAGTTTCTACATTAGTTTTCACTTACTGCTCACTTGCATCTTTAATGAGTTTAATTGGATTTCTTTTTTTCTGAGCATCTGATCTACAACTGCACTTTCTACACTGCTCACATTAAACTGTTTTCACTCTGATCTACTAGTATCAGTAATCGGATTTCTTCCTTCTCAATTAGAAGTTATACAGGCATTTTTAACAACTATGTTAATGTGTATATTGTTGTACAATTATTGATATGCAAATTAGAATATGTTGATTAATTGCAGTTTGCTTAATTCTACTTTTTTCCATATTATTATTTCTAAACTGACACAACCCTGCTTATACTGTCAGCACACCAACATTATCTATATATAATTTTATTAAATAAACACAAACTAGTCAGTACATATCAATATTAAATAAAATATATATCATAGATTACCTCCAATGCTTTGATATATATAATATTCGAGATTAAGACTCATGGCACTGTACAGTTAAAATTTTAAATACTCTCTAATCTAGCATAAGACAATAATTAACAAGAAAAGAACATAAGACACTAATTAACAAGAAAAGAGCAGCCATACTTTCTTGTCCCTTATTTATTAATATGGAATCCTGTCTAATCAAAAAGAAAGGATGTTTCCTTTTTTCTTGTTAGCTATTGTCTTATGCTAGATTAAAAAGTATTCAAAATATTTATTGTATCATGGCATGAGTCTTAATCTCAAACATTATATATATGAAACAATAATGGAACAATGAACCCAGTCATATTGATGCAGGTGGCCATTTAATGATCATAACATACATTTGGCAATCATTGTATACTAGATGACCAACTGCTAAATAAGATCACCAAATGATCACAACTGAAATTTTATTCATCCAGCACAATATTGGTCAATAACTAAATCATTGCCAGAATCATCATTATCATTGATTAACCCAGCTAGATTATGTAATCTCAGAAATACTAATAAAATGATTGCATTTATCTAGCAATAATAATTCAGACTTATTTATCTGGGCTAATCATCAAGTTAATATTGTCTAGTACAAAACATCTTTGTTTTGAAAATAAAACAGCTATACTTTCTGGAACCACCTTTTTCTGAATTCAAAGAACTGATTTGCCTATGCTCATTATTTTCTAAACAATTGCTCTATCATAATAAGCAATATTAATAATATATATTCAAACAAAACATCAAAAATAATAACACACGACCTTAATACATTTTCAGTATTATACACTTTTGTCAAAGGCAACAGATATATTATTTCTTTTTTTAAATATATATATAAGTATTGCTTTTGACAAGTGTGCTAGCATCAAAAATTCATTATAGTGGGAATTTGTATTTTTGTCCGAATATACATTATAGTATTACATTTAATACATAACTTTTCTGCAGCAGAAATTTCACGATAAAATTAATCAGATTAAATTAATCACACTAATTATTATATAAAATACTATGCCTTATAATATATATATATGCTTTGATAATCAAAGTTTCTGTGCATAGACTGTATCCTGTTGCTGATATAAATCTATTTTGAAATGGTTTCCATTAAATATAAACAATCTAAAAATGTTTTCTTATTTTAAAAAAATATTTTTAGTATCTTATTTCATTTTTGTTTTTATAAATGTATTGATTATAATTCTCTAAAAATGCAAAGAAAATTTTAGAGTTTAAAGGTTTGCTGACACACATTTTTCCATGTGGTTTATGATTATGGTAAATCAAAAGGAGGGGAGAAAGTTGATGGGAATATGATAGTATAAAAAGATTTAAGAGATTTTTAAGCATATGACTTATGCATAGAAATGTCTGATTTCATCTCTTAAGAAGTTATTTTAAATCACATCATTTTTTTTTGAACATTTTGAATTTAATATCTTTTATTTATTCTGATAAATAGTGACAATGGATACTAGTTGTATCAAAACTGAAAATTTTGAAATATTTTGATTAAAATTGCTATAGTAAAAAATTTATATTTACAATAACCTTAATTGGAAAATTAAGGTTCAGATCTACATGCAATTTTTTTCAAGAATTAGCCATGCATAATTTCTATGAGTATAATAAGAAATATTATCTTAAATAAATATGGAGGATTACCCTTTCCAGTATTAATAAGTTGTAACTAACTAAAAATAGGATTAAGCAAAACCATAAGTTATGATAATTCCAGAAAATTTATTTTAATGATGAAATTTCATACAACAGAGTTCAGTAAAATTTATGTTGAATCTCTGAGCGTGAGATTTCAGATTGAATTGTGGGATATTCAACCAGCCATAACCAATGATAAGTGATATAGTTGTGACTGTGAATCAACCATTATGTAGAAATACATAAATGATATAATATTGGGATAGCAAAGGTTTCTACTACAGCCCCTCAAAGAGGAAGAGTGAAAGAGAAAAAAATGCTCTTCAGACTTTTCAAATATTAACTGGTGAGGATTTACACATTTTCCTATTTTTGTTTCATATTTAAGAGCAGAAAGTAAGTATTTACTGACCAAAATTAAATTGTTAGATATGGACTGATTACAACCAAAAAAAATTAAGTTCACCCATTCTATATTCAAACTTTTCTCATTTGGTATATCCTGCAAATGCATTATTGCACCATGTGACTACTCACAAAAAATATATAAGAATTGTAAATTTACTGTGATATAAAAATTACTATTAAAAGTTAATTTTTTTTATAATTGTATTTAAATTTTGCTGAGTCATATTTAAAATTAGCACTATATATTAATTGGAGATAGATTTTAAAAAAATTATGTTATGTGCTGCATATTGATTAAATTGTGTAAATAATAAATAAAGTTCTGTATGTGGATGTGCATAAAAGTCAATATAGTAGTTACTCTAGAAATAATGAAAATGCTTAATAAGTGAAGTTATGCAAATTATCAAATTAAGCTGGATATGTTAATTTGAAACAGACAAAACTCTCCATACAGTAATGCCATTCAGTGCAAGCCATAGTAATCAATGGATGCCAGAAGGCTTGTGGCCTTCGTCAGTGAGGAGCCTTGGATCTGAGAGTGCTGCACCTGGATCTTAGGATAACAGTTATGAGCAATCATAAGAAATGGTGATCATGTGATGTTTAGTGATATGTTAATTTACAAAAGATAATAATAAAACCATTTACCAAAAATAAAACTGCAAATCTAGAGCAATAGTAGAGTAGATAGAGCATTGTGAACAGTGTGGTGTTTGCGAACAAATAATCCATGGGCATTGAAACATGCTGAAGAAAACATTATAGTGAAAAAGTTAATGAAGAGTATAAAGGACTGTAATAAGACAATGCTGCATTGTAGTTCAATACTATGAAGATCTTTGCATGCATGATTAGGATTGTCTTTAATTTATGAAATTCAGCCGACAAGTCGCTAGATGAAAATTCTAATAAGCTACTAATATATATTATGAGTAATAAACTCATTGTTTAAAACTTTTTTATATATTATTTCCAAATTATTTTAGTAAGTGTACAGCTGCCTTAGGTCAATCTGGTTATCTACACATCAACTGGCACAGTGTCAAAAATGTGAGTTAACATGGACATACAAAATGGCAATGCAAATTAATGCAATAATGCCATTTAACATAAATAACCTGGGGCAATTGACAATATATGTTAGTCATGTTCAAAGATACTAGATAATTAATAACATTACCAATAATAAGTTGAATGTTTCTATCCTACTGTGGATATTGGGGAAGGATGGGCTGTAACTAGAAAATTGTCTTTGTGATTCAAATATACCTGAAAATATTCTGTATGAATTGCTGCAAAAGTTAAATTTATATTTCAAACCACTTCAAAATGCATAGTGATACTTCATTTCCAAAACAAAATGCAGTTATCAAATGAAAACATATGAGAGTACTAAAGAATTATTGAAGAAATGCATATTTAAAAATTACTAAAAGAGATGCTATTAAACTGGTACATATGAGATGGGAAACTTAGACAAATATTGCTAAGTGAGTCTACACTAAATTATATTGCTATCATTGAATGAGGATTAGCATATGAAATTGTTGCAGAATATGTGCTAGAATTTAAAAATACAGCAGATGAAGTTAAGCCAATCACAAGTATAAACATAGTGAAGGCACAGCTGATGGAAAAGAATACTAAACAGGAGTCAGCTTCTGCTATTGCTGCAGAAGGAAATATAAAAATGTGTAAATTCAAGAAATATATGTCACAATTGTGGAGACAGTTTATTTATCAAAAGTTTGTAGAAAGAAATGGCAGATGACTAAAGCAGATTTACTTGCAAATAGTAAATTGAGAAGAGGAGTAGTTATGAATGCTGTGAATGTTACAGAAATAAAAAAAAGTGAGAATATATCAAATTTATTAGTAATCAAATCACAAAAATGGAAATTGATAATGGGACAGTGTATCAATCATATCTCTTAAGAGCAGAATAGTCATTAGTAAAAAAGGAATAATAAGATAAAATTAAAAAGACAAATTTGGTATTATAGATGTAAATAAAAATTATATTAATATAAAAGGAATATTGATAGTACCAGTAAAAATAAACAAATGCACAAAAAATTTGCTGTTATATGTAGTAATTAAGAATATTAATTGGCTCTATATTGGAATGTAGCTGGTTCTGATCTCTGGGAATAACCATTAAATGTGTCAAGAGAGCCAAACTGAAATTTAAAGTCTTGAACAAATTTTTACCACTAATTAAATCAAGTCTAAAGAGAACTAAATAGCAAAGTTGGACAAGGAGTGATATGGTATACCAATTAATTAAAATTAATTAAAGATTGTATTAAACATGTATGGCCAAAAGTATGACCAAACTATGTACTGTTGCAAATTTGGTATGCTTGATAAAGTTTGTCTATGGCAAAAATGTATTCTTATGAAAATTGAGTTTAATTCCAACTGAAGGAAGAAACATGCTACAATTGCTACACAAATAACACCTGGAGTAATACATGAAAGAACTATCCTATTCATATGTTTGATAACTGGACATAAATAATGCATTGAAGCAACAGTAAAGAAATATCAAGCTTGTCAAGAAACATCAAGGTTACCTAGTAAAGATTTCAATCCTTGGCCTGAAGCCACTAATCTATGGAAGAGGTTCCATTTAAATCATGGCAGGTCTTTTCATGGATATATATTTCTTTTAGTTGCTGATTTGTATTTCAAATAGATGAAATACAGAATGGTAAAAATTACCACTGCAGAAAATATAGTAAAAGTATTAAACTTTATGCAACATGCAGGTATCCTGAGTCTATAGTTACTGATAATGATGCAGAATTTTGTTCAGTGCAATTAAAGGATTTTTATCATTCAGAAGGGAATACAGCATGTTTTAATATCTTTATACCACTTCAAAACCATTCACATCTTAAATGCATATTGAATAGAATGGTGTATGTTGATATTCATGAAGTGCTAACAACAGTCATGTGTTATCAACACTTCACAGAGGTCCGAAACCCAAAAAATCCCATCACAATTATTAATGAAGCACTGTGTAAGAATGCATATTTCTGTGTTCATTCCAGACAAAATTAAAGGGAAGGAAATAAAAATTGAAAGTATCATGTCCAATATAGGACAGACTGTCTGAATAAAAAACATACTGATGAAAAATTGGATACCGGAATTATAATTAGGCTACTGTCTAAGCAAATATGCAAAATCAAACTGAAAGATGATAGAATAGTAAAATGGTAAATTAACCATATAAACAATATTTTATTGAGTTGATAGAGATAATAAATAAGATTACAAGTTCAGTTACTACTTGTGTATAAGATTTTTTAGGAAATAGTGTGAATAGTAAAACAGAAGCATCTACTAATACTAAAATAGACATAGAAGAAAAATCTTTTGAGTCAATACACACCTACTGAATTAAGAGGGAAATGCATTCTGAACAATTAGAAATAATAACTGAGCAGGAAATAAAAAAAAATCAATATTATCACTTGCCAAAAATAGACATATGCCTAAAGGATTACAGATTATTTCTTGTCAATTGATGGACCTATTTCTAGAATGAAAGGAGATATTGCTATATATTGACCGAATTGTATAAATAATAAAGTTACACGTGTGCATGCATAGCAAGCCAATATAAAAGACATTAATAGCCACTGAAGAAATAATGAAAATGAAGTTATGCAAATTACCAAATTAATCTGGATATGCTAATTTCCAAAAGATAATAATAAAACCACTTATGAAAATTGAGTCACAAAAAACAAAATTGACCATCTAGAGCAATAGTAGAGTAGATAGAGCAGTACAATGATTGAAAACAAGTCATCCGTGAACCATGAAGAAAGCATTATAGTGAAAAGTTTAATGAAGAAGAGTATAAAGAATTGTAATAAGAAAATTCAACATTATAGTTCAAGACTATAAAAAACTGTGCATGCATGATTAAGATTGAGTTTAATTTATAGAATTCAGCAGCAAGTTGATAATTGAAAATATTGACCAGCTATTAATATATATTCTGAATAATACACACATTGTTAAAGTTAAAACATTCTTGTATATTATTTCCAAAATAATTTAATGAATACTAGCTTAGGTCAATCTGATCTTGTACACATTACTATACATGTGTTTGGTCAGTCCTTGGGATTAGATTTTAAAAAGATGATGAGAGTGGCAGTGTTTAAATATTACTGACATTGGAATTAAATTATTATGTAAATCTTTGAATAGTTTTATTCATTTATATGTGGTAGTTTTGTCAACATACCTATGTAAATGTATAATTTTAATATTTTCTTTTTTCTTTTAGATTTGTGGATATTTTTAAGATGAAAAATTCCATAATTTTTGTGTAAGTTGGTACATAGCAACAAAACATCAAATCTCAAAACATTTTTTACTTACATCTTATATGTCTTGAAGGAGCAATAGTTTCTCCTTTTTATTTCAAAATGATCTAGTGCAAGCTTAGATACTCAATATAAATAATTCCAAGTGGCTGTTGGATATATAGATATACTGGCTTAAACTCTTCACTGATGAAGGCCATAAATAGAGAAACTAGTTCAGGATTTGATTATAGCACTTTTACTTAGAATCAATTTATTAATCAAGCTTAACATGGATATTTCTGAAGTAAAAAAATGAATTATTGCTCCTGAAAAAAGTTGAAATATCTATTTATTTAACTCCATGTACATTTAAATTACCCAGAATAATATTAATTTTTGGTTTTTTGTCCTGTATTTTTTTTTTAGTTTATTCACATTTACAATATTGTAACAGGAATAAGTTAGAAATGAATGGGAGTAAGGTCAAGGAATTCAGATCATCTAGTATTGATGATGATTTGATGATAAAGATTAAATAATACAATTAATGCCAAAACTTATTGCACTATTTACATATATCTGGAATATAAATGCTGATAAAGATTGCATAATTATATTTAACTGGAAATGGTGTCAGTGGAGATGTATGAAGTTTAGTCATCAAAAATGTAATCACAACAATGATTCCAATAATTGTAATAAGAGCAAAGAGAAAAATGCATTAGTTATCTAGCTAGATTATCATAATTATATGACAAATATTTATATTTATTTGGTTTATGTTTGAATTGCACTTTATTATCCTATGATGTTTTTAATCCTATATCATGTGGATATCATGTCATTAGTTAGAATATAAGATGATGAATCATCTTGATTAATCTTTAAAAAATACCACTGTGTGATACCTTTTTTAATATGGTTTATTTCATTCCATTTCTGACCAGATCTAGCCTGGGCAAAATATAAAGACTTATGACACTGAGGTCACTTATTTAAACAATTTAATAAATTAATAATAAAACATAGAATCCTTTAAGGTAAAATCAAGTAGCAATATAACTAGATATATAATTAAAGTACTTCATAAAATACAATTACTACATTTAAATCCAGAAATACATCTTGGGAGATTATTTGCTTTTTACATATAAATCATATGTTTTAAGAGTATGTTGAATTTAGAAATATAATTAAAGAGTAGGATGCATTAGCTATCTAGCTAGATTATCATAAATAAATGATAACAAAAGATGACAGTTTTTAAAAAATTAAAACATAAAAATGATAAATGTAATATAGATAAAACATAGCTACTTAACAAAAAAAAAAAACAGTTTATTAAATTATGCAAAAATGATTGATATAACCCTAAGAGAATTGAAAACAGACTTTTTAATTATAAACAACATAATTTAAATAATAATAATTCTATTATAAATAATAATAGCAGTTCAAAGAATAATAAAAATAAAAATGGATAAAACATTCATACTTCCCTAAAATTTATTATACATTACTAAAAAATAAAAATTATATAGATAAAAGCATTAACATAGGTTAGTCAAATAGTAAAAATCTTGATAAATTAACAGGTAATTATAAAATAAGAGATGATATGAAATATAAAAAAGGAATTGTATATAAAATTACTTGTGGAAATTGCATTATGATTTACTATGGATATACATGGAGAGCAAAGGAACATAATAATGCAATTAATAGAAGAGATGATAAATCTACTTTATATATTCATTATTTGAAATACAGACACAAAATAAATTGTGTAAAAAATATAAAAGCTTTAAACTATATTAAAGAACCTAATAGAAGAAAAGTATATGAAACCAATTACATTAATTATAACATACATGATTGTATGAAAATATAGACATCAATTAATTTAACTAATACTTTGCTAATAATAAATAAATGGAAAATTATGTGTTATACATTTATATAGGATTTTTTTTCTTTTCCTTATATATATTGTATTATTGCTATAATAGGCTCTAGTTAATTTTATGTAAAAAAGATAGATGTTACTCTGTATGCAATGTAGATTGAAATTGTAAAATAGTTCCAACACATTTAAAAGTACAAAAAATCACATTTATTTCTTAAAAAAAAAACACTTTAATGATAATTAAAAACAATAACTTTTTTTTCTTATAAGTTAGAATTATTCGGGTATACTGTATTATTTAAACAAATATAAAATGTATAACTTTATTTCATGATCTTTTGGAATCTTTTCTTTACAAATTCTTTTACTATTTTTTTTAACTATATATATACACAAAGATACACTTGATGGATTGTTACTCATATAATGAACAAAACTGGAATTAACATATACTAATAACAACATTATATAACTTCTTATATGCTGACTCATATGCTTCCAAGAGCATTTATTTTCACCCCAATTTAGAAACATCTACTGCAAGACTGAGTAATTAATTAACATGAGAATGCTATAAAATTTCAGATTATTATCTTAAATGATAGTATATACAAGTGCTTTAACATGCTGGGTGAAGAAGCTGTTAATAGTAAAAACAACAACAACAACAACAAACAATCAAAATAAATTAATGCAGGCCTAGCGCTTTCTAGGTTTAATCCCTCATATTTATGGCCAAAACATTTTAAATCGTTGTTGTGATATTGATAATTGGTAATGTATGTAAATGCATATGTAAATTAACTTGTCCATTTTCTGGAGATAGCAAAACATGTGTCTCGTCTATTGATCGCATTGTTATCATTGATGATAAAATATGCTACTATAAGTATAAGCTTTGAATTTCAATTTTGACGGATAAAGCCAAAAACCAGAATCTTGAAATAGCATTTTATAACACTATATCTTTTGGGTTCATTGACTACTCAAGCTTACAGTAGATGGCTCTAGGATAGATAAAGATAATTGCTTTTCAGATATTAAATATATAAAATAAATATCAGCAATAGTTAGTATACAGCACATACTTATATGTATGATGCATGACATTTTAAAATTACATATAAGTGCTAATGGAGATAGCAGAATGTTTTTTGGTATATTGATATTTTCAATATTATAAAATTCCAGCTTTGTTTTATTACATATGAAATATTTGAATATATATATTCTATTATTCTCACGGATAAATGAATTCAGCGTATTATTTCCAGGAACTTTCATGTAATAAAAATATAATAATTAAATAACTGACATTTCAGTACAATAATGAGCACTTTCCTCAAAGCTTTTTCTTTCTCAAAGTATAAGAATGTGTATGGTCAGATTTAAAATCATACTTTTTTCTTTTGTTATTTTCTCCTCATTCTTAAATTCTATTGATTGAGAAGTTATAAAAATATTTTATCCTTCAATAGCTTTTTTTAGTGGCGAAGACATTATTAGATAGAACTAAGAGACTTTCCTATGACAGCCATTTTCACCAAGATATCTACACTATTAAAAAAATGCTTCTTCATAATAGTTTTCATTGCAAGATTATTAATAGGGCTATTTTATATAATGATAAAAAAGATTTTGATACTTCAAAATTAAGACTTTTGCCATACATAAAGGGAGTCAGGACAAAATTAGTAATGTTTCAAAGAAAAAGAATATCCATGCAATTTATATTACATTTAAAAAAATTAATAAAGTATTTCCACACTTTAAAGATAAAATTCCTTTGCAGTCTTGTGGAGTATATGAAATTCCATGTGGAGTTTGTTTATATTAATATATTGAAGAGACCAGTAGAATAAACATAAGAAAGGAAGAAAACATTTTGGCAATTAGAGAAAAATCTAATTCATTAGACATTTTTTCACACATTAATAAACAAACCATGACATCAATTTTAATAAAACACATTCTGGCAGAGCATAAATAAAAAGTGTGAAACAAAATTAACAATATTTAGAAAAAGCTATTTGAAGGATTAAATATTTTTTAAAACTTCTCAACCAATAGAATTTAAGAATGAGGAGAAAATAACAAAAGAAAAAAAAACAATTTTAAATCTCACCATACCCATTCTTATGATTTGAGAAAGAAGGAGCTGTGAAGAAAGTACTTGTTATTGTACTGAATTACCAGCTATTTAGTTATTATATGTATATAATAATATTATAAATTGATGTCTGTATTTCTTCGAAGCAATATATGGAATCATATAATTGAATATTAGTAAACACAGTAATTAAAAAATTTGAAAAATATAAAGAATATAATCGTCACTTAGGAGCGCTTTCGACTATCCTTGTAGTCTTTGCAGTTTTAAAGAAGGATTTTTATAAAATGGGTAATGACTAGCCAATTGGTCTGCCTACAGTTGCCTAAATATGTAATTTAAGTAATTTCTACATATGAGGAAAATATTTTGAAAAAAAAATATTATCAAAAAAATATTACTTTATGTTGATGATGTTTTTGTTTGTGGCAAGCCAAATGCAATTAAAAAATTGTTTAAAGAATTAAATAATATAAATGGCTTAAAATGGATCAAAACAGATGAAAATTTAAGGTGTGTTCAGTTTCTTGATCTTAAGATAACTACATATAGATGTAAGCTAGATTACTATATGACTATTAAACCAATAGAAACAAAACATTATATATCATATAAATCAAGAGTACCAAAGTCACATAAAATGGAGGTTTGAAGTCCTTCTTATTTAAAAATGATAATCTTTGGCAAAAGTATTGAAATGTATTCTAATAATTTGTTAAATGTTGGCTATAATTACAATCTTATTTATAATACTATTAAAAATTTTAATATGAAATATAAAAATAAAAATGTTATTAATAAGGTTGATTCTTCTACTAAAAAAAAAATTTGGATATCAATACCTTATATTTCCAATCAATAAGCAAATTTCATAAGGAAAATTTATAAAGGTATATATGACATTGTATTTTATGCACCTCCTACTTTAAATAAATTAATAAATAACTAAAGATAAAACCTCATTTATAAATAAAAATTGCATTATTTATGAATGGATACATAGGTGTGCTAGCATATATATAGGGGAATCAAGATGTACATTGGAGAAAATAACTAAAGAGCTCTTGTTTTTATTAAAAACGGTTCAAAATATGAAACAAAATTGCAAAGATAATAATAATGTTTCAGCTTCCATTTTTTATGACCATAATAAATCATGTATATATAGTTTTAATTTCAATTATAATAATGTAAAAATATTGCAAATTGAAAGAGAGCAATTAGTAAAAATAAAAAATACATTAGATCTTTTAGCAATGATTGGTATAGCAAAATAAAATGCTTGTATAGTTGCAAAATTAGAAATGCCTTGTTTAGTTTTCCTTGCTTACTTTTGCCAGTTATATTGTAATAAAGTACTCCTGCTTAAAAATTTCACAAGCCATCACAGATCAAAAATAGAATGAATCCACCTATTCTTGGAGTATTGATGTTTATAAGCATAACATTGTTGGAATTCAGAGTGAAATTAAGGTATCAACCATATAGAATGTGGCACTTAATATTTATTAAACTAATAATCTATTATACAAGGCTATTTTTAGTTCATAGCTTGTGGGAGAATGATTTATTCCCTTTATTATATATATATATATATATCCCTAAACATCCCTAAAGCCTCTTTTGAAATCTAAAAGTTTTGCAAGTCCTATTTGATTCATATTCATAAGTTCAGATCATGAGCATGGTAGGTGGATGCATGAGGATCTGCGTCTCTAGTTATTTACATGTGTGACCTATGGATTCTTTTTGAAAGACAGCTATATAATTATTATAAAGATATTCAAACCAAAAGGTAAATGCATTTGTGAATTTATTAAGTTCTTTAATATTGTCATTGAAGTGAATTGACAATTAATATCAATGTGATATTTGTGGTTTAATTGTATTTTCATAAGTCAAAGACTGTTAAATTCTCTTTATGTAGCAAATAAGCACAAACTGTGAATATTTTTAAATCTATTGGTAAAACTCCAGCAATTTCTAGAAAGATTAAATCTCGCTTGCTTTATTGTTGCATCTGGAAAAAGAAATCTGGAACCTTCTATGATGCTATTTAACATAATTATCTCTTTGTTTGAAGTTATTGGATGAACATCCAAAAAAGGGGCATTCATTATACAGTGAAACCATGTTTTAAGTTATTGATAAGTCTGATCTATTTAATACCTATTCATATATTATTTTTTGAGACTTCTGTAATTATTTGGAGGATTATGTGACCTGTTGAGAAACTACTAAAAGGATTGAGTTTGAGTAATCACATAATATTACTTATGGAGAATATTCTAAAATAAAATATTAAGGAAACAAGAAATTGTTTTTAAATTATTTTTATTACAATTTCAAGTAGATCTTATTTTAAACATATTCTTGGGAAATTTAGTGTTTATTCTGTAGAAACTAATTATTACACTAAATTTTAAGTCTTTAAATATTAAAATTTCCAAATTGCATATTCAAGTCCATCATTTATTGGTGCATGAAATCCAAGATTGTCCTTAGAAATTATTTTGTTTATGCCTTTGTTAGATAAAGAAAATAAATTAATTGTATTTCAGAGTATAATCACACAAGAGTATGTTCAGTCTACATGTTTCCTTCTTGTTTACATGGAAAGTTAAGTATAAAATTCTTTCAAACTTGAGGATAAATGATCACCCTTTAAAATGCAATTATTAATAATATGTATCATTATCTGCAACTGTGGTTCTTTTTTTTTTTTTTTTTTGAGTCTTAAACCAATATATTAATAACATTTCTCTTGAAGAATTATCCTTTTCATTGCTAAAATTCCTGAATTTTTCCCATATTTTTGACATATTAGTTATGCCCAGATTGCTATTAATCTTATTTCCTTATTACTCACAATCTCAAACTTTAGTAGAAATATTATTATATTTTATCCAAGTATTTTGCATTTGAACCATCAAAATCACAAAGTATTAATATAACTCTAAGTATGTTTTGGTACTTTACTCATTTTATAAACGGATAAAATAGGTCTAATAAAATAGCTTATTAAATGTAAACTAAACTTTCATTTTTCTCTAAATTAAATTTCAAATCAAGATTAATGATAAATACATTTTAATATGTTGTCACTGTGTATTATATATATATTGTGACAGAGCAGTCCATATCAATCGTTGTTTAAATCAAATAAATAAATAAAACTAACTTGCAGTGATCAAATTTAAATCTGAAGTCATTTAAAAATTATTTTAAAAGAGTACTTATCATCCTCGTTTGTGCTTAAAAAAATTTTTTTTGTATATATAAAATTGATTTCAAAATAGTTTTCTGTTACCGCTTGTTTTTACTTTTTTTAAATCAATTTAATTAAAAACAAGCAAACATGTTGATTACATTCCTGTCTCTTATTTTAATCAGTTCTAATTTAATTCTAAAAGTGGAGATTTAATTTTGTGTTGTTGTTTTAGTTAAAATAATTCCTGGTTGGAATTCCTAAATCAGATTGAGCAGAAAATTAAGATTTGCCCTGCCCTCAGGGGTAGAATTTGACAGCAGGACAAGTTTTCACAGGAAATTGAGTGTGGGTATAAATAACCCCCAAAATTTCATGGATTATTCTAGAGAGTCTTGACCAAGCAAATACTCCATCAAAGTGATTGGTTCAGCTTCTTATTTCTAATATTCAGAATGATTAACCTGTTGAACTTCATTCTGTTGGCAGTTCAGACATTTAAGTTTTTTTTTTTAATTTGCCTTCACAATGTCAAAATACACTGCTATACATGGTGTAAACAGCAATATGCATTGCTAATTTAAATAAGGATGAACCTCAAACTCTAAGCTGTTCTTTCATGATGCCATAAAACTTTAACATAAGCTGGATTCCCAATTTGCCTCAACATTTGCCTCTGTCATAAAGAGAAGTCACCTGAAATATGAACTTATTAAAAGTGCACACTCTTCAGAAAACTACTTGAACTCTGCCTTACCATAAGGTAAACTTTTTCTTATTCTCGCCAGGGTAAATAAATTGCTTCTAATTAAATCTCCACTCAATCTAAAATAAGTGTGATATATAAAGTTTTATTTATTAGTTAATCTAACATTCATTATCTGTATTTACTTTTTCTAGTATTTATAGTGTCTTGGAATCTTAGTTTTAAGATTCCAAGTTTGTTTTCAATTTTTGTTTATCAGAGGGTGCACTGTGAGATTATATTTTATATTCCTAATATGTCTAATCATTTCACTAACTATTGCTAAATGCTTTGGCAGTCTTCATAATTTTTATTTACTTACCTGCCCTTAGTTGGTTGTAAAATCATTAATTTTCAATACGTTTAGTTTGCGCTTTATGCAAACCGCAAAATCTTTTGGCTGGCTATTTATTGTTCTGCTTTTCTGAAAGTAGAGATTTCTTTCTAGATTATGTAAGATTGTAATCATATATTTTTTTGTTGTCTTGTTTGTGAAATCAACCACATTTGCTTTAAAAGTAGTATTACATGCAGCAGTCCTGCGGCATTCTAACGTCAGTACTTAGAAATCTACTGATCGATCGTCCACACTGGTTTCATTGATTTCCTACAAGACAATAACTATTTTCATATCTCTGAATCAGGAAACTAGAGTTGCTGTTTTTTTGTAATTTTATAAATCACCAGCAGGAATCCTATCCATTTCTTTTGTTTTTAGGTGAAAGAATTTTGCTGCCAAAGCATTTAATGTTTTCATGTTTGCCGTACTCATATGCATATTCAAATCCAAGTCACTTTTGTATTCGTGGCTGGATTTCTTTTTTTTAACATTGTTTAAACTTTTAATAAAAATTTTAAATTGTTTAAATTTATTTGACTGATGTTTGTCTTGGTATTTTTATTTCTCAATTGTCTAAACAATACTTAAGATTTCTTGTTTCTCCCTGATTTTAGTTCAGCGCATTGAGGTTGCATATCCTGTCTACCCTTAAAATAAATGTCTAGTTCTGATTTTCAGACTAGTGGCACTCTTGTGGTCAGTATATGCAAATCCCAAATCTTTTGTCCATTACAACATATATATATATATATATTATAATGCTAATGAAAAACCAGGGTTTAATTCATGAAAACCCACAGTTACAATATCCCACAATTGGGTATTCATTTGTAACAGTATGGAAATAGAGATCCCATAAGTTGAGTGACATTTGTATTGCTATCATTTTGGGGTTGAACCTGGGGTGATGGAAAATCATCATCAAACTAGTTCAAAATAAATATAAAATTAACTATCAATATTTAATATAAAATAATGAGCATGAGCAATCACTCCAAGAGATTAGCAGCTAACTATCTTAAGTCGAAGCATAATTAACTGTAAGTTCACCAACATTAGAAATAAGTATCGTGAATTATCAACAATCAAAATAAATCAACAGTAAATATGGTGACTGGATTTGAAATGGGTCTACCATAGATCAGGCCAACTATTTAGCCTTTGCCAGCTTGGGATAATTATTTAAACATAGTTTGAATGCATCAATTAAGTGCTAATCCATCAGAATACATGATCAAAACAATAATGTTGAGATGTTAAAACATGATGATCATCATCAATCCTCTGGCCACTTAGTACCATTAATGTACTGGCCAACTATAAACTTAATGTCTAATAAAGACTAAACTAAATAACCTGTAGAGCATGGACTATAAAGAATATTCTCTTTGCACTGATCCAGAATACTCCCTTTCTATATAGGTGTTATGCATGAATCTAGCTCATGAAGCAAGAATTCTATAATTACTGTGAGCAAAAGAGAAATAAATAAAGTAGCTTATAATAAATAACCTTAAGTAAATCATAGGATTCCCTTACTTATAAAAAATCATTTTATTGGGATCATCAAAAAAATAAATCCTAGAATATAAGCTGTCATGGCATAAGGTCACACATACTACAATTCATGAAACAGGAATTGGATACAATAAATAAACTAAGAGTAAAAACAATTTTAGTTTAAAAAACAATTAACAACAAAAATGACATGATAGTAGATAATTTCAAACATCCACTTCATCAAAAAAATATATACAGATTGATAAAATTATATTAACCAATTAGTTGATTTTAATCATGGATTAATTCTAAATCCATTAAGCTGTTTTTTTAACTAGTTTAGATTCTTCTTTCTATTTGTACAATATTTCCAAAATCAAAAATAACAATTTTGGTTCAATTTGTTTTAAATATTTAAGAATTAATTAACATGTTCAGAATCAAAGATAACAATCTTTGGCATGTTCAGAATCAAAGATAACAATCTTTGATTCATTTTGATTCAGTTTAACAAGAAAATTTTTTTAAAACTTTACAACAGATGTTTTTTTCTCTCCTTAAAAACTATTTCAGCATTTGTAATAGAAATTTGACTTGGTTTTAGAAAAAAACAAAAAAAAGTCTAACAATTTGAAATATTTTAACTTAATGAAGTATTTACTATTATCAATTCTTACACAACACACAAAAATCAAATTATTATTTTTATGAAACAAAAAATTTATTTTTGTTTATTAACAAAAAATAGTGTGTGCATATAAAAACATAATACCCCTAGCAATGGCTTTCTTGTTTATGGAAGCCTTTCCATTTGCTTCTGGTGGAGTTTCTCCCTCAAGGCTTCTAAACATGGGTCTGGTTAAATTTGTCCTTTCTTGGGTCAATAGCAATTCCAAGTAAATGAAAAATAGTAAATTTTGTCCATTTGGTTTTCATCTTGAATTTTCAAATGAGACAGATGTATATAGAGACTCATGCTCTTGATCAAAGGAAGGGTTGCAGACTAGGAGGGATTTTTCCTACATTTTCTTCCAGTGAAGGTAGGTCATGTAGAGGAAAGTGATGCTTAGCTTTTAGCTGAATTTAGCATATAGTTTTTATTGTACAAACCATTTTTAGGGCTAAACTCAGTATGCTAAAAGCTTGATTAAAACTTCTGCTATTCTATTCAATTAAAGACTTATGCTTCTTTTTTTCTTTATCAACTGGATTAAGCTTGGGCTGCTCTTTAATTCAACAACTAAATTAGGAATCTTCTACTCACTAGTGTCTTCTCATTTATTGACCATCTTATATTTTTCTAGAACAATCTTGCCCACAAGTCAACCACAATCTGTCTCTCACATGATAATTTCCATAACAACCAATTAATTAAATTCACATAGATACAATTGTTCAGTTATCTACTTCTTTAATCAAAGACATTGAATAATAACTAATTAAAAAATAAAATTTACAAAGGTATTAAAATCTAATTTAAAAAAAACAACACTTAAACATAAAACTTAATTTTAATCTTTAATTGAATAAGGTACAAAACCAAAGAAAAAGAATTTGTTTCTTTTCTTAGGACATTTTCATAGTTTAAATTAAAATTACTAATTAATTATAACTACTACATAGAGAGAGAATAAAAAAAAACTTGTTTACATTCTTTCACAATTCTCTTTCTCTCCTTTATAATCGTTTATAACTTATTAAAATAATTTCATATTAAAATCATATTACCATTAACAAATTAAATGTTTGAAAATTCTCACACTATCATATATTAAAAATATTGAGTTAAATAATGACCCTTTAAAAAATAGTTTTAAGAAAATTAAATATTACTTTCGCCCATTAATAAAATAATCCTTTAATTAAACCTGAGGAATATACTCCAACTATCTAATTCTTATTATCTTTTTCTTTTAGTGCAGTCATGTAGTCAACTGGTTACTATATATATATAATATTGTGATGGTAATCACCCTTTTGGCTATTGGTAATAATCAAGTTAACAATAAAATGTAAAAAAAACAATATTTGCAAATTAATTTTAGTCTAGGGGAATTTAAAGCTAATTACTGGATGATCATGTACATGGTGGAGTGATCACATACAACATTTTAATTAAGTCAACAATAGTCACAAGCAATGATCAAACTGAACCCACATAAAAACAAGTTTTCATGCAGATTCAATTATATTTCCTGATTGTTACTCCCCTCCACCTAATAATTTATTACAGTAATGAAATAAATAATCAGCTTGGATTCAGATGAGAAATGACAAATAACAAAATATTAACAACAACAATAACTTTAATTAAAGAATAGAATTATATGATAATAATAACAATAATAAAATGTATTTATATATTTACAATTAAAAAAATATGGCAATCACTCTTGAGAGGGGGAAATCTTTGTAACTTACAATAATTCTTTGAGAAAAGCTATAGGAAGTTCAATTAATTACCTTAATATCTTTGTAAGCTCATATATATATGTTATATATAGAGCTCTCAAATAAGCTTTTAAAAAGCTTTGCAGAATATCCACAACCCCAGACCAAATTCTGCTACCGGCTTCCTCAGTGAGAGGCTAGGATATTCAAGCATTAGTAATACAAGCTTGTTAAATTAGGTCATATGACATATGACTTCATTTCTTTGTCATATATATATATATTGTAACCTCAACTTTCTCAGTGCAATCTTTCACTTATTTAACCTCAATAAACTCTCATTTATTTCAAGTAGCTAGTCAATTGAATTTTATACTAACTTTAGAATCAAATATACCCGGGGTGCCAAATTGCAGCTATAAATTGTAATGCCCACCAGAGATCATCATCATTAGCCAATTTAGGACTATAGAAGATACTGGAGAAAGTAATTAAATTGTCTCTCAAAAAAAAAAATAATAATAACAATAATATTGATAAAACCATTCAATCTACATGGTCTTAATTTCAAACTCAGATGAGTCATGTAAATATTCCATGATAAATTTATCATTAAATCTACAATAAGAAGACAACTTTCTTCCACAACTTTATTACAAATATCTGATCTCGAGTGGTAACTTCAAAAATACTATATACAGTTCTCATTTATATCTGACTGGAAACAAATCAGTAATTAATGCAGAAAACTCATAATCTATGTTCATAATATAAAATTATTATTTAATTTAGTACTAGATAAAAATTATCACAAATAAATCCTCCTCATTTAATTCCATTACTTTATTTTTCATTCTCAGCATCTATCACTTTCAATAGCTATAATTATATAACACGGAATGTCTGTTAGGTTCTCTAATCTGAGAATCCCTAATCTTATTTCTCTAACACACATATATCTTTCGATCAACTATCAATTCATGATACCTCTTTTAATAATAGTATAATAATTTTATTATAATATGCTACTTGACTTCCAAACTAGCTCTTAGACTAATAATCGAACTGCTCTTTCTCAAGGTCTAGATCTGTCAAGAGGTGCCCTTATAAGTGATTACATTGTAATGGATATGATCCCAAATATGCTAAGTTGAATTTTGATATGAATTTACAATTGGGAATCGCTCTAAACACTGAGAGCAGGAAAGGGATTTTATGTCTGCTCCCAATATTCACAATATTACAATGAACCAAAAGATTAAATTTATTAAACTTAACTTAACTATTACCTGTCATTTTTATTATATTATTTCTAATCTATTGACCAAATTTTAATTAATAATTTTAAACCTATCATATTTTGCTAAAGTAAACTATGGAAGTAAACCATGGACATCAATCAGATAAGTCAATCAAAATTTACTTATGAAAGTAAAGTACGGAGATAAATCATAAAATTAGATTATGAAATTAACTATGAAAATAAATTAAGTGAAAATGAATTATATAAAGGTGACTTATACAAAATGAATTATGTTAATCGAATATAGAAATAATCAAGATAAAATCAATACTGTAAATCAATCATGGAAATAAATTATCAATATAAAATTAACTATGTGAATCGAATATGGAAACAATATAATAATGACTATTGCAAATCGATCTTGGAAATAAATTATCAATAGAAAAATGAATAATTAAATTTTAACTATGAACTAATATTACTTTAAATATAGGTGCTGGATGTAGATTCTGAAGATATTTGAAACATTAAAACACAAAACACAATGTAATCTTATAACAATAATAAAATTTTATTACATTAACAATAATTATAAAATAAAAATAAAATCAAAACACACTTAAATATAATATTGTTACACTCAAATATATGATTCAGATCTACTAAAGACTATGGTTCGAATACATGTTTAAATTAACTAATTTTCTGGATGACTTATTTATTGTTTGGCCCATTTATTTATCAAATAAATAATTAATAATAATAAACAAATGCTTACGCACGGAATCAGAATTCCGTATTTTTTTTAGCTTTAAGAAAACCTATAAATTTCTACTTCCCCCTTTTTTTATTGTAAACATTGTCCATTGGACTATTCCAAAATAATATATTCGTTTCAATTATTCTAACTAGCAATGTTAAATAATCATAAATTTCTAAATCATTTTATCATGCAATAACTTTCACATTTTTATATGCCATAAAAATCCCCTACTGATCTTGAAAACGGGTTTAAATTCAAAACCCACACTTTTACGTTCATGCCTGTCAAATCTTTACATTGTTGACTGTATATATCTTGATAGGTCAGTATGTTGATCCAGCTTGACGATCCTCAATTTACCATCATTCACAAAAATCAACACAGATCGGTCAGTTTAATAATTAAAATCTTTTGTCATTTCCCATCAACACATATACATCTGACTGAATTCATATCTTGTCAGGGCAACTTTTATTCTGTCCCACATAAGAAAAACTCTCTTCATATCACACATCATCATAAAGTATTTAGAATGTGCACACAGCAGCATCTTGGTAAGGGAAATTAAAAAAACAACATCAACTTCTAACTTAAACTGTTTGCTTGAGCCAGAGAGAGATCTTTTCTTAAGATCCAGAATCGTGTGAAGAGCTCCTGCCTAGACACTTACTCTCTATATTGGCATGCAAAACATTTTCTACAATTAAACAACTTTATTAATAATTCCCTATCTTAACAAAATAAATGGAGAGAAACTCAGTCATCTCTGACTGCCATGGTAAATAAATCATGAGACAGCTATTTCCCATCTATTGAGTGGCAGGACAACTTTACCTCAGTAATGATAAGCACTTATAGCTTTATATATACCCACACATACATCGATTGCAGTCTAGATAAATGACAAAGACTAACCAGATCCCGAATCAAAACATATATGAATTACTGCAATTTTAAACAGTCAAGCCAACAACACATACTTAATATTTATATTAATAACAGATCATCAACACTTATAGCATAATTATGGTTTTTTACACGATCATCCATATTACTCAGCACATCTAATATTAAGCACAAATTAAAATTTGGTTAAGAATAAAAAATATATCATTTCTCTCTTTTCTTTTTAAATTTAAATTTACATAAGCATTTATACTTCAATGGTATCAAAATCATTTTCCCTTCTTTCCTTTAAACATTTTAAAACATAAATAAAAAAATTTATTAAATTAAGACAATCTAGTGGTTAGATGTGCGACATATTATATAAACAAAATGAAATAAAAAAAACAAATGACATTATATAAACAAAATAAAATAAAGAATAAATATCAACATTACGATAGTCTCTTTTCAATGTCTTTTCCTTCAATTGTCCATCAATCAATGTATTCAGTTCATTTTATTTTGATAGCTATATAGATGCGTATCAGACAGTTATTTTTAATCAAATGTGCATAAAAACACAGACAGTTATTTGAATCAAGATAGATAAAAACATAGATAGTTATTTTAAATCAAGATTTAGCTACAGGATAATTAATAAATTTTAAAAGAGTTCTGTTGATTACCTTCCATTTTGATGAGTTTCTTCCTGGGTTTGAATTCATTTGTTTCTTTTTCTTCTTTCCATTTTAAAGGCTCAAATTATAGACAACAAGCAGTTTCTGATTACTAAACATGAATTAACTTTTTAAACATTATACAGAAGTTTGCTGCAGTTTCTTCAAACAAATTTTAAACAGCCAAATAATTCTTATAGTATAAATTGGTCTTTCAATATCATACAAAAGTTTGACAGTTCTCTCCTTCAATGAATTTTTAATAAGCCGAATGGGTAGGTTGTGGTATTCAGCATAAAATATCTTTTAAAAGTTGATTCATTCATAATTGATGTGAGGAAAAAAATGTGCACCACTTATATATGAATTAGAAATTCATATTTTGGTATACTGTAAAACTTAAACACATTATTAAATTCTGAGAAAAAAAAATTAAAAAAAAAATTTGGAGAAAACCTTCAGAGATAGATTAATTTTAGTCAGCCAGTCATTCTCAATTAGCAAAAGTTCCTCTCATTCACTTTCCCCAGCCCCTTTTATAGGGTGAAGGAGAAAAAAACATGTTAATCCCTCCTCCCCCCCCACAGGTGGTTTTTCTTCAAATCTAATCAAAAAATTTCCTCTCAGAATAAACAATTGACCTTTTACTACTTGTTAATTTTAACAACTTTGTCATATCTGAAACCATATCTTTTTGGTTAACACATTAGCGATTAATTTATGGAAAAGCAATCAAAGAAAATCTAATCAAAAAAATAAGCTTACTGACACTTTTGTAAAACAAATGTTACTTTTTTTAAAAAATAATTTCTTATTTAGATTTACATTTTTGAGTTAGAAATAATAAATCAGAACAGATTCATTTATTTTTCCTTTTTTTTTACACTTATTAGGAAATAATATAGAAAATTATGTCAATTTCTATAAAAGAAAAAAAAAATCAAACTCATATATCTATATCATACATACATACATGTGCAGAACATGAAACAGAAAACTGCTTATTCAGATTACATGAACACTAATATCCATCATAATTTCTTATAATTACAAGCATAAAATCACTTATAATTTCTGATAATCATAAACATAAATATCCATTATAATTTCCCATAACTTTAGGCCTATTCTCCTAAAAAGACTGTTAAACAAAAGCCACTGATAATCAATTCAATTTTAATTCTCATCAACTTTTTAGTAATAGATATCAAAATTCACAAGGCTTTAGCTTAGTCATATACATATTTATTTCTCAATTATTATATTGGTAAATTATTATAGCAGCATACAAAAAAATCAATCACCCCCCCCTGCATTAAATAATGCTAGCATTGAATAGTGATGAATAGATCAGCAGAATCAAGGTTAGTTTTTAAGGCATTTCTTTGCCTACAGTTTCATATTCAGCTATAATACTGGAAAGATCAGGGAACTCCATAAAATGCATGATATTAACTTTAAATCCTTACAAAATTTTATTGGCATCTATACAGTAAAGGACACCTTGACAAAGTAGTTACAATTCAAACTGTTTCTTAGAATGCAGACAATTTTAGAAAGATGCTATTGGTTCCCATAGTAACATTTTTTATTTGAAAAAAATATTTATTTTAAAAATAAAATAACACATTTTGTCTTTACACTTATTGTTATCATTTTAAAAACACTAAAATTTATTTTATATACATGACTTTTAATATTTTGTTATACATGATAATGAAAAATATTCACATAAAAGCAATTCCTGTAAACTCAGACATGAGAGTTCCAATATGTATATATATATATTATAATGATCGGGGATGAGCATTTAAAGTCTTACCATATCTCCACTACAGGGTCCCACCAGGCTATTTGAACCTGGACAATTTATATAGTAGGCAGATACATGCTGTTAAGATCTAATTTTTATATATTTTATTCTGACCGTCAGCCCTTGCCTCTAGCTCAGTGAGACACAGAGATTTATAAAATATAAATTCTTATTTAAAAAATATTTTCAATATAAAAACAAATAAAAGAAGCCACTGCCAGTAATAACACACACAAACATTTATTAAACATATTGTAACAGGAAAATCTGTACATTCGCGCAACAAAATCTAGAACTTTAGTAAATCATACCAAGACTGACCAGCATAGAGTGGTACTAACCACGTTGTCTGATATAACCTCAACTCCTTTACTAATGCTTAAAGATTTACCACCCTGCGGATGACACATATGAAGCCACAGCAGCATTTCTTTCATCACGTGCCGGCAATAGCACATCAGTAAAGCACAAGACTAAGATAAGTTGTCTTATTAATGAGTATAGCTATATAGACAATGTGTGTGGCAGAACATAATTATAAAATATGGATTGTGATCCTTAACTAATGATTAACTAATCAATAAAGACTTACCAATGAGCAACATTGAGACATGACACAGAAGTTAAATTTAAACACAATTTAATGAAAAATAAATATTAAAATTATTAAATTAAAATGATGACTATAACTTGGCTATATGGATTATATCACACGCAGGTGACTAAGTTAGGGATACAATTTCATATCTGAGTTTGGGATTCACACGCAAGTGTTGACTGGAGTTATAATCATTTATGGTTTGCCTAGTTACATATGGCTTTAATTTAGATATACATTTGGTACAATGTGAATCACTCACAGGTGACATTAATCATTTTGGTTAGTTACATTAGGTTTATTACAAATACATATATCACTCGTAGGTGATGATTTAACAGTTTATATAGCAATTCCAATCACGCGCAGGTAATTGTAGTTTGGATTACAAATCATTTAATTGAGTTTGCTACATATAGATATCACTTGCAGGTGATTAAGAAATTATACATTTTAACATTTATATTTTCATGAGCCTTAAGATTATATTATAGATCAAGGTTAATTTGCTCATGACCATCTATGCCTAGTTTATGCTATATAATGGGGTCTAGATCCACTCTAGAGCTAGCAGAAGTGATTATACATATTGCTAAAGAATATGATATTTTATTAAACATGAATATTTAATATTCTCTCTATAGTTCTATGTGCTTATAAAATTAGACTCGAATTCAGATCAAAGCTGAAAATACAATTACTATGGCAGGATAAACTGATGATTGGCAGTCAGACTTCAGATACCATGGCGTATAGAAAATATAAAGTCTGATATAGCCCTTGCGTCTCGAGTGTGCGTTTTTATGAGATTTTTACCAAGTAACGGTTCTCTTTTCACCGTATTCATTGCTGTGTAAATAAACGATCTTTAGTCTGGCTGATCGAGCAATTTATTTGAGTGGGAGTCTTATGCTCTGTTCCTAAGAATGCAGAATGGGGAGGTTTGAACCTGTCCACCATTTTGAAGAAAATTGCCCGAACTAAGAGTAATGGTGCAGCGTGACCACATACAAACCATTAAGGAATACAGCAACAAATATATATATATACGCCGTAGCATTTAAAAACACACTCGCACCACTGACCACATTATATAATTAAAATTTAATGACGCTAAACACTAGTTTCCTTCATGAAACTACCGTATATCAGTTCATTAGGTAGCATGTATAATTATGCTATTAAGGAAAAACTAGGAATCTAATTTGTAAAGCCCTCTATAAAGGAATTTTATAACTCTGGAAGGAAGTACAACATATTATTGGGCATTAAGATAAAGTTATAGCTCTATGCTGTATCTCAATCACTCCAGCTAAACATTAGTTAAATATCTCGAAAGCAAATCTATCTTAAAACAGCTGTATGCTTTTTAATTAACTCTTAAAACAAGCTATTTTAACCCTTTCAAAATGGGCTTCTTTTGCATCCTATTATTCTCTAGGTGTGAAGCTGTAGCGGCTCCTCACTAAGCATTTAGTCAGTAGTAAAATTCTGCTTTAAATAACTTACAGCACAAACTACTAAGCAATGGAAAATCATAAAATGGCATAGGTTTACTTAGAAAGAATGTATGTTTAACGAATAGATATCTAAAATTTGACTCTGTCCTATCATAGTTTAAATGGAATTGCAACGCAATTCGTTTATATCTGATTGACCCAGTTCAAGACAAACATAAGTTGTGTACACAAATTAATTAAGGCAAATATAATTATTATATTAAAATATGTAAAAGCACATATCATTAAGTTAAAATACGTATAAAATAATCTAGAAACTTAATTATCATTTTAGAATGAAGCAGTTAAAATTAGACACAATTTAGAATAAAGCATTTAAAATTATACGTAACGAAATTTATAACAATTAATTTAAAATCAACCACTTTAAGCAAGCCACAACTAAATAAGCCAGAAAACTGTAATTACGTTGAACTAGATCAATCGGAGATAACTTAGCAAACCAACACATAACATAAATTAATGAATACATAAATCAATAAATATGATATTAACTCAAATGAGTTATTAAACCAAATCAAATATTAAATTAAAGGTAAATCAGATTAAATGTAAATCAAATGTAAATGCAAATCAGGCAAGATTTTAAGATGAAAACAAAAGAAATCAAAATTACATTTAGTATTGGGTTTAAAGAAAATAAAGAAATCAAAATTACATTTAGTAGTGGATTTAAAATTACATTATTATTGCTATGGCCATAGAGTTTAAATTTAGCTAGCTTTAGGAATTATCACATTTTATCCGAGTTATTAATCTTTAAGTAGAGGAAAATTTTTACTGGACTATCTCTTTTTTCTGGCGGCTGGTATTAGTTCATATAGACTGGCTGGAAACGGGTTTCTGCTCCATCACACGGCTTCTCCTCTTGATGTTTCCCGCACATGGTAGACTTGTTGAGTCGGAAGGCAAGCAAATTTGCCTCTACTCCAATTTCATTTTAATTCATAAATTTTAGACATACATAGTTGAATGAAAATAAAGTCCGACTTCTCTCAAAATGGCCGCAGAAGCTTATATATTCGGCTTACCCCCCCCTCTTCTTGGTTATAGTAATTTTCTAGCTTTGTTTTGATAATTTTTTCGATGTATTCTTAGAATCGTATAATTACTTTGTTTTTATTTCTTATAGTGCAGGTTTACATCAGATCATTCACTATTTCTTTTTAATTATGCAGGATAATTTATCCTACTGGTTAGTGTTACTTTTTAGTTTGGTAATTAGGTTATGCTACAGCGAGAAAGATTAAATTTTATCATACCAATTTTTCGAAAACAAATCTATAAATGGACTTTCATAATACCAATTTTTCGAAAACAAATCTATAAATGAAAAACATCTGGTTATATATGTAACTTGATTATTTAATTTAGCAATATATGCAGAAATATACAATAATTTCAAATATTAATTTTCTTAAGAATAAATGTTTTAAATAAATAAATTTATAATGTTTTAAATCTGTTAACATTATTCTTTCCTGCATATATGTAGTCTCTCGTTACACATACAACGCCGTTTTCATTAATTTACTCTTAGAAATATATGTGTGTGTGTATATGGTTTTTTTTTTACATATATGGATACATCTTTTACCTTGTAAGCTTAAGATATACGCACACATACATAACTAATACCTTTGTATTTAAATCCAGCCTGATTTGGATATATTAACCATATATACAAGAATTTGGTGATAGATACTTATATAGAAATACTACTATAGTATATAGTAGGTGAAACAGGAGAATTGACAAAGTTGACTGTTTCAATATATAAGATTTAGAATCATTTTAGTATCACTTTTACTGTAAAATTTAACTTACATTTTGACTTTTATTTTAGAATTTAATTTACGTTTTAACCTTTATTTTAGAAGTTCGCACAGATGAATTTAATATTTTATTAGAGTGTCAAGTATAAATAGACTACATAGATTGCATTTGAAAATAAAATATTTTCTCCCTTATTTAACCTTAGGCCAAAAGTTTGCAGCAAAACTAACATCAATCTATCTGATATATCGATGTATTCAATGCAGCATGAATATGACAGCACAATACTATACTGTCAGGAATGCACATCTGAACAGCATGGTTATAGAGAAGACATTGTCTCTCATCCAGTACAAGAATGTTACATCTGTCTGGTGAGAAGAACAAAAAAAACTCCATAGGAAGGGATTGCGGTCCTTTTTGCCGACTTACAATCCCATTCCATAGGCAAAGGGGGTGATCCACGGAGCAGGGAATAACATCTGTCTCTTATGGTCAATAAGAAACAGGCTTATTCGCCCAAGTGCAGTGTATAATGCGATCCTGCACATAGCGTATCTCATACTATATTTACTAATTACACCAATATATCCAATCGACTAACCCAATTTAACTACGAAACAAATACCCTAAGATTTACCCTCCCTTAATTTAACTAATATAACTTTACAAATCTATGCAGCCATTCATGCCTGACTTAATTTAACATTTATCAAGTTTAGTTTAAAAAATCACAAAAACTTAAAAGAACGAGAAAAAAAATAACTTAATGGAAATTATTTTAAAAAAATACATCAAATAAAATTAATTATTAATAATAATTTATATTGGTCAGATAGGATTCTATTTCTATTAAATACTAAAAAGGTTTTGATATTAAAGTTCTTACTGTTCGAAAATGTTCATTAGTTATATAGTTCTTACTGTTTTAACAAGTTCATCTTTATCAGTTGCTTGCCATTTGGGATCCAGTGTTAATTGTCCCAATGTCCTGGGGAGACTGGTATGCTGTTGGCCATTTTATTTATTCATCCTGAGGTCCTTTACTTTCACTGGTATTTTATTTCCAGGCCCTGATAGCCTGTAGTCCACAATATGGGAAACCGATGTCATTTTTTTAGAAAAACTGAAGGAATTGAAAGTGCGTCTTTCAATCTCTTCTCCAATTCTCTCCAACTTAACACATATCACACCTCTGCTTTCACATCTCTCTCTATATATATTTTATTTCCAAACTTTTCCTTTTATTGTAAACTTTTGGATCCAGTGGACATTAAGTCATGACAATGATGACCTTTTCATTGAGGTCCATTTCCTGAGGGATTTCTTTTATTGGCTATTAGTTTCTATTGTTTTTTCTCTTCTATCTGACCTTTACTTATACATTTTAAAATGCCCAAGGGATAGTTTACTTTTAACTAATTAAAATAATCATTTCCATTTTACACAATAGCATTAATTAAATTTGTACGATCTTTAAATCTTTTTAAGTTTTTGTTGAAAATTTAGTTTTAAAACTTTTTCTTTTTTTTAATAAAGTTTTCTTTTAATAATTTTTCATCTGTGCAATTTTATATATATAAAGTTTAGATGACTTTTAACTTTCAATTTTTATTTCTTAAAAAAAAAAGTTTTTATTTGAAGAACTTTTATTTTTAATGTCTAATTTTTAAAATAAATAATGTAATGGCATGTGTGCCCTTTACATATCAGTAAACTTGCTTAAAAAAAATAAACAAAAAAAAATATTTTACTTAGGGTTAGTAATTACGGTACACGATTAACGGAGACATTTTTCAAAGACATTTGGTTAGTAATTTTACAAAAAGACTATATATAAAAAAAAATGTTGACTATCATTTTCCTATTGTAACGAGCACAGACGTTCGTTACATTGTTGTTGTTTTTTATTTATTAAACATGAAAGTAAATTAAAAAGTTCGCATTTAAAAATTTTCTTTTAGAATTAAAAATTGAAATTAAATATCATCTTAAACTTGTATATATTAAATCGCACAGATAAAAAAAAAAAATTATTAAAATAAAACTGTATTAAAAATAGAAAAGGTATTTTAAAACTAAATTTTAAAAAGATTTGGAGATAAAATTATATCTTTAAATTTATCTTTAAACATATTTTTGATTTGGAAAACAGGTTAATTAATCAGAAATGGAAATGATTGTTAATTAGTTAAATGTAAACCAGCCTTCGGCATTTAAATGTAAAAACACCGGTCAGAGAAGAAAACAATAGAAACTGTTAGCAAATAAGAAGAAATCCCTATGGAATCGGACCGCAGCGAAAGGACCATCGCATCGGTGACGTAATGTTAAGTCAATCCTTCGAATACGTATAAAAGGAAAATTTGGAAATTATTAATTAGTGACTGGAAATTGATTATTACGATGTGACTATATGTAGTAGTCCGGAGTTGGAGGAATTGACAGACGCACGGTCAATTCTTTCAGCTGTTAAAGAAGGGAGAAATGAACTATCGTTTCCTACATTGAGGACCAACTAAATTAAAAAACCTCCGAATGAATAAATAAAACATCGGCTAAATGTATACCAATATCTTCAGGACGGCGTGGGAATTCCCGTTCAAACTTACAAACGACAGATAAAGATGAACTGTTTAAAAATCGTAAGAACTTATATATATTCACTTGAAACAATAAGAACTCTAAATTTTAAAACTTTTTAGTAAATAATGCAATAGAATCCTATCTGACCAAACTAAATTAATAATGTTATTTGATGTATTTTTTTTCTTATTTATTTTGTAAAATCATTTCCATTTATTTATTTTTTGTTCTTTAAGTTTTATTATGATTTTTGTTTTCCGTTAAATTAATTATAAAAATGTTAAACTTAAGTCGGGTGTGAATGGCTGTATAGATTTGTAAAGTTATATTAGGGGAGGGTAATCTTGGGTTATTTATGTCGTTGTTAGATTGGGTCAATGGATTGGATATATTGATGTAGTTATTAGATGTAATCGGAGATTCGCTACGGGCAGAATCGTTTATATATACGCCGCACTCACCCGTTTGCCTATGGAAGGAATTATAAGACGGAGAACGCAGTTCCTTTCTATGGAGTTTTTTTTTTATTGTTCTTCTCGTTAGATAGATGTAATATTCCTATCTGATTGAGAGTCAATGTTTTTTCTTAATTCTTTTGGTGCTGCCGTATTTCGTATTACATTGAATACATCGATGTATCAGATGGATTGATGCCAGTTTGACTGCGAATTTTAGCCTAAGGTTAAATAGGGATAGAATATTTTAATTTCAATGCAAATCTATGTAGTATTCATGCTCGACCCTAAATAAAAATGCATTAAATTTAAGTTGTTTATAGATGCTTGCATGGATTGTTTATCGGTTAACTATGTTTTGCGTTTTCATATTTGATCAAAATATATATAGACATTCGATAAATAATGATACCTTACGGTGAGTATCTAAAATGTATTTATTCGGATGTCTTTTAAGTTATTGGTGACAATGCAAGTATCTTATGGTGAATACTATTGGGTTACATATAAATTTCCCTCCGCAATTGTCAGTAATCAATAATTTTATATTTTGATCACTTATGTTTACTTTGGAATGTTTTTAACCGTGTAATCTATGTAACCGATCTATAGCAACTTATTATAACAAGCTTTTATAATCCCATCTGTGCGAACTTAATTAAAATGTAAACTTATAATATAATAGAAATTAAAATGTAAATTAAAATCTAAGGTAAAGTTAAAAATAATGTTAAAATGTAAAACTAATACTAAAATAATTTTAAATCTTATATATATGTGCATAAATAAATGTTTGTATGCTAATTACTGGCAGTGGCTTATTTTATTTATTTTTTTAATATTGAAATATAATTTGATAAGATATTATATTAATCTCTGCTATTCCACTGAGCTAGTGACATGGGCTAACGACCGGAATCAAAATTTAAAAAAAAAAAAAAAATTTTTTTTTTTTTTGACTTACGTATCTGCCTACTTTATAAATTTTTCTAGGTTCAAATGCCTAGATGGCGCCCCGTAGTGCAGTTTACGTTAAGTCGCTTTCTCCGGATCGTTACACTATGAACCATCTACATTTATGCCTCCTCTTCCCAAGAGTTCCTTTTTCTCTACATTTTATTTTTAAACACATGGCATGACAAGCAAATTATTTATTTAGGAAGGTTGCATTGAAGTACATACGTTTTAAGAGATAATGAGTTTATACGTGTATATTTGCAGCACAATTATATATACCACCAACTTATTTATGATTAATTGAAATGCTTAAATAGGGTTACACTGAAGTAAATTCCAAAGGACACTCATCGTAAGATATCATATTTATAATCATAAATTTATTTGGCTGTGAACGCCTATATATATTAAAGCATAATATATATTAACACAGAAAAAAACTTACATTAATTGCAACCTTTTGACTTTTTAAAAAAAAAATTACAGTTTTAAAATTATTAATATCTTTCTCGTTTTTACTATATGTGCTATTTCTTTCTGGCAGTGCTTTTATAAGATTTAAAATATACGGTAGATAAAAATATTTCATTAAAAATTTTTTTACTGATTGTACTCATGGTTAAAGTGTATCGGTCTACATTGAGTGGCCAATTATAATGGTCGGGGATGAGCATTTAATGTCTTACCATATCTCAGCTACAGGGCGCCACCAGGATATTTGAACATGGACAATTTATATAATAGGCAGATGTATACTGTTAAGATCTAAATTTTATATATTTTATTCTGACCATCAGCCCTTGCCACTAGCTCAGTGAGACGCCGAGATTTATAAAATATAAATTCTTATTTAAAAAATATTTTCAATATAAAAAAAAAATAAAAGAAGCCACTGCCAGTAATAACACACACAAACATTTATTAAACATATATAAGATTTAGAATCCTTTTAGTATCACTTTTACTTTAAAATTTAACTTACATTTTGACTTTTATTTTGGAATTTAATTTATGTTTTAACCTTTATTTTAGAAGTTCGCACAGATGAATTTAATATTTTATTAGAGTATTGAGTATGAATAGACTACATAGATTGCATTTGAAAAGAAAATATTGTATCCCTTATTTAACCTTAGGCCAAAAGTTCACAGCAAAACTAATGTCAATCTATCTGATATATCAATGTATTCAAGGCAGCATGAATACGACAGCAAAATACCATACTGTCAGGAATGCACATCTGAACAGCATGGTTATAGAGAAGACATTGTCTCTCATCCAGTACATGAATGTTACATCTTTCTGGCAAGAAGAACAATTAAAAAAAACTCCATAGGAAGGGATTGCGGTCCTTTTTGCGGACTTATGATCCCATTCCATAGGCAAAGGGGGTGATCCATGGAGCAGGGAATAATGTCTGTCTCTGATGGTCAATAAGAAATAGGCTTATTTTGCCCAAGTGCGGCATATAATGCGATTCTGCATGTAGTGGATCTCATACTACATTTACTAATTACACCAATATATCCAATTGACTAACCCAATTTAACTATGAAACAAATACCCTAAGATTTACCCTCCCTTAATTTAACTAATATAACTTTACAAATCTATGCAGCCATTCACGCCCGACTTAATTTAACATTTATCAAGTTTAGTTTAACAAAAAAAAAATCATAATAAAAACTTAAAAGAACGAGAAAAAAATAACTTAATGGAAATGATTTTAAAAAAATACATCAAATAAAATTAATTATTAATAATAATTTACATTGGTCAGATAGGATTCTATTTCTATTAAATACTGAAAAGGTTTTGATATTAAAGTTCTTACTGTTTGAAAATGTTCATTAGTTATATAGTTCTTACTGTTTTAAAAAGTTTATCTTTATCAGTTGCTTGCCATTTGGGATCCAGTGTTAATTGTCCCATATCCTGGGGAGACTGGAATGCTGTTGGCGATTTTATTTATTCATCTGGGGGTTCTTTACTTTTGCTGGTATTTTATTTCCGGGCCCCGATAGCCTGTAGTCCATAATATGGGAAACCGATGTCATTTTTTTAGAAAAACTGAAGGAGTTGAAAGTGCGTCTTTCAATCCCTTCTACAACTCTCTCCAACTTAACACATATCACACCTCTGCTTTCACATCTCTCTATATATATATTTTTTATTTCCAAACTTCCTTTTATTGTAAACTTTTGGATCCAGTGGACATTATGTCATGACGATGATGATCTTTTCATTGAGGTCCATTTCCTGAGGATTTCTTTTATTGTCTATTAGTTTCTATTGTTTTTTCTCTCCTATCTGATCTTTACTTATACATTTTGAAATGCCCAAGGGCTAGTTTACTTTTAACTAATTAAAATAATCATTTCCATTTTACACAATAGCATTAATTAAATTGTACGTTCTTAAAGATATATTTTTATCTTTAAATCTTTTTAAGTTTTTGTTGAAAATTTGGTTTTAAAACTTTTTTTTTAATAAAGTTTTCTTTTAATAATTTTTCATCTGTGCAATTTTATTTATATAAAGTTTAGATGGCTTTTGACTTTCAATTTTTATTTCTTAAAAAAAAAAAGTTTTTATTTGCGAACTTTTATTTTTAATGTCTAATTTTTAAAATAAATAATGTAACAGCATGTGTTCCCATTACAATATATATATATATATAATAGCTCTTTTGTTGGGGATCTTTTATTGAAGTAAAAGGGTTCTCTTTTACTTTAAACCCAAGTTCTTTTATGTATTTAACTCATAAAGCTATTTTTATAGGTGTGAGAATGTGAAAGAATAGCATCTTTTTTTATTTATGCAGAATACACAAAAGCTTTCTCTCACTATTTAATGGATATTATCTTCTCATTTCTATTAATTATTATAACAACAATCCACAGAAACATTTTATTTATCAACTCTTAAATAATTGACAAAACAAAAATGGAAATTCATCAAAATTCTCATACACAGTAATGATTGGATAAGTCTAGTAAGTAATGCTTCATTCACAATTCCTTTTTAGATGGTGATCACAGAATACTTTTACTTATAATAAGTTGTTTTGTCTTTTATTGATATATATTATTTGATGATCTCATTGTAAAATGCCAAGCACTTATTTGAAATCTCTAAGTATTAAGGAATATAGAAATAACTTTTTGCTATGTCAAGTATATTTTCAAATTATGTGCCTCATATTCATGGCTAATAATTCTTTAATCAAAGAAGCAGTAACAGAAATATATATAAAGCATGAAATTTCAATATCATATTATAAAATAAATGCATACCAATTAAATTATTAGTCAGTAATTATGAGACATGCATTTCAAAAGTGTGCTTGACAACAATTTATCAGGACAGCAACCACTTATTTTTTAGAGGTTTTAAACAAGCAAGTGTTATATATATAAAATTAAAATGGAATGTGGGGGGGGGGGGGATCATCATTTAGAATTTTCCAATGACTGGCATAATTTCTTTTGCTAAAAACAAAAGAGATCAGGTCTTTGCAAGTCTTTAAAAAAAATTCTGGTGCATAAACATAAATAGAGTCAGAATTTTTACACATTTTTCTTAAGACTAGTAGTACTTACAAAAAAATCATAAGACATTATCTGCCTGTGAAGAATTTTTTTTATGTCTATATCAGAGGTTTTTTTTTTAAGATTTGCAGAAAACTGACTTATTTTGTACATACCATAACATTTGCTACAACAGATATACATATTAAAACAGGCAAAAACTCACTATATGTATTGGTGATCATGTGATGTTTATTAGATAACATATGTAATATTTTTATATAGGATTTTCATATATGTAAGTGCCATTACCTTTCAAGAAACTGGATCTACTAATTGGTTTATTAAGACTGATTCACACAGTAAGTTAATATCTTAGAACATTTTTTAGTTAAAAATATTTTTAAATTAGCAATTTTCATTTAAAATATTCTTTTTATTATAATAATTTAATTAGCATGATTAAATCTTTCAGGAAATGCTAAAGAAAAAATTACAATGGTATTTAAAATTTTTTGATTAGTTATTTTAAAAATTGGAAATATTTACTAAAGTCCCTTATATATTGTATAAAACTACCCAACTATATCTATAGGATATGATGATAAAAGATGCTGATGATGAAGAATAAATGGAAAACCCTATAGGGAATGAGATTTGTTTGCAAAAAAAACTGGCAATAAATATATTGAGTGATTTTTTAAATTACCACAGTGATGAAATGATAATTCCATGCTTTAACATGGTGTTGAAATGATGCTAAGAACAGATTTATATATGTATTATCAACTCAAATGTTTTAAGTAACTATTAAATTTGAACAAGTAGATTTAATAGGAAGTTTATTCCTGTTCACATTATGAAGCTATTAATTTGATGAGTGCCATTATCTTCAAGTTTGAACCCAGAATAGGGTAGCCAGCTACATCATGCCTTATTGCTTCACATTCAAAGCACCTTGATCCTGTTTTATTACTCATCTACTTAAATTTCAACAAATAAACTCCAATTCTTCTATCAGTATATTTATGTAATAACAATAATGAAAAAAATAGTAGAAATTCTACATTTTGGAATGTATATTCCCTCTTTTGCATAAGCTTCTGCTGATATCTTGATCATCCAATTTTCAAAAACAAGGTGAATATTTTATTTATGGTAGCCAGGTTGGTCATTAGTACACAGAAGGTTGGGTACTATTTTAAAGTTAATATTAAGATAAATGTTTGATTAATTTGAAATATTTATTTACATCTTAAATCATAGTTGTAATGATAAATACTTTTAAAAAAACTTTTGTAGGACATTAATTATATTTTAATATAATAGATTCTCATTGCTGCTGGGAATCCAATATTGATGGTTGATCAGTCTTTCTATTAAAAAATATGATTGGGATTACCTTAAACTTAACACAATATGCATGTTTAAATGATTTTAATTTCAGCTATCATTATTCTACAAGCTCCAATTTTTTAATAATGTTTTAGTGTTTGTGTAGGCTACTATCTATAGTCATTATTTACAGTGATGATAGAAATGGGGATTTTAAAATAATATGACATAAGCAAAAATAAGATTGTCATTCATTATTTCTATTCATGATTATATTCACACTTGATGATGATTTTCATTATCATGCCACTTATCATATTTTTTTCTTTTGTACCTAAAAGATATGTATTTACTAGCAGTCAGTTTCCTGGATTTAAATAAGATGAAAATGTTTGGCAAACTTCTGTCTAGGTTTCAAATAATTTTTGATAATTATAATGTAATCGGGCTTGGCCACTTGATGGTGTTGTTGGCAGTCAAAAACAATACAATACAATGTTCGGGGCCGCGTTATTTTTAAATCGAATCACTGTTTTTTTTTTGGTTATTAATTTATTGATTGCTATAACTTTTTTTTTATTTAAAAAGTTGTTTAACTTTAATTTATATAACTTTTTTTTTATTTAAAAAGTTGTTTAATTTTAATTTTGGATTTAGTAAATGACAAGCTTTTTTTTATTTTTAAATCGCTGTTTTTAGAACTTTTTTTGCGATGTCTATTTAGCGATGTCTTTCACTTAATTATTGCTTTCTACATAACAAAACACAACTGTGTAGGGTTAGGGTTAGGTTTAGGGTTAGTTTTAGGGTTAGTTTAGGGTTAGTTTTAGGGTTAGTTTTAGGGTTAGTTTTAGGATTAGTTTAGGGTTAGTTTTAGGGTTAGTTTTAGGGTTAGTTTAGGGTTAGTTTTAGGGTTAGTTTAGGGTTAGTTTTAGGGTTAGTTTAGGGTTAGTTTTAGGGTTAGTTTAGGGTTAGTTTTAGGGTTAGTGTTCTGTTGTTTATAATGCTAAAATAAAAAATATCAATATCATAACCGTAGTCGGACAAAAGAAAGAAACTCAAACTTTTTTAAACAACAACACACATATAAATGTCTTCTTTACTTATCAAACATGTTTATAATATGTGCTTTCTATGAAATTTACAAAAAATCATGTATATTTTTATTGGACAGCATAAATACTCGGCTTCTGTTTTCGGCAACTGCGAAAAAAGTTACGATCGCCAGACATTTTATGAACTACGTGGTATTTCACGTGAAAACGAGATTTCGCACGTGAACTCGGCCAAATTCCTTTGATGTACTCTCGGAAAGCTTTTACACATTACACCTTCTCTAAATAAGGGTGTGGCCATTTGGAAAATTACTATAAAGTCAGGTTTCTTAAATTCATTACAAATACAAAGATTGTGTAACGTATATTGTAAAAATTTGACTAATAAAAATATACACACATATATATCAAACTGTACACGAAAGATAAGTGTGTGGATTCACAATAACTGTCGCAAAGCAGAAATAGGCCATATTATTCCTGCGTTATGTCATCATCAATGGCCTTCTAATGGCTAAGACAAACATTAGATGTTTTTTATAGCCATAATGAAGGCCTTGTAAACAGCATTTGTTAGGTGTTTTGGTGAGCCAGAACACCATCAAGTGGCCAAGCTCGATTAGGTTATAAGTACCTAATTTTTTTATTAAGGATTGGTGGAAAATTCTTACATTTAAGCCCATTTATTTTAAACATTTAAACTTTGATGTTTTTACATCCATATATACAGTCGGTGGACAGCTGGCTGAAAATAATACCAACAGCTGCTCATTATTCTAATATTTTACATCATCCATAAGCTCAAATAAATGGCTTTGACTTCTTCCTTTTTTTTCTTTTTTGTAATCGGATTAAATCATTATATGAAATTATCTTACCAGTAAACTTAGTGATATTTTAACCAGGCATTATCTTGCCTATCCACAAAGCATGGGCCATTTTATAAATTCCTAAACATTTACATTGTAAAATAGGCATTTAAACAATTTTTAATTCTACATTTAATATATATATCATCAATATAAAGTTAATTAACACTTCTTTAACACTTTAAGCAAACAATCTTTATTTACTTATAATAGTTTTGACTGTCATAACAGTCTTCTTCAGATCTATAACAAAAATTATACAAATATTACATCAATACAACCAAAATTCTTATTCTTTATATTTTCATATATATGTGAAATATATATCATCATGTACTGTATTTTAAGATAAACATCAAAGAATTTCTTTTATTTGTTTTTATACATACACATAAGGAAATATATTAAAATATGTTTTAACATAAAGCATTAATTAACTATTTTCATTGACTGATAATGCCCCAATCAACAGCTATTCATTTTATATTCCATACTTGCACAAGTCTAGAGAACAAATGCCTATTTTAATTAGTTTTATTTAATTTTTTATTATATTTTTAATGAAAATATTATTTGCAAATTCGTTTGAACTGTTAAAGCACCAATGATTTTGAGATGCATGGTGTATCCTAAATTTATAATATGAATGGTAAAATTCTCTGTGATTATAAATGTTTGGTTTTGAAACAATTTATTTCCATTCATGGAAAGTAACTTAACTATTCTCATTTGTCTGATTATCAAGTTTGGCATTTCTATGAAAGTATGAAGTCATTTTTTTTCTATTCATAAAAATTCCATTTTACATTAATATTTTAAAATATTTTATCCTTTTACATTTATTACCTTTTTTCTTTTTAGCAATTCCTTGGACTAATGACACGATTTTTGAATGGTTTTAAACATTGTAAACAATTTAGAAAATTAATAAGATTTGTTTAAAAAATGTTATTAAATTGAAAGAAAAAAATCTTTATACTGATCTCTAAGGAGTTACCAAATAAATAAACAGATTTTTTTAAAATGCTTTTATTGGAGTTGGAAAATGGCTTGTTTATTAAGTTTTGTTCTTTTTCAAGTTAGAATGAAATTTTAAATTGATGTTTAATATGTTTAAATTCAGAAGAATTGCTTGAAATTTGGTACTTGGAATATTCATATTTTCAGTAGATCATCTAGTTACTTAGATATGAACAGAGGGTGAGAAAATATTAAATATATTCAGTAATTTCATGTATCTCAGTCAATAATTATTTTTAAAACTTTCATTTGTTTTAAATAAGACAAGAAGTGTATAAAGATTTTTTATTTTTATAACATTTTAAAATCAATATTTAATATATTTAAGTTCAATGTAACTTGTTGAAATTTTATACATTTGTTTAAAATGTCTATGAAACTGATAAGACATATTAATTTTTTTAAATAAATCATTTAGTTTCTTAGATATGAGAAGTGGGGGAAATGTTTTAAATAATGCTCACTATCGATTTTATTTGTTACAATTGCAATATTCATTTAGGTGATAAAAAAGTTGTTTATAATATAGTTTTGTTAAGCTTTTTTTAAATAAAAAGAAAAAAATGTCAACAACAGTTTTAAACATAAAGAGTATATATATTAACAATTTTTTTAAAAATAAAAATATTTTATATATATGTACACATACTAAATATGATATATATAAAGACTATAATATTAACTTGCAGACATATCTAGTGATATATATTGTAATCAAAAGTCTATCCAGATTGTAACAGGCAGAATTAATGATACAACACAAAACTGTTACTGTATAATTGGGTCACAGCCAGGATGTACCATGAAGACTATCACATCAGTACATGAAGATATATTTACATTACCCAAAATAAATTGTGTGACTATTTAATTAATTCTTATTCTCACTAATGACTGTATCTTAAAACTACACTTCAAAACCCGAATTTATGATTTTTATTTACGTGAGACTTTATGGCCGACCATGAACAAAATGACATGATCTGTAAACTACTAAATATTACTTTTCCAGGGTTATATTACTACCAACTATCACATGGTAAATATAAGCCATTTAACAAGACAGTGAAAGTTATAGTCAGCTTCACGACATAATTGGCTGTAGTTCAGATATACTCAGGATTTTAATACAGAAATCCATGTAGAATATTTGCTTTGCAATAACTGGTAAGCATATCAACTTTAGGTTCTTTTCATCATTAATCTAAATTTATAATTAAATCAATAGGAATGAAACTCTTATTGTAATATGTAAATCATAAATGATAATATTAGAAAATAGGTTCCATCATCATACTGGCTAGCAAACTTATTTATTGATTTAGATCCTAATATCACAAAATATCAATAGAAGTAACTAAAGTGATGGAGAAGGTAAATGGAATTTTATTATATTCTGTACATCACTAATTACTCAAGAACAAAAGCATTAAGATATTCTTTTATAATTTCAGTAAACCTTAGATACATTATCAGGGACAACATGTGATCTGTTTAATATGGTGGATTTTCTGCTTTTTATGAATGACAAATAGCAATGCACACTTAGGTTAAATTATGTAATTAACATTTATTTACAACTCCCTTAATATTAAATAAATAATTGATTAATACAATATTTACAAAATTAAATAAACAAAAAATAAAATAAAAGACTACCACATATACTTGTTTCTATACTTGGATAATGTACTGTACCGGTCGAACATGTATATCCATTCAACAAGACTTAGAATCTGGGCAAAAGTACCCTGAATCCAATCATGCCCGAGATACCCAGGTCAGGAGCAATCATAAATTCTAACCTGTTTTCCCATTCCCTAAATCTATAACAATATGGATAACACCCATGGTATCATGTAAATTAATTATTTCGTGGCCCGGAGCTGCAGCGTATTACATGAGACCTACAATGATGATGATGATTTTTGGAGATATTGAGTGAACCAAGAGATAGCTTAACTCAGATCTAAAAAACTATATTAACTAAATGATAGGATTCGACTACAAGATAATATTCTGACACAGATTTATTAAATGATTCAGACATTTATCCTTTCCGATTTCACTCTGCAGATTGAGTTTACAAAAGAATCAAAATATATTTACCATTGGTATCTTTAATACAGACAGATACATAGTGCAGTTGCGTATATAAAAATATTCAAAAATTTACATGATTTATTAATAATGAAGTAACACTAATGATTTTGTTTTGATACATTTATATAGTGCGGGAGTGTATGTAGAAATCTTCAAAGTTACATGTTTGTGAATAAATAATAAAATTACATTTAATCGTGGTTTTGTTTTAATATGATTATATAGTGCATGAGCTCATGTAAAAATACTCAAAGTTTACATGTTTTATAAGTGAAAGATAAAATAGCATTTAATATTGATTTTGCTTTAATACAGTTCGATAGTGTGGGAGTGCACGTAAAAATATTCAAAAGTTTACATGTTTTATAGATGAATGCTAAAATAGCACTTAATATTGATTTTGCTTTAATACTGATTTTCGTTAACACAATTAAAATATTCAAAAGTATACTTCATTGAGATAGTACATTTATCTGGTGGTAGACGAAATTCATATATATAATAACCTTGAGGCAGGAATACAATTGCAAAGGTTTTGCTAATTTATCAATAACTTAGCCATGGTATTACATGTAGACACTTTTCATTAAGATTATTTTAACAAAGTAATTCATAAATTTCAAGGCATATTGAACTAAATATTTTTACTCATACAATATCTTTGAATCAAACTTGTGAAGCGAACTTGGTACCTTTGCTTGATTGTAGGAGGGGGGAGAGCAATTTAAAATAATTGGATCAAAACTCCAACAAAATTACTTAAGAGATAAATGGTTAGTAGGTGTATTATCACTATAGACTTTTCTAACTAGGCATAAGATAAATACAAGGCGGGGATGGAAGATACGGCATCTTGGCCAATTTACACTTTATAAATCAAATAACGATGATGAAGTATGCCACTTCATGTGGACTAATAGTTAGAAAGAACTTTCTAGGTGTGAAGTTGCAATGGTCCAGCATATGGCTATCCACACAGAGATCCCACAATGCTAGCTAAACATATCCAAGAGTTAGGTCATACTCCTGATTTGGACATACGATGAAATAATTCAAGATTCCCTGGAGTGAGGTACAGGCAGGGCCGGATTTTCCTATAGGCTAACTAGGCTTCAGCCTAAGGCCTCAAGATCAATAGGGGCCTACATTCAAATTGTTAGAAAAATTAAAATTACACTATTCTAAAAACAGTGAACACTGAACTGAAAATAAGGAGAAATTCTACGCATATGACTAATAAACCAACATAAAAATGTATTGGTTAAGATCAACGCATTCTGCTCATTGGGTCTGTTCATTTGTATATACTATATTGCACCAAATTATAGTTCATATGTTCACTGATTGCTATGGCAAATATTGACATGCCTTATTCTACTATGTTCTGGTTTGTTCTTGCATAAATAAAGTGCAGATTGGTGTAGATTGGAACAGACAAACGAACAGACCTATTGATACCCCGACATTCAGTTATATTTATGTTACTTCGATAATATGAAACACATGTTAATGTTATTAGAAAAGATTATTATTTTAGGATTGCATACACGATCATTTGATTCTCACCTTTTGAGTTCAGTAGGTTTAATACTTTAGTGAAGTGTTTATAGACTATTGAAAAAATTTTTGTGACAATATCTTCATTTCACGGAATTCTAAGTAAGTTCTTAACATATGTTTTAATTTGCATATTTAAAAATGTATATTACATGCTTTATTTTATATTTTCATGATTATATATATATATATAATTCATTATTCATAATTGCTATTTTTTTCAATAAGACAAAATAACAGTTCCATACAATCTTGATTGAAAAATAATAATTTAGTTTCATTATTAAATTAAAGATATTTTGGAAATATTTTTTAAATTGACTAGTGTTTGAAATTCAGAAATTATGAAATTAACATTTATTATTTTATAAACAATGACTATTATAAAAGATGCGCTATTCATGGAAATGAGTTTTTGTTTTACTTCAATTTATTATTCGACAATGAATTGTTTATTGAAAATTTCGATAAACAAAAGAAAACTTACCACAGTTCAAATACGTAAAATGTTATTGTTCGTATTAATAATAAATAATTAACTTTTATTTATGCACAAAAATTAATAAATCAAATATTTTGTTCTAGATTCTAATCTAAGAGTGAGTAAAAGATTTGAAAGTGGCACTTGCAAATGCAAGAAAAAGAAGCTAACACCGATTACTGCTTACACTAACACTGATTACTGCTTACATGCATGTGCCAACTAGTACTACTCAATTGGAAGCAATGCAGCACATTGTATGTGAGGACACAGCTGTTGCACCAACTCAAAGTGAAAATATGGAACTAATTCAAGAGCAACTTACTGAACACGAATATACAAATGAGCCACATGAAAATAATACGAATATTCAGAATTTTTTTCAGACAACTAATGATAAACACCATGTTCAAGATGTTGCAAATTTAGACAGTGATGTCAAATATATGTCTACTGTAACAGATGTTGGCTTGTGGACAAATTTATCACAACATGATGTATCATATTGGGTAGAGAAGGGCCCTTCTCAAGTTCATTATCACTGTGGACCATTTTTAAATTCTAAGCGAGAATATAAGAATAAGTCCAAATTTTGTACAAAAAGCAATTTTTTATTCAACAAAAGCCAATGGAGAAAAATATACCCTAGAATGGCTTGTGTACTCTCCCTCAAAAGGCCGCATTTTTTGCTTTGTTTGTAAACTCTTTCCAAATATTGCATCTTCTGCAACAGCATTAACTTCTGAAGGGTTTAATGATTGGAAAAACCCTGTTATCATTAAAACTCATGAAAATTTGGAAAATCATAGGGATGCTATGTTAACGTACTTAACAAGAGCAAAAGGGAAAACTTTAACTTCAAAGCTAGAGGAAGAAATAAGAAAAGAGCAGCAATACTGGCATTACATTATAGAAAGAGTTTTCACTGTAATTTGCACTCTTGCAGAGTGAGGCTTATCATTTAGAGGAGACAATGAAAAGTTTGGAACACCAAATAATGGCAATTACTTTGGTCTTCTAAAGCTAGTAGCAAAATTAAATCCATTTTTAAGAGATCATATCGATCGATATGGAAATACTGGCTCAGGAAAACCTTCATATCTGTCTAAAACTCTATGTGAGGAAATTATTCAACGTATGACAAATAAAGTGAAAGACACAATTGTGGCGGAAGTGAAAAAGCTATTAGCTTTTTAGTAGATTCCACTCCTGACATATCTCATACTGATCAGTTGACATTAACTATATAAATATGTGTCACCTGAAGATGGTTTGCCAACTGAGAGATTTTTAACTTTCCTTGAGCTAAAAGAGCACTCAGGGGAAAGCATAGCTGATTTAGTATTTAACTATGTCACTAATGAACTTGAAATTGATTTTAGAAAATGCCAAGGATAGTTTTATGATAATGCAGCCAATATGGCTGGTAGATACAATGGTATGCAGCAAAAAATAATCGAAAAAAACAAGTTTTCAAGATTTGTTCCATGCGCTGGTCACTCTTTAAATTTAGTAGGTCATTTAGCTGTTGATTGCTGCCTTGATGCTGTTACTTTTTTTGGTGTTGTGAATGAAGTTTATATCTTTTTTTCATCTTCCACAAAAAGATGGGCAGTTCTGAAATCACATTTGAAACCTCATTCTAAAGTGCCTAAATATTTATCAGACACTAGATGGGAGGCACACATAAAAGCTGCAGAAGCTATTTTAGAAAATTACAATGATATCACTGATGCACTCAATTATTTACATTCAGATAATAATACAAAGGGTAATACTAGATTGAGGGCCAACAATCTTTTAGAGAAGATGGAAGAATTTGAATTTGTGTTTATGCTCCATTTCTGGAATCGAATACTGAGACATTTTTCAAAAGTAAATAAAATTCTTCAAAGCCCTAATATTTTACTTAGTAATTGTGCAGATTGGTACAGGTCACTTTTGGATATTTTACATGGAATTAGAGAAGATTTTGATGCACTTGAGCAACAACCAACTGCCAGAAAGATAATAAGAAGTAAAAGGCAGTGGAATTACGAAAATTCATCTGACCCTGATGCCTTAGACGAATTCTCTTCAAGAGATAAATTTAGGATTAAATCATTTATTCCTATATTAGATGCACTAGAATCAAATTTAGGAAGAAGAGCTTCTGTTTATGATGATATAGTGAAAATATTTTCCTCTCTTGCTGATCTTACATTATCAAAGGTAGAACTTCAAAGAGGTGTTGAGCTGTTAATGCAAGAATACCGAGATGTCAACCAAAATCTTACTGAAGAACTATTTCATTTCCACACATATGTGAGACAAACACATAAACCTTCAAAAAATTCCACATTGTCACACACAGACTTGTATCAAATAATATTCAAAGAAAATATTCAAGTGGCCTTCCCCAATGTGGAATCAATCTTATGGCTGTTTCTCAGTTTAATAGTCACTAATTGTACTGGAGAAAGGTCATTTTCAAGACTTAAAAATATCAAAAATCAATTAAATAGCACAATGACCCAGACGAGGTTGTCTTCATTGAGTATTTTGTTCATCGAAAATGAGACCTTCAGAAAAATAGATTTTGATGAACTTATAAAAGAATTCTGTGTGAAAAAGTTTAGAAAAAAATTCTTCTAATCTACTATTTCATTTTAAATGTATACTTGGATTGAATCAGTTCTTAAATAAAATAACTATTAACATAAAATTTAATATAATATACAATTTAATATTTTCTTTTTTGTGATCTGGATTTTGTGGAATAAAGTTCCACTTTTGGTTTAGTTTAAGACTTAAAGTTCATAATAATTCATACTTAAACTTTAAATGTGAATTATTATGAAATAAATTTATCTGAATTGAATTAGGTTTAATCTTTAATGTATTGAATATATTTTATTTAATTTGATAGAAAATATGATAATTTTTATTGCGTATTTTATTTTTGTAGTCAAAGATTTTCATTATTTGAATTTTGTTTCTTTGTAAATGGTGTGTACTATATATGGTGCTGAGAATAAATGTCCAAATAAGTGTTCTCGCCTTTTTTTAATTTATTATCTGTGCCACATTTTTTATAAAGGTTAGTACTTTAATGGGCAACCCCTTTCTCATGTCTTATCCAACGTTGGTGAACTTAAACCAAATAATATCGATCTCAAGAAATGGACAAGTGAGCCGAACCGTAGACTAGATGGAATTTCTATGGCTGTCTAGTCGCCATAACACCTGTAGGTAATATTTAAATATTACCCACCAAAGAAAATTCTGATATGAATTATTTATACAAGTATTGTTTACTTGATGCAAATTTTAAGTGTTGTTTAAATAGGAGTTAAGATAAATGAATAAAAGTTTCCGGTAGCCCTTGTATCTTGAGAAAGATCTAAATATAAAAAAAAATATCTACGGGGGAATATATTTATGAGCGTCAATTTATCGATGACCTCAAGCATCAAATTCACTGTTACGGTGAGAATTATATTTCCCGATTAACGAGGTGCCTGACCCAAGCTAACTCACTCCTAGGGTGGGGAGGAAAACCTATCGGATAAACGGAGATAATAACACCAAAAAAATTATAGGTTTGTACTTAATTTATAATGCACTCATAGACATATCCGCTTACCTCAGACATATTTGAATCATCAGAATTTATTTAGCAAATGAAGTGATTGGAAAATGTAAACGATAATTATTGAATAACTTTAATGCAAAGGTAAATCTGTACTAAATTTTATTATTAATATCTAAACACTATCTATGTAAATCAACTCTTATCCCTCCCATTTAAAATATATAATAAGTTCCCAAATCATAAATGAAACAATAAAACATTTAATTTATAATAAACACATATTAATTTATATATATAAGAAAGAAAAATCTTACTATACAGTTGTATGCAATAATTTTATGTTATGAAATAATTTAAGAAAGTTTGTTATTTTCGAGGGTAGCTATAAGCAATTCTGAGTTATATAAAAACATAGTTCACTTTACCTGATGAAACCCCGGGGTATGGGATTAGAATGTAATGAAGCATATCAAGTGGATTTCCATGATCTAGTAGTATTTGAAGTTGCCTTATGAAAGCGCAATATATAATTTCTTTCTACAGAGTCCGATATTTAGGTGTCCATAAGTAATGGCGGAGCCGTAGGTGGAGTCTTGTCTAATATAATTTTCAAATCAAATAAATTCATATTTTGGGATGTACGATTCTTTTCTATTTCATTTTATGTTCAGCAATCCGAAGTATTCGCTAGGTTCCTAGGTTCTTCAGCGGGCAGGCAGTTTATAGTCAGTTTGCATCGGCTGCAGGTGATGAAGCCCTTTACGTATGGTCCTTACCCCATCATGTTAAATTTTTTTTTCTATATCTTTATGAATCTGTCTCTCTCAGTGGTCACAATCTAACTGAACTTGTCTTTTTCCTTTCTCAAATTCTCATTAATTAATTTTTTTTCTAATTAATTTTCATTTCTCAGACAAAGGAATTTTTTTTATCGGATCTCTAATCTAATTCTTCTTCTTTGAATAGGTTTTCCTTTCCAAATTACTTTTACTTCTTTAAATTTACATTTCCATTGTTTTGGTGGTGCCGTCATTCCTGGTATCTATTCTTTTTGGTCAAACATTCTTTGGTTTTTTCTTGGAATTTTATTTTTGCAGTAATTAGCGATTGTGATTCAAACACAGAATTGCTTGAAGGCACATACAATATTTCCTTTTCGCTACCCTCGTTAATTTGAAATATAATTGAAACTTAAATCAATATTCTAAACAATATATAACATATTTGCGCACAACTGTAATTTTGTCAATTTGTAATATTTTAAAAGTAAAACATTCTAAATAAATAATGCTTACTAATCAATCCCTTCCCCATTTATTTTCTAACAAAAAAAAAAAAAGAATAATAAAGAAAAAGAGTTTAAAATTTACTTCACGCACGTATATATATGTATAATTATATATATTTTTAACCCTTTATCGCCCGCTTGAATATATATCTGTATTGAGGGTAATGCGTACGTGCTTTTCACTTTCTTGTAACAGGGTTTGAACCCAGCTACAGTTACAATGCCCCCTGTTGGAAAGACTTCAAAATGGGGTATACTTATTTTGAGGTCTAGAATAATGATATCTATAAAAAAATTCCCACGATTTCTCTTCTTTTTCTTTTTCCATACATATATCCTTTGTCCACGCTTACTTCCACCTACGTTAATGGTAAAATACCTTTCATACATGTTTTGTTCACACTTACTTCCCCCCACCATAAAGTTAAAATATCTTTCTATGCCTTCTAAGTTTTCACTTGGTGCCTCGCAATTTCTCTTCTTTTTCTTTTTTCATACATATATCCTTTGTTCGTGCTTACTTCCACATACATTAATGGTAAAGTATCTTTCATGCATCTTTTGTCCCCACTTACTTCCCCATTCATCAAAGTCAACATATCTTTCTAAGCTTTTTAAATTTTCAATTGTTGCATTGCCCATTTGCCCTGTGCACACTCTAATTTTCAGGAACTGGTTTACCTGTGACTGTGATATCGAGCATGTAACAGAATCCTCCTTGTCTTCTACTATACTATTTTCCTCTACTTGGTCTTTCTTTTTTCTTACTTCCTCTTTCTTTTCTATCTTGGCTTTCATTTGCCCTTCTTCTAGGTTGTCTTCTCTTCGGATTGGGTTTTCTTCCTCTTTGCCTTCCCCTAACTGCTCATCAAGTTTCTTTTCTATTACTAGCATTCTAACCTCTTGCTTTTTTTGCATCTCTAACAACATATCCTGTTTTTCCTTCATTTCCTCAAATCTTAATTCCATTCTTTCTGCCATCTCCTGTAACTTTCTCATAATAATATTCAACATATCGGTTTCCCCTGCTTTATCTGTGAGATACATAAATTTTTTTCTATATATATATATACATGCCGGGCTCCTCACCCCAGCTCACAAAATACTATGCTGACTGTTACCTGCCTTACTGTTGAACCTCTACCTCTCACTCCTATTTTCTCCCCTGTCTGGTGCTTTATTTTCTAAAGCAATATTTGCGAGGCAAAATAATTAAACTCACACAAAAATGAAACAAATAATCAATTAATTTATTTTTATTAACCTGCCGTTCTCCTACTTTCGTAGCCCCAAACGTTGGAAAGCCATTTTTAACAGGCAACCCCTTTTCCACGTCTTATCTGACATTGGGGAACTTAAACCAAATAATATGAATCTCTAAGAAATGGACAAGTGAGCCAAACCATAGACTAGATGGAATTTCTATGGCTGTCTAGTCACCATAACACCTGTAGGTAATATTTAAATATTACCCACCAAAGAAAATTCTGATAAACATTATTTATACAAGTATTGTTTACTTGATGCAAATTTTAAGTGTTGTTTAAATAGGAGTTAAGATAAATGAATAAAAGTTTCTGGTAGTCCTTGTATCTTGAGAAAGATCTAAATATAAAAAAAATATCTACGGGAGAATATATTTATGAGTGTCAATTTATCGATGACCTCAAGCGCCAAACTCACTGTTACGGTGAGAATTATATTTCCCGATTAACGAGGTACCTGACCCAAGCTAACTCACGACCAGGGTGGGGAGGAAAACCTATCGGATGAACGGAGATAATAACACCAAAAAAATATATAGGTTTATACTTAATTTATCATGCACTCATAGACATATCCGCTTACCTCGGACATATTTGAATCATCGGAATTTATTTAGCAAATGAAGTGATTGGAAAATGTAAACGATAATTATTGAATAACTTTAACGCAAAGGTAAATCTGTACTAAATTTTATTATTAATATCTAAATGCTATCTATGTAAATCAACTCTTATCTTTCCCATTTAAAATACATAATAAGTTCCCAAATCATAAATGAAACAATAAAACATTTAATTTAGAATAAACACATATTAATTTATATATATAAGAAAGAAAAATTTTACTATACAGTTGTACACAATAATTTTATGTTATGAAATAATTTAAGAAAGTTTGTTATTTCGAGGGTAGCTATAAGCAATTCTGAGTTATATAAAACATAGTTCACTTTACCTGATGAAACCCCGGGGTATGGGATTAGAATGTAATGAAGCATATCAAGTGGATTTCCGTGATCTAGTAGTATTTGAAGTTGCCTTATGAAAGCGCAATATATAATTTCTTTCTACAGAGTCTGATATTTAGGTGTCCATAAGTAATGGCAGAGCTGTAGGTAGAGTCTTGTCTAATATAATTTTCAAATCAAATAAATTTATATTTTGGGACATACGATTCTTTTCTATTTCATTTTATGTTTAGCAATCCGGAGTATTCGCTAGGTTCCTAGGTTCTTCGGCGGGCAGGCGGTTTATAGTCAGTTCGCATCGGCTGTGGGTGATGAAGCCCTTTACTTATGGTCCTTACCCCGTCATGTTAAATATTTATTTTCTATATCTATGAATCTGTCTTTCTCAGCGGTCACAATCTAACTGAACTTGTCTTTTTCCTTTCTCAAATTCTCATTAATTAATTTTTTTTCTAATTAATTTTCATTTCTCAGACAAAGGAATTTTTTTATTGGATCTCTAATCTAATTCTTTTTCTTTGAATAGGTTTTCCTTTCCAAATTACTTTTACTTCTTTAAATTTACATTTCCATTGTTTTGGTGGTGCCATCATTCCTGGTATCTATTCTTTTTGGTCAAACATTCTTTGGTTTTTTTCTTGGAATTTTATTTTTGCAGTAATTAGCGATTGTGATTCAAACACAGAATTGCTTGAAGGCACATACAATATTTCCTTTTCGCTACCCTCATTAATTTGAAATATAATTGAAACTTAAATCAATATTGTAAACAATATATAACATATTTGCGCACAACTGTAATTTTGTCAATTTGTAATATTTTAAAAGTAAAACATTCTAAATAAATAATGCTTACTAATCAATCCCTTCCCCATTTATTTTCTAACAAAAAAAAAAAAAAAATAAAGAAAAAGAGTTTAAAATTTACTTCACGCACATATATATATATGTATAACTATATATATTTCTAACCCTTTATCGCCTGCTTGAATATATACCTGTATTGAGGGTAATGCGTACGCGCTTTTCACTTTCTTGTAACAAGGTTCTAACCCAGCTACTGTTACAGTACCAATAACAACATGTTTCATTTAACATATTGATATATATCACAGTAATGATGTATTTTATTATCTCTCATGTAATTTACAAACTTAAAAATGGGAGGTGAAAGGGCCTCATAAGTGGAATAGCCTAGGGCCTCTTTTCATCTAAATCCGGTCCTGGGTACAGGCGAATCAAAAATGACAAGATTCCCTGGGGTGAGGTATGGGCGAGGTATGAGTGAATCAAAAGAAAGTCACTTCCTAATCTATGCAAACAATGCAGTGATCGTAGTAATCTCTTTTTTTCCCAAAAAAGTAACCTTTATTAGTTGAAAGATTACAAAAATTTTCGGGTACACTTACCTGTTGAGGATTACAAAGTGTTTAATGTTACATGGTAAAACAATTATTTACAAGGTTTATATGAAGTGCATATGCTCGATAAAAATTTATGTCCATACAAGGGTTACTATAATTTTGATTAATGTGTATCTGTACATGGATAATAAACTCTTGACCCGCAGCCAAGCCATGTCAAGACTATTATAGGTACCTCTTTCTTTCAATTAACAGTCCAAATGTGCAGGGACAACATTTGGTCTACTGCCCAAAATTGGAAAGCCAACTAGGTAAAAACTAACAAGTAACAAGCACAGATGTGCACTGCCCAAAACCAACCTATCAAGAGTACAGCAGCTGACCAGAGCAAGAATGGCACTGAGACTTTGACCAGGTATCCTCCTGGCAGGTTTTCCAGGTAGTGGCAATAAATTGTTAACAGCCTGCACCAATAAACCTAGCCCCTAATGACCGCCACCACCTCTGAGGAAGAAAATAGGAGTGCAGACCCATGCCTGCAAAATTATTGCAGCAACAACTCCATCAAAGCTACAAAATATGTCAGTGGTCCAAAGCAGACCAACCACCTTACAAATGCTCTAATTTTAAAGTTAACTAAGGAAACAAAAATAATAATGAGCTCAAATCAACACTGTCCTAATAAACAATCCATCAAGGCGGTGCAGTAGCCTCTCATGGCAAAGTTCAATGGAGAGCAGTGACCCTCACCTGGGCTTGGCAGTGATGGTTGACCAACCCCACAAATGAACCAAGCTCCTCATGACCACCCTACCATACATGAAGAAAAGAAGAGGAGTGCAGACCCATGCCCACCAATGCAACAGTGGATTCATTGTAATCTGTAATCAAACCAGATTTACTTGCACATCATGAGTATATACACAATCTGTCCATATCACATTGCACACTGAGGTCAATAGAGGTGAAAGTCTGTAATCATTACCAATCTCCTGTGTCTGCAAATGTTCACAATATCTGTTCAACCCATCCAACCATAAATACCTTCAGGGTTTACTATGATTCTTTTTTGTTGAAACTAATTGGATTCTGCTTCTTTAGATTGAATTCTGGGTCTTGGTTAGTAGTCGAGGATTCAGTTGTATAATCTGAAAGTTTGTTGTTAAACTTTGGAATAATTTCAATAATAGTTGAATTAAAAGAGGATGAATCATTTGTGGCTTCAATGTCTCTGTTTAGGTCTGAAACATCATTTAGACTAATGTTGCCTTTAAATCATTGTTTTGTAGCTTATGAATCATTTCATTGTAATTTTGTGTTGATTTGAATATTTTTTTATTTTTCGTGGTCCCCCAATCACACCGGAAATGGGCTAATAACTTCTGTTGTGATCATCGGAGAAATTTTATTTTTGTGCAGGAATATAGCTTAAGTCCTAATCTATAATGTTTAATTCTAAAATTGAGATTGAATTAAAATTCAAAATAATTTATTCTCTCTGGACTGATTTGCCGTATTCTGCAACTTCCGGTTGACAGACGATATAGTAATTTTATTCCTATGAACAACTTAGCACTGGGATTTCTTTTTTCCTTAATTTTATGATTAATTTTTGTATTTATAATGTTCCTTAGGCTGTTTTATGTCCTCCCTGATTGGTTTTCAGTCATGGAAACTTGTTTAATATAACTAATATCTGATGCAAGGATGAAGATCTTAAAACTATCTTTGTTAGCATTTTTATTTTTAATATTTTCAATGAGATTTGATGTCCAAAATGCTTACTCTTTTTATTCTATGAATAAGATTAGGATTTCTAGTGTCTCTACTTTTTTTAGAATAATTTGGTTTCATTTAAAAGTATTTTCCAAAGATTTGTTACTCTAATGATTCTAAGAATTACTTAACCTAGCTTTTGCCTATTGCTAATGGCAGCCATTTACATAAAATGGAACAAAAGGTAATTTTAATTATTCTTGAATGAAAACTGTTTTAAAATTTCTTGTAAAGATTAAAAAACAATAAAACAGGTATTCACTTACATCTTAGTAAACTTTTCTTTTATGAATTCGCAACTAGACTATAACATTGGTGAATAAAACTGGGAGCCTGTAACAGCATGAACTGGAGTCTCAGGCTCTCTCTAGTGGACTGATCTTTTGGACATTTAAAGATAATAGTTATAGCCTATGAATGGTTTAATAAATCTACAGTGCGAATACATTTTCCATACTTCCATATAAAATTATAAGAATGATTCAATAAACTTTTAGTCATTTTAATATAGTTTAAATCTCTCCTCCCTTCTAACTTATTTTTATTTAGAAAAGAGAATATATTAGCGTAATTTAATACGCTAAGTAAAAAAAAAAAATTATTCGCCAACTTTAGTGAACTTAGACACATCAATAAAGAAAACAAAAAAATCTATAAATATACTCCAGAGAAAATAAGAATTGTATTTAAATGTATTAACAAAACCGCATGACTACTAGTAGAAAAACCTTTTATTATTCATTAACTCAAACCTACGAGCTTAGTGAAGTATTACTAAAATAAATGATTTAATAAAATCGACCCCTCCCCCTATTTCTATAGAAATAAAAATACAGCTCATATGATTGGAGTTAATCAATATTCTACATTTCATATACATATATGACATCAAAATAACTATTAATATCAAAATTTTACCACACTACAAAAAAAAAAAACAATTATAAAAGCAAGCGTGAGTCGGATGATTAGAATTACATTTAAATAATTTAGGGTTAAGAATCGATAGACATATCTGGCAAGTTATTTAAGAGATGAATTAAATGATAAAACAAATTCTAATTTATATAATTTAGACAGGCAAGAGATTAGCAGTAATAAGCATTGTAAATGGACACCTACATGTTTAACTATAGCAGTGATGTCTTCAAGGTAGTTCAGGTACACATTCTTCTTTGGACAGGCATCAACTCAGTTGCTGGTGGCATGATGTCACTCAGGCTCAGCATGGTAAGGAGATCGTCTCAGGTGGCTTGAAGTCCCTTTCTACTCAGACATTCTGGGAATGACTGACGTGGAATAGTTTAGCAACAGTCACTTAAATTTAGCTCTTCCTCTTTTTTTGGGTTCAGATCCAGCAGCATTTATACTCTTTTTCTAATGATGTTAGAAAGCACTTAGCTGCCAGACCCAAGGCATCCACTTAGCAGATCTGGAGTTTTCTGACTGGATGCATCTTTTGTTTGAATAAGATTTAAAGACAATGCAATCTTTCTCGAATGATTGCTTTAAAATGTAGACTGTGATTTTAAAACAGATTTAAAATGGATAAATTTCCACTACTGGATTTTTCAATTATTTTATGAAATTATCATATGTTTTAGATGGGTAAATAGGTTTCCGGCAATCGTCTTAAGTATATTTGAGAATCTTCTGACAAGGATTGCGTCATCTTCAATTCTTCTGACCGCCATGACTTAAATAAATAACCTATTAAATATAATTTTTGAAATATACATTAAACATATAAATTTTTATTTGAAATATATTTTAATGATAATCTCCCATCACCTATAATATATACACACCCTTTATGCACTCATATGAATTAAAATAAAATAAAATATTCGCTTATTAAAATTAATCATTTTAAGATATTTATATATATATCTATGTCAGTTATCACTTTATTAGTTTAAAAACAAAATATATGCATTAATAAATATGTATACATGCGTAAGGATGGAGTTTGAATATGGTTTGGTGGTGGGAGATTTTGAATGGGCTGTAAAGCTCGATCTGACTATCAGGTCGACTGCTTCAGTACATGGATTAGATTAATAAATAAATAAAATAAAATCACATATAATTGTTTCTATACATTGAGTAATGTACATGAATTTCAAATAAATGCAATATAAGATTTTATCATAAATGGGTTTGATTTCAGCTCCTATAGGAGAGAAGATGGGTTCAAACAACTAGCCAATAACATCTCCAACATGTCAAAATCAGAACCAATGAACCTATACTTCAGATTTATAATAATAATAACAACAACAACAACAATAATAACAATAACAACAACAACAATTGGTATTAATGAACCTGTGAAAATTGATCATGATGTGACAATGAATGAAAAAAGGAATTTGAATTTCAACTCAGCTGGAATATCATATAATTGACCTATAACACATTATGACAATAATTCACTTGAATGCCCTTCTATGGCTGATAACTGAACATGTGAGATCAACATAAAAGATGGAGGAAACAATGTAAGCATCATAATGTATGGAGACTCTGCTCACACATACATTTATACAACAAAACGCAATGATATACTTGTAGATGCACTCAACCACACAAAGAAATAAAGCATTCAGTACCCTGTGGGTTTTCTAACCATCATCAGAGCGACTAGCACAATTGCAGTATATTCCACAGATTAATCATCATTGCTGAAATAAACATAAGAATAATACAAAAATAATGGTAATAATTATTCTGTGGATTAACCACCAGTGCAGAATAATATAAATAGTATGATAATGTGACAAACAATTATTCTTCGAATTAGACCATCAGCACAGAAAAATGCCATATAACATTAAAATAATGTTAACACTTACTTCCCTAATAAAAGAGACATAATAAAATGACCCTCATCAATAAATCCACTAAATTAGGGACACATGCAGTCTTACTAAAGTGAATCAGGACATAAAATGAAATAAATACTTAAAATAGTAAACGACTAAGATAATAACTAATTCTGCCTAAAGCATAGGTGAAATAATTATATATAGTAAATATAATATGAGTATAGACATAAAACTCTGGAAAGACATACAGTATTAAGTCATGTGATGTTGATGCATATTTATAGATTCATTAAATAATCATTAAACCTTTATGCAAGCACTGTTCCTTAATAATGGACTCTCTTCAATCCCTGTATCATATGTTAAATCCCTTGAATTTAAATTGATAAATAATTATCTTACCACAATAGGATATATATATATCGTGAACTTCACACACCTATAAGATATTATAAAATACAAATCAAAATTAAATACATACTCGTTAAATTCAAATACATAATGTTTAAGTATATTGACTATTAGCCAATAAATCAATTGCATTTCTTAATACTTGATGTACAAAACATAAATTAAATATTTTTCAATTATAGCATAAAAATCTTAAGAATTAATTGTAGTCCTCTTCGTCTCCATCTATAAGATATTCCATTAGGTTCTCTGAATATTCAAAGATATTTTAAGAAATAGAATGTATACAATTTTAATCAGAGTATTCCTTGAAAGTTAATAAAATTCATTACTTTATTCTAAGCGTTACTCCCAAGCTAAAATATTTTTGTTACTTTTAATTTATTAATGTCTAAGGCTAAGAATGATAGTTCAAGCAAACAACTATCCCACAAGTGCTATGACAGCTAAGAATAATTTTCTGGTCAGCTGTTATTTCTTTCAACAACAACTATATTATAATTCTAATAATAAGACAACTCACAATGTTATTTCTAATATAAGTTCCAAGTGGGTTATAATTAATTCTTTATCATTTGGACAATGGCACACTAAAACATTGATATAGCATTTCACTCTGCACATATATAGTACAGCTGTATGTGTTAAAGTCATGAAAGTAAAACTTTATATCCAAGATTAAATAGTCTGTAAGCAATAAAGAATATAACCAAGTAGACTGACCTTTAAAACTGTTATTCCTGTTGCCGCAGTTGATAATTTCATTACTTTTCAATTATAGACATTTTGAAAGATGTAGACATTTCAAAAGACAGTCAGTAGTTAGATCTTTGGGCTAGAAGACTTGAACAGATTTGTTAGGTTTAGCTCCTCATTCTGTTATGTACACACACTAATATTGCAATTTGAATTATATTAAAAAAGTTTTAATTTAACTTCTTTTTTGTCCTTAAATCTTTTCTTTTTTTTAAAGATCAGCTTTTGTATTCCTTATAGTTAACAGCATAAAAAAAAAAAGATTTATCTGCTCTTTACACTTGCTGTTTTTATAGCGGTTTTTAAAAAACTAAAAAAAAAAAAAACAAATCTGAAAGTTCTATTTTTCTTCTTAGCCAATCATATTTCCCTTCATTTACATGTTTCTGTTTTAAAAAAATAATGAAAGAGGGGGGAAAATGCATTTATCTTATTGTAGCTGGTAGAAAAAAGCAGCAATTGACTAATAAAATTTCTACTGAGACTAGAGAATTTATGAAGAAAAGAAGGAATATGAAGATATACAAAAATGATGTATTAAAAAGAATTGAATATCTCGAATTTTGTAAAATGGTACGGAAAAGAGTTGAAAATGATATAAGAAAGTATAACTGTGAAATAGCAAGGAAAGCTGTAGAAGAAAATAAAAGTCTCAAAAATGTTAAACAACATTTTGGTATTGGTAAGAAATTTATATCTGCAATAAGAAAAAAAGATGGAATTATTACTAAAAAGAGAGATGACATCATGAAATTGGTAGAAGATTTGTATCAAGAATTATATAGTAATAAAGAACAAGTACCTCCTATATCTATTACATCTTCCGAATTGCCCAGAATTTTAAACGAAGAAGTGAGACATGCAGTTAAGTGTATGAAGAAAGGAAAGGCTCCAGGAAATGATGGAATTATAATTGATATATTAAAAGAAGCAGGTGAAGAAATAGAAACAATTTTAGCAAAGTTATATACCAAATGTCTAAATGATAAAGATGTACCGGAAGATTGGAAGAATGCAGTAATAATATTAATATTTAAAAAAGGTGATAAAGAAGATATTAGAAATTACAGACCTATCAGCCTTTTATCAGTTTTATATAAAATTTTTACCAAGATAATTACAACTCGTCTACAGAGAACTTTGGATTTCCACCAACCAAGAGAACAAGCTGGATTTAAAAGTGGTTTTAGTACAATAGATCATATCCAGGTATTGAGAGAAGTCATAGAAAGGACAAATGAATATGAGTTGTCATTATGTTTTGGATTTGTAGATTATGAAAAGGCATTCGATTCTATACACATTTCTTCAGTGATTAAAGCATTGGATCATCAAGGTATAGATCCAGGATATTGTCATATTTTAAAGAATATTTGTAAAAATGCAACAGCAACAATTAGATTACATAATGATACTGGAAAAATCAACATTGAGAAAGGTGTAAGACAAGGTGACTCCATATCTCCAAAACTCTTTACAGTAGTGCTACAAGAAGTATTTTGTGGATTAAAATGGGAAACTAAAGGAGTGAAAGTAAATGGAGAGTATTTAAGTCATTTAGATTTTGCAGATGATGTAGTTGTTTTTGCAAATAATGCTTCAGAGCTGCAGGAAATGTTGCAGGAGTTAGCAGATGAAAGTAGAAAAGTAGGACTAAAGATAAATGTTAAAAAGACTAAAGTAATGTTTAATCGATTTGCTCAAAATATGAAAATAAAGATTGATTATGAATAATTAGAAGAAGTTAACAATTACAAATACCTTGGTCAGATTATTAATACAGATGGAAACATAATGGAGGAAATTAATCATAGAATTAAACTTGGTTGGAGTGCTTTTGATAGAAATAACTTGATACTAAAAGGTAATATGCCTATGTGTTTGAAAAGGATGGTTTTTAACAAATGTGTTTTACCAGTTCTTACTTATGGATCTGAGACTTGGACACTTAATAGAAGAGCAATACAGAGACTTCAGACCACTCAAAGGAGTATGGAGAGATGTATGTTGGGAGTAACAAGAAGAGATCGAAAACGCAATGTATGGGTAAGACAACAAACAGGTGTTACTGACCTTATTGAAAAAATTAAAAGATTGAAATGGAGTTGGGCTGGACATATTGCTAGAAGATATGATAATAGATGGACAATTGAAATTTTAAACTGGATTCCAAGAGATTGTAAAAGACCCAGAAAGAGACCACATGTGAGATGGATGGATGAAATAAGAAAATGTGCAGGGGTGTTGTGGAGAAGAGAAGCTAAAGATCGGAGAAGATGGATTAAACTTGGAGAGACCTTCATCCTGCAGTGGATTGATAATGGTTGATGATGATGATGATGATGATTCTATCAACCAATTCAAGAGAAATTAAATAAATCTTTTAATTAAACCAAAATTAATTTTTAAGATTAGCTAAAGAAAAAAACTAATTATTATTATTATCTGTATCTTAATAAATTTGATATATGCTGTTAATTTAGTAGATTAAACACAATTTGTCCAGCTCAGTGTTTGGAAAAAGAGCAAACTAATAAAAAAAGATAAAAAAAAATGGAATTACATAATCTCATCATTCAATTAATTTGAACATAAGTGTCAAGTATTCAAAGTATCAAGCATGATAATCAAGCCAGCTAGAAGAAGATAAAGAAATTTTAAATCAATTCCACCAAGCTTTATATTTTGTACCAAAATATAAGGTTACAATAAATATGCTATATGTGTGAAATTGATTTTAAATAAAATTATATGTACACCTTTACCCTGCTTAGCGCCTCCAAAACTCATCGTTAAGCAAGAATATTGCATACAGAATACGTATTTATAATGGAGGTCTATGGGAAAAAAATTGGTCAGTTCCAGTCAACTTAAAATATCCACATTGGTTTCCAAGCTCAAAGATTTTCTTGATTTTTTCATGGCGATGATGACTAAATACAGTATCTAAAAAGAAAAGTTTTATATCACTAGGAAAAAAAATGCATACTTTCTCTGTTTAAAAAGTACAGTACAGCAAAAAGAAAGAGAAAGTGAAACTAAATCTGAATTTAAGAGTTTTTATATTTTTCCACCGAAGGTTTTCATCATAATGAAAAAAAAATCCATACTGAAGTGCATTTTTTAAAATTTGTATTACAGTACATATTACTGTACATTTATATTTATTACTTATGTGAAATTATTCAAATTAAAAAAATGTTTAATTATAAATTATTTAATTAAACATAAAGACTTATTACTGTACTCCACAGTAACAAAAGACTTAATGCGTATAGTAAATCAGTCAACTTTAGAAAAATAAAAAAATAAACTTATTTTAAAAGAAAAAAAATCTAACTTCTAATTTTTAAAACATATGCTATATTTTTAGTAATGTAATAGTGCCTCCCCTCCCCCATTTGTGTAGAAAGATTATTTATTAATACTTATTTTAAATTCAATCGGTTTTTCTTTTTAAACTTTATTTTAAAAATGTTTTTCTTTTGATTTGAAACCACTTGAGCATACTAATTAAGGAACACACACATGCAATTTAATATTAGTATTTTCCTGAATGTTTGTGATGATGGTATTTTAGTTTTACTGTTTTCATCATCTAATATAAGTGTTAAATGTGTAGAAAAATTAAACTTTATTTAAATAATCCAAATACTGTACATTATATTTAAATAAAGTTTAATTTTTCTAAAGACATTCGACACTTATATGTATACAGTATTATAGATTCAGTAATTATATATATATTTTAAGTTTATATGTTCTATATTTATAATACTGAATGCAGCACTAACATTGTGTTTTATGAATAAAATATTGTATGTGCTATACAGTAATGTACTTTTGCTTTTGGGTAAAATGAATTTAAAATACCTATTCTCTGATGTCATCAGTGACACAAAATTCAAGATGTCTGCTAAAAAATTTTTTTTTTAAATTTTACCGATCATTATAGTGAATAATCGATTGTAAATCAAAGTAGTGGGTATAAATTGATGATGATCGCTATTGTGAAATATCGCTAAGTAGCCAATCGCTAAGCGGGGTAAAGGTGTATTAAGTGAAATTCATTTATAATATAGTTTTGGTAATAATTTTTTTTTTTTTTTAAATAAAAAATTTCCAAATCAAAGTAAAAATGTTAAACACTTTTCACTTAAAAGAAAATTTCGTATTTTTAATCACTTATATACACATATATTATTATGTATACACACTAAATAGGATATTTACATAAGGATTATACATTTTAACTTATAACATAAATATCTAGTGATATATATATTATAACGTTTTTCGTTTTGCTAGGCCTCTTACACGCTAATATAAAATCCGCGTGAGTTGATCAAGCTATGTCAAAAAAGAAGAAAGTTATATTTCTATTCTAAAACCATAGCTATATTTCCTGATCAACTCGGCCTATTAATTGTTGAGAATTGTGCTATTGACGAAATCAGCTTTTAATTTATTTAATCTGGGCACCAGAATTCCTAAGAATTCGCTGAAATCGTCATATAACATCTCACAAATAAAAAAAAATACTTTTAAACTAATCGGTATTACATCATACCGTAACGAGAATTAATTTTTTAAGATTATTATTCCTGGGCTTATTCAAACATATTGGCAAAGGTAAATTACATTTTTAAATCTTATTAAACTACTAATAGATTTAATAATAAAAAATAATAACTATTATTAATAACGCACAAATGAAAATTGGTATTAGAAATATTTTTATTCTGATAGATAAAAAAAAATATATGAAATAAATTACTTATCGAGTAAATTAGAGAGAACACAATTCAGACATGAATCAATTAATAAAAAACAATTTTACAATTACTATTCATATCTAAATTTCTTCTAGAAGTTTCCTTAAAAAAAATGGATGTCTCTTGTACAAGAAAATTAATGTCTCTATCGGGATTGTTTAAACATACTTTTAGAAATTGTTTGAAAACGTTTAATTTGATCACAATCAGGAGTAATGAAGTATAACTTACCGGTAAGTTTTGTGCATTCAGTAGTTGATAACTATGCATAGTTTTTTGGGTAGAATGAGCTCGGCCTTTTGCTTATTATTTGATCCTGTGGTCCATTCTCCTAGTCGGTCACGAAAGCTTTTCTGGTATACATCTTCAGGCACGATGTCTTCAGAAGCTCCGGTTCACTCTGACATGCCGAATTACTTCAGCATAGAGTGATCTTGGATATATTATTGCTATCCAAGACCAACTAGAGAAACCAATGAACAAGATGTCCTTCAAACTGATCTCTGCCTTTTATACTCTCTAGAGGCCCAGTTTTCCGACTTCTGCGCATATCTTTTGTTTGTCAAAATATCCGTTGATAATCTTATATATTCTTTATAAAATTTATGTTACAAAGTCTCTATTTTTTTCAGCATAATTCTGCCATCTTTAATTAGTTGAAATATTTTTATTTTCTCTTATCTAGATTGGTAATTTGTGTCTTTTGTTCTCTCCAATTCTAACTTTTATTTCTAATTACATAAAAAAAAAACGAAAGAATATTTTAACTTTCATTGTACGTTATTTTTTTTAAAAAAATTAGTCAAAAAAAAAATTTAAATTTACTTTTATTTTTTAGCTTCTACCAAATGCCAATATATTTGCAACATATATAAATAAATGTTACAATATATATATATATGTCAACAGATGGCGTTCTACCAAAAACACCGTCAAGCGTTTGGTTACATAAACGTCAGAGCATGCATTCACTATCTCTAACTTTAATTCCACTTTCAGATCATGATTTCAAGCTATTTGCTATCATCAGTGAAAGACAGGAATTTTAGAAACTAGATCTAAACACAAACTCTGAGCATTTATGAAACAGTTTCTATTCAGCTTGCAAGCGTGAATCTTTTAGACACGTAATATCTTCAAACTCAGCATAGCAAGCCAGATAGCTACATGGGTCTGATCTCAGTTCAGCATCACCACATAGTAGAAGACTCTGCCATATATATCATTGCTAGAAAGACCTCAAAGGTACATTTATGAAAACCAAAAAACAAGTTAAAAACTTGCTAACGCTTGTATTTATGTCAACAGATGGCGTTCTACCAAAAACACTGTCAAGCATTTGTTTACATAAACATCAGAGCATGCATTCACTATCTCTAACTTTAATTCCACTTTCGGATCATGATTTCAAGCTATTTACTATCATCAGTGAAAGACAGGAATTTTAGAAACTAGATCTAAACACAAACTCTGAGCATTTATGAAACAGTTTCTATTCAGCTTGCAAGCATGAATCTTTTAGACATGTAATGTCTTCAAACTCAGCATAGCAAGCCAGATAGCTACATGGGTCTGATCTCAGTTCAGCATCACCACATAGTAGAAGACTCTGCAATATATATCATTGCTAGAAAGACCTCAAAGGTACATTTATGAAAAACAAAAAACCAAGTTAAAAACTTGCTAACGCTTGTATTTATGTCAACAGATGGCGTTCTACCAAAAACACCGTCAAGCATTTGTTTACATAAACGTCAGAGCATGCATTCACTATCTCTAACTTTAATTCCACTTTCAGATCATGATTTCAAGCTATTTGCTATCATTAGTGAAAGACAGGAATTTTAGAAACTAGATCTAAACACAAACTCTGAGCATATATGAAAGTTTCTATTCAGCTTACAAGCGTGAATCTCAGAGTTTGTGTTTAGGTCTAGTTTCTAAAATTCCTGTCTTTCACTGACGATAGCAAATAGCTTGAAATCGTGATCTGAAAGTGGAATTAAAGTTAGAGATAGTGAATGCATGCTCTGACGTTTATGTAAACAAACGAAACACCATCTGTTGACATAAATACAAGCGTTAGCAAGTTTTTAACTTGTTTTTTGTTTTTCATAAATGTACCTTTGAGGTCTTTCTAGCAATGATATATATTGCAGAGGCTTCTATTATGTTGTGATGCTGAACTGAGATCAGACCCATGTAGCTATCTGGCTTGCTATGCTGAGTTTGAAGACATTACATGTCTAAAAGATTCACACTTGCAAGCTGAATAGAAACTGTTTCATAAATGCTCAGAGTTTGTGTTTAGATCTAGTTTCTAAAATTCCTGTCTTTCACTGATGATAGCAAATAGCTTGAAATCATGATCTGAAAGTGGAATTAAAGTTAGAGATAGTGAATGCATGCTCTGACGTTTATGTAAACAAACGCTTGATGGTGTTTTTGGTAGAACGCCATCTGTTGACATAAATACAAGTATTAGCAAGTTTTTAACTTGTTTTTTGTTTTTCATATATATATATATACAGTATTTCAATTATAAGTGTCCAGTCAGTTTCAATAGTTTTACATTTTTATTTACTGTGCCAATACTAATAAATAATAGAGATAAAAAAAATTGGTAATACAGCATTGAATGATCCACGCCATAAGATGGCGCTGTTGCTAGTGAAAAACGAATAGATATAATGTTACCGGGCTGATTTGATTATTATTATTTTGTAATGTTATCGTGGGTTTTTTTTTTTTGGTTTGGATTTTTTTTTGGGGGGGGGGACTGTATTTTCTTTTTTTTTTTAAATAAATAAATTGATTTTTAAATATTTTTTTTAATACGTTTTGTAAAACCTTTTTTTTCTTTATTTTTTTGTAAAACTTGTTTAACAAAATTGGATTACGGTCTTTTTTTTTTTTTAAAGTAACTTTTTTCTTTTTTTTTTCGCTTTTGATTACGGTCTTCTTTTTTTTTTAAAGTAACTTTTTTTATTTTTTTTGGCTTTTTATTTTCATTAAACTACCACAAAGGCAGTTCTTCTGGGTGAGGAGAATATTTCTCTGTTGAAGAAAGGCCACCGCTTTCTGCTTCTGTAGTCTGCCATTGAAATGTTTTGATCACAAAAAAGTGTCGGAAAGTGCGCGACTTGATCATGAACTTTGCCGAATTGTGACTAACACTCCTCATTAACTGAATTCTGACCCCTGACAACGAAACCAAGGGCCTTTGGAAAATCGTTACGAACGAAAATAAAAAAAAATACATCGAAGCCAAAAAAAAAAAAACGTTATAATATAGTTTTTAACATTCAAAATACAGAAACCTTCACATCATATGCTGTACAATAGTTAAGAGTAATGTCTATAGAGAGTCTTGCATACTTGTCGCTAATAATGTTCAACATACTAGAGATGTTGGGGTAATGGGTGCACTTCAACATCTTAAGCGGTTGAACAGTTTACTAGGCCGTAAGATCTATGAGCGGCCTTGTAAACAGCATATTTATGTGCTTTAGCATAGAAACGATGCCATCTTATGGTGTGGATCAATCGATGCTGTATTACCAAAAAATTATATGTTGCATGCTTTTATTGACTGTGCACTTTTGACATAGGGGAAAAGGAGAAAAACTAATAATTGTTTCTTTGACTACAATTGGAACTTTTAAGTTTAACTTGAAATAAAAGCATGGGGGAAGAGTCCAGAAATTAATTAAGTCAATACCTTGTTATAAAAATATGGATTAATTAATTTCTGCACCCCTCCATGCTTTTATTTCAAGTTAAATTAAAAAAACCCAATTGTGGTTGATGAAACAATTATTATTATTTTCTTTTTAGTGCATGGTCAATAAAAACATTTAATTTAAAAAAAAACGGTTATCTCCATTATTCAACTTCAATAAGAGCATTTAAAATGTATTTTAATTCAGTGTTTTACATGTAATATAGCATGTATTTATTTTTAATAATAGATGAAACTGAATATTTTCCTGAAGATTTGTGATGATAATATATTAAACTATTTCCATTATATATGAGTGAATGTTGAATGTATAGAAAATTTTAAACTTTATTTAAACTTTTCAAATACAAACAACTTATTAGTAATAACACACAAATAGACAATACAGGTTAGTAATTACATGTTTAGAGTAGTATTGTTCTCCATTCTTCTTCAGGTGTTGCTGGCCTATATGCACAGTGACAATAATCGCTTAGAAGTTGAACTCGCACCTTTAGATTCTTGTATAGTGAATTTAAGGCAAACACTCTACCAACTGAGCTATTCTGTCAAAGGCAACATATAGTAGAAATTTGATATATTTATGTATGAGGGTTGGTTCAAATCCTCCTGAGTCCTTTCTTCTCCACTCTTCTCTCAATTTCTTTTTTTATTACTCTTTCCTGTTTGTAGATAATACTTTCCATTTTATGCTGAATTATCTGATTATTTTGTTTTACTTCCTTCATATGATCTATCAGACTATGAGTTCACATTTATAAGCCTTTATTAAATCTCTGATCAATTGCTACCAATTTCTGATTTTTTTAGCTTCATTGTCACTTTCTTGGAATTTAATTTCTGCTTCTCAAATTTTGTTCAAGTTTATGAGTTTTTTTTTACTCTGATCTCTTTAACTTCATGACCATTTTGACCTCATCACAATTGTACTTTTTTGATATTATAACTTAATATAATATTCTTTAGACTTGTTGATTAATCTCAATGAGCTTGCATTAATTAATCTTTATTAAATTTCTTATCAATTACTGACTAAATTTCTGGTCTTTTTTGCTTCAATGTATGTTCATTAGTAAATGATATAGTAACTTTCTTTTGACTTTACCATGGTCTTCTAAAATAAATCATGATTTCTCTTGGTTTTTTAATTAATTAGATTAAGTTCTCATTTTGTCTTGCCCTGCGTCATCTTTGAAAATTATTCCAATCTTGTCTTACTATGAGTAAACATGCTTTATTGTCTTTCATTAATAGGATGCTTCTTTAGAATGATCAAGACTTGATGTGACTTAGCTTATTATCATCAGATACATCAGTGAATAATTAGAATTCTATGTTATATCTTCTTCCAATCTATTGTGAGTTTGAATATCATTACAAGACTTTCCCTAAAACATATTAAGATATTTCTAGGTCCTAAACTGAGTACCTAAAGTAATTGAAAAATGTACATTACCAGGAATACAACAATGGTAGATTTTTGAGCTAATATTACTATAAAGAAAAGTAGGTTATTTCACTAGTTTGTTTGTGTATGCAGAAATTATCTCTGGTACATCATGTGGATACTTAACTTCAGGAATTCTATCTCTAACCATAATACTCTTAAATGCAGATACCTAATACCATTGAAAATTATTAACTTTCGCATATCTTTCAGAATACATTATTAGAAACATTTGGTAAACACTCATGACATTTCAATTTCTCAAGACAATAACCTTTTCTGTCCATATAACTCCAACATATTTCCAACAATTATATCTGTTACTTCTTTTCAACCAAGCATTCTGAAATCATCAACATTTTGTCTCACCCCACACAACAATCTCCCATGTTTCTAAATATTATTACAATTTTTATCCTTTTTACCCCAATTTATCATATACCTCACATAGCATCACCATTTTGGGGTGACAGTACTTCTTTGACAATTTCCATTTTTAGCCTCTAATTTATTTATCTGCCTTTTTATTTATGCTACAACTTTCTTAACAATGCTGACTTTTATTTTTCATGGATTTGATTATTTAAACTCCATTTTTGAGCAATCCATTTTCAATAAAATACTATGTACTTGTGTCATTTTCCAGTCTTTCATTATTTTTAATAATTCATTACTATAAAGGGAATTTATTTTTCATAGCAAACATTTATATGATGACAAGTAATGCTGATAAACAGATGGAAAGCACTGGGTTACAAGAAGACAATTTAAAAATTTTGAAATAATTATTATTAAAATATTTTAACAAGGATATTTGTGCTGTTCTTTTAATTTAAAAATAATATTAATTAATTTACAATATTTATTCCATTTATAAATCATAATTGTAATGATAAATAAAAATTTAGCAAAAGAGGAAAAAATTACTGGATACTAATTTTAATGTAATAGATTTCCAGTATAATTGAAAATTTATTGTAAAAAATTGTTTAACGTTTTAGTTGGGACAACTATAAATTTATTACAATATGCATGTTTAGATTATTTTAATATCAGAAATCATTTATATATAGGCTCTACATTTCTCATATAATAATTTATATGTATTTACAAACATGTATTTTTCAAGTTTTGTCTTTCTCATACTCTCTCTCTTAAATAGAACCACACATTGTTAATGTCTCCACATACATGTATGAGAAGGGTGAACTGGTATTAATTTCCAGATCTCCTGTCAAGATTTCCGTTTGGGACAGAATATTGTACAATGACAAAGTGGTTTGTTTTTCATGCATTCATATGATTGTATTTATTTATATACTTTTGTGTGGGTTGATTAACTAACTTTGTTATATATATATTTTTGATATATATTTTAAGATAAATTATTTATATCTCAGGATATTTCTAATTATTTTAGAATCAGTATCTTTCAATGTCTCTTTGAGATTTTCTTTAGAATTTCAGTTATCATCTCCTATTGCATTCAAACTTTTTCTTTTTAATGCTATATTATCTTTATTATAACCATAATCTATATCTTTAGTGTCAAAATTAAGTTTATTTATGTAATAAATGAAATAATTTTTAATGTTTTGAATGATTAATATTTTTTAATACTAATTAAGATGCAAAAAGATGGTTTGATATATATATATATATTATTGCTAATTTTTATAAGTTACATAATTTTTAATTAATGTGAAAATAACCTTTTTTGACATTTTCTTAATGATTTTTTTTTTTGTATTGTGTTTCTTGCAATCGTTATATTTAATTTCTTTTTTCTGCTACACTTAATGCAACAATACATTATAGCCAATAAACATCACATGATCACCATTTCTTATGGTTGCTTATAACTGTTATTAAAACAGCTGTGTGTGGAAGAGATCCTAAGAACTAGGTGCAGTGCTCTCAGATCCAAGGCTCCTCATTGATGAAGGCCACAAGCCAGAAACTAGTCTGGGTATATTGGATGAGTAGGCACTAGATGGAGATTTTATGCACAAGCTTTCTGGCATCCATTGATTACTCTAGCTTGCTATGTGTGGCAATATGTACGAGTTTTCCCTGTTTTAATCCATTATAGCTGATACGGGCTTTCATATACCATTTTAAAATTTCTTATGGCTCTTGTGATTAAGTTACTAGTGCTTTCAGCTTAGCTAACAAAGTAATTTATTTGAATGTTTCTATTTTTAATGTCTTTGTGAAAAGTTTAGTCACTCCTACCTTGTTCAAAATATTACTCACGATGAAAAAAAATCATACCACTTGTTTATTCAGGGCTCACTTGGTGTTGCGTTTTTTTAATATTATTCTAATGATAGTTTCAAATACATATAAAAATAAATAATCAAATGGTTAATAGCTTATGCGGTCATGTGATATTCAAACATTATAAATGATTGTTTTGATCTAGGAATTTTATCTCTCATGTCCATTACTCTATCCTGATAAATTGACTTAATTATCATTAGAATAACGAAAGTGTGCTAAACTTGAGAATTTAGGAAAACTGCCTTGTGTACTTTTTATAAATGCTAGTATGTACAATAATAATTTTTTGGTCTTCTAATAAATTTGAAATTATTATTAGGTGTCATCATTTAAAGGTTGTTGCACCTTTTTATTTATTTATACATGGCCTACATGCTGTATTGTTAAAATCATGTTTATCGTTTAGGCATTATATATTTATGCACATGATTGATTGTGAATTTATTCATACTTTAAAAACAATTCGCTTTTAACTATACTTAAGTGTAAAGCTTGGAGTATAGATCGACATGAATATCAGGCATTCAAAAGCTAAATTTGATAAAGATAGTTGTACCTGAAATATGTGTACAGTGAGAGAGGAATGATTCAAAATTTTAAGTTAAATGATGGTTTATAATCTTATAAGTTTATATTTTACAAAGAGTGTGCTATGAGTCTGCAAATCTAATTAATTATATGTGTTTTGTATTTATACATATTGCAACACTACTGAGCATTACATTAAAATTGTTTACAGTTATTAAAAATAAAAAATTCTCATAAACAATGCGGAGATTTTAATAAATAATATGTAAGTCAGAATAAAAGTCTAAAGAGTTTTTTTGTTGTTATTAGTAGTTTAAATAAAATACAGCTTGAAAAAAAAAAAATCTATAAAATTTACAATTAATTAGAAGGGGGAGAGGGTTTGATTTAGAAATATTAAAACTAAAAGTTTAATAAAAAAAAGTTTAAAGAGTTTTTTTTTATTAAAAAAAAGTTTGTTGAAAATCAATTAAATCATAGTTGTATGTATTAAGGAGTAATTGGAAGGGGGAGAGAAATAAACTTAGGAAAATTAAATGTATATCAGTTTAAAATATAAATCTTTTAAATAAAATAAAAAAATCTCTTGGCATTTAATTTAAAGTAAAAAAAGTCTTTTCCCAAAATTTAAAGAAAGGTAACTATATGTGTGTTAATAGTGAATGATTGTAAATATAAGGAATATTAAAATGAATGTGTGCATGTTGATAAAATAAATGTGCGGGTTAAAAATTAAAAAAAAAAAAAAAGAATATGTATGAAAGAAAAATCCACAAAACAAATTTGCAATAGTTATCAAATGAAAACATTAATCAAAAGCTTATCTAAGGAATGTATTAAAAAACAGTGGAGGAATTTCAACAACAAAGATAGCTGGTGGACATAAAAACCAATTACCAAAGTGACAACAGGTCATCATATAAATAGTTCAGATTTTCATCAATTAGCAGTTGAGATCACAATCTATCAGTGAGTTCAGTTCAGTGAAGATTACAATCATTGAGTTCATTCAATCAGTTACTCAATCAGTTTTCTCATGCATTCATTAATAAAGGCTATGCAGTGCTAACAATCATGGGAATCATACTACTTTTCTCCAGCCTGAGTCTGATAAAACAGCAATTTGCCTGATAAAAGTGATGCCTGCTTAACAACTTGAAAAATCACCAGGAATGTTCAACTGTCTTAAAGAATAATGCCACAGAATACTAAGCATTAAACTTCCACAAAAACCTCAAATCCAACCGGTTGGAAAGATTTTCATGTGAAGCAGCAAATATCCACATCCTAAAATCCTAGGTAACAAATAACATTTTCTTATTTCCATTTATAATTAAAGTAGCCATTGCAATAATTTGAAGCCTCCTAGAGTCAATTAATAAATGAATTCTATAGCATGCATAAAGAACTATTGATGCGCATGTTTTGAAATGTTGTGTATGTGAATGCTTTATATTTTATATTGATTTCATGTATTTATTTAAATGCCATGTATTATTTAATGCTTGTGTTATATTCTATTTTATTATATGAATTCAGAGTATGTGCGTAGTCATTATATATAATCATCATTGTCTAATTTAATTAAGTTCTTATAAAAGTATTTAAAATTAGAATAATAAATATGTAGTTAAAATAAATTATCTTTAAACACAATATTTGTTGGTCAATTCTTTACCACTAATTAAAGCAATAATGTGTTAGTTTATTCTTTTGATTGAGCTAGCCATGGGATATTCCAAGCACTGGATTGTGGGCCTACTGTCCAAACACGTTAGTTCTCGTAACTAGCTGGCACCTGAGGTTTACCTCAAAACAAATAAAGTACTTGGATAGTAGGGGGTTTGAATCTAGCAGTCATGGTGGGCCACAGTCTGGAAATGTGATCATGTTATGCATTGCATAGCTCAGTCTGATCATGGGTATCATTGCTATCAATGGTATTCTCCCCTCCGCTTGAAGGGCCAGTCCATTCAAGTAATATTTATAGAATTATAAAATTATGATAAATAAGGTTTAAACCCAGTTAAACCTAGCAAATAGAATATTCGAGTTTATCTTCTGAACACACTTGGTACAATATATATAGTAAAAATTAATAGATAGATAGCTGTATTTATAACAAAGACTTAATTTTTATATTTTATAATTTTAAAGAATATTTTTTTTTGTTTTCCAGAAGGGGCAAATAAGTGCATACCATTTTCAACTTACAATATAAAATGTAATACCTGTGTTTGTGACTTTGAAGGATCAGAATATTTCTGCTCAGCAATACATTGTCCTGTAAGTTCAAACATTATAACATAGTAATAATTAAAACTGCATATTTTGGGAGAATAAATTAACTGAATTAATACATGATTTTCTGACTAGAATTAAAACTTTATCTTGTACAAATATAAATACATGTATTTAAATATATATATTTCAAATCATTCATTGTCTAAGTGCACATTATCAAATGTTCTCATGAGAATCACTTAAAAGTTGACAAAATAAAATAATTGAATGGGGAATTGCTTAGGAATTCATAAATTTGAGCACCAGATGTGACACAATTGAGATGTGATCATGATCGTGAGATCCAGAATGTAAGATTGCATTAAATCATGCAGAGCAAATTGATCAACAAAAAATTATGTTCTTTTATTAAACAAATAAAAAAAAACCCATAATGATAAAATGTTGCTGATAAAATTCGTTTTTATAAACTTAAAAGATGTTGGTAATCGTAAAGTAACAAATATTAGTATGACTTTAACAATTGTGTTTATATATATTTGTCAGTTCAATTCAGTCTTCTTGGATCGAGTGAGTTTCAGAAAGAAGTTGCTGAAATTTATGTTGTATAAGAATTACATATTAGAAAGCCCAATAATGTTATAGGTAAATTTGAGATCCAGATTTGGATTAAACATGTTTAGAACACTTGATTTTGGCAGGAGGAAAAAACATTTAGTAGTAAAATAAGTTTTATTTTCGATGACTATTAAGAAAGAGAAGATATGTTTGGATTATCATTCACAAAAAGTGAAGTCTGAATAGAAATAATAATTTTTGCTTGCCACACTAATTATAAAATAGATGAAGTTCTTAGGCAAGGTCAGTAAACTTCAGTTAATAAAAATAGTACATTCGTATGTGATCCACTTGAATGGTATTAAAATAATTTATTAAAGATAGAATTACATTACAAAAAAACAATTCAAGACTCTGAAATTATCTTTGCTAAGATTGGATCAAAATTTAAGAATTATGATTAGTAAAAAAAAAAAACTGAATAATAAAATATTTTTATTTTGACTATTTGTGTTTCTTATAAAGTATTATTAATAATATCCTATTTTGTACTCTATATTGAGCAATACACTTTTTTTAATACTAAATATTGTTATATATAGTTTTAAAAATAGAATAATTTAATATTAATTTTAAACTGCAATTATGTGCTTATAAGTTAAACTTCTTGAGTCAAGACGAATAATAAGTCATACATCTGTTTGCATGCAAAATTTTGTTTTTAATATTTATTGCATGTAAATAAAATTAATGCATGGCTAATTGTTTAGAGGATCATATAACATTTGAGCACCAAAGTGACAAGGTGAGGTCAGCAGACTTTTTATTTATTTAACTGAAGTGATTCATGAACCATTGAATGTGCCACTGTAGTATTGTGCTAAGCGATATAAGGAAAACACATAAATTAGTGGACAACTATCCATAATATAAAAACAAATTCTATTTTTATTACTTCACTTATCTACTGTAAGCTGGATTAATCAATGAATGCTAGATGAACTAGAAATAGAAGTTCATATAGATTATTAAAAAAACTGAAGTTATCAAAATATAAGAAAATACTGAATTGGTTTCAGATTTATATAATTATGTGAGCAAGTTGACTTGAATTCAAAACACTAAGATGTTTTTGAATTTCAAGTTGGTAGTTTGATAGTACAAAATAGCAGTAAAAAAAAAAATTTCTGGATGAAAAGTGCATTATATTTAAAATATCCAGGTCCAAAACTTCTTATAAATTAAGTTTCTGGAGATATTGATAGAACAGGGTGAATACAAATATAATATTATCTAGCATTTTTTAATTATTCAAGCTTACAATATATGGCAGAACTGCAGTAATGAAGTTTGCTCCTGAAAGTATTGTGCAAGCTAGAAGTATATTATTTTTTTGATTACAGTCAGGCAAAAAATTATATTCAGATACATATTGTCTTAAAAACTTATTATGTTGAATCTATAATAAGTACCTTCATTGATTTATTATTTAAGCCTATTAATATTTTTGGGTTGGGTATTATGTCTGTGTATATGTATTGTAATAGAAAATCAAAGTGATAAATTGTCAAAATATATATTAGAAATAGCATATTTTCCTGTATTTTGGAGACCTCAATTCATATACTGAAAATATTACTTGTAAGTCACATGATACAATAATAATCTGGGGATCGATTTCTTTATTAGAAAATATCTTTGGAAAATCTAGTCTTGGCTTTGCTAAATTAAATAATTCAGTCATCATCAATCTTATCATGGGTTGCTAAATTTTTGTAATAAAAAAATAAAACTGCAACTACAATCATGATAGTTAATACTTAGGAATCTTACACTTATTATCTTAAGATTTTATTATTCTGGAGAGTTGGTAGTGGATATCCAAGACAACTAATTAAATACACACACACACATATATTGTAACAAAACACCCCTTCACTCTATTAATAAGTTTCACCTAACACACAATTCTGAAAACATATGTGCTTACGTATGTATATTTAACCAAAACTGTTTTCGATTTAATCACTATTGATCAGAATGCTTTATGAATTTGTTCTCATTAACTGTAATAGATTCCCAACATGTATTTATGGTCATCTATAAGATTCCAAGAGCCAATCTTATAAGAATTACGCGAAGTGAATATATTACCGAGAGCCACTGTCTTAAAAAAATGTGAGGGGTTTTTGACCATTGGCTAGCTCAGACTCAGGTCGGGTGATGTCATGGCCGAGAGTAGACACAAATTAGAGTAAGAATTTTAAAACACATATAAAATAGACATAAAGAAAAATATCACAATAAGATTTCTATATATGGTTTCATTATCAAATCATATTTTATTTAAACTATTTCAAAAGACAATTATTATTCTTTTGATCACATAAAACAACAAATATAATTTAACCCTTAACCTTTGAACATAACTATAATTAGAACTCTGCCACTTTGATTCACACGCATGCAACATTCCAATATTTATATTATAAACAAGTCAGGTAGCGAAGGTCGATAGAGATTTCCTCATGTGACCTCAATACTAATTGCAATATTAATGTCTGCAAATAAGAATTTAATAAAAGTTTTGTTTATTAGTTCTTTTACCTATATATCCCTGGGGAAATTGTGGAATATTTTTATTTACTTCTAAGAGTTCCGATAATCACAAGTAATTAAATATAGAATTCATTGCGAGGTTTCCCATTCGTTTTCTTATATGACCTTCGTTTGATGAGGCTGCGCTTTGTGGTTCCGACATTGGTAGTTGTTTTAATCCAGAGACATCTTGTTATTGTTGACATAGCAGCTACAGTTATTGGGAATTAGGTGTTCAAGCCCGATACGTTAGGCTTTTACCCTAAAATTTCCTTTTCATCCACCATTAGGTAAATTTAAAATTTTTGAAATTGAATTAACGATTCTGCTGTCAATAATTCAAGCTCTGCAGGGACAAGACCAGGAGCATTCTGGGTCCCTTCCTCCATTCATTCTAGAATGTTCTCTCAATCTCACTTCCTGTTTCCAATTGCTTCCTAACCAGATTTTAGTTGAAATGTGAAAAGCTTTTATCACTTCACGCGTTTCTTATAAACAAAAGAAAGTACAATTTTATTTTTGCTGGAAATTTGTAGGCTTTTATAATGTGAAATAAAACCTCATTTCTATCTCTTCAACTGCCAAACCCATTCACACACACATATACTTCATTTCAGAATGACAGAGCATCTCCCTCCTCGTTTGTATGTTTATGTAGCCACCACCATGTAATAAAATTAATATATATATACCATCTACATATATGTGTACTGACAGTCACCTATGATACTAGTTGTGACTGGGTTTGAACCCATTTTGTCATGATACCCGCTCCTCCAAAAACCTTCAAATACCTTTCACATATTTTGAATGGCTCCTTTTTACATTTATCTATTTTGTTAGTGTCCCTCTGCTTCTCGTTCTGGTCTGAAGTTTGGCTTCTCAGGTGGTCTCTTCTCTTCAGGTATCTCTCCATTTTGGAAGTCTCCATTCCCATTCTCTACACTTTTTCATCTTTTACCACTTCATGGTGCTCCCCATAGTCATATGACCTCATATCAATGGCATTGAGCAATCTCTCCCTGCTCCCAAGATCATGTTCCACTCTCATGGGCATACTGTCTCACAATGTGGAGTATATGACTGACAGATTGCATGCATCCAATGTTTGCAGTCTAGCCACCTGCCTATGTAAAAAACTGTGAATAGCTATCGTCACAACCTTCCTTGAACTTCTCTCACATGATTTGATAGTGTCTCAACTCCTGCCTATCTTTAAACCAAAAAGCCTCTCCTCTTTTTAGTAATCTTTTAAAGTAGCTGGCTGTCAACACAGCGCATCCCACCATGACTGAGCATTGTCTGTGAGGTTGCCGTATGCAATAATTACTTTCCTTTCTTCTGCCATGGGGTTTACACTAAAGTATCTCCTCTAACTGCATATATGCTCTACAGGCGTCTACACAATCCTACCTGCAAATGGCTGAATTTTTAGGAATTGGTTTGCATTCCTTTGCACCACGGCGTGACCTATCACCACTGCCGGTTTTCCCATGGGGTTTGAATGCCTTGCTTCTGTTCATCCCCACTCTCCATGTCTTCTGTGCTTTCATCTTTCTGTTCCCTAAATCATTTTCATCTTTAATTCCTTTGTTCTAACCTACTCATTATCTTTTCTGTTTCTCTGAATTTAACCTCCAGACTTTCTAGTTTCCCCAAAATCTGCTCCCAAATGTTTTCCTGATTCTTTTTTTTTTGGTTCATTTTCTTTTGCATCCTTGTTTTCATAAACTTTTTTTTTGTTTTATCTTTGATTAAATGCCTCGGACTCCACTCCTCCATCCCAACACCCTGCACTACTTTCTTGTTAGCCTCTACCATTTTACTAGCCTTCCCATGTACACTTTCATTTCCCCTTTGTTTGATTCTTGAAACCTCCCTAAAATAGATTCCTTCTATTCAAATCTAAACATATTTCTGCCTTCACATATATATATAACCACATTCCGTTAACAAGTAACTGACTTTATAATTTAAAGATTTTATATTGGTATGTGTTCTTTCTTCTAGAAAACAATAGCTGATTTAGAAACTTTTGTGATTTCGTTTCAACCCCAAAATTATCGTATTTCTCCATCCTCCTCTACTTCTCTTCGAAGCCCCATGTTGGGGGCCATTGTAACAAAAAAAAACCTTCACTCTATTAATAAGTTTCACCTAACACCTTTACAACTCTGAAAACATGTTATGTATGTATATTTAACCAAAACTGTTTTCGATTTAATCAGAACATCTTATGAATTCATTCTCATTAACTGTAATACATTCCCAATGCATATTTATGGTCATCCATAGAATTCCAAGGACCAGTCTTATATGAATTACGTGAAGTGAATATATTACCAAGAGCCATTGTCTTAAGAAATGTGAGGTTTTTGACCATCGGCTAGTTCAGACTCAGGTCGGGTGGTGTTATGGCCGAGAGTAGACACGAATGAGAGTAAAAATTTTAACACATATTTCTATATACGGTTTCATTATTAAATCATATTTAAACTATTTCAAAAGACAATATTATTTTGATTATATAAGAAAAACAAATATAATTTAACCCTTAATCTTTAAACATAACTATAATTAGAACTCTGCCACTTTGATTCACATGCACACAACATTCTTTCCAATATTTATATTAGAAATAAGTCAGGTAGCGAAGGTCAATAGAGATTTCCCCACATGACTTCAATACTAATTGCAGTATTAATGTCCACAAATAAGAATTTAATGTTTTCTTTTGTTTATTAGTTGGATTCTCGTGCGCACCTAAGGAATCAGTTAATAATTTATTAAAATCAATTTTACCTGTATATCCCTGGGGAATTTGTGGAATATTTTATTTACTTCTAAGAGTTCCAATAATCACAAGTAATTAAATATAAAATTCATTGTGAGGTTTCCTGTTGTTTTCTTATACGGCCTTCATTTGATAAGGCTCCACTTTGTGGTTCTGACATTGGTAGTTGTTTTAATCCAGAGGCATATTGTTATTGTTGACATAGCAGCTAGTTATTGGTAATTATGTGTTCGAGCCGATACGTTAGGTTTTTACCCCAACATTTCCTTTTTGTCGGTCATTAGGTAAATTTTAAAATATTTGAAATTGAATTGATTCCGCTGTCAATGATTCAAGCTCTGCAGGGACAAGACCAGGAGCATTCTGGGTCCCTTTCTTTTAGTCCCCTTCATTTGTTCTAGGTTCTCTCGATCTCACTTCCTATTTCCAGTTGCTGCCTAACCAGATTTTAGTTGAAGTGTGAAAAGCTTTTATCACCTTATGCGTTTCTTGTAAACAAAAGAAAGTACAAATTTCATTTCTGCTGGAAATTTCTAGGCTTTTATAACATGAAAAAAAAACCTCATTTCTATCTCTTCAATCACAAAACGCATTCACACACACGTTTGTAACACACATACCTCATTTCAAAATGACAGAGGACCCCCCTCATTTGTATATTTAAGTAGCCACCCTCATGTAATAAAATTAAATATATATATGCCATCTAAATGTGTACTGACTGTCACCGATATTAGTTGTGACTGTGTTTGAACCCATTCTGTCACAATATATATAATATAAAGAGTATGCTAATAGCTCTAAACAAGTTTTTTTAATGATAAATACTACAAGAGAAAGCATTCAAATCATCTTTATCTAGAATTGTATCCATCCCCAGATCAGTTTCAAGCTATTGCTCTCTTCAGTAAGGAGAATAGTTCACTAGATTTAAAAAACTAACTCCAGCTACGCATTTACCTAAGTTAACTCTTAAGATCTGAAATTTTTAGATATCTACAAGTCTTTAAATTCAGCTCTCTAACTGAAATAATTATATATGTGTGTAAATATTATATACCCACACCCACAGTAGAAGCACGAGATCAGACTTAATATTATAATTAAGATCTTGTATTAAGAGATTAAAGAACTATGGTGAAATTAATATTAAAACAGTTTATTACTGAAATAGTATATACATGAAATATTAAATTAATAATCAAATGATTCATTGCTCAGGAGTTCCTAATTAAGGTTTAAATAATATTAAAAAACAAAGCTTGCAATTCATGAATCTTGCACTTCAGCTTGCCACTCTACCACGAGATCAAACCACATGGTATTAATTTACAACATGGGAAACTTCATATGGCCCAGGACTGAAAAACTGATATAAAGTTGTGTTTTTTTTTTCAATTCAATAAGTGACATGCATAGCCTTATTTGGTTGACAAAATAATTTGTATGGTTTATTCCCATATTGAATAACATTATAAATAGCTAAGTAGCCCAAGAGCATGTTATTGAGTAAACAAAAATGTATACATAAAATAAATGTACAAAAATATTGCACCCAAAATTAAATCAAGAACAGTAGCATTTATTATATTTTTGCAACAAATAGACTATAATCCAATCATTACTTATAACTTTAGCTTAACTCTTGAAACACCTAAATTATTAAAATTAAATAAGTCTGTATTGGAAAAAAAAATTCCAATTCAAGAATATTTTACTAAAAAATAAAATAATTCAGCTAAATATTGTTTGAGAAAATAATTAAAAGAACAGCACAAATGTTAATGAAGTAACAAAGAAAAAAGATTAAGTATAAAAAAAGAAATAAAGTTCTTGTGTTTTACCCAAGGTTTTAAACAAAGTAAGTTGTATGTATATTTGCTAATCACAATACTTACCTACATTGACTCTCACTTTCATAACAATTCTTTCAGATTTCAAAATTTTAAATGATTAACAGCAATCCTTCCTGTTATTTTTTGGGGGTCAAAATTGTGGTTGATTTTTAGTTTTAAAATGGAAAATATAACTTTTGTTAAATTATGCCACTTTTAATTCCAAATTGACAGTACTTCTTTATATAAACCTTTATACCATAGCTCTTAGCTCAAGACTAGAATGATGAATGTTGTTGAATACTATAATTGAAATGGTAATTGTAAGTGTCTTTGTTCACATTTGAGATGATGATGGACATAAGATAATGGGAATAAAGCAGATCATTCAAGAGTTTTAGCCAAATATAATTTCAAAGCTTTGGTAGTATCACATGATCACCATTCTTTATGCTTACCCAAGATGTTTTTCACAGAGGCAAAACTCTCCATGCAGTAGCACCACTCAGTGCAAAACAGAGTAATCACTGGATGCAGGAAGGTTTGTGCATAAAATCCCTATTTAGTGCCTGCTGGAGGGTTTCATTAGATCCTAAGATCGAGGTGGTTCTCTCAGATCCAAGGTTCCTCACTGATGAAAGCCACAAGCTAGAAACTAGTCTGGGAATATTGGACGAGTAGGCACTAGATAGGGATTTTATGCACAAACCTTCCTGCATCCATTGATTACTCTGGCTTGCACTGAGTGGCACTATTGTATGGAGTTTTGCCTCTGTGAAATATCAATAGCTAGTATTGCATGCATGGTTTTATTACACAAACTTATACACTGAATGAGTTTCAGGTTAAGTTTTCTTATGGAAATTCTATTTTTAAATTTTCAATTAAACTCTTCTGTTTATGAGCTAATTACAAAGAATTCCAAGAATTTTACAACATAGCTTAACTACTTTAAGAATTTGATAAATGCAAAACTTAAATTCTTTGAAATTGTCAATCAAATTATAAATAACAAATATATTCTGTTTATGAGCATATTACAAAGAATTCCAAGAAATTTTACATAAAACATCACATGATCACCATCTCTTATACTAGCACATAATTGTTGTAAACAAAGGCAAAACTCTCCATACAGTAGTGCCACCCTGTGCTAAACAGAGTAATCAATGGATGCCAGAAGGCTTGTGCATAAAATCCCTATCTAGGGCCTACTCATCCAATATCCCCAGAGTTTCTGGCTTGTGGTCATCATCAGTGAGGAGACTTGGATCTGAGAGCACTGCACCTAGACCTTCTGGCATCCATTGATTACTCTGGTTAGCACAGGGTGGCACTACTGTATGGAGAGTTTTGCCTTTGTTTTTAAATTTTACATAGCTTAACTAATTTAAGAATTTGATAAATGCAAAACTTAATTATTTACAGAATCTTCTCAACACTGAGATAAATTGACAATTAGCTTTTGAGAATAAGCAGACTTCATTTACATAAAATATTTACAAAAATAAAAATATTTGAACAGATTAATAGATAACTGTTTCTTAACTAATCTCAAAATTCTGATTCTTACAATTAAAAAAAAAGTAAACTAATTTTTTTTTTTAACCAAAATTTTAAGTTTATTTTAGTGTACATTTATTATATAATGAGTGTGCCAAAAGCTCTTACCAAGCGGTTTTCATCAGTGAGGCATTAGAATATTCAAGCATTATATTTAAAATACCAGGTCAAATCTGAGGATAGGGATATTCTGAAAAACTTAAGAGCTATTATCATGCTCACTATATAATATTTAAAATACAAGCTTATTAGGTTATGTGTATGACTTGATTTCCTTGCAATTAATGTAATTTTTATATGCATCAAATTCATTACAAATGCTTAAATATTTAATCATTAAATAACTAATTATTCTTAAGACCATATTGTCTCATTACCTCTCTTTAAGAAACCATCATTTTCAATGATGCCATATTGTCTTAATGTGTATCCCTATAGCACTAATTTTATAATACCTTTGATCTACTATTTCATATTATTTTCTTAAATTATTATATTTATAATATATTTTGCATTTCTTTAATCATTTTGCTTTGATTTTATAGTGATGACTGGTTGATGTGAAACAATTTATCGCAGAATTCTAAATGGAAGTGTTTTTCACTGAATAAAGATTATAATTAAAAGATGTTTCATTATTATTTAACATTAGAATCATATTAAACAATTTATTTACTTATCTGATCAAATGATGCTCAAGTATATTGTTGTGATTTTTTAAAATAATAATAATAATAAAAAATTCTCTAAAATTCATAGTGCAAATATTTCATAGCTTTGGCAGGAATTTTTAAAAAATGATTAAAAATATTATGTACTTTTATGTTGCATTTCTGCAGTAGAAATGGAACAATTTATTTAAAAAGTAATCATTATATATATATTAAAAATTATCTCAATAGAATTTTATATATTTTGCAGTAAAAATAACAACAAAGCAATTTTAAAATATACTATTGTATATGAAAAATGTGGATTCGTTCATGTACAAATCTTCATGTTTATTTCAAGATTTTTCATCGTTAGCTTCCATTTTTCTCTCAAATATACACACACAAAAGTAGCAAATAATGTAATCATGCATCTCTTTATTATAAAATTCACTTTAAGAGAAAAGTAATTATTAAGTAATACTGTTTTATTTATAATACAGCTATAATTCCCATTCTGAATGATACCATTTCATTGAACCTATTTAACACCTCAGATATTTTAGCTCTTAAAACAATAGATAATGACCTCAGTGACAAATGATCAACTTTACTTCTTTATTTATAAATAAATGGATGAGTGTATCTTGATAACATCCAAATGCTGACTCAAAACACTTTCTTTTATGCCAATAATGATTAGATTTATACTGATTTGAACAATTACAGCTCAGGAGTGTGGTTACTTTGCTCTAGTATCCATTCATGAGTTTGCTTTCTAATTTTGACTTATTTTCATCCAAGTTTTTAAAATAATGGAGACTATCAAACCAGAGTCAATCTCTAATGTTATACAAGTGACATTAAAGATGATCTGTGTTCTAAAAAGCTGATATTTCTATTATGATTTTTTTTAAATGCTAGTTATTTTTAACTCCTTGCTAAACAACTGATTAGTTATTTTATATCATGAGCTAATAGCCTATATATTTTTTGAAAAACAGGCAACCTCAATATGTCCAATACAATGGTAGAAATGACAAATCATGTTTGTGGATAAGGAGTGATTATTTTTTTCTTTATACATTGATGGGTCTCTTGCACATCATGAACAGCCATTTGCTCTGCCATTTCAATTTCTAGTTAGTTTTTTAGCAAAAATGCTGATTGGTTAATGACTTTTCCTATAGATGCCTAGCAGATTAATAATTCAAATGTTGTACTGGAGTCCATTACTTGAGCCTCAGATTATGGTCTTTCATGTCACAAAAGAACCTTTCTTTTAGTGCCTCACTGAGATATGTCTCAACTTTCACCTAAAACTATATTCTAAAGCTCAGATCATAGTTAACTACTTTCTTATCATTCTCTTGACTATAAAGTTTAAACTTATACTTTTACAATTATTTTTACAAATTTTGTATTTACCAGTTCTATAGCCTTATCATAAGTTTGCTCAGAGAAATAAATAGGCATTGCTCAAGATTGCAAATCTTTATGTCACAGGCTCACAAACACCAATGATGTCAATTTTAATTAAGCTTTTATTTCATTAGGGTCTAAAAAAGTGAAGTCTTTCCAGAAATGCAGATCATCTTATTGAACTCTCAGATCAATCTTTTCAAATAACCCTATTTGAGCTATTTTGGATCTCTTGGACTTTTAATGACTTTAAATGAGTATTAATTGCATTTTATGTATTCACAATGCTCTACTGAACTTTTATATCTTTAGACTGTAACATTAGACAATAGTAGTCACAATTATGAACATTAACTTTATTACTATTTTGAACTCTATTTCTGATCTCAAATCTGAGATCACATCCTGATTGTCTTAATATTGTGTTTCAATAGAGACAAAACTATTTTATTTCCTTTTAAACATTTTATCTCTTATATATATATATCACTGAATTGAACAAATCTCTTAAGTGAGAGTTCATTTTGGATACAAGTTACAATAAGTCAAATTCACTTATTTCAGAAGACTGATAATGAACTGCTTATAAATGCAAAATTCTGTGGGCATGCAGATAAGTTACCATTTGACTGCATTGCTACGTATATTATTTATTGATCTGGATCTTTATATGAGTCTACATGTTGGTCCTTAAAAAACCAGTAAATTACTTCTATAATTCACAAAATTTAATTCATAAAGTAGGGGACCCTTTTGAATAATATAGGCAAGTTAATTTATTTAATAAGTTAGTCGGGCTGAAGACTTTTAGAAAATAATGGTAAAGGTTTGTATGACCTATGATGCATCCTAAGTATGTATTCCTTTTGAATTATTTTAAGTGACAAGAGGATATTGGAATCATGTCTTTATAGACAATAGTTATCTCATTTATTGGTGGGTTGATTTCCAACAATACTTGTTTATGCAATCCTATTACTAAATTAGATGCTTGTTTAATAACTTATGCACAAGACACCCAAGTAGGCACATCAACTATTATATGCATTGAATTTTAGTAACTATATGCTGTAGTTATTTACCTTCATACTCATCTGGCAATAAATGAATAGCCAATACTTATATGATTTGGTAAGGTGGACATAATATACCTCCCTCTATTCTAGAAAATGGAATATTCCTTACTGTATTTTGTGACATACTTTAGTTGTTGAGTATAGAAAGTCCTTCAAATGGGCTATTAGTTTTTTATCTTCTTTAAAACTTGACATTCCAGTATATTTAATTCAGTAAAAAATTCTTATTGCTTCGCAAGTGTAGATATTTGTTATTTACTAGATGTCTTTTGTTCAGCTACAGGCATTTAGGGTTCCATTTCAGAAGTCTATTCATGAGTAATCAGTTTGTTTGCATCAGATACTTTCCATTTTTTATAAGAATTTCTCAAACTTCTTTTAACAGATTCAGAACAATAGTTGCAATCTTGTTGGCCATCCACTCATATTCTTAAACAATCTTATATCAGATTATGGTGTCTACTGTGAATCCAGTTGAGTATTTTCTGGTAAGTTGACTCACTGCTTCTAGTAGAAAGAAAAAGAATGTTCTCAGATGCTTATCCATTATCATTTCCTCTAAAGATTTCCCTCTTGATTTTGCAGGATAAGAATGCTGTTGCAAGATAGAAGGAAAATTGGTATCAACATTTGTTTAAATAGAAATTTGAAAGAATGTCAAAAACATAACATATTACAGAATTAGAAGTAAAAGAGAAGTCCATGTTATATCGAAGATTAAAAAAGAATTATGTACTAAAAAGTAAGATTAATCACTTAACATAATTTTAAATTAGCATGTGATTATATTAGTGAAACCCTAAAAAACACAATATCAATATTATGAATGAGATTATTTAAGCACCTTCTATTATCTCATTATTTATTTAATTAAAACATAAGATATTATTATATAATAACCAAATTCTTAATTGTGACAATATAAAACTCTGATTTGTGGTTAGTGATTTTGAGGCAATCTTGATAGGAGTTCCCTGAACCCAGTTTTGTGAATTTTGTAGTGTCATAGTTCAGGATTTAGACTTTATATAAAATCTCAAACCTCACTTAAATAATGAACTAATAGACTGTGCTTAAATGTGCTCTTTAATATATTAATTATATAACTGATTACTTATTATAAGATATATCTAATTATCTTTGAAATTATATAATATTATTAAAAACTATACTAAAAACTAAAAAATGCTAATTAGATTCCTCAAAGAGCATCATTTATTTCTCAGACTACTTTCTTGCTAATAGCCTTTTTCAGTGAGGGACATTATACTTCAAACCAGGGGTGTTAAACTTATTTTAGAAAAAGACTATTGTTCTAATAGATAAAATTAATGTAGGTCATGTTACATGATAGTATGTTACTGATTCTGCTTTCATATTTCACAGTTTTTTAATATGTAAATAACAAATTAATAGATAACTTAAAATAAAATCAATTTCTTTTAGTACATTATTCAAAAATTATAATCAAGTTAAAAATATAAAGCCAATAAATAATCAAAAGGAACTAAATAGAAGGAATCAAAAAACATACATAATGATTATAATTTACTGATTGATGATAATACATAATAAAAGAATAAACAGTGGAGCCACAAACTATGCTATATTTTGTTCAAATATCTATAGTATATAAAATAGCTTGTTTTGTTAATAAACACTGACTACATAAGTATTGTTTATTGAACTACTACTGTACAGGACTTTTCAACATGCATATATATATATATATGTATAACACAGATGCTTTTTTTAAAAGTATAGTATGCATATATAAAGGTTATAGTATAAACAAAATTTTAAAAAAATAATGATAATATAGCTATTAGCAATAAATTGAAGGGGACATTTTACTGAATGTGTTCACTCATGCTTTCATTGAAACAATAAGAAAAAAATTAATTATTGTATTTTTATTTTTAAAATAAAATAGCTAAATGTCTGACTTTTGTCCACTATAAAATAAAAGCTCTGGGCAATACTCTTTTTTTCAATAACTTTTCTTTCTTTTAAAAACATAATAGACTAGTGTCTTTAATGAAATTTTGATCTTTCTTTTTTTAAAGATAGTATTATCTTTAAGTATGATCTAAAATTATGTAAAATTTATAGCATTACTCTTAGAAAATAATTTGTGTGAAATACTGCATATCAAATTCGGAAAGGATAATAAAAGAAAAAGAAAATATATTTGCTTTGAACATAAACTGAAGAAATTATATAATTGTGCATGGTGTTATGGGGAGGGGGTTGTTCAAATATAAAATTTGTGAATTTTAATGGGTTTTTTTTTTGTTTGTTTACATTTTTCTTTAGATAGCATATAATAGAAGTTGTATAGTTAAATAAAGCTTAGTTCATGGTTCCACTGTAATATTTATTGCCAACTGCCTCATGATCTGTTTCATTGCTTTTTTTATTAAATAGTTCACAAGTCCTTGTAATGCACGTTTCTTCTTTTTTTCATACAAGTTGTAAAAATTTATATTGAGGGCCACACATGGCTTATGGATCACTAGTTTCATACCTCTGCTCTAAACCAACACATTTAGCAATTACTTTTATTTATTTCGGTAGTTTCACCCGACGTACATGATGGCCGCTAGAGACGCTGTTTCTGTGTTAGCACACAAAACATACAGGGTAGGGGTCCCAAAAGCAGAAATGCTTCTTTCCAGCCGCTAGGTGGTGTTGTTCACCATGCGTATGCACAGGAACCTTCCACAAACTAGCTGGCAGCGCTGCCCGCTTGGTGGTGCTGGTTGCCATGCGTATGCCCATATAGCTTACGTCGTCTGCTACCAGCAACTACCAAGAACCTAGATGGCATTGATTGACGTAAACACATCTACCTTACATCGTCTGCTACCAGAAACTACCAAGATTCTAGCCCACTATGTGCTGTTTCTCCACGTTACACACGGAAAATCTGCGCTCAGTAAACGCTTGCTTGATAGAGTTTATGTACATACTACTTAAAAAATGGATGACCTATAATAGACAGGTGTGATTAAATTTAGAAGCCACAACTATATAAATATGCATTCCCACTTTATAGTGTTACATTCTATTTCACCGATTAATAAATCGATGTATTTTAAAATTATTACTTTTTAAAAATCAATCTTTGTTTTTTAATTATTTACTCTAAAAGTGGTTTTTTTTTAAAATTAAAAAAAAGGTAATTTTTACAATCTTTATTTCAACATTGCTAAAAATCGGTCTGTATTTTTTTTTTTAAAAAAAAAAGGTAATTTTTTTTCCTATGGCAATATTTCTTTCAAAACTATTATTTTAAAAGATGATTGTTGTAAAACTTTTTTTTTTCCAATAACTTTGGAAGTAATACAAATTATATTTCAGTTTATAGACCTTTCGATTACTATTTCGCAAACATATTTCATATAGTCGAAACTAATGATCTGAGATTCAAACACCCTAAAGTTTTGAATTCAAGCCAATTTGTTTCTACAGCTATATAAGTAGTGCAAGGTTATTTATATTTACCCTTAACTAAGATATAATAAAATTACAACTTTATTTGAATAATGTTACCTTTTATGATTTGTCTAAAAGCAATTAATGATAAATTGGAAAAGTTAAACAAATGCCCCTTTACAGTTAACCATAAATCATCATGTAAAAAATCATTAAAAAAAAGTTACCTTAAGAATCTTCTAAATACTTCAAAAACAAAAATAGCTTTTTAAAAATGAAAAAATTGAAAAACTAGGAAAAATAAATCTGAATCACAAAGATAAAATTTTCACTACCATTTCAATAAATAATGAATTATGCATACACTTTATCTGAAGTAAGTCATAATAGATGTTGGCTATTATTAGTTTATACATACAATGTGTTAGTAAAAACTCCAATTCCTTATTCATATTCTATTATGTTTCAATTCTCTTCATTTTCTCCATTATTTTATTCCAATACTAAGAAACTTTTTTTTTAAATCTTGCTCCTACTTAACCCACAATTTTATCATCATTTGTTTTCTACCTTATTAAACGTCCAACAACTTCTATTTTGCATCCACATAAATCACACGATAAATTTAAATCTTTTCTTCATCTTTTAACACATTCTTTTTTGCTAAAGTTTCTATTCACTTCCTCCACTGTTATAATAAATATCTTCAACTTCATAATGATATTATTTTAATAAAAACATTATTTATTTTTTTTAACAAATATCTTTAATTTCCATAATCCTTATAAATTTTTTCTCCTATCCTCTTCCAAAAATTAACAAATAGAAAAATATCTACGTCAATTCTCTTAATTATAATCTTTGACATCTTTCTAGCTATTAAGCTATGGAGATTCATATTATGTAAACATCAATCTGCAAAGTGGCACAAAAAAAAAATTATAATAAGGGCTTTTCATGAAGGAGTTCAATTTTCTAAAATATATTAAAATTGCCATTGGAGAAATTAAAATTTGTCTTTAATTTATTACATATTAATTTTTTAAAGCAGGGATTTTATCTTAAATTTAATCTCTTTTGTTATCTATAACAAAATGAAAAAAAGATTTTAATATGTATATGTGAAAAATGTAGATTAACAAATTCATCATTTACCTATATTACTATATAATTGAAACATTCAGATTACTCAATCTACATAATACACATGTATTAAACAATCACCCAATTCTCCATTTTTCATATCTGCACTTTATTACATCTACACCAAAATGATCACTTTGTAAATATAATTGATTGACAGAACTTAGATGGTAGTACTTCATTCACATCCTCACACCAATTTCTGTCTAATGGTCTTTTTCAATGAGGAACACCAGATTATACACTAACACATTCAAAAACCACCTTATTTACTTTATATTATTTAAGTTAATTATTTAAAGACCCTAAGATTTTGCTCCAAGTTAACTTAATTATACAGTAGGCCAAAAAACTTATATGTCAAATAGTGAAATAAGCCTACAGTTTGCATATAATTGATGTCATTATAATATGTAATCAAACATATATAGCTATACAAACTGGCTTAGGTCTAAAATCTTAGGATGTTTGAAAATCATTAACTTGGATGCTGTAAAAAAATACTAGAGATGGCTGATGGATATGTGTGAGAAAATTCATTCTCATTAAAAAAATCAAGAAACAGAAATTAAAGATTAGGATATGGTATTACTAACTAGTGTCCACTGATAATGATCTCTTCTTTTTTAAAAAAATAATAAAATTACTTATATCAAAATCAAAAATGAAGATTCTTTACAAATTGTTTAGCACAACATTGATGCAATTGTACTTCAAGAGACTCATTATTCTCCTAATAATATATCTTTTTAAAATTCTTGGAACTATATTGATTAATGATAGAATGCATTTTAAACATGATATGTCTATTTTTGTTTCAAATTATATTGTAAAACAAATAACTTCTATTGAAGGTAGTCCAAATGATATTAGTATCACCATTCTAATAGATAATTTTTATGTGTTCAACCTCTCAATACAAATTGGCCTTATCATTGCTTCCAGATCTTCCTACATCTTCTGTATTAATAACAACTGTCAGAGAGTGCATACCTCATAGATATCATAAGCAATTAATTCCAAGTCGCAATAAAACTAGTAATGCTCTTTACATTTTTTGTCTATTAAAGATCCAAAAATTACTTACAAACTTATTGCCAGAAAAGAAAAGTGGTGGAGAGAGACTGTAGAGAAACAAAATTTAACAAGATCTAGTCGTAAGGCATGTGCATTTTTACAAAATCTTGATGGATGTAAAACTATCTCTAAAAGAACCATTACTGTCACTGCTAATCAGACTGCCAATCTTATATTCCAGACTTCTGAACCCAAAATTCATAGAATGAGGAAAAACATCTTTAGAACAGAACTGCAAGAATCTTTTTCACAATGTTCCTATAATAGCAATCTAATAAAACTTGTGAATGAACCTGATTTTAATTACCTTAAATTAGGAAAAGTCCCAGGAATAGATAACATGCTTTCAATGGATTTTGGATTTAAAATATTTAGAATCCAAGCCAAAGCATGGTTTACAGAATTATTCAGTGACATTATTCATAAAGTATTCCAAAAATTTGTCATAACTATAGCAATCTTAAAACCAAACAAATTCAGCAATGATCAAAAAAATTATTGTCCAATATTATTATTATGTGCTTCCTATTAACTTTTTGAAAGAATCATATTAACAAAAATTTTATCAATAGTTATGAGACCATTTCCTATAGAGCAAGCTGGTTTTAATCAGGTAGAAGCTATTTGTGAGCAAATTTGATCTTAAACAATTCACAGTGAAAAAGGCTTTCAAAATAAATAGAAAAACTGGTGTTTCCTTTATTAATCTAACCTCAGCTTATGATTCTGTTTGAAAAAATAGTCTTCTAAAATTTCCAAAATTCTTAAATGCAGGAAAATCGTTGATTTATTAAGAAAATGCTATCCGATAGAAAGTTCAAGTGATACTAAATGATCATTGTAGTAGATACAAAATTTTACAAAATGGTCACAGGATGCAGTTCTCCCACTAGCTTACTTTATTTAATATATTCATCAGTAATCTTCCAGATATAGAAACAGAAAATTCATCTATAATAACAATTTCTCAAAAGAGACTCTTTCCTGAAATAGAAAAGTTTCACAATAAGGATATGGAAAAATTAGATGTGTTTTTCAAAGACCAGTGTTTTATTCCTAATCCAATATAGATAGTATGTTTAATATTTCATCTAAATATCTGGAAATCATCTCATAATCTGAATATAATCTTTTGCAATAGTTGTCTGAAATATGATCCTCCTATGCTATTTAGGAATGATCTTGGATCATAATCTAACTTATTTTTTTCAGATGAAAAACTTGGGCAGCTTCATGCTATAAATTTTGGTTATAATTTAAAAAAAAATAAGAAAAAAAGCTATAGCATAAAAATGTGCACAAGCAGTTAATAAAAATCATATTAATCATTAGGAGTACATATATCAAAACCCCCTATTAGGATAAAAACTAATAGCAAAACTCTCCTTTGTAACTTTAATATACAAACTTATATTTAATATAGATTTTAAATAAACAAACAAATATTTTCACTTAAGCATTAATAACAATAATAATAATCGTACAGTTAATTGTTTAGAAACTTATGTGATGTTTGAGCACTATGCAGCAATTGTGTATAAGCGTTCTACACTAGAATCTCATGACACAAATTAAAAATTAACAAGCTTTAATCAATCAATAAATAGTTGTTTTATTAAAAAAAAGTTTTTAAATTTAGGAATGTTACCTTATTGAACATATTCTTCACTTAGGAGAACAGTAATGTGTATAGTTCTTTATGTTCTGTGGAATTCTATTATGCTTTTTATAATACAGAATTTAGAGATTTTTATATTTCACAATTTTGAATACTATTTTAAAATTGGTAAAACATTTAATCATGGAAACTGTAAGAATATGACTTTGAACTTGACAGTAATAATAATTGAATGGTTTATTACTCATAAGTTAAGTGATAAATCTGGACTCCAATCCTTAGATCTTAATCCCAGAATCTGTCACTATATATCATGCATGGCTTTGAACTTGATGATGAGGTTGGAGAAGACACAAACTGTTTTTATTCACTTGAATCAATCAGAGATGAGAAAATATTCTTTACAAATACAAATTGTTCAAACATCTAACTTAATCTAATCATAAACATCATCAAATAAAACATAAACTTTACTTTTCACAAAATTCAATTAATGAAGTATTTTTTCCCTCAGCATAAAAAATAAAATGAAACATTTTTCTTTATTTATTAGCTGCCCATAAAACCATTGCCCTACCCATAATTCCAAGCCCATGAAATTACTACACATGCTATAATTTTGTTGGTGGATTAAGGAACTTTGTATGTCGACCCTGAGCTAAAAGGTTATTCGTTGCTTTATCTCTAATATCAACTGTTGCAAAAGCTAATTTTCGTCCTGTTCTGAGAACTTCTGATTCAATTACTATAGTGTCACCAGGCCGAGCTGCTTTCAAAAACCTAAGAAAATAAAACAATACAACTTATTTTATTGAGTATATAAAATATGATTAGTAACCTTCAATTAAGACATGCCATATGAAAAATGTGTCACATGTCTCAGTTGAAGACTCATAGAACAATATTTGAGATTCAAAACATGTACATGATAATGTATAAAATAAGGTGTTTTATTAATTCAGTCAAGATTACTGTTTAATTGGAAAACTAGAAAAAAAAACTACTATTAAAATACAAATGAAAGATCTAATATTTTCTTTTCACTATGAGCTGGCAGAGAGCCTTAAATGCTTTGATTTATTATGATCAGTAAATAAAATAGTGTTTACAAAGTACAATATTTTAGGTTAGGAAGGTTTTACATAACATACAAAGTTAAAAGATAATTCATTTCTGAGTAATTTGTAGGAGTCTTGCACAACACATACTTCTTGCCATAAATTAATTCAGTGAACATCAAGTTATGTAATAAACATATTTTGTAAAGTTTAATCACCAATTTAGTTCTTTTTAAGAAATGTAATGCATTCAAATTATCAACTTCACTTTTCAACCCCACTCCCACATGATTTCTAAATATTGCTGCTACTGTCTTGTCTTATCCAATCAAAATCTTTATATTTGAGATATTACAATTATTTTTTTAATGATATAAACTTTAATTTAACTTAACAATAAAATATGTTATATAGAATTATAAATTCTTTCATGCGCCCCCCTCTACAAACGTGTTTTAAATTAATACTGTTCAACATTCACATTTTAAACCATATTTTAACAATCTAAACCATATTTTAATAATCAGTTCATGACATAGTAAAAATGCAAATTTGCTTATATATTTATTTGTATCTTTAGCAATGAAAATACTATACTTTTTTTTCCCATTATTCTGCTACATATATATCATCTTAGTCATGAGCCAGAAAAACAAAATTAGAAAACTATTTATATGGATATAAGGAAAGCAATAATTTCCAAGCAAAAATGATAAACTATCAGAATACTGAATATGCTTGACTACAATAAAAATCATTGATTGATATAATATGTACAAGTGTAAGACACTTCAAAACATTTCTGCTTAAGCATCAGATATCTTTCTCGTGTTTTGTAAGAATTTGTTACTAATTTAGTTATCATCCATTTTGAATCTCAAAAATAGAATTAAAAATCTGTTATGGAGGTCAAAAAAAAAAAAAGGTTGCCAAGAGAAATGATGATAAAACTATCAAAAATATAAATGCTAAATATGGAATAGTTTTTAAAAAAATAAACAAAAAAATGAAAAGGACAAAGGCTATGAAGGCAATTTTAAGATTAAACTGTTCACATAATATCGCACAACAGATGAAAACTTTTTAATTAATATAGATTAATGAAAAACAAATAGAAGATCTTAGCATTAATTTGACATTTTTTAGCTTTTAAAAGTTTGATTTGTTTTCACTAGAATGAAATTTTATACAAAATATACATTAGATACAGTAAATTAATTGTATATATTTTTACACTTATATTTTTGATTTCTTATTATACTTTTCCTGTCTAAATGACTGTGTTGAATAATAATTATGCTTCAAGTTGTGAGCCTTAAATGGATTACCCCAAAATACATGCATTCAATGTAAACAGTTCATTTAATGAATATATTTCTGGAACTAATTATATTCAATGTGCAGTATTCCATTGTATATAAGAAATTAAATAAATATGTAGAAAATATATTACAGGCAAATAATTATGAAAGATACAAAAAAAAAGGATAGATAAGTTGATAAGAGAGAAAAAAGTGATGTTATAGAAAGTAAATTTTCATTGGGCTGTAAAAATTCAAGCTATTCTTTATTTAAAGGGGAAATATGACTGAAGCAATATAACTATGGGGTATTTCAAATAAATATATGCATATAAAAGATGAAAACACTAAAAATAAGTTATTGTTATTTAATGCAAGAATGGGAACTTTGAATATTAAGTAAAGGGGGCAAAGTGTACAAGTATTTGGACTGGCAATATGATTTTTATGGGAAAAATAAGGAAAGTATTTGTAGTGTAAGATATTGAAAAAGAATAAGGATTAATGGAATAAAAAGTGGAAAAAAACATAATGGCAAAATAGCTTTTATTAAAATGAGATAGAATAAGCAAAATTATGAATCAATTCTGGAAGAATAATTTAATAGAAAGTAAAAAATAGATTACTTTATTGTGATACATAATAATTTTAAAGTGAGATTAAATTTAACTTGGCTAAAAGAATTTTTGGATATATAAACTGTACATAGAAATTTCTAACTTCATCTAAGAAAAAATTGATTTGCATCCAATCACATTTCATATGAAAGCAACATAAAAAAATTATTATTTTAAATTTTTTTATTCAAAATGACTAAATCTAAATAACAAAAGAACTGTAGCAATGAAATAAAATGCAATAGCTGAACTTTTTTTGATGATTCACTTCAGCTTCAAATTTACTTTAAGAGCTTCCAAGAATATTTATCACATTTATAGAGACATATATTATCCTTCCAATGATCATAGGGTTAGAATGTTAAGAAACAGTAAATTTTCTATTCAATGAAACAAAAACCTTTTATCAGTATTGTTTATGCTTAGTAAACATTTAAACCCATAACTATTTCATAAGGAGGAAGATAAAAAAATTTTGTAAATATACTTCTTATTCTTTTAAATATACTGTGAGAATACCATATGAGCCTCACCTAAAACAATTTGTGTTTCTTTGTGAATTTAACTGTGCCTATATCGAATCAACAGATATAAATAACTTACACCTATCTTAAGCTTTTCATGTATCAGCTATATATATAAACTAGTTAGTATTAAAAGAATAATTCTAAAAATGAATAATTCTAGTTTATTTATACACACACATAAATAAAATGTTTCTAACTAATAGTATTTTTTTTTTTTGTTAATATAAAAACTTGACATTTGACAAAGCCTTAAGTCAACATTGCATTTTTATCAGTTGAAACAAAGGAAATAAATGTTTGGGGTTCATTACAAATTGTATATGTTAAACAATAGAGAGCGTGAGCGTGATTATGTGATATGCTTGCTGAAATTAATCCAGTATAAAAACAAACTAATATTGTTATAACAATAATCTTCTATTTAGTTATCAAGGCAAGAACTACGTTTGTAAATTTAAATGTGTTTGAATTTAGAACACATTTAAGAAAAATTAAAAAAAAGAAGATTCAATATTTTAAAACCTGCTTCAAGTAATTAATTTACTGCCTTTGAATATTATAAAGAACTATAAAAAAATAATCAGTGAATTTAACAAGGTTATAAAAGTTATCAACGTCTTCGAAATGAGCTTTCAAAATATAAATTTAAGAAGACAAAAATTTATAAAGATGTTCTGTGGCTAGATAATTTATGCCAGGGATTTCTACTGATGTTTTAAACCTGAACATGTAAATTTATTCCTACTTAATCAATGCCTAAAATATAATCGTCGTAATTCTCATTTAAAAAGCTGCATTAATATTGGAGTATTATATTGAAGAAGATGTTAAATATTTTACTACATAAATATTTAAAGAATGAATATCTGGATTGCCTCTTCGAAGGATGATCAATGAACTTTATGTTTCAACATTCATCATCATTTTATTTCGTCTAAGGAGGGATATAAAACCGCATTCTTTCTCGTCTTGGATTACTTCATTGTATAATTTAAGAACTTTTAAACTTTATTTCCTTTGTGGATAATTATATTTACTTAGAAAAATTACTTCGTATATTAAAGTGGAGAACTGATAAGATGAACACTTTATTTTTTTTTATTTATTTAATAAAATTTAGATGTTCATATTTTGATATATACTCTGATAGAAATGACAGCTGACTAAGGTAAACGTTTTTAAATTATTTCAATTTGGAAGTAAGTTTTATTATATTCCAAATTGAATCTTACATGACAATTAACATAATATATTTTTAAACATACATAACTAATATCAGAATACATTTTATTATTAATCTAGTGTGAATGGATATTATCGTATATAGACATACAATACACACTGAATTATTTTAATGACATAATAGGTAGATTTATAATGTATCATGTGTATTTATTATACGCATGATTTTAAATTATATATATATGTAAATGATTACATTATTTTTTTTTTTTTGAATATTAAATAATTTATTAGTGTATATAAGCACAGATTATAATTCTAAATTTTAATGTTTTTATGTGATAATATTTTGTTTTTTATTACCGATTAAAATGTGTTAAACTTGATTTCAAAATTAAACAGGTCTCGTTTGTTTATTTTATTTAGTCGTTTTATAAAATCAATATTTATAAATATACATGCTCATGCATATATATGTTAAATCAACTTAGTGATTTAATATTTATGGAAATGCCTGAAGAGAGTCGATTGCAAATTTCTACTCTGAGCTCGAATTCCGAGAGTAACGAGATTATTAATAGAGGAGTGAATTGGATTATATTTTAAATAACATCATCCATGGCATTCTATAAGAAGACTCAAAGTCCGACTATAGTTAGATGTGACTTCCTCGAGTCCTGAAAAGGATCGTCCCGTTATAATACATATATCATGACAGCAAACTTCAATAATTGTTTTCTTTAAACTACATGCCCAGCGTCAATCAGAAGGGGGGACAGAAGATGCTGCCCCGGCCTCACAATATTAGAAGCCTCAACTTGGCAACTCAATATGTTAAACAAAAATATAGAAGGCAAAGCGATGTCACAGCTCATAGAACAGCCTCAATTTTACAATTAAATTCCCCCAAAAAATATTTGAGAAAAACTTTTCCAAGCAGGCATACCAGGAGCAAAAACATAAACCAATTTAGGGATGAGGCGCCAATTTGATGACTCTGTGACGAAAGTGACTGCAGTGCTCGGTGACCAGCAGAACTAATAGTTTCAGCTCCCTGTCAGTTCTGTGCTAACAGTGTTTTACAATAATAACAGTGCTAGAGTGAATCTACCTATCCAAGAGCTATCTGGATTTGATCTGCTTGCTCGTTTCTACGACTCGTAACTAACTTTCCTGGAAACTTGTTTTCAGTCTTGTAAGTAAAAACTCTAATTTCTTCTCTCTCTTTCTCTCTCTGCATTCTTATTTTAAATTTTGAAGGGCCTCTAAAATATTTAATATTAGACTGTATTTCTTTTAATTCATATAATCCTCCTTTACTTAAAAATGATCCACAGTTGTAAGACTCTAAATAAAAAATCATGATGAATAACCACCAAAATTCACAACATGGTGAGTTCTTAATAGTTGATGACTTTTTTCTTCAATGACAACTTTACAGTCTCCAGGTTATAAAGCCACATTTTTATTAGTAAGAAAATACATTCACTTGTGTGCATTCTCAAGAAATCCAGTTGATATCTAAGTTAAAAACTATCAAACGATGGCATTAAACTCAATGATCTAATTCACCATGTTGGCTGATATGCTTTGGTGAGAAGATCATCCAATTCATTTACCATAGAAATAATTTCATGATAATAGTACATTCAATGACAAAGATCATATAGAATGGACATCAAAAATTTGCCCTACTAAATTCTTTTTGAAGACCTTAATAAAGATTTAAAACATCCTTTACTCAGTAATAAACTCCTTTTTATAGCCACATTTTATATACACACACATATATAATAGATTAAACTTTTCTAATTATTATTCTAATTATTAAAATAAATACTAAAGTACAAACTCTGTTATATCTTTCTTTATTAAATTAAAAAAAGTCAACCAATCAATTTATGGATAATATATATTTGTCAAAGTAACATTATACTAAAAATTAACTAACCAGCTAGCACAGATATAATTGTTTCATAGAATCAACATTGCTTATCAGCTGTCTAATGAGCCACTTCTAGGCTTCAAATTTAATATACAATGCTCTTTCCTTGTAAATATCAATCTAAAGATACTTTTTGATTTAAAATATGAAATAATCATGGTGTAGCCTTTAGATATCAAAATTTTAATGCTGTGGTGAATTAGCCATACATTTCATGGTGAGATTAACAGTGTCTCATAAATATTTAATGAGCAGTATTTATTCTGCAAAACAATTACACAGTGATAGCAGATTCTTTTAATGTGATATCACAGTTGGTAAGCTATCAATAAACTGATTTATTTGCTTATTTAAATTTGATTAGTAGTAATTAACTTATATTATTTCCAATTTACCATTTAACACCCTTGATTTATAATGAAGTGAGTTATTAATTAATATCAATTTCACTTGAAAGCATTATAATATATAGTTAATTTCAAATCAGTCTTAGACTAATTTGTCGTGAATATTTAATACTTAAAGACTGCTTTATGACTATTTCATATTTTAAAATTAATCAGTCTTTAGTTTGATATTTATAAGAAAAGAACTTTGTACATTACATTGAAAGGCTAGCAGAAATTTATCAAGCAGCTAACAAGCAGTAACTATTTCTGTAAAACCATTATTCTATAAAAACTGATTGGCTGCTTCTTTTCACATGAAATCATAGTAACATATAGTGTTTTCCTGAAGGTTTGTGATACTGGTATTTTAGCTGTATTTACATGTTAGACTACATCCATCATCCAATATTAAGTAGTGAATGTCTTTAGAAAAAATTAACTTTTTTTAAATATTCTAATTACATTCAACTGTTAGTAATATAATAGCACACAGGTTAGTATATGCACATTTCAAGAGGTAATACTATCTTCTCTTCTTCAGGTGTTGCTGGCCTGAGCAGTGATATACTAGCATAGGATTCGAACCTGGACTTATAGATTCTTGAATATTGAATTTTAAGGTAATGCTCTAACCGACTGAGCCATCCTGCCGAAGGCAACAGTCACTAAAAATTTCATATACTTATCTATTAGGTTCCTGCTGATTTCTTCATTATATATAATGTATGGAAAACTCTAATCAAGTTTGCTCTTAGGAAAAAGTGGAGAAATCAGAAAGATCCTTAGAGATAAGTATAGAAAATTTCTACTGCCTGTTGCCTTTGGCAAGATGGCTCAGTTGGTTAGGGTGTTACCTTAAAATTCAATATTCAAAAAGCTAAGAGTCCAGGTTTGATTCCCATGCTAGTACTGTCACTGGTCAGGCTAGCAACATCTGAAGAAGAGAAAAGAATAATACCTTTCGAAACATTGTGCATATACTAACGTGTGTGTTATTACTAACAATTGAATGTAATTGGAATATTTAAATAAAATTAAATTTTTCTAAAGACATTCAATACTTAATATTGAATAATAGAAATAGTCCAATATATAAATATAATTAGTAATACAGTAAATGTTTCAATAAATTGATTGTCTAGCTTATTTAAATTTGATTAGTAATTAAATGATATGTATACTTAGTAAATCATTGGAATAAAGTGATTTCTTGCCAAATCCAATCAGTCTTGGAATATTTTATGTTATTTGGATCATTAGTGAGTAACTGCAGAGCTTTATAGGATAAAGTATCATAGCATACAATGAAGTAATTAACTTGGCAATGAAGATATTTTAATAACAAATTAGACATAACATTAACATCTAATGTAATAACAAATTAGACTTAACATACACATGCATGTACTTATATTTATGTATTTATAATAAACATCACATGATCATCATTTCTTATGATTGCTTATAGCTGTTATTAAAACGGGCAAAACTCTCTTTATATATTGCCATTCAGTGCAAGCCAAAGTGACATTGGATGAGTAGGCACTACATGGGGATTTTATGCACAAGCCTTATGGCATCCATTGATTACTCTGGCTTGCACTGAGTAGCAATACATATAGAGAGTTTTGCCTGTTTTAATCTATTTATAATATAATAAGAAAAATTAAAGTACATCAATAAATTAATAAAAAATGAATTATCTTACGTTATGTTCATATCCACACTAACACCAGGTAGATTATCTTTAGTACTCATTATGGCTAGAGTTGAAATACAATCTACTAATGTAGAAATCATCCCTCCATGTAGAGTGTTGCCACGATTCAGATGCTCCTCAGAGACTACCATTTCACACACACATTTTCCATTGCCACCTGCAATTAATTTAACCTAATAAAATAAAAAAAATACATATAATAATCTTATCGGAACATTCTTATTCTTAAGGGGAGGGGGGAATGTACAATATCCTTATTGAATTTCTAAAATATTCCTTTCTTTCCTTATAAATTTTATTCTTTATACAATAAAAAAAAATACATCAGCTTTCGAATAGTCCTCTACAGGCAACATCTTCCCCATCAGTCAGACCATAAAGATCAATTATGGAGAAGGCATTACTTAGTACACTTATTAATTTCTGGATATTGAGTGATTGTTTTTCCATCCTTGTTTTGTTATTTAACTAAGAATAGATAGATATCAACTTATCAATCAATATTGAATGGTTAGCTGTAGGATCGATTTAATTAATTATTCATATTATACTAATTATTTTATTAACAAAATTAATTAATGCACTTATAAGCAAAATTATTTTTTTAAAACGTAAAACTATTATGGTAATTAGAAACAATTCCACAACTTTTTGTGTAGGGTTGATTTATTCAAAAAGAACATAAATCTTTATTACTGTGATTCATAACGCCTTTACACAGTATTGCCACATGGAAAATATTTTATAGAGCCTACATTATTTTTTTGTAAAAAAAAAAAAGAAATAACATTATTATTATATAAAATAATGGGCACTCTATAATTAACAATTTTATAATTAATAGTTTTCTTATATTTCTTCTTTTATGAAATAAGTCAAGAAAGTTATTTCTCTTCTCCTTTATTCCTTTAAACTGTTTCTATTAAAACTAAGTAAATAATTTCGTTCCACTTCCAATATGCACATGATGTATGATATGATTGTCTTACTATATAAATGTGTGTATGTGCTTTGTAACCAACCTAATGTAAAAATGAGATGTTCTCTAATTACAATGATAATACACAATACCCTGACTGATTGAGACTCTTAACACTTAAAACCTAAGAGAGACTTTAGGAATGATCACAAACACATAGGCTTTAATATTGAAAAGTATATGAAATATACTTTACAATAGCATTGCTATTATAGAAATTATCCAGCTATTTAAAAATACCTTTTTGAATTATTAAACTTTTTCATTTGTCTATAATTTGTTTTATGCTACAACCTAATATTAGGAAAATCCCTATAACAAACAATGACTAACATAATAATTTCATGATAAATCATTATTTATTCTATTGTACTTATAATAAACTATATACTGAATAAATCTGGAAGACACAAATTAAATTCACCTGATTATTGAGCTACCTATTGACATCTCAGGGATAATAATTACTCTTTTAGGAAGCATAATAATAATAATGGTTAACAGTTAGGCAATTGAATAGCAAATGGGATTTTATTGAAATCCAATTATCTAAATAATAATCACACTCTTACTAACAAATACTAATCACAACAACTATTTAATAATTACTATAACTTTAATACCACACCAACCCTGATAAATAAATTATTAAATCACTTTAAATTAATAATTTATGAAAACAATTTTTCTACTTATCCCTCTACTACTATAAATAATGACCATTAGTCAAAATAATCACCAACTGATAAAAACACATTATCTTTAAAACACATTATCTTTAGCCTTAGCCCATGATATTTATCTTTCCAAACAAACATCAAAAATTATCTTATTAATTTCATGTAGCTTAAATAATTTAATCATTTAAATAAACTTTAAACACTTTTACGATTTTTTAACTTTATTAAATTTTAAATAAACTTTAAAATAAGTATGTGACTGTTAAACTAGATTAATTTCCATAATGCTCTAAACACACATTGATTCTTTAGATTAAAATTTCAAGTATTTATTCAGATATTTAAACCTTAAATAAATTAATAAGTAAAATTAATATTAGTTTTATTTAATAATAAAATATAATTAACAGATCCCTAATTTATTAAGTTCAAATTATTTATTTTATCTCTCTTAATAAACACCCAATACATAAATTTTATGTGAGAATGTTATTGTGCTATGTGCTTAAATATATGACATTACTATATCTATGATTCCATAAAGAAAACAAAACCAATTGTTTGGTTCAAATTAAAATATATATTTATTTACAACAATAAATATTTTCAACAATAATTTTGATTACACATTATAAAATAAACTATTTTTAACAACTTACATTATTATGATTAACATATTTACATTTATACATCAGAAAAACAAAAAATAAATAAATACAATCATCTTAGCATGGGTTACCATTAGATTCTTATCATTTAAGGAATTAAACAATAATTATTGAATATTATTAATATTCCTATTTGTATGACCAATTTAATTATTGTTCATATTTTCATAACGTTTAGCAATGTTATTATTACATCAAATGTGCCTTAGTGGTCAGTTGCTTTACATTTATGTTTCTTAAATTTATTCAAATACCATGTATTGTAATTTTATAATCATTATATCAACAGATTATTATTTAATATATGACTTTTCATACTTTTATATTATTTCCACCATATACACCAGATACTTTGAATAAATAACTGAATCAAGAATATTTACCTTTTAAATATAAAAAATATACATTAATTTTTCACATTTTATTCTTTCATAATCTTCATTATCATTGATCTCATACTATCATTTAGACAATGATTTATTCTCTCTTTTATAAAATCTAATTATATTTGCTTTGCGTATGGTCCTGTCTTTTTCTTTGACTATCCTTACTAACAGTAGGAAGAAAAACTATAAACTCTTAGACAAAATACTTACATACAATGCTTAACTATAATCCAAAATCAAAGATATTATTTAGGCTAAGAAATTAAATTAATAAACAATCTTACATTATATGAATGAAGGTAACTAACATTTCTTTCATCACATTATAACCGCGGGGTAGTCATTATTATTTCAATGATCCTACCATTAAAATCCTGGCTTTACTCTCAAGCATTTACAGTATAGGGCAGTTATATCTTATAAATTCTCACTTATTTCATTAAAAAAATATGGGTGTCCTTTGGATTAAACCCATTATATATCACATTAGTTCTTCAGGATGATACTATACTATCCTGGCATTTTAAACTTATCCCTTTTTCTCCACTTGTACATTTTTAGCATCAGCATAAATTATCTTTCCGATCCATGTGTATAACTTTTATCTTCCCATCCTTTACAAATCTATAATTATAATAGATCATTTGCTAAAACAAACATTTATTCTTATGACAGACATCATAGTATACACTTAATACATTATAATATTTGAGATCACGATGTAACATTAGAAAATATTGCATACATTCTATAACATATTTCACTTAGAATATTACATACTTCTTATACATTAATATTTCTCTTATCAATATACCTTATTCTTGACTCATAATTATTATTCATTTTGTACCACAAAATATATTCCAGTATAATCAATTAATAATTCAATATAAACCACTTTTTAAATAAATAAACCATTATACGTAATGCATATTAAAATACATAAAATCATATTAGTAAATCACCCATTACCATTTTTCATGTCTCTTTGGTACATCCATGAAATAATTTTATGAATGAGCATAATATACTTTTAATTTTAAATTCTAAAATCTAATGTTATATTAAAATTATTAATTTGGAAAACAATAACAAACATATAAATTACTTAGGTAGTTTCTTATCTTAAAATACATCTTAGGAATACATATCCTGAATATAAAAAAAATTTAGATTGAAAACTTTTTCAATAATTTTTTTTTTAAAAAGTAACTTCCCAAAACACTCCACACTTGTTGCCATGATGATGGTCGGCAGCTTAAACTTCTCGTCATCATTTTCTCTCTCCTCCTGCTTGATAACATATTGTTTAATATACATTTTAAAATAAAGAAAACAAAATATCTCTAATTAATAAAGATTTCTTAAATTTCTGAGTGCTCTTCAATGTCTATTATAGAATCCTTAACTTCACTTTAGTGCACTTAAAATCTTGTACATTTCATTAATTTTTAAAATAATAACTTCAAATATTAGTCTATAATATTCATTATCCTATAGAAGCATATTATATAACTAATTTTGCTATTATCAGTAATAACTTTTAACTTTTATGGGTTCATCTTTTCTTATCTATTTTATACATCAGTTATAATTGTATCTATTGGTTCTGGTTTATTAAAATATCACAATTCATATTTCTCTTTGATATTCTTTATGGAAATAAATATTTTCTTCTTTTAAATTATCATAATCTTGAAGCTCACCATTAAAGATACACATCTTTTAATATAAGTAAGAGTTACTTTATCACTATTCATTTCAATATTATTCAAAAACATTAATCATTTTAGGTAAATTCCTTTATTACTGTTAAAAGTACATATTATTTATTCTTATTTAGTTTTAACTTTATTTCAGCATGCAAATCATTCTATCCAATATAATTCTTTTTTTTAAAAAATAAATTCATAATTACTCTTAGATAGTTAGCCAAAAAGTTCTATAAAGTGGCTTGCCAAATCTATAGTAACTGTTTATTTCAAATAAATACAGGTTCCTTAGTAAATTACTTATTAGACTCATTAAAAATAAAGAGATAACAAAACATATTCTTATGCAATTATATTTACAAACTTTTTGGAACAGGTTGATAATATTTTTCCTTTTTTTTCTGAAAATAATGCAATTTCTTTAAACTTCCAATAGCAACTATGGTATGATTATAATTTAATATTTAAGATCGAATTAGGTTTCCATGAAGAATTTTTTTAATTTACTCCATTATCACTTTATCATCCTATTAAAACATTTATTATATAATTAATCAGTCTATTGAAGGTAACTTTTAACTTATTTAGAATAAAATAAAATAAATTTTTTAATTTTAAAGAATTAACAGAAACAGGTTTATTAGTTCTTAAGTTTAACCAATTCCCCTAAATTTTCATCTGCTTTTACCTTTTATATTGTAGACAATATGATGTCAGACCCCTAACTAAATCAATTTCATTGGTCATCATCTTTTCATCAACTAGAAATTTTTCACATAAATTAATTTTATCTCAATTTTAAGCAATATTAAGTTAATAAAATATTTAGCATTTAGCAATAATTACTTTTTAAATTTAAATACAACTATAAATATTATTATTTGTAATAATTATTTATTTAAATCAAAAATAATATAATTAATAACTTTATTAAAGATAAAATTATTACTATTTAAAAATTGTACTATTAAATATTTAATATTCTTAATTGGAATAAAATATTATTTCCAACAAGGAAGTAAAATTCATTTATTATTCTTATGCAATGAGATTCTGCAAACACATACACTTTTAAAGAGTCATTGTAATGAAAATTAATTAAATATTCCTTTTATAACTATTATAAAGTTTGATGAATATTATAAATTTTGACAAATATAATTTTAAATATGCTTATAACTATTAAATAATATTACAATTGAAATAAATAGGACTTTTAAAAGATGTATGACTACTGTAAAAGGTGTCTGTTAATTAACTTGACAGAATCTTGTACCTATATAATATAGATTAAGCTTTTTTTTAAATATCTTATATAAATGAAAAATTAATATTAAACACCATGGTATACTTTCTAAATTTAAAATTTTGACCATTACGTAAAATGTAAATCCCTCTTTGAAACAGTTACTAAAGTAAAATGCTACAATATATATATATATCAAAATTATCCCAAATTCACAACTCAACCAGACTAGCTAAAAAAATAAACTCTAAAACACTACTTTAATATTAAAAGAACTTTTAAATATGTTAATTGCTTCAGAATTATAATTTTTTAAAAAATTTATAAATTATTAAAAATTTATGATTCTGAAGCAATTAACTTATTTAAAAGTTCTTTTAATATTAAGAGTGTATGGGAGTTAAGTAGAATTGTGGGTAATGTTTAGTTTAAATATGTTATTATTTTGTAGTAGTGAAACCATTGGTAGTGTTTTAGAATTTATTTTCTTGGCTAGTCTGGTTGAGTTGTGAATTTGGGGTAATTTTGATTATTTATTGACTAGTTTAGCTTTATGCTTTTAATATATATATATATATAGTGTCTATAAGGTATCTATGACCCTTTTAATCAAAATGTAAATTATAAAAAAAAAATATTATTCACCTAAAACAACTCACCCCTTTTAATCAAAGTGTAAATTATATATAAAAAAAAATTATTCACCTAAAACAACTCATTACTTTATTTAGTAGTTGATAACCACCATTAGCACATATATGCATGGGCAAACACACATCCTGACATGATTACTGTGAATAAATAAGAAATGATAATTTTATGTATAAATTTAAAATATGTAAAATTGTCAGTGTTTTAAAACAACATTTAAAACAATAATAAATTACTTGATAAGAATCATGTAAAAGAAATCAAAAGGTCATGCATAACAGTAATAATGGATGATCTGATATTATTATTATTGAGAACTGACAGGAGAATTAAAACATTTGGTGAATAATATATTAAAACAAATTAAAAGAATATAACTTTTAATTCCCACTTTAAATATATATGTGCTCCTCGTAGAAAAAAAACGACTTTAGCAATCTTCATTTTATTACACAAAGAAACAATGTATATATTTATTAAATTCCAGACAAAAAAACTTTACTTCATGGAAACTTGAGAACTCCATCATCAAATCTCAAAACAAGAGAAAGTAATGGCCTAACAACAGATAATTATTTAACATTTGTGTTCTAAACAAGATTCATTAATTCACTGTAATATTCATGGAAAACATATTTAATTTCCAGTAAAAATAAGCAACCATTTTATGTCAAATGTTCATTTCTAACATTTGTAAGAAAATCTGACAACTGCATTAATATATATGAATTACCATGGAACTATTCATTAGTAACATAATTTGTTTGGGGATAGATGTCAACAACAAACTATTAGCTATTCACATAAGCATTTTATTATAGCAAGTGAAGAGATGTTTTGTTATGTATAAAATACTATTTATCCACATTGGTATTTTGCACATTGTATGTAATCATGAGTAAATAAGCTCACATAGGTAAAATTATTTTGTCAGGTATTATTATTATTATTATTATTATAAAAGCCAAGGACCAAGAAGCATGGCCTGGCGCTATGACTCCAGATTTCATATGTATGATCCTAAGATAATTCCAGATGATAAATAAAAATTTTGAAGATTTCAATAAACACTTTGAGAATATTGACAAGGACTAGATAAGAAATTTGATGAGCAGAAAATTGATTTAGATAAGAGGTTTGGAGGGCTAGATAAAAAAAAATGGAAGAACAAAAAACAGAATTAAGTAAAATTTTGATAAAAAATTTGAAGCACAAAAGATAGACTTTAGAGATTTGAAAGATGAAGATAATGTGAGATTCAATGCATCTGACACACAGTTCAAAGAATTTAAACATGATATTGAAATTAAATTTAGAGAGTCAGGAGATAAATGTACTGCTAAGTTTGAAGAGTTGAGAGACTTAAGCACAAGAATAGAAAATAAATTAGACTTGAATCTAAAAAAATTTGAATGCAGTTTTGAAGTTAAGATGCAGGTTAAAGTTGAGGAGGTCATAATGGAATCAAGTAACGAATATAGTAATTTCATGAAAGGTTCATACCATCTTGGAAATAACGGTGGTATGGATAATCAAGTTCAAAGGCTATGCGATATAATTCTTCGAATACATCCCACAATAAAAGGATACATCATACCTAGTTTAATATCCCAGTGAACATTAAATGGTATAATCACTGCAAATGAAGGTATCCATTACAAATAAGTATAGCTCACATGTCAGTAGGTAGAAGAATCCTCATATTGAGCATCAACCTAAGTATTCTCTTAGAAATACTTTCAAACATTCATGTTATAATTATGAAGTTGAAAGGCACAAGATGTGGCTAAGATACAAAAGGGTGGTTCACAATAAAATCTCTGGAAATGCGAAAGATACTAAGAAGTTAAATGAGTCATACAAAGTAGGTTATAATCTCCATTGCCTCAAATGTAGTTATGGGGCAGAAATTATAGACAATCTTCAGGACAAGAGTTACTTTACGATAAGTCTCGATGATCACTCCATGAAGTATGAACATTCCCATAGTAACTGTGATTATAGGTCCGGTGTAGGCAACATTCTAATTGCCACTCTTGCATATCAGCTTGGGATGAGTAAAAGTTTAAAATAAGATTTACGAAATCTGTGGAAATTTGCAACACAAACATACATATGAAAAACAGATTGAAACAAAGTTACATTATCTAAAGGCTAAAGGGTTATCTTATAAATATGAATGTAAAGGAATGAGTATATTAATGAAATTTCACACTCCTTATATAACTCTAAAGATTTATTCTATAGATATCCTAATCGAATAAAATCAAAAAGGGATACAATATTGAAGCATAAAACTAAGTGGCACATGATTTCATACAAACATAGAATGATGGTCCATGATGATAATTCTAAGAATATTAAAATTATCAAAAGATAATCAAACCATATGATGTAGGTTTGAGTATGCAATGCCTTGGAGGTAGCCATGAAATAGAAGTTGTGGAAGATTTAAGTTGTCACCATAACAAGATACTTAATAAAGTAGTTAATAAGTTGAAATGTTTAAATGATAAATATGAAACAACTTACTCAAAAAAGTTCAGAAGGCATTCAAGTAATTCATGATATTAAAAGAGTTAAGTGCCCTAAACATTCATTTGCAATAGAAATTAAGAATTATTCGACACAAAATATCAGGAATTGTTTTAGAAATTATCAATATTATTGTGATAAGTATGACTATAAGTCAGATGCAAAAGCATTCATTAACCAATACTTATGCTGGCTAGTTAATAATAAATATAACTATAAAACAAAATTTAAAAAGTCTCTAAAAAGAAAGTATATATGTGTAGGAAATATATCATAGAAAAGAATGGTTATCAGAAAACTGAAGTGCAAATACAAATATAATAGATATACGGGTATTACGATTCCTAAATTGCCTCATTGTTTTCTCTACACCTGTCATGATCATAAAGCACTATCTCGGAGGTATCTAATGAAAATAGACAAAAATCTACTTTCACTGTAGGGAAACTTACATTTTGAAGTTGTAGAAGGACATATTAGAAAGATTTAACAGATGGACACTGCTTTGCAAAGTCCCCTTCAGTCCAAAGATAAAATGTGCATTAGTATATTTTGTTGTGCTAAAATTTTCCATTATATTAGTCATTAAATATATTGAGTATCTTTCATTTATAAGCTTCCCACGTGTATTGTGCATCTTAGAAAGGGGTGAAATTATTAAGAATTCCATTGATATTGAATCATTTTGATATTGTTGCTATTTCCATTACTATATTTATGGTATCATAAGTTAGAGCACACCAATTATCATGGAATGAATACGGTGATATCACAATAATCAAAAAGGTAGGAGAACAGATTTTCTTGGTTGGTGAAATCAACCATGGTCTAGTTGCAATTATCTAAAACTTATGAGACAGATATTTTAAAAACCTGTTGGATCACAAATAAGTCTTTTTGTTGGCCGAATAGCTCCTATGAATAATAGTGCTACACTAATTTCTCGCAGTGAATGGATATTTTGTAGGGGTATAGTATAGAAGGTATCATATGTTTGCGCTGTAGATTAGCATTATCATATAATTGAGCCCTTTCTTAAAGAAGTCAGTTGATTTAAAATGTGGGTTTGTGCTCCAAAATTTTATACAAGTCAGTAGTGGAGCACTGGTTGAAGGATGTCCTGAGCTCATCAAAATAAATGGTAGAGAAGAATTCCGATGAAATAATAAGTATAGATTAGTTTGACTTTATGGGAAAATGTGCAGTAGAGATTTCCTGCAAGGTTATCCAAAACAAGGGTCCCTGATTAGCAACCATATTCTGTGCAACCTAACTCACAGTGTAGTTGCAGCATCCCTCAAGAAATTAAATTGTGGTTCAATTGGCAGTTTGATGTTGTAAGATGAGTTTAGGTATGTACATTATATTTTGTTTGTTACACATATGTCTAGTTCACTAGTGAAGTTGACTTACCTTCATTAATTCATTTTAATGTTAATAGTAATATGTGTAAAGACTTTTTTGTTGTCAATAAAATATATATTTTGCATAGTTTTGGGCAGAACCACAAAGGATTTGATGCATAAAATAATGAGGAGCCAAAGTTAGACAAGGACCTCAAAATATGGGGAAAAGCTAAACACTATTTGTGGCATTTGATGGTTAAATTTAAAACCTATATAGAGCTTTTATCAGCAAGTGCAACGATACATTCAATATTGTGAAGCTGTGGGTGCTGATAATATAATTATTAGTGAAAAATGTTAACAACAGAAAAATGTAGAATTTACTTATTAAACATGAGGTACCCACAACTTAGGTTTGACAAATGCTAATTTAAAAAAAAATAAATTTTTTTTTTCTTTAGAGAAAGGATTTGTGCCTATATATAAAGTTAGGGTGACCAGACTGGTTCGATCAAAAATCGGGACATAACGACCAATCATTTTTACGACATTGCGGCCTTTTTTTTTTTTTTTTATATAAAACTCCATTCTTGTGTATATTCATCATTGTAAGTACACTTCCTCTTTGACATGTCTATCGTTTAGGGTTATTAATATTCCTATTAATTTTATCACTATAGAAATTAATATCAACAAAGAACTAGTAAAACTACACTGTCAAACAAAGCTGGTGCAAGTGCAGTTAAAATTTTAGCCTACAAAAATCCAACTGCGCATGCTCCAAGATGAGGTTGGATGCGAGAACGCACCTAACTAGAGAACACGGCCATATAACATATTACTGTAGAGACTGAAATGGACAGAGAGGACCAAGAAACTATCATTTTTGCAATGAATTATTTATGTAAGACAAATAATAATTTTGAGTATTTGAAAATCGGTACATACAACAGTCCCGAAAAGACATTTCAGGGACGCTGGAACATCTAATCAAAAATAGGAACAAATCCCGAAAAATTGGGACATATGATCACCCTATATAGTATTAAAAATTTTTTTATTCACCTAAAAGAACTCATTACTTTATTTAGTAGTTGATAACCACCATCAATACATAAATTCCTAATCACACACACATCCTGACGTGATTAGTGCAAATGAATAAGAAATGATAATTTTAGGTATAAATTTAAAATGTGTAAAATGATCAGTGTTTTAAAACAACAATAAATTGCTTGATAAGAATCCTGTAAAAGAAATTGCTAGGTCAAGTATATCTGTGAAAATGGATGATCTGATATTATTATTGAGAAATGACAGAAGAGAGAAATAAAATGGTTGCCGAGCGAATATTAAAACAAATTAAAAGAATATAATTTTTTATTCTGACTTTAAATATATATGAACTCCTCATAAAAGAAAACAGACTTTAGCAATCTTCACTTTATTATAGGAAGAAACAATGTATATATTTACTAAATTCCATATGAAAAAACTTTTATTTCGTGGAAACTTAAGAACTCCATCGTCGAATCTTCAAACAAGTGAAAGTATTGGCCTAACAATGGATAATTATTTAACACTTGTGTTCTAAACAAGATTTGTTAATTCACCGTAATATTCACGAAAAACATATCTGATTTCCAGTAAAATTAAGCAAACATTTTATGTCTAGTGTTGATTTGTAACATTGATAAGAAAATGTGTCAGCTGCATTAATATATATGTATTACCATGGAACTACTCATAGAGAAAGGCCAATTTTAATTTCATCCAATGTCAATATGCCATCCCGGATCACTTCATACTAAACCGCCGGTCTTATAGATAGCTAATCAACTTACATGTATTACTTTAGTATGTATCACATGATGTAGGAATAAAAACATCGAACCGATATAACGAAATCGAAATAAGCAAAATCACACGGATATACATATATATTCAAATTATAATTCAACTGCATTCAACCCAGCATATAATGATTGCACATACAAATAATAAATGGAGGCCGATTCTTCAAGATGTATAACAGGATTTATACAATTTAGCAACAAGGGATCTCATAACAATATTTTATGTTGTCATACCCTGTTGATGCAGAGTAACTGATTCAGTGAGGCAGTCCATAATAGACGACTATTTATTAAGCAATTTTTATAAAACACAGACTTCTAATTCATATTTAGAAAATCATTTAAATTTAGTATAAGTATGTTTGTTAGTTTTTTTTAATTTAAGAATAATTATATTTGAACAGATATAATTAAAAGAAAATATCTATCATTATTCTAAATTTTAATGTCATCAATTTATGCAAGTATTAACAACTTATTTAGGTTTTCTTGGACTAATTAAACTGATTAAGTCATGATAAGTTGACCATCCATTGATTTTCTATAAAAGTGTCATTATGCACACTCATGTATATATCTTCTCTTAGTTGCAGATAGATGTTTATTGTTTCACGTCACCATAAGTACCAATACTCAATATTAGTATAATACCAGGAGGTTATTTGGCTATTATTATGCTCTTTAAAGATACATGTTCATAGTTCGTCTATCAATTGTAAATATATCATATTCATATTGCTGCTATATATGACTGAGTCAGAGATTAAGTATCCTACCAAGCAAAATCTCTTGTAAATAATCTTTAAGAAATATAAGCTACTTAATATATAGTCATTGTCTTGCATTTCTTTTATATTTTAGAGTTAGCAATTATCACTAAGTAAATTGATTCTAATTATGTATTGGTATGAGTGTGGAAAAGAGAATAAGATTCATAAAGTCTCCTATTCCATTTAGGTCAATTCTATATTTAGTTAAACTATTAGCTTAATTTCATTAAGGTCTCTACCTCATGGGAAATCCATCCCATTGGCCACATTTCATATCGGTACAATATATATATATATATATTGTAAGGTGATGCTCAATCCTTATAAAAAAAAATTAACTGATGTTTTGGACTGACAAGCTAAGATTATAAAGATTAGATAGGTAGCCAGCATTTTATTAAACACATTAAATAATTATTAGGATATCTTGAGGCACATATATATATAAATAACCATATATTCCGAAAGGAATGAACTAATTTATTTCATTTTATTAAATGTGGAATAAAATATCTACACACACACATTTATATATGAAGATTTAAGAGTTTCAATCATGATGTGACAGAAATAATAATAATCTGTTGTCAAATTATGTTAACCAAGTTTCTTTTGTTTAAAAGAGTAAAAAAAAAAAAGAGTAAAAGTTTGTTGATTTTGAAAAAGCTAAGCAATAGTTTTTTGTTGTTGTTGTTGTTAGAAATGGAATCCAGTTGAAAGTAAAGTTTTAGAATAAGAATATTATTTTTTTATATATTATACCAGTGCTCTTCAACCTCTCCCCACCGGCGGAGAAAAAAAAAAAAGGAAAGGCTCCCCCCCCCCAAAAAAAAAAGAGAAGATTTCGCCAACCGGCAGAAGTCTATAGATAAATTTTCTTAAAGATAAGCAATAATTATTATAACTGATCAAAACAACAATGTTAAATATATAAGATAAAGTTTTATATATATATATGGAGTTTATATAATAAAAAACCTTTTCTTTAATTTTTTTTAGAAAAGTAATAAAAAATTTAATTCTACCCCCTCCCCCCATAAACATCTGTGATAACTAGAAAAACAAATTAATTTATGAACGATTGATTAGATTTTGTTTTCGTTTTCTCTTTTTTGGTGTAAAAATGAGATGAAAAAAAAATAAAAATTGGCTATATTAATTAAAAGTTTAAACTCTTATTATTTATTATTACAAACTTTTTACTGCCCCTGCACGCGGACCCGCGCAAGCCCGGTGCGGGCGTGGACCAAGAGTGAAGAACACTGTATTATACTAGTTATCATGATTCTATTTTATTTTAAAAAAACTGTTTAATATCTTGAACTGTATTTTATTTATTGATTTGGTAAATGCAGAATATTTTAAAAGAAAAAAGACATTCTTTATTTAAGTTACGAACTTTCATTGGAATAAATTCTAAAAGATTTATATTTTGCTTATCAACTGCAAAAGTCGTATAATTATCATAAAATTATTTTTAAAAAAAGAAAGCAAACTAATTAAGAGATGAAATAGAATTTTAAAATACTAGATTGCATTTCTTTTGAAGTAAAATATATCATAACACGTATGTATATAAACTGCATACAACAGCTTTTCTATTTATATTATAACGCGAATTTTGAAAAAAACCTACATTTAATTATTTATTTGAATATATATATAATATAATGATGCAATCTTGCTAAATTAATTGTCGCAGGATCTTTGTGCCTTCTTCGTGTCATCAAATGGTAGTATGCCTAGTGTCTAATCAAGCATGGAATGATTTAAAAGAGAGTTCTCATGGATTCGGGAAAGAAATTGCTCCAAAATCAGCAGTTTTATAAGTTTGACTTCGTCTGGGAATTGTTCTAAGTGGTTGGAGTTTAAAATCATTCAACATAAGCGAATAAAAAAAAGAAACCATCTGCTAAAGACACTGAAGCCACTCTTACAAATTTTAATCCTTTATTTTGAAAGAAATCCAAGATTTCGTTTAATTTTGATGCTTTTAAATATTTTGTATTTGTATTTTTGGTGTATACTGAGAGACGAGTTACGATTTTTCTCACCCTTCTATTCATTTGCAGAAAACATTTTTTTTTCTCTAATCTTAAATTGTAAAGAACCTATTATGCTTAAATTTTGATAGAGAGAAAAATATAAATACACAACTCAAGGTATACACATATATAATTTTTATATGTTTGTAAATAAAATCTTATCATAATTGGGTGCAAAGACAAAGATAAGATGTTTAAACATCTACACTTAATTAGGTATTTAGTATATAAAATTAAATATTCATTTTACTTACTAACAAGTAAATATATATGAGTAAATTTTCCTGTTTGTATGATTAACAGTCTTATGAATGAACTCTATCTATAAAACATAAATTAGCAATCCATAGACATACGTGTAATATACATTCAGATAACACAATCAAATTAAACATTAAACACTTAATAATATAGGTTGATCCTCGGGATAATAGATACATTATTCTGTATTGTTGTGCATTGTAATTTTATTTGTTAATTGATATGTTTAATATTTAACTTACTTCTGTTATTCAGGTTGGGGTATGTGACCATTTTGTTGTAATCATGAATAAACAGTAATATTAAGTTGTATTATAACTGATACACACAGGCTTATTATATACCTGTGTCTATATATGTAATATATAAGGTATATGAGCACAGACTTTCACATGACCCACTGCTCTCCACACTAACTCATAACACTGATACACTTGAACACATATATGCTAAAAGATAAATAATCACCAATATATGTATTTCATGCTAAACCAGCAATCATCAGTTGGTCCAGATTACCATCTCTACACATATATGCTATAAGTGCTCAGATATATATTAAGATAACCAAACCTCATACTTTAATGGACAGGCTTCAATCTACTCCACACTCCAACTCTTCAACCATCCATCCAATTGAAAATCTGAAGATGGAATGCTCAAAGGCCACCTTGAGGCCGAGATTCTTGTCACACCTGTGTTGACCTAAGGCCAATCTGACCTCTCATGTAAAGGACATAATCCATTTAATACATATACAAGGGATGGGCAGACATCTCTACTATGTAATAACTGATACCCACAGGCTTATTATATATCCGTATCTATATATGTAATATATAGAGTATATGAGCACAGACTTTCACATGACCCACCGCTCTCCATACTATCTCATAAAACTGATACACTCGAACACATATATGCTAAAAAATAAATAATCACCAATAACCGTATTTCATGCTAAACCAGCAATCATCAGTTGGTCCAGATTACCATCTCAACACATATATGCTATAAGTGCTCAGATATATATTAATAGCCAAACCTCATACTTTGATGGACAGGCTTCAATCTACTCCACACTCCAACTCTTCAACCATCCATCCAATTGAAAATCTGATGATGGAATTCTCAAAGGCATATATTCATGTTTATATTTTATTAAGTTATAAAATTTGGAACCCAGATTTTGTTAATAAATATTTGTTGTTTGAAGTTAAAATCTTTGTTTCTCTGGTTTCTAGATCATCAAGCATCATTCATACTTCACTCACCAGAATATCTATTGTACATGTGTACACATCTTTCATATGTTTATGATATTTGTATGTGAGGATTAGGGACCTATATAGAGGTCGTAATATTGCCATCCTGTTTAAATCCAACCTTGAGGAGAGTTGAAGGAAAATTTCTTCACTGAGTTTTAACTCTGAGACGTAACAGGACCTGTAAGTTGAGAGGGCTCTGGGTATGCCATTTTAAATTGTATTTTGACCAAATTTTAAAATTTAGCTCAACTGTTATAGACAAGCTTAAATATTGGTCAGGTATAGTGTAGACCTTCTCCCATATTCTCAGTCAATACTATTCCATTTCTTGCCATTTCATTTTGATACATTGAGCATCTGTCTGGAAATTGTGCCAGACTACGGTCCATTACAATATACGTATATTATCTAATGAGCTTTCCAATAGCTTGACTTGATTTCTTTGCAAATATATATATAATGTACCTGCTGAAACTTGAAATAAACTTCCAATATGTGGTGTAATGCCAATTATAAAAAAGAAAAAAAATGTTTTTTGGTTTGATTTTAATAGTGAATATGTTAACCTAGACTACTTTGCACTATGTTGCTATAATAACATATAATATTGGAAAAATAAATGTTTATTACTAATTGTAGTTGAGAAAAATGAGTTTATTCATTTTAAAAATGAATGTGTAAATAATAAAATTTATAATCTTGATAAAATTATTATTTTCCTTTATTATGTATATTTTGGTTACTACATTTACAATAATAGGTTACAAATAATACATTTAAATATTTAATTTCTCAAGTATACTTATTTTATTTGTATAATGTATTGAAAAATAAATGTACATTTCCATTATAATATGAAAGAATTTAATCCTAATTGCTTAGTTTATGTTGGAATAAAACGATACTATTTTTATTTTAAAACATAAATATTGTATGTTATGTATAATAAATTATAAAATATTTATTTTTATTTGTCATTATTTTATGTAATAAGATTTTTATTTATGGGACGCTGACTAGAATTGACCAAAGAGTTAATACAGAGCATTGCTATAGTTTTTCTTACATCAATTAAAAAAGTTTATAAAGAGAACTAAGCAGATTAAACAATCTCTCTCTATCTTGGCTTCAATAAAAGCGAACCTAAATTCTTTCATGTAATTTTTTATTATTTATTTTTAAAAGTATATGATTAAATGGATTAAATGATGGGGTAAAAATAATAGTGTTTGTCCATTCACAAACAAATTTATTGAGGATTTGTGAAGAGTGACAATTTATTGAAAGTATGAAAATTAATTCTTAAGAGTTTTCAAAAACCATCAGAATGTTTCTTTGCTTAAAAAATGGATTTTATCTCCTTTTCAATGATGAGATAACAGAAAAATGTATACAAAGTTTATGTTCACCTGCTGATATAATTTTAGGAGCTTGATGGATTATTTATACACAAGATAGAAATTGGTTCAATTTCCATAGCAAATGGATGAAACTAGCATCTGTTCACTTATGTTTTATGAATTAATTGCATGCTAAATGAAAGGATATCTACATTGCATCATTGTGGATATAAACTAGTATTTCTACACTGATAATATCATAGATCAAATACCTGCTAAATAAAATAATTTGGATATTTGGAAATTTTCAGAATTAATAAAATGTGCTTTGAATCTAATAGCTTTTTGTGATGTTTCTACCTTTTCTGAAATAATAAAACATAGTTGGATCGTAGTTTAAGAAATAGACAATTGAACTATGGTACTATTTTGAAAATGTCATACCTAAGAACAATTGATCAGTTCATTTGCTAATTTTTTGCACATATAATTGTATAAGATATAAAAGTAGTATAATTTAAATTTAAGAGATTTACAGTCAATGAAGCTTTAACATATTCATAGCTAGGCGTGTAATGAGAAAATATCTATAATGCATATGATATGCAAATATATGTAAATTTGAGTGCATAATTTACAATGTCCATTTTCTTGATATGAAGAAGCAAGTTTCTTTTCGGTTAATTACTGCAGGATCACTTGCTATATAGCAAGCCTCTTTAACCTTTCGTTTTGCATCGTTTCTCTCTATACAGCTATGAATATGGGAGTATGCATCTCCCGAAAGTGTTAGCTTAATATACAATTAAATTTAAAGCTTCATTGTCTGGGTGCAAAGCACTTTTAGATTTATATATGTCAAAGTAAAACCTTATTTATTTCCTAACTTAGTAATTATTATTTTAATTTTTAAAAATATTCATCTTATTCTTCGATTACAAGTTAATCTCAAATATTTATTTTTATTTTGTTCTCTTAGAATAACATGATCGAATAGGTAGATTCAACTTTAGTATATTTTTATTTCCATTAACTATATTTATATATGAATATTAAGAATGTCCTTCCTTGACTCATATTTTGAAAAATGCAAGTGTTATATCGCGTCTGTGTTATATAAAAATACGTTTTTAGTTTTTGCATTATTTAGGCGAAGTTCAATATACAATCACCTATTTAATTTAAAAGAATTAATGTCAATTGAAAACCTACTGCATAAAGCATAATTGGTTCATATGTATATATTTTAAGTATTTATTTGACATATATACATTTTTGATTTTGATTTAAATCTATTTATTAATAAATTTTGAATTAATTTAAAACAAGTAAACTTGCTTGGTTGTCATTCAATTTTACAATGCAAATTTATTAGTTAATTGTATTTGGATAAGACAATATACATTAATTGATTATATCACACAATTCATTAGGAGCGGTTACAAAATAGTTCAGAACCCAAACTACATAGTAGATAAGTGAGTATAATTATATTATTTTTTTTGTATTGAATTTAACGTTTATTATCAGAATAGATTTTTATATAGAAATAAATTAATTGATTTGACATTCTTAAATATTTAATAAGTAATTAGAAGCTTATTGTATTTATTTTGTTAGTAACAAATAATAGTTATATTTAGATAGAAATTATATATGAATTGATTTGATGATTGCTCAAGATACAACTATGATAATTGTTGAAGATGAGTAAAGGTAGTTGCAATACAATGTTCATGTATTTTAAGTCATTATTGATTAAAATGAATATTATATTAAATCAGTATACAGCCATAAAAATCATAATTTTATTCAGTTATAAAACTGATAATAATAATATATTTTGTTATAAATTAGTGATTTACTTTACTTATATTTACAGTTCATTGATATTGATTGTAAATTCAGTTTCAATATTAAATTTTAATATTTGATTATAATAAATGCTAATAATCTTTCATATGCTTTGACAATTACAGTCTAAAGTTTTAATAACTTAGCTTTATTAAACTGAAGAGTAAATGAATATGATTTGTCAATTGTGTTTGAATAAACATCAAATAGAAATCTATCATTTATTTTATATATTGATGTGATTGAATACTATAAATTTTAATGTTATCTAATATGATCATTTTATTTTACAGTGTTATGAGTTGATGAAAGTGGAGAGATATGCTAGGTTAATTGATTTTGTATTATTATACAGTATTTAATCTTATTATAATTGACTTAATTAATAAAAGCATAGTGATAGCATTATTTTTTATTTTATTTAGTTGTAATTAGAAATCAATTATTGACTTAAATATTTAGTTAGAAATCACTGATGTTGTAAACTTGTAGGGCATATTAAAATTATTATTGCATTTAAATATAAATAACATTTAACTTCTAGTATAAGATTGTATTATTATAAAGTGTTTTGACTCATAAGGAATATGTTTATCTGCCTAATTCTTTGTCATTATTTTCATTCTATTATAAAGGATCTATATAATAGGCATATACTGTTATTTATAAAATAGTGATATTTAGTTTTGTTGCTTTATCTAATGCTCATATTTTAGGGTAGTTTGAAATAATGATTTTGCTTGTTCTATTCATTCTAAATGTTATTTGAATTCATGATGTTACAAAAAATATTATCATTGTTTTGAATTAAATGTTAGATTGATATTAACTTTCGTTTAGTTTATTAATTTCATTCTGTTACTACAATTCACAGGCATTGATAAATTTGGATTGTTCTTCCTTGGCTCATATTTTTATTCTGTTGTAAATGGTAATCAATAATTAGACTATGATTAAGGATATAGTATGACCCATATTTTTATTCAGTTACAAATGGCATTCAACTTCAGGACATCATTTTTATTATGTTACAAATGCCACCCAAATCTGTGGGGCTATTGTTCTTATTAATTAGTGAAATGAAGTCTTCAATACAAAAAATAATTTTTTAATGATACTGACACAGTCACATAATCCAACTATCTGAATTTTCTGAATCTTAATATTAAAATAGAAGCACTAATCAAATTAGTATAAGTATTACTACGTAAACCAATTCTTAATACTATTACTTTTTTGATTAATATATCTTGACATTTCAATATGTATTCAAAAAATTTGTAGCCACTTATCAATTCAGTTAAATTTCCTCTATCTACTAAGATAATCTTAAATTTTGACAACTCTTTATTAACAAATGCTTTTTCTATATTCAAGTTTTGTATATTCTTTGTCAAACAAAATATGCATAACCCATGTATCTATATTTAGAACAAAACTAAAATTGCTTATTTTTATTGCTATCAATGTATCTTGTTTTGCTACCCATACTGATATTGCAATTATTTCAACTTAAATAAATAATCAAACAAATTTTACAATAGGCAAGTGATTTTTAGACTACTTTTTCTAAGTGATTTCCATATCTGTGGTCACAAGGGAATCCCTAAATGGAGCTGCCAATAATACTATTAACTAAGTAAAACTTCTGCTCCAAATTCACTTTCAAAATGACTCATTGTTTATTATATTACCTTGTGTAAGATTATAACTAAGAACCTGCTAAACTTGTCTCAATCAAAGTTTTCTCAATATTAAAATTTTGCATACTTGCATACTGATATTTAATTACACGAAGGGGCTGGGGGTTTGAAGTCAGAATTGCTAAGCATAAAGTACGAAAATTGATTGCAAAGTATTATAATATAATGGAGCTCTATACTAACCTAAATAACTGAAAACTAAGATCAAAAAGTAAAAGAAGAGATAGATTAATGGGCGAAGCCAGAAAAGATTTTGTACTGGAAACAATGTCTATCTTTTGATAAGTCAATATCTTAGAAAGCAATGGACGTATTCTAGGTGGGATAGTGCTTATTAGTTATTTTTCAAACTGCATATCACTTCACTATAAATTATCAGTGGACCCTGCCAGCGACATTACTTCTTTCTCGCAAATAAGCCCCCGTTCCCACTCCATCCCGACATAGGCATTGGCTACCTAGTCGTATGAGAAGCTCGTTGTGTATTATTCATCCACAAATATAGTATTACAAAGATAGGAAAAAATATTCATTTTCTGAATTAACTCTCACTAAAACCATTTAGCTTTGCTTTATTACATGGGTACTGAATGGCGCCAAGCTTTTTGACTTGACCATTCCGATTTAATAACATAGTTTAGTGGTAAAAACCATTATAAAAATTATATTTTCTAATATTAAATAAAAATTATCGCTTTGAATTTAATATACTGAAATTTATATTTTAAAAAAATGTATACATACTGTACTCTGAATTTAAAAAAAAAAAAACGTTCGTCAAACTAATTTAAAAATTATTTGATCCCAACAAATGAGTTAAACTATATATAGAAGTCAAAAGAAAGAAAAAAAAAGCGTAATACCTCGGATAAGACTCGGTCAAAACCTTTACTTTGACACATGAACTTCCAAACTTCTTGTAAAATCTTGGTAGTTGCCATTTTGATTTATTGCGACCTCTCTAGGAATAATATTAAACTAAATTACTACACTAAACCTTTACATTATGCACTTTCAGATTAACGGAATATATAAATAATGACTACAATCAATTTCATGGAATTAAAAAATTGTGAATATATATATACTCCTAATAAATTAAACAAATTTACTTTCCTTATTACTGTTAAAATGCGTAGTTTATTAAAATAAATCAACATTGCTGTTTCGATTACCCAGCAACTTTCTTTACAGCTACAACTTAACTATTTTATTCTGTATATACCATATATATATATTCATCAATTATACTATTCATACATACATTATGCCTCTTTTATGCATAAAACAAATTCCATCTTCAATATATATATATATGTTAAATATATATTGTATATGAAATTGAATAATATAAATAAAGGTGTGCGGATGTATGTGTTATTGTTAATATAAATAACGTTTTATGACGGAAAATAATTACTGCTTAACACTTGCGTAATTATTCTATTATTCACTCCATAAAAATTTACAAGAAATTAGCATGGACTGAACTTAAAATACTTCATGCAAGTCAAGCGTTGTTAGCCGAGAGGTCATCGCAGCCGCCTTGCAGGCAAGTAGTTAGTTGCAGACGGTTGTGGGTTCGCGTCCCGGTCGATGCTATAACATGAAAAAAAAATACTTCATGCAAATACTTTATGCAAGTTAATTATGCATGTAGAGCTCACATGAAAAGCAGTGGCAAATGGAGTAAATATAGTGTGCTAAAGCTCGGTTAATCAGATGCAGATTTATAATTATTTCAAATAATGTTTATACAGAAGTAATATATACACTGCCAAACATGTTTTTGTTAGAAGTTGTCTCCTTAAAAAAAATGTTTATTTCGTTTACACATATATTTCTTTATGAGTAAAATAAAGTTACATTTATTTTATTTGTGATGTTTTTATTTTATTTTTATGAAATCTGGCTAGTATATATATATATTCCTGGAAATACAGAAATACATCTATTCTTAAATATATCATATCCATACACTAATATACTAAAAATTTATATTACATTTATATCATAAAATATCGCAAAAGTCAAATCGGTAAGCACTATAGTTTTTATTCATTATTTATATCAGATAATATTATTTATTTATTAATTTTTTATTACTAATCTAAATATTATTATACGAACTTTAAATTGAAATTTAGTAATTTTTATAACTTAAACTTATTAACTATTATAAATTATTTTTATTGTAAAATGTATTTATAAATATTCTACAATTCTTACTTACTTAACTATATTTCATATAAACTCCAACTGTATAAATTATACTTATATTTAAAAATATTAACTAATATCAATACCCTCCTTCAGCTTCTTACTATTCAAGTTTTTTAACTGTAACTAATTTGAATTTAATTTTTTTTATAATCTTTTATTATTTATCTAAATATTACTATATGCTTTTATAAATTAAACTTATTAACTAAATTACTTTTATTGTAAAATATAGTTATAAATATATATATATTCTATAATTCTTACTTACTTAACTATATTACATGTAATATAAATTATATTAAAACAAGCAAAACTCTCTCTAGTATTTAAAAATATTAACTAATATCAATACCCCTCCCCCCATATCATTATTCAGTTTTTCTAACTGCACTTAATTTGAATTTAAAATTTCTTTTTGTAGTATAATGTGATATGGTTACTCCTTTATTAAAGTCAAAAATCTGAACCAATACGTCCAAGAAAAACCTGTTTGACACTTTATCTTCCCTTTCCATTCGCCATCCTAAGTTTTTTCCATATTTTTCTCTATCCATTTCCACAAAATCATTTTTGTCCACTCCATAACCTTTGATTCCCTTTATTTTTTTCCAACTTTAACATAAAGACTAATAACCCACTTTCTATATAATCATTTAGTTTACATTTATTTTCTCACAATTTCTTTATTTATATCCTTTTGCTTGTAAGCATTTACATTCAATTAGCAAATATCTAATATTTTTCATGCCTTAACTTACATAATCTGCAGACTAAATTTCCCACATTTCTCCATTTATGTATATATTCCCTTGTTGCTAATGATCCTTTTCAAACCTTAAATAGTAGACTACTTTCATTACTATTATCATAAATTAACTCACAGCCAATATTCTGTTTACTTCTATATCTATATTGAAGCAGTCGGATCTGAGTTCGATCCTAGCTTCATGACATCTAGCCATAAGCACACTTCAAACCCTAGTACTAACCTTAAATATCCGATGCAATGGGGCTTTATACGTTCAATCCACACTAATTTCCATAAAGAATAACATTTCATAAATGCGTATTAAAATTAATTAGTTTCAGATTTAAATTGATCAATTCTATTAATAAATTCATGATAGAATTATTCATGAATTTATATATTATAACTGCGTGGATTGTGCGTATATATTTGTAAATATTTAAATATATATAATTGTTTAAAAGTTTCATTGCGTCGGGAATGTTTGATTTTATTTTTAAATAATTTGTTAAAGTTTTATTGATTAAAAGCTACATTCTTTCGATAAGCTTTCAGATTTTCCCTTTCCAAAAACAACAGTTAAAGTTTTATTAATTAGAAAAAAAGATAAGGATTTCCTAATTAAAATCATTTTCTGATTTTAAGAATTCATTTTCTAATTAGAAAATGAATTCAAGTTAATGAGTTTGAAAGCCTTATCGAAGGAATGTATCTAAAAACAACCAGTAAATCTAAAAACATTGATAATGAAAGAAGCGCTAGCCTGAAGGCATCAGAGGACAGATATATATAGCTCTGAAAAGTTTGGAGAAGAAAAAAAGCCATCTTTGTTGTAGAGAAGTGCAGTAAACTCTATGCATTTTAAATCATGAATTTAAATAGTGTTTCGATTATGGTGAAGGGCTAGAACATCAGGAATCTGGCTACGGTTCCTGAAGCCCTTAGAGAATCTTCAATGAAGCTGCTAAATTCTTTCCAGACAAATCATGCTGCTAAAATTATGAAAAGCCACTAAAATGCTGTTCCAGTAATCGACTAAATGCATGCCTATGTTTTTTTACCAACTCAGACGTGTAACCTAAGGATCCAGCCGGGAAGAAATGGGTAATATATATTTTTATAATGAACCTTAAACTTTCTGGCCAGTTCCGAACTTTACTTTACACTTCCTTTAAGAGCTCTTCTCATTTATAATGTAATAATCTTTGTAAAACTCTTTTATTTATGCTTTTTAAATTAGTAATTCTCTCAATCTCTAGTCTTTAAATTTAACTTTCCTTCATTACTATGGCGGTTCATTTACTATATTATATATATATATATTTATCGTGTGATTTATTAATGTCATTTATTTTTAATTATATGCCAATAATCTTTCGACTCGATGATCTCCTTTGTTTCCTTTGCCTTGTGCAAATAATAATATATTAATTCTAATAGTAATTCTCGCCATTAGAACTAGATTTACCGTTCTATCAATTATCGAGTCAAAAGAAATTATTAAATGTGTGTTATTTTTATAATTGGCTAATAATAAATTATTAGCTCTGTTTTTAATCTATGCCCCAGCTATTTTTTGTATTCACCAATATTTATTTATTCAAATATAATCTTAAAATGTTTTTATTGCAAAAGGGCTGATAAAGGAATCAAATATATTCTAATTTAAATTTCTGTTACTCGCTATTAAGATTCAGGAAGGGCACGATGATTGGGGCATAATTAATATGAGTTACAAATACTTTAAAATAGTTTTCGTTAAAAGCTCGTTTGACTTTGATTAAATTGATCAAGTCATCACGTAGAGCATTCTATAATTGGGTTTTATTTTTCAAACGATGACTATCAAGTCATCATCTTCGAACGTTGCTGACGTAGGGCAATCTTCCGCTCCGTCAGGCTGGTCGGTGATAATATTTCTGTTATTTTAAATTGTCGAGGAAGAAAGCACTTCCTCTCCTTTCATATTAGTCAAAGGGCATAAGACTTGTCAGATGCAAGCCGCCAGAGGACTTCGATCATCGACTAGCTATTATCTTTCAATTTCATTTTATAGCTCATAATTCGTCAGCACCGTTACCTCTCTGTTCCAGTAAAGCCCGCTCTGATGCTCGTAATTCGTGATGAAGTGATTTCAATTAAAGTCAAACAAATTCTCAGTTATATTTAATTAAATAAGTTTTCCAATAAAGATTAAAGTTATGCCCTAAAATACGTATCTTGCTCTTCATGAATGGATTTGCGAATGTGAAAATAAATATCACATTCTTTTGTATAAAATTAGAGTAATAAATTCCTTTACTAATGAATACCTTTATCTGCCTTTTATTTCTTGTTGGGGGCATAGACATAGACTTTCAAATATTGCGTAATATTCATTGGCATATAATAAGGACCGCCACTCTTATTATTATTATAAATTCTGTTAAAGGCTAGAGGTAATTAATATAATCATTATTTAAAATTTAAACAAAACAAATTATTATTATTAAATATTTTCTAAACACACTTGGTTTCTTAGTGCTTAATTCTTTCATAATTATTTTAATGTTAATACTCGCTGTCTGTGTTGGCAACCCGAACATATACATATGATTCGATTTAAAATTATTTTAGTCATTTATTATCAGATATTAATGTCAGTTCAGGGGTCTCTGATCCTCACCAACCATTGAGCTAGTTTCTTGGCGCATAGCACTGTGCCGTCGATTTAGATTTCTACTAATCTGAGCTGTTGAGTTGGGTTTGAATTCAGTCTTGGTTCAGCTGAGTTTGGATCCGACTTGCAGTTTAGGTGGTGGGTTTTTCGACTGGTACAATATATATGTTCACTAGATGGAGCTTACCACTAGTTCCAAACAAGCTTTAATAATAAGTGCCAACAGAGAAAGAATTCAAAATCTCTATCGTACTATCCTCATCTCCAGACCAATTGGTTTCGAGCTTAATGGCTCACCTCAGTCAAGAGTTAGGATTTCAGAAACTAGATCTAAAACTCCAACTCAGAGCACTTATTTAATATGTTACTATCAGTTTGAAAACTCTAATTTTTCAGAAATGTAAATTTCTTCAAATCCAGCCTTACAAAACAGATAGCTATATGGGTCTGAACTCAGTTCAGTTTTACTATATATTAATAGCTAAACCAATATTACATCACAAAAGCCTTCAAGGGTACATTTATAATAATTAATAAAACCAAGTCACAAATTGTGCAACTTGCCTTTAAGCTTATGCGAAAATGTTCACTAGAAGGCAAGTTGCACAATTTGTGACTTGTTTTATTGATTATTATAAGTGTACCCTTGAAGGCTTTTGCAATGTAATATTGCTTTAGCTATTAATATATGGTGAAACTGAACTGAGTCCAGACCCATATAGCTATCTGGTATGTAAGGCTTGATTTGAAGTAATTTACGTTTCTGAAAAACTAGAGTTTTCAAACTGATAGTAACGTATTAAAGTAAGTGCCCTGAGTTGGAGTTTTAGATATAGTTTCTGAAATCCTAACTCTTCTCTGAGGTGAGCCATTAAGCTCAAAAACAATTGGTTTGGAGATGAGGATAGTATGATAGAGATTTTGAATTCTTTTTCTGTTGGCACTGATTATTAAAGCTTGTTTGGAGCTAGTGGTAAGCTCCATCTAGTGAACATTTTAGCACAAGCTTAAAGGCAAGTTAGACAATTTGTGACTTGTTTTATTAATTATTATTATATATATAAGCTCTTTTTACTCTCCATACTAGTCAACATCTCTCCAGCTTCCTATTTTTTATTAATACATCTATTCTTCTATCCCACGTGTTGCCACTATAATCCTCCTAACACAATTGTCCCACCTTTTGTACAAGTATACTGATAAAAAAATCTTTATCCAAATCTTCTGCATACCATACCACTTTTCTCACCCATCTTATTGCCTGTCCTTTATTCATGACCCATTTAAATACTATTTTGACTATTCTCTTTACTATCCATAAAGTGCAATCTACCAAACATTTTCATTTTACTTTTTGCATCTCTCATATAAAAACTTGACTATCCCATTTCTTTTTGAATTTCCTCCTTTGCCATTCACACATCAGCATCTAATGGATGTCTTTTTACTTCTTTTTGTACTTTTTCTATGTAATCTAACATTCCTTTGCTAACACTTAACATATCATTATAATAGGTTAACCCTGCTACTGCCACCTCCCTCCATACAAATTTTTGCTACATTACATTTATTATATGAAAACAGTGTTAATTTCTTTATCAATCCCTTTCTTTTCTTTGCTTCATTTATCAGTTTTTTTTCACATTTCTGCAGCAATTCCTTTTATTAATTAAGACAATCCCCAAATAGTTGTACCTATTCACCACACGTAATATACTTCAAGAAAAATTTGTTCTCTTCTCTTTCCCCAGCATTGACCATCATTACTTTTGATTTTTCTTCACTAAATTTGATACCCATCTTTTTATCTACCCCTGCACAATTCTTCAGCAGAACTTCCATATCTTCCTGACTTTCTGTCCATACGAAAATACCATCAGCAAATAAAAGATCTGATAATGTATACATTCCCTTACCATCTACAAATGGTATCTTATCCCTCTTTCCTAATCTTTCTATTGCTTTTTCTATTTCTCTCAAATATAACAAAAACAAAATAGCACATGATCATCATCTCTATACTAGCACATAATTTGTTGTAAACAAAGGCAAAACTCCCCATACAGTAGTGCCACCCTGTGCCAAACAGAGTAATCAATGAATGCCAGAAGGCTTGTGCATAAAATCCCTATGGCCATCATCAGTGATTAATCCATTGATTACTCTGTTTGGCACAGGGTGGCACTACTGTATGGGGAGTTTTGCCTTTGTTAAAAACAAAATAGGTGACATAAGACATTCTTGCCTTAATCCCATTTCACTTTTAACTGATTCTATATTTCCTAATTGATATATATATAATTATTTTCATATAATCTTGTAATAAGATTCACCTAAAGCTCCACCCATTCCCAAATTTATTAAACTTATCCTTAATCTATTTCTATTTACTTTATCATATTCCTTCTCTATATTTATAAAAATCATATATTTTTGCCTACCTGCATTCCTACTCATTTCTCTAGGCTATGTGACTACAAATAAACTATCTACTATATGCCTATCCATTTTGTTACTCTTCCGGCTATTATATATGTACAAATTTTATAAAACATCAGCATTCCGTTCTATAATTATTTATCTTTCTATGGTCTTTACTCTTTTTTTAAATAATAGCTTCACTCTTGTATTATTTCACCTATCTGGAAATTCTGTCTTCTGTGCCATCTTATTAAAGCATGATAATTAATAGATTTAATTTTGCCCTATTTTATACATTCATCACCATCATTGCTGGCCATCCATATAAACCTCTTGCGTTCCCATTTTTTTAACTTCTTCCCCGTCTTATTCAATTTATTTTCTGCAAAGCTAATATTTCCATTACTATATGTTTTTATGATTGATATCATTGTGTCTTTCCCATCTAACATATTTTCTATATCCATTACATACTTATTTAAGATTGACTCTAATTCTTCTCTAGAACTATATCCTTTTCCCCTATTATTTAGTAATATTATTTTTCTCTTCCCTACATTCCTTCTTTTTAAAATATTTCCAAAATTTTTTACTCCCATCTCTTCCACTATTATTAATGTCTTCCAATAATTTACTATTTAATTTCATCCTTTTTATTATCTATTTTAGCCAACTTCTTTTTATTTAAATAGTTTTCTCATTTAATATTAATATCTTTTTCACTTTCTATGTTTTTAATAGCATATTTATATTCTCTGCATGCCTTTTTTCTTGCTTTTACACTTTTACTAATTCTCACTTTTCTATTACTTTTATTCTTCTGAATACTCTCACCTAAAACCCTATTTGTCATTTTTTCTACTTTACCATACCAATTCTTATATTCATTCCCAAGAAACTCTTCCATAACTTTATTTTATATTCTTCTAATGTATTCTTATCATTAACTCTTCATCCATATACTTCACTATCCTTTCTACTTTTATTATTATTTTCCATCACCTTACTAACCATTTCTATTACTAAAGAAATTATGATCACTATTACATACTCTCTCTTCATTATCAAAAATTTTAATTTTCTGTACTTTATTTATTTCCTCTTTATCTACTAATACATAATCTATTGTGTGAAATATATTATTTCTAGACCATGTATATTGCCCCTTATAGATATTTGATATATTCTCAATGTTCAAATTTTCTCTCTGACAAAAATTTTTCAGAAGTTCCCTTTCTTGTTATCCAAGTCATCAATTTCTTCAATAAGTACAATCATATCCCCTGTAACCATAATTTTCTTCCCCCTTTTTTTGAAACTCTATATATTCTTAAGAGGGCATTCATATATGCTATTGTTTTTTTCCATTATTGTTTCACTATCTCCAGTTGACATATACACTATAGTCACCATTTTATTCTTGTCTTCCTTACTTTATCTCAAACCACAAATGTTCTTGAAACTATTTGAATATTTTTTTGACATTACTTCTGTACCACCACCCATTTTTTATTCTATTTATGCCCTTCTATACAAACTTTCCAGTGTAGGTTCTTCTTCTTTTCTTAGATGTCTTTCCACTACTGCTACCACCTCAAGCCCTTCATTTTTAACTGTGTTAATTCCAACCACTTTTCTGTTCTCATACCACCTTGCACATTCAAATATTCAGATTTTTCCTTTTTTCTTCCCTGTTATAAATTCTTTTGACTTTTTCTTTTGTATTATATTTTGTAGTTAGTTTGTTTATCATTAGTTTTACCGTCACATTTTCTCTCCACATCTACATTTACATCTAAATAAGCTGCTCTTTGTTCACTTCTTACATCCCATCCATCCTTAACCTTTTTTTGCTAATACTATAATTTAAAACCATATCTCTCTTTATAAGTTCTGCAAAATTTAATACTTTTAATAAATCAAGCCCCCTAATCCTTCATTTTCTTGTTTTTTAAATGGAATCCATTTTCATTGTATAATTATCTCTTACTAATAAAAAAATCCCACACATCCATAAATATATTATTTCTATCGCACAGTTTTTCAAATCTCTGATTTATAGAACATGCCCTATCTAACATATACCTATTGTCAAATCTTGTTAGTAATCCTACTACTCCCACTCTTCCTTTAACCTTATTCAAACTACTAATTAATTCTTTGTACTCATCCATTACTCTCTCTGATGGCTCTGATAAATTATTTATCCATACCATAACACAAATATCTCTACTCCCCTGTTTATTTATCTTATCTGTAACATTCCTAATTTTAGCTCCAGGAAAATATACTCTTACATATCTATTTCTATTTTTTCTTGCAATTACATCTTCACATCCTTTAATTATTGAGTTTCCTATCAAGTCTGTCTCATAGTTTACTTTCCCTATTTCATCTATAACATTTTCTCCAACCATCTGACTTTCCTTATCTATTTCTTATCATTTCTATCTATTAATTCCTTAATCTACTCTCACTTCATGTCTAATACCTTTAATTTTATTTCTACATCCCTTACCTCTTCCTCTTAACTATTCCTATTGCACTACTTGTTTTGTCATATATATCTCTTGTCACTCTACTAAACATATACTCCATTCTATTGCCCTTATCTACATTTTCATCAATTTCTTCTTTCTCTTTAAACTATCTACAATTAAAACCATTTTTTCACCTCTTTTATCACATTTATATATTATCTATATAATACTACACCTTTTATATTCTTCCTAGTTTTATTTAAGCACTTCATATGGAAAATCTTATCACATACTGTATACACTACCAAAGCACATCTAATTTCCTTCTGCCCATCGTACATATATTGTGATATACATAGTCCATATTTTTTCCAATTCCCCTACTCTATATTTAAATTATGATTTTTATCACTCTCCAAACCTTGGTCTACAAAAAAACATATTTTTTTATAGTGGTGGATGAGAAACATGTGCTAGGGTACCCTAAAACTCACACCTCAACATTACCACTCTTTCTTAAAATGAACAATTCTCTAACTTAAATTTAATTTTTTTTTATTAGCAAACCTCCTAAATTTGAATTAGTCTTATGTATGCCTTAGTTTTTAAGGCCTTGTTACAATAAACACAAAAAAATTTATATAAATATATTTAAAATGTAGGTGTCTCAAATCACTCTCCAAACATTAGCAATATTTTTTCTCAATCTTTCCAAATCTAATTAATTCTATCTCTCTTCACCCCAACTCTATTTTCTCATTCACTCTCTAAACAAATATTACTCAGTAACAGAAATTTTTATCTAGATGTTATTAAAATAAATAAAACTTTAACTTATCTTATGGAGCAAAAATCAGCCATGTTAATGCATTTACAGAGGCAAGGAAAAGCTTGTATGTTATATAGTAGTAAGCTCTCTCTTTATATTCTTATATAACTAATTTTACATCTCTTATAAATTTATTATTTGAAATTGTTATTGCGATCATAATTAAATCAAGATAGTTTTTAAGCCAAAATCTTTATTTAATATGGTTTGATATTATTTATAAGGATAGCTTCTTTAATTTTTTTTTCTCTCTTATCATTTGTATATTGAATCATTTTTATACCATCCTCAAATATATGTCCTATTTCCATTGAATGTAAATAAACCAGTAAATTTTTATCATATTTATGTTATGTTAATCTTCTGTTTATTGAATTTTTTGTTTCTCCAACATAATTAGTTTTAACATCTCATTAATATGCTCCATAATTTGCATTGCCAAATTATATAATGGTATTTTTAGGAAGATGAATCTTTAAGTGTCTAACAGTTTTGGTGGAAATTTTATAATAATGAGAGCATGCATGATGTCTGGCTCATGAAGCCAAATTATTTAATTCTACAACAATAATTGTTTGTTAGTTTGCTTAGGATACAAGACATAATGATAGCTTCATACACACACCCAACTTGTACAATAGTAGATGTAGTTAAATATCTATCATCTCTGATCAATTAATCCCAATGATAAAACATCATGTACATACATATAGGTGAGATAACATCTCTTATCTTATATGAATCATAATACCAATTTTATAGATCATTGTTGACATAAACTATATATTTAATGATTAATCAAATTCAAGACTTGAATATTATATATATTCTAAGATTGTAGTGACAATATTATTTTCTGAATTTATTCTGGAGCCAATGGGTATTTTATTGTGCTATATATAAATTATTATTATATGAAACTATAATATTAACATTTTATATCTCATGATATTCTAGATAAAGATAGGCGACTAACATTTAAGTGACCAAATATGTTGAAATAACAAGTGTAATCGTATTTTCAAAGAAACTATTAAGTTCGATTTTTAAAAAAATCAAAATAAATAATTTATTTTAATTAAGAGAAAAATTATTCCACATGCTTAAAAATATATATATATATTAATAATGAAGATTTTCTTTTTTTAAAATTAAAATATCAAAATATTCCCGTATATAGATCTAATGACTTATGAAATTATTACAAATACTCAAATACTATGAATTTAATAAGATTAGGCATAAATCATTATTAGGCATAAATCATTATTGTCATTTATATTAATAATTTACAAACTAATCAATTTTAATATATATATGTGTTTCCATATGATTGATCAAATCTATATTTTTTTTGATCTTAATATTCTTTACATAAATACCTACTTTATTCATAATAAATCTCCAATGAAATATCCTATTATGAGTCAATAAATCAATAAAGCACGATTCATGTACTCCAGTAATTCCATAGATATACGTGCTTTTAAAATACTTTTCTGTTTATTATATTACCTAATATTGCAATCCACTTCTATATATTTTTCTTTCAAAAACCATTCCAAAATAAATAAATAGATAAATAGATGTAAAAATAATGGAATTATGCCAACGTCATGTAGATTTAAATTAATAATGAGAAAATTAATAAGAATAAAGTTTGTGTAATAAAATTCAGAGAATATTTTTGGAATGGTTTTTGAAAGAAAAATATTTAGAAGTCGCTTGCAATATTAGGAAATATAATAGACCGAAAGTATTTTAAAAGCACTTATATTTGGGAAATTACCGGAGTACCATTAATCGTAGTTTATTGAACCATAATAGCAAATTAAAAAAGAAATTGTATAAAAAATATGATAATTAGCGGAGTTGGTTGTGTTCTAAAGAAATGGAATCAAAGAAAAAAATATTAATAATTTTATAAATATATCTAATATTAATTTTATAAATGAACAAGCACAGATTTTAAATAAAGACTAAATATATACCATTTGTGGATAAAGATATCCAAAAAACAATAGTTGTTAGGGTAGAAGCTGCAAGTATTAAGAATAGTTTGAAAACGGAATTGCAGTAAAAAATTAATAATGTTATTAATAAAAAGCATAAATATAGTAAAAAAAGAATAGAAATCTATTATAAGATAAATTATGGAAAAGATAAATAAGGATTATTTAATAGTAACAAGGGAAGATAAAGGGTTAAGGTTTGTTGTTTTAAATGAAATGGACTATGATAGGAAAATAAAAAGATATTGTAAAGCAAGCAAACCAAAAGATAAATAAAGTTCCAGGAAATAGAATTAAAACAAAATATAAGATTTTATTAAATTATATGAAAATGAAACAATTAATAAAAAGGAATATAGACTTTTATATCCTACAGCCTTTGAACATTTATGTATATTTGGGAAAGTTAAAACATATAAGGATGACATGCCAGTAAGAGTAATATTAGACTTTAATAATTATATTCTTAAAGATTTAAATGATATAATACATAAAAAGATTCTCATTGCAATAGGGTTTGTCAAATATTGTATTAGGAATTCAGAAAAACTTAAAGTTAAATTTAATAATGTAAATAGAAATGGAATGATTGTATCAATTAATATTGAAAAAATGTATCAAAATTTACCTAGGGAAGATAGTATAAAAATGACTATTGATAAAATAAAAATGTGTAATATAATTTCAGAAGACTGGTTATATTTTATCAGAGATGCATATTATTGATAAATGATGCTTTATATTTTAAATATAATGAAGAATTTTGGAATATAACAAAGGAATGGATTATGGGTTGCTCTATTAGTAGGATTTTATCATCAATTATGATTGACTATTGCTATGTACAGCCACCACAAATGCTAAAGTCATAGTAAAGGTGGTCAGACAAGCAGAAAAAAAATTAATTCAAAACAGTTTTTTTATAACTAAAATTTGATTTTATTGCCACAAGTTAACGATAGTAAAAGTTAAATCAACACTTAATATACATTACAATTTATATTGTTACAGTTCAGTATTAAAATTACTTCTTACAAATGCATGGGCCATAAGGAATAAATTAAAAAATAATAAAACCAGTATGGCCTGCATAGTCCCTAGGTTTACTTTTGCATCTTTAATAATGGAGTTCACTGGGTTTCCTGCAACTATATAAAGGAAAATATAATTGATAATTATATGTAAAATAAGGACATTCTAGAATATCATTGATATGTTGAAAATATAATTGTAGTAGGTAATAGTAGAAGTATTGTTAATACATTTAAAGAATTGAACAATAGTAAATACAATATCAAGTTTACAATGAAAAAAGAGAAAGGATTAAACTATTTAGATATTTTTTAAGAAAAGGAATTAGTGATAAAATACTTATTAATCATTATATTAAGGATAAAGAAAAAAGAGGCATAATTGACCCAAATTCATATCAGCCATGGTAGAAGAAAATAGCAGTTTTGAAAGAGTTTAAGTTTTAAAATGATAGCCCAACATTGAATATAAAATAAGCATTAAAACAGAAATTGTAAGTTGAGAATGATTATGTTAGTATGAGATATAAAAGAAAGGACATTAAAAAGATTTTCAGAAATAAAAATGATAATAATACAAAAGATAGTGCAAGGAAATGGGTTTCAGTTCCATATTCAGAGTATTTACACAAGACATTGACAAAAAAAGATACCTGATGATATTAAAATAGGTTGGAATAATAGTGAATTTTTAGGGAAATGGATGCGTAATTAAAAAAAAAAAAGATGGGTAATATTAAAAATAGGAAAGATTGGTTTATAAAATTAGTTGTGAACTTTAAATATGATATATATAGATCAGAGAGGAAAGGCTGCCATTGAAAAACATAAGGAGCATGATAGGGCAATTAACAGAGAAGCTATAAGATCAGGGCCATATATACATTTTTTTTGGATATTGGATATAAAATGAATTGTGAAACAAATATTCAAGTAATAAAGTATGTTAAAAATTGCAAGGAAAGAAAATGTTATGAAATTTTATATAATTAAGAAAATTTAAACAAATATGTAAACATGATTTAAAGGTTCAGCATAATTAGAGTGGAAATGGGCATTGTTAGATTATTGGAAACTTTAAGTATTATAATTTTAAAATAAAAAGAAAGGATTATTATGTTGTTGTTTTTTGGATTATTTTGGAAATATTTATATTATGAAGAAAAAAATATAATAATTTTTATCATTTTTATGTACATATATGTATTTTACTAATTATACTTGTAATGTAATTCAAGGAGAAATGGGATGGTCAAGTTTTCATATGAGAGATGCAAAAAGTAAAATCAAAATGTTTGATAGATTGCAGTTTATAGATAATAAAAGAATAGCTAAAATAGTATTTAATTGGGTTATGAGTAAAGGGCAGGTAACAAGATGGGTGAGAAAGGTAATGTGGTTTGCAAAAGATTTGGATAAAGAATTTATATCAGTATATTTGTACAAAAGATGGGATGATTGTGTTAAGAGGATTGTTGAGTGTTGTAGTAGTAAGGAATGGGATGAAAGAATAGATTCATTAATAAAGAATAAGGAGTTAGAGAGATGGAGAAATAGTATGGAGAGTAAAAAGAGTTTAAATATATATAGAAATAAACAGAATATTAGGTATGAGTTAATATATGATAATAATAAGGAAAGTAGTTTATTATTTAAGGCTCGAATGGGATCTAGCTACAAGAGAATATACATGTAAATGGAAAAAAAATGGGTGATTTATTTTGTAAATTATGTAAGGAAGGAATAGAAAATATTAGGTATTTGTTAATTGAATGTAAATGCTTGAAAACAGAAAGGGTACATATAATGAAGTTATGGAAGAATAAATATGAAAAAAGTGATTATACAGAAAGTGAATTTTTGGTTTTTATGCTGGGTTTGTGAAAAGATAAAGGGGATTTAGATATAAAGGTTATAGTTGTTTTCAGACAGCCAATAGCTGTTAGACAGCGGTCTGAGGAGCGATCAGGCCACTGTTTAACAGCTATTGGCTGTCTGAAAAGAATAGTAAGGCGCAGGTGAAAAAATAGCAACCTTTCAAGTCATTACTAATTTAATAACAACATGCGATTTAAAACAAATATTATATAAAGGTTATAGAGTTGACAAAGATTATGTTGTGGAAATGGGATGGAGCAGAATATGGGAAAATTTAGAGTGGGGGATGGAAAATAAAGTGGCTAACAGGTTTATCTGGGCATAATTGCTGAGATATTCTTGACTTCGTTTAAGGAGAAGCCACAATACATCACATCACATCACATGTGATTATGTAAAAAGAAACATCTTCAAAAGGTTCCAATAAGAAATGAAAGCCAGATTGATAAATATTTTTATTTATTTATAATGAATTGTCTGTTTCAATTTTGTTTTAAATTGATTTACTAAAAAATATTTCTAAACATGAGAGCCCTTTGTTTTTATTTTTGGTTACATAATATTAAAAATAATGTGAAAACTGAATAAAATTGATTTTATACTTTTATTCACATTTATGTGAATAAAAGTGTTTTTTTAATTTATTTATTTATTGTTAATAAAAGAATTAAAAATTTTTTTTTAATATATTTATTATTATTATTATTTACTTTTGGTTTTAAATATGTAATATTGAATTATTAAAATTATTCTTGTTTTAGCATTTAACATATTATTCTCTGTGGAATTCATTTCTATTAAAAAAACTGTTAAGTCATTCAAAAATGTTGAATGAAACTGCATATGTTTAAAATAAATATTTAATTTTTTCCCAAATTTTTTGTTAAAATTGTTTACAATTTCTTAAAAAAAATATTGTTATTGGGAATACATATGTATACAAAGTTTCACATAGATTAAAAATTGAAAAATTAGTGAAAAATTAGTTACAAGATTTTATCTAAGCAGACAAACTAAAAACAAAATACGTTAAATAAAAACATATAATAAAACACGTAATTTAGAAAATAATAAATTTAATACATTCACATATAATTTACATATATATTGTTGAGACAATGAAAAGATATTCTTAACAAGTTTAATAAAAAATCTAATTTAATGTAATAATTAATATAAATTGCTTTAGCAATTACATTAAAAATCAAGAGCTGTAATTCATTTTCTGGATCTAATCACAATCTACTCATTAATTTTGGAAAACTAGTTACACATAAGTAGAATAAGAATAATAATTTCCAATTGACAGTCAAAATTCCTGACAAACAGTGACTTAAATTGGGTACACATTGTTTCATCACATGAAAAGTCAATTAATTGTTCTTTTAATTTAAAAGAATTAAAAATCTAAATTACATATTTAGTAGTATTCTTGGGTGATAATTAAAATACGTAATTGACAACCATTATGATAAACAAATTGACAAATGTTATATATAGAGCTCGCAAAATAAGCTCTTAACAAGCTTTGAGAATATCCTCAACCCCAGATCGGTTTCTGCTTCTGATGTCATTAGTGAGGTGCCAGGATATTCATGCATTAGATTAAAAATACTAGGACAAGCCCAACCCTTTATCTAATGTATAACTATTGAGTAGAATATCTGAAATTATCAGATGTCAGAAACAGAAAACGGTCTGGGTTGAGGATATTCTCAAAGCTTGTTAAGAACTTATTTTGTGAGCTCTATATATAGCATTTGTAAATACAAGCTTTATTAAATTAAGTCATGTGACATCTGACTTGATTTTTTTATCATTTTACAAATTGACTAAGTAAATGTAATAAAAAAATGTAAAAGCTAAATAGAATGCATTGCATTTTCATCAGATCAAATCATAGTACACATCTTGATTTTGCATATTTGAACTAGATTGTTTAATACAGGAATGAAGGAAGTTAAATGGTGGGGAACATGCACTCATTTAATTACTTCTGGATCAAAATAGTCTGAATGCTGCTAATTTTATTCTATGATAGGATAAGAATGTGTCTAATTTTATTAGGAATATTTCCCGATGTGACTGTGTTTATATTTTATCTACTGTATATTTTTTAAGACAAAAAAAACTTATTTTCTTATTGTAATGTATAAATTTCTTGAGAAATTCACAACCTCCAAAAATTCTTCAGCTACTTCTTGAGGGGTCACTGCCTATGGATTACAATCCTAAAATTTAAAGTAAATCAAATACTTATCATAAAAAAAGATTTTTAGACATTAAGCATAGATATCTGAATCGTGTACAAAAATAAATTGTATTTATTATAAAAAATGTTAGGTAAATGCTTTACTTGGTAAAATTATGTAGCAGAATGAAATGCTAGATGTTCATGCTAAAAAATGATATTAACGTTTTAAAAAGCACTAAAACAATTACTTTAAGAACAATTATTGAAAACACATTCATTTTGGGTTTGATAAAAATAAAACTAAAGTATAATTTTTTTTTGATTAAGTTAATGAATAATCATTTTAATTTTTTCACTAAATGATTATGTCTTAATGCAGTATGATATTGTATATTGTATGGAAGCTTGTATAATAATAATTTAGCCGGTTCTTTACTTTGACTATATTGGGGCTAGCATTTTCAAAGATGAACTTCCATTGTAAATATTTTAGATTGTTTTTTAAATACTACTAATGAAAGAAGAATGCAGAATACACAGCGGTGCCCAAAAATAACCGGAATTTTATAATAAAAAATGGTTTATTTATTTTTAAGTGTTATAAATTTTAATCTATTTCAAATTACTTTTTGATGCAATACACCAGTCTAAATGTGTTTTTCATTTTTCAAAGTAGTCCAGAAATGCTTGCAAAGTGATGTCTTTTAAAGTAAATGTTTCAGAACTTGCAGATAAAATACCTGATTGTTTACGAGCTAAATTTGAGAGAAAAATGCCGTTTGCGTCAAAAAAAAATCAGCGTTGTTTTGATTTCACTTGCGTCACTTTTTTTAGGGATGTGGTAAATTTAACATTATAATTAAACCACTCATAAATATGTGTTGTTATGAGATCAATTTTCTTGTAATCTGTTTCAAGCAATACAACTTTTTTCCTTGTCATTTTCTGTAAACGAAAACAGAATTTCACATTGTCGAACTTTTCAGCTATTATAAAAAAAACTGACAAAAATGCACTTTACAAAACAATGTGTTACCTGACCCCACAATTTCACATGGTGATGTCATTTGGCAGATTGATGCAGAAAGGTCATGCAAGATATATATAACAGCTGAAGCATATACTTCAACAGGTGTTCAAACAACAGAACGATTCCGGTTATTTTTGTGTGCCCCCTGTCCCCGGTAAAAAGTATATAAAGAGTTTTATAGATTTAATTATTTGTTTTAAGATATTATTTAGATTTTTAAAATTATATATATATATTTTACAAAATGATATTTTGCTCTCTCTCTCTCTTTTTTAATATTTGAAGTGAAGATTGTAATTTTAGTGTTGCATTGGTGGTCGAGAGGTCAGCGCGACTGCCTTGCACTAGCAGGCAGTTGCCCGGGTTGCGGGTTCGTCCCGGCCGATGCTATGACATTTAATAATAAAAAAAAGATTGTAATTTTAGAATAAATGAAAAAGAAAATCTGACACAGATTTAACATTTTGATATAAAATAAAAAAAATGAAAGTTAGCCTCCACTCTACCACCTGACTCCATGCATGACTTTAGGGATTTAATGAGCACTACTATCTGGCATCTGTTATTATTTATTAAAACTTACAATAAGTGGCATAGAGATGGTAGAAAAGTATGCTGCTATTAAGAAGGTAATCATAATTTTCCGATTCATTTATTAGTATGATCTTTTGTTGATAATTATAATAGCATAATTGTCTTAGTTAATTTTCACTTGCCTGCTCTTGCTAATAAGATCATTTCAATAACTGCTATTAGAATGGGTGCTTATAGAAAATAGATTACAGTTTATTTATCATGATATAACTATTAGTTATTTTAAGCATCACATGATCACATCTCCTATACTAGCACATTAATTAATGTGCTAGTATAGGAGATGTGATCATGTGATGCTTAATGGTTTAACACCAATCCTGCCTAATAGGATAGTGGTGGCTATGGTTGTAAAAGAGCCAAAGACACCAAAATGTATGGGTGCTGAACTAAGTTCAGACCCATATGACTATATATGCTATTGAGCTTAGATTGAAAATATTTTTTGTGTTTTCAATTTCATTCTCATAGTTTTATAGTTAAGTAGAGATAAAAGGTGGTTGCTAGAGGGTTGCATTAAATCCTAAGATCTAGATGCAGTGTTCTCAGATCCAAAGCTCCTCACTGACGAAGGCCACAAGCCAGAAACTAGTCTGGGGATATTGGATGAGTAGGCATTAGATAGGGATTTTACGCACAAGCCTTCTGGCATCCATTGATTACTCTGTTTAGCACAGTACTGTATGGAGAGTTTTGCTCTGTTTATTAGTTATTTTATTCAGTACATATTTAGATGTTAGATTAATTAAGAGGGAGTAGTAGTTGATGTTTTAATTACATAATGTTGTGTCTTTTCACTTTTAATTATTATATAGAAAGATAAATGACAAGGGAGTATACTCATAAGTAAATGTAGATGAAAAATGAACATATAAATGTAATCAAAAATATTAATTTGTAGAATTAAAACCATGGATTAATTAGAGCAATAATATTTTCTAAATAACAAATATTTACTTAATAATAAGTTGTAGATTTGGAAATTGATCATAAGTAATTATGGGAAGTTAATTAACCAGTGATAATTACAATGAGAGATTATATTGTAGTACAAGATCAGGATATAAAATTCCAAGGAAAACCAAATTGAGTAGAAAGAATTAACTAAGAAGATAGAAACAAATCTTTACAGGATTCTTGTTTTCCATAAATAACAAAACTTGTTTATTAATGTTATTGATTAACTAGACATTATTATTTCTGTAAATTATTGGGTTAGTTATTGCATAAAATAAATAGTTATTAATCTATTTTTTTTAATATTATAATATCTCATTTATACTGTTTGTATATAAAGAACTTCACAATTAAATATGATTTTAATTAGATGAAGTCATACTTTTATGAGTGGAAAATTGAATTTTACTGATCACAATCAGCAATATAGATCTGAGTTCCATATTATTGGCAGCATAACAAATTATTAAAGCCAGAATTCAAATTTAATTGGTATTGTAAATTAAATTTTATTAATATTGTTAATGACATATTAATATAGTTAAGTTTATCACTATCTGGCAAAGATAATGACTTTTTTAAACAATTCTTATACAGAGATGAGTGATTTTTGTGGAAATTTTGGAATAAAACAAACGTAATTGGAAAAAAATAGATGATGGTTAGGAAATATATATTATTTCAAAAAGAAAAGGATGGTCAAGTATAAATAAAAATATTATATTGAAACAATCAGTTTCATCCACCTGCCTGCTTCATGTATTTTACTACATACCTATCTCTATGCCAGGTTTAAACCCTCTCAGAGTACTCATTTAAACAATCTTAAATTACTATTTATGCGGGATCACATATATATATATATGCAAATGGTAAGTCTGTAATATAATAATAATATATGTATATATTACAGATGTATTCATTTAAAAAGATTTTTAGTTTAATAAATACTTTAGTCTAAATTATTAATCTATTTTATGGTTATATTACTGAAATCACATATGTATATAGACACAGTCCTGACTTGTTATTCTACATATATAGTAATAAAATTAGTTTTACACTAATTACAAAAGCAGCTTTTAGTTTTACTTGTAAACAACTTTTAAATTAGGTCACGTAATAGTCTTAAAATAGCATAAACTTGATTTTATAAATCCAAAATTTTAATGACAATTCTCAGAATTTTATAGAGTTGTGATAATAAACTACAGGGGGGGAAAGGTAGAAAAACAAAATCTAAATTAGATTTAGCAATTAAATGTTTTTTCTAAAATAAAGTAATGGGTTTTTCAACTATGATCAAGCTTGTAAAAATAAACAGGTGGCCAGCGTTAAGAAAAATATAAATACTTCATTTTGTGGCCAAAAAGAGTGCTATATTTAATAAGTGAATTGTAAACCAAATCCACGCTCATTTTATCTTTAAAATGATGGGGTAAAGTAGGTGATCACTCACCTCTTCTGCCAGAGGTGGAAAGAACTTTAGTCTGACAAAACATGATGAGCCATATCTCAGCCAAGCAGCCAGTGGAAGAACGTTTATTAATGTTAAATCATCATGAAAAGTGTCAACTTATTATTGTCGCAAATGCCTAGAACTGCAATGAAGACAACTGACTGGTAAATTTTCACTCAGAGCTCTCTCTGTTCATAAACTATGATTTTCAATTCTTTAAAACTAGCTATTTATTAAACCTGCCTTTACAAACACCTTTTCTAAAATCAGCAAAGAAAGCTGTTAAATGCTAATGTTTGAATCTTGTCTGATTGTAAAACTTGTAATATTAAATTCTCTCTTAAAATGTAAAACTATGATAATCAATTTTAAACTAAAGGTATAATTTTCTGCAGTCTTTTATGCCTATTTCTGAGCTATTCAATTCTATAATTTTATCATTGCAATATTATATGTATTTAATATGCTAAATAACTCGAAACCGTGAGTATTTATAAGTATAATTTTAGTTTATCGCTTTGCAAAGATAATTTCAAATCTTCGTTATAATAAATATTAAATAATTGAATTATTATTTTTATACTCACTCTTTCGAGATCATGTTATTATCTTACTGGTTAATTTTGGGTATTAATATTATAATAATCAGTAGTGTTCTAGTTAAAATGGTAGTTTGCTTAACTCTAGTTATAAATTATAACTATCTATATATGTAACTCTTACATCATAGGAACTAGCCACAGAGATATTTTCAAAGCATATTTTAATGTTTTATCCATAATTACTCCTCAAATATGCTTTGTCCTCCTTAGATTTAGATATGTTAGAAATGCAGGTGATAATCTTAAACTAGATTACTAATTAATTTAGTCCCTAAATTGTATATTTGAAATATTAAATTTGAAAACTGGGTTGTATAGATATGCAAGTAGACACTATCTATTTTTAAGTCATGCTAAGATAATTTTACGTTTGCGATATATATGTATAAGTTGTGAATGTGTCCTTACTAAATACACAATGTACAATTAACTTCTTGCTGCATGATTCTTGGAGGTCATGCTTATCCACTCAGTTCAGGTAAAGCATACTTTTAGAACTGGAGCACAAGGATGCAGATTATTATCCAACTCCCTGAACTACTAAGGTTCCTATTAGTAGCAAATTGATCGGTTGTAGGGAAACCGAGCATTTGATGCTGAAGCCCGTGAATAATGACCCATTCACACCTTCTAGTTTTATTAATATTTAAATATGTGCCATAGAGTATATAGGTAAACCTATAATAAATCAGTTTTCTCTCCCTTTATATCAAATGCTTATCCGTGAGTTCATTTTTATCCAACTCTAGATTTATTTGCACATACATCACTATATCTATATGTAGATCATTCTATTAGATTTCATAATCAATCATTGATATAATAGCGGTTCACTTAGTCATATGTCTGTATATCTGACCAAATTAGTGTTAAGTTAGTTAATTTATGAGTCTCTTGTTCCACCCTGGGTGACTGCCGGACTGTGGTTAAATTGAATGTCTGTGTAACTTGAGAAATGTCATCCATAGGGTATTAGATCATTGAGCAGGAATGAAAGAATTGAATGTTGGCCAGATTCTGGATCCCAGCATCCAGATTCGATCAGCCTTAGTGTATTTTGCTTGTGTTTTAGATTTTGTTATGTGGAAGGACAAGTCTTACCATTACAATATATATATAATCAATAGAGTAGAAACATTTACCAATTACAGTGCATTTAAATCATCAGCTCCATCAACAAATAACAGAAAAATCAAATAATCTCTCTGCAGGATGGACGTATTTCAATGATAACATTTTTCAACTGCTGCTTTGCAGTATTGCTGAATATCATATCTTACAGCAAGGTGAAAGAAAATATCGTTGATATATATATTATGCAGATTAGTTAGTTGATACAATGATCATGCAAATTGCTTAATTTACACTCTAATTGTTAATTACATCTACTCAAGTGATTACATATAATTAATAGCAACTGTAAACCAATTTTATTATATATACACCAATAATTTCAACAAAATATTTTTTACTATTGTTTAAATATGTAATGTTTAGGATAATTATATCACAGAACATTCTCCTTCAAAGTCATCACTTAGAATTATTTGTAAGCAGACTCATAATGAATGATTTTAATCAACTTGAAAATATAATTTTACTTTTCATTCATTTAGTCTGATAAATTATGTTGGAGTTCAGGTAAAAGAGGAATTCTCTTTTTATCAGACTGAATAAATGGGCATTGATAAATGAAAAGTAAAATTGTATTTGCAAGTTTATAAAAATGATTCATTATTCAAAAGGAAGTCAATCTCTGATAATGCACTATTTCTTAAATATTATAAATTTCCACGCACTCGCTCGCTGGTAAAGTCTGTTTACAAATAATTCTGAGTAATATATTTGAAAAAGAATGTTCTGCGATATGGTACATATATAAATGAATGTGTGTTACTATTTGTACTAAAGTATTTAGCATTTGATTAATATTGTAAAATGTTATGATAAGCAATCATTCAGAATTTGATATTAGCAGTATCAGAAAATGGCTACTTTGCAAAATTATATTGCAAAGTTTTTTGGACAATAGAATAGTAGGAGAACAGATTAAATAATGGTACAGGTGTATTTAATTCTGGAAAAAAAATTATAAAAATAATTAAATTCTTGCATAAGTTCAAACTTTCAGAAAAACTTTTATGGTATAGTAGATAAAATATTAGATTATTTCAATTCTATCACATCATGTCTCTCATTTGCACTCTCATTAGATTCTAGATCAAGGGGGGGGGGTTGTGGAATATTATTCAACACTTATTATCTGATTAAAATGTGTGATTATGGAAATTTTCTTGAGAAAACATTGCTTGAATAATTTCTGATGAATATGTCTGATGATAAACGTTGTCAGAAAGATATGGCTGTTTTTAGCTTAATCTATTGAAATGTATATAGGAAACAGTTTTAAAAAAATCAAAAGAGTTTAATAAACCTAAACATTAAACCAACTCTGATAAGACCTCCACTTTTCCAGAGGCCCCACTTCAAAAAGAAAATTCTCTTATTGTGAGGAAAAAAGAAGGCATCTACTAATATAACATGTTTTGTTTATCTTAAGTAGGATATATTACTAGGACATATAATTGCTAATTTCAGATAAATTTCAAAAAAACCTATATATCTGCCCACTGAAATACCATCTTGCTAGATCTTCATATTTTAAAATTAATATAAAAAACTCTGGTTTATCCCAAAGATAAAGAAACTTAAGAAAAATGAAAATGGTGGACAGAATCAATATGCATCAGAAAAGTTATGGATGATCACATGGGACAAAAGATGGTTATTTGGACAAATTGTGTTAAAGCTTGTATATGACAGATATGGTGCATTCAGAATCTTTTCATGTCTAGAAAAATGTAGGGCAGATTAGTGAAAAGAGATCAATTTATTCCAAAAATAGAAATACCAAATTGAGTAACCAATATAAGCATAAAAATGCAAATCTGACGCAAATGTCATTTAAGGTATCAACTATTGTGTGTAGCCAATATACCCCTCAATCATATTAGAACAAGAGTAACTTAAATGATTTCTTTAAATCTAATCCAAAGAATAGCAAAAGAGGAATTACATTCCAGTTACCAAAATTATTGAACTGCCTGATATTATTTGACACTACTCAAAATGGAACTAATGGATGATGCAACTCCAAATTTCATGCAAGCTCAGAAGGGTGTTGTTTGCATTAATAAAAACAGTTGTGGCTATTTTTTTCATGTGATAATGAAAATATCTTTTGTAAAAAAATTTGGCAGAATTCATTTGAGGTGATTATTGAGATACTATTGATAAAACCTAAAATGGATGTATCTATGTATGTCTCCATCCATACAAAAAAAAATTAAATGCATCTAATTAAGTAGCCTATTATCATTATTTTTTAATCTGGTTTCTACATTTTGTATTGAATAAAATAACTAATTCAGATGGTAGGCCAAAGGATAGCTATTATCAATATCTCTAGAACTACTAAACATAACATGATCACCATTTCTTATGCTTGCTCATAATTGTTATTAAAACAGGCAAAACTCTCCATATATTAGTGCCACTCAGTGCAAGCCAGAGATATTGAATGAGTAGGCACTAGATAGGGATTTTATGCACAAGCCTTCTGGCATCCATTGATTACTCTGACTTGCACTGAGTGGCACTACTGTATGGAAAGTTTTGCTTGTTTTAATCTCTAGCACTAATTAATAAGCTGACTACAAATGATGGCAGTTGAAGTCCAATTAAAGTATTAATGCTATTATACTTACAAAATGTAATCACATGTACAAAATGAACCCAAAAACTATGTTTCCATATTTTAAGTTTATTTATCATATATTAAAAATATAAATATTTGTACTTATAAAATGAAAGCTCTTGTAGTGCAATGGTAGCATATTTTTCTAACACCCTTTTGACTTGTGTTCAAATCCAAACTATTCAAATTTAAAATGTTTTCAGTCCAATTTATATTTTTCCTGCATATATTTAATCTGTAGTGTTGCAGCTAATCAATCCAATATTGTTTGGTAAATGTGTATCTAATTGTTGCTATTTAGAGAATAACACAATCCTTCTGTAAAGGACTTTTTGGAGAAGCCTTTTATCCCGAAGTGAAATATTTAAAAGCTGTTTTATATTGTAATCTTATAATCTGATGCTCAGAAAATCAAATGATCATTGTCAAAATGCTGAATGAACACAATTTATATTCAATTGATTAAATTGAAAATCATTTTATTTTTTTTTCCATTTGGGAATTAAATTTGGAAACCATTAGCTATTGTATTCATTGCTATCACTGTTATACTAAACAATATAGAATAATGTATATACAATATTTTATTAATGTACTTTATGGATAAGAAAATAGCTTTTAGATAAAACCATATTACTAAACTTTCTATCATTTGTTAGACTTTTGAATGCCTGACACAATATTATCGGATTAAAAATTTATTTAATTGTTGTGGAATGCTCTGCATAGTTTAGTATAGTATAACGATCGAAATGAAAGTGAAGATCGAATCTAACCGCAAAAACAATATCTGCAACTACCAGGGCGCCATCTAGGCATTTGAGCCTAGAAAAATTTATAAAGTAGGCAGATACGCGCTGATAAGATTCCACTTTATTTAAATATTCCGATCGTTAGCCCAAGTCACTAGCTCAACGGAGACGCTGAGATAAAAATCTATAAATTTTATATCTTAAATATAAAAGAATAAAAGCCACTGCCAGAAATTAACACGTAAAAATATTTATTTACGCACATATAAAATAACATTTAAATTTTGAGGAATAAGTTTAACATTTTAGATTTTTTTATATTACTCTTTAATTGTACATTTACATAAATTTCACTGAGTTTAATATTTTATTTAGATGGTCAAGTATGAATAGACTACATAGATTTGCATTTGAAAATAAAACATTCTATCCCTATTTAACCTTAGGCTAAAATTCGCAGTCAAACTGGCATCAATCCATCTGATACATTTATGTATTCAATGTAGCATGAAAATACAACAGCACAAATATACTATACTGTCAGGAATGGACATCTGAACAGTATAGTTAGAGAAAACATTGACTCTTGTCCAATACAGGAATATGACGTCTGTATAGCAAGAAGAACAATAAAATAAAAACTCCATAGGAAGGGACCGCGATCCTTTTTGCCGACTTACAATCCCATCCATAGGCAAAGGGTTGGTGCGGTGTATTCAGCGATTCTGCACGTAGCGAAACTTATACTACATCTACTAATTACACAAATATATCCAATCCATTGACCCAATTCAACAACGACACAAATAACCTAAGATTACCCTCCCCTAATATAACTTTACAAATCTATATAGCCATTCACGCCCGACTTAAATTTAACATTTAGATACGTTCGCACAAATGCATTTTATAAAATTTGTTTTAAAATGTTGAGTACAGATCAGCTGCACAGATTCCACGGTCAAAAACATTCCAAATTAAACACAACCGATCAAAATACAAAATCATCGATAAACGTCACTTGCATAGGGAATATACAAATCCCATTAGCATTCATCGTAAGATGCTTGCAGTGATATCGTTGACATATATTCTAATCGAATGTGAAAACCACAACATTATCAACCGCTAACGAATCTATGCAACGTCTATACCCAACCTTAAATTTCATCAATTAAAATTTAAACAATAAATATTAATACAAATAAATAATAAATGGAAATGATTTTTTTTTATCAAACGCAAACATATATAAAATTACACATTATCAATTGAGTTGACACATAAGTCAGAGAAAAGTTCTTTTTATAAAATTTAAATTTACTTATCAATCTTTAAAGTTCTTAATTAATATTATGATTTTAACAATTGTTCAGTTCTACTGCTTACGGTAGAAGAGTCCCTGTTCCCGTTGGCAATTCCCACGGAGACTTTCCTGGAAGACTGGTCTGATATTTTGAAGGTAGCATTAGCTGGTTCTGTTCTGGTATCACAGTCTTTGCATTTTTAAAATAAGTGAGTGAGGACGACAAGGGCGTCTTGTCGCCAGACTCACCAAAATCAAGTTGGAAAAAACTGACTGGAACTCAATATTTTTTTCTTTTTATAGTCCTCCTATGGATTCCATGAACAAAAACGTCACTGTTCTGTTTTTTCGTTATGGTCCGGGCCTTTATTTGCTTCCATTGGTCAAGCTAAAATCTCTTTCTTCTCTTATCTAACTTTTCATCTGACTTTTTAATTAAACAGCTTTTAGATAATTAATAAACAATCATTTCCATTTATAGATTACAGGAATTAATTAATACCTGTTTTTATTTTAACTTACGTTATTTTTTTATTAAAATATTTTTATATTTCAATCTTGTATTTTTTTATTAAAAAAAATACGTTCAAATACTTTTTTTTTGTTGTTTATGAAAAAAAATATTTTTAAAGTTTAGCATCTGTGCGAATGTATATACGTTTAACAATATTTTAATTTTAGCGTTTAGTTTTTTACTTTTATTTGCGAACTTTTAAGTTTTTATTTTAAATAAATGTAACGACATATTTATATATCGTTACAATAGTGATAGAGTTACAGATACTGGAGATCAAAGTACATGTATCATTGTCTGGCTCTGTCATGCTGAATGCTCAATCTTATTCTAAATACATCCACATCCTGGTCATTAATGATACTCTTTAGGAAAATAAAAATTAATAGGTATCTTCATTATCATTTTATTTTACATTCCATTAGGAAACTGATATGTCTTTACTATATGTGAAATTCAGACTTTGTAAAATTATAGCTATTATAAAACCTGAAAAGTAAAGAGAAACTCATCATTAGTAATCAATTAATTATTTTATCTTATGCAATATAGTAGTAGAGTGCTAGTTTTGAGAGATGGAAGCTCAATCTATTTTTTAATGCTCAAATATCACATGACCTCTAGACAAATAACTATTCAATTATTTATTGTTAATACTCAACTTCAGTTTCACCATCAATGAATTGAATAATCAATGCTCACGAGATAGCAATGCTTTTAAATTTCCAGATTGGTTTCTGCCTTTTGCCTCTATTAATGAGACTTGGAATTCAAAGCTTGAAATAATGAACTCATATAACTAGAAACGCCTTTAACCTGAACAGTTATATACATTTGAATTCAAGTTTGTAACTATATATTTTAGTACTCTCCCTTTTTTTATTAGTTATAATGGCTTTTTTTCAACAATGTTAATAATAACAACTTAATTCTTCGATTTAAATACTTTATGATAAAGGAAGAACATCTCTCTATTCTAGACTATCTATAATGAGCTTCAGTAGTTAATAATTACTAGATAGTGTATATTTAATTTCCCATAATAGTTTTTTTTACTAGATAGTGTATATTTAATTTCCCATAATAGTTTTTACCAAACCCAATGATGCTTAGGATTCAAAGATGGAATAATTGCACTATAATCTAGCAATATTTAAGTTTACTATAGATGACATTTAAAAGCTATTCACATTTTATTAGATTTAGTAACAGCTTAATTATCAATTAAAGTATGAAGATCTGCTATCTTTATATAAACTGGGCACTGATTATATATATATGTGGAAGATGTTAATCTGGACCAACTGATGAGTGCTGGTTCAGCATGAAATACGTATATTGGTGATTATCTATCTTGTCTATCATGTGTGATCATATATATCAGTGGTATGAGATAGTTTGGATAGTTGAAGGGTGCTTGAAAGTCTGCATTCATATCCCCTATACTTACAATTAAGCTCCATGTATATGAAGAATGCCTGCATTTCAAATATTAAAAGCCTAATTATTTATTTTGAAATAATGATTGAGAAAGTAGTTGATAAAATTTTGTTTTTTAGTACTAACAAATTTTTTTTTAAAGAGAAAATACACTATTATTCAAGTAGATTTTCATAAATCGCAATATTCATTCTACCAACAACATCACATGACGATCTCTCTCTCTTACATTTAAAATGTTTTCAGAGCAATTTACTCTATTCTAGAATTATCTATTGTAAGTCTGAGTAATTGATGGATGCTAGGTAGCAGTGCTTCTATATCCATTTTCAGTCTAGTTTCTAATGAAATCCATAAGTAAAAAAAAAAAAAAAATGTGGAAAAATTGGTAATTTTTAATGCCCAATGATGACTCAAACTTATAATAAATGGCTCCAAAGCAAAGTGAAAATAACTGCTCATGATAATATTCTCTCTAGTTTTATCCCCGTATGTAATAATTGTGTTGTGATGTATATTTAAATATTAGAAAATAAAGGTTTAATATATAAAAAAAATTGATTATGACTTAAGTTATTAAGAATATTATTTTATTTAGCACTGTTTTTAAACTATTATGTTTCTTTTAAATTGTCTTTATTCTCTGTCATAAAAAAAGAAAGGAATGAATTTATTGCTTAGGAGTTCATAATAAGTTTAATACTGGAAAAAACAAAACTAGGCATGATCTGTGGAACTAAAAGTTCTGATTCTGCTATTATACTATTTTACTAAATCACATGATTTGTAGAACTTAAAGTTCAGAGTCTGCTATTCTACTAAATCACAGATCTATTTGTCATAATCAGATTCTATAAGTTTTAATAATATATATATTGTAACGTTTATTTATATACATTGCAAATATATTGACATTTGGTAAAAGCTAAAAAATAAAAGTAAATTTAGATTTTTTTTTTGACTAATTTTTTTTAAAAAAAATAACGTACAGTGAAAGTTAAATTATTTTTTCGTATTTTTTTAATGTAATTAGAAATAAAAGTAGAATTGGAGAGAACAAAAGACATAAATTATCAATCTAGATAAGAGAAAGTAAAAATACTTCAACTAATTAAAGATGGCAGAATTTTGCTGAAAAAAATAAAGACTTTGTTACATAAATTTGATAAAGAATATATAAGATTATCAACATATATTTTGATAAACAAAAGATATGCGCAGAAGTCGGAAAACTGGGCCTCTAGTATAAAAGGCAGAGGTCAGTTTGAAGAACGTCTTGTTCATTGGTTTCTCTAGTTGGTCTTGGATAACAATAATATATCCAAGATCGCTCTACGCTGAAGTAATTCGACATGTCGGAGTGAACCAGAGCTTCTGAAGACATCGTGCCTGAAGATGCATACCAGAAAAGCTTTCATGACTGACTAGGAGAATGGACCGCAAGATCAACTAATAACCAAAGGCCGTGAGCTCATTTTAACCCCGAAAAACTATGCATAGTTATCTACAACCTTCGTGAATTCACAAAACTTACCGGTAAGTTATACTTCATTACTCCTGATTGTGACCAAATTAAACGTTTTCAAACAATTTCTAAAAGTATGTTTAAACAATCCCAATAGAGACATTAATTTTCTTGTACAAGAGACATTCATTTTTTTTAAGGAACTTTCTAGAAGAAATTTAGATATGAACAGTAATTGTAAAATTGTTTTTTATTAATTGATTCACGTCTGAGTTGTGTTCTCTCTAATTTACTTGATAAGTAATTTATTTCAAATATTTTTTTAGTCTATTAGAATAAAAATATTTCTAAAACCAATTTTCATTTGTGCATTATTAATAATAATTATTATTTTTTATTATTAGTCTAATGAGATTTAAAACGTAATTTACCTTTGCCAATATGTTTCAATAAGCCTAGGAATAATCTTAAAAAAATAATTCTCGTTACGGTATGATGTAATACCGATTAGTTTAAAAATATCTTTTCTTTTTAATTTTCAAGATGCTATGGGAGTTCAGTGGATTCTTGCAGAACTCTGGCACCTTTCAAATAAATTAAAAGCTGATGTCGTCGATAGCATAATTCTCAACAATTACAAGGCCGAGTTGATCAGGAAATATAGCTATGTTTTTAATAGAGATTGAAATACAACTTTCTTCTTTTTGACATAGCTTGATCAACTCGCGCACAATTTATATTAGCGTGTAGAGGCCTAACAAAACGGAAAACGTTATAATATATTATGCCTGAATGCACATTTTTATTTTGACAGAGACTACTTAGAAAAAAAACTGAAAACACTTTATCAGCAGACTGTCTGATCACAGCTTTTTACAATTGGAATACTAACTCTGTATCCACAGACAGCTTATTAATGATATCTTGAGGCATGAAACAGTTGCCATGGAAGATCTGACTGGCTGATTATTTTAGCTTTATATCGAAAGTCATGCCTTTTTTTCTGGTGACTTAAATGGCTGGTTTGTTTAAAAGTTGTTTGGAATAGTTAATGCAAATATAAAAAACCCACAAAACCTATAATAGGAAGAATATAAAGTATTTGTATAAAATTTTAATCTCAATTTAAAATTTCTTTAATTTATACAATATAGAAATAAAACAAACAAAATCCTTCTTTTAAAACTTGCTTTTTATATGACTATAATGATGAAAAAGAAATCCAACGTTTTGACCATTTCATATAGTCTTTTTCAAGGTAGACAAAAATAAAATAATATATATAATAATAAATATCACATATTCCAATATATATACACACACTGGGTCTCATTTTATGCGGTAGATAGGTTCCACAAAAAACTCACATTAAAAAAAATCACACAAAAATAGACTTGACTTACCTTGAAAAATGGGGGATAAGTGCTGTAATTTTCAGAATTCGCATAAAAGCAAAGCAACAAGGAAGAATTACTTTAAAATTCGCATTAAAAAAATAAGCAATTAAAGTATGACTAATAAAATTTTTTAAATATTTGAAAAAAATTAATACAAGACAAACTTTTTTTTACTTTTTTTATTACTACAGTATTTAAATTTACATTTTTCATACATATTTTAATCATTACTGCTAGTGTTCATTTGTAAACTGGTAAGAAATCAGACTCGATGTGATGTATTGTAGTTTCTCCTTAAATGAAGTCAAGAATCTCAGCAATTATGCCCAAAGAAACTTGTTAGCCACTTTATTTTTATTCGTGATGTGATGTACAACTAGCGCCACTTTCTATCTTATGCTGTGTTAATGGTTTTCTGTTTCTATATTAAAAAAGTGAAATCACAATCAAAACAAAATATTACACATTATCATTAGAAAGATTATTTTCAGTTTATAAAATCGTTTTTTATTTTAAAAATCTAAAAGATTATTTATTTCTGTTATATATAACAAAGTACGTTTTAAAAGTTTAAATTTTTTGAATATTTATTGCAATATTTTTATATGTAAGTATAAATCTATTATTATTATTTACTCATTAGTATAAATAGGTTATTTACATAGAAACTAAAAATCTAGATACTGCTTCAGGCTTCATTCACATTAGCTGCTAATATAATGTTATATTTTTGGAAGAAAAAAAGTATTTCAAGTGAAAATAAGTTATTAATAATTTAAATTTCTTGATATCTAATAAATATAGTGAGATATAAAAGATATTAAGAAGAAACATGAATCGCATAACTTCAAAATCGCATTAAAATAATCAGCATAAAACGAGACCCAGGTGTATCTTAAATTAAAAATTACAAAATATATTCATAAACAAAAATTTACCTTATCTCCCATTCCCCTTTCCTATTAGAAACAATCACAAACTAAACACAAACAATTTAAAAAAAAAAATCTATATATATATCCTTGAAAACATTTAATTAAAAACCTAATAAATGTTTTAAAGGATATATATATATTTTAAAAAAAATTGTTTGTGTTTAGGTTGTGATTATTTGTAATAGGAAAGGGAAGTGGGAGATAAAGTAAATTTTTGTTTATGAATATATTTTGTAATTTTTAATTTAATATATATATTTTGGAATATGTGATATTTATTATTATATATATTATTTTATTTTAGTGTACCTTAAAAAAGATTATATGAAATAGTCGAAACGTTGGATTTCTTTTTCATCATTATAGTCATATAAAAGCAAGTTTTAAAAAGTTTGTTTTATTTGATATTTATGAACTATTTTGGAAAGAACTGTGTGTTTGATATATTATTTAATTTATAGCTAATCTTTTAGACAGAACTGTATTATGTTCTGACCATATTTCTATATTTCCGACATATGGTTACAAACATTGAGAAAAACTGACTTTTAATATTTTTATTTTTTCCCCATACATTCAACTACATGTTTAAAATGTAAGAGTAAACATTAGCCATAATTGTTAAAATATAAGATGGTAGATTATAAACAAAGGGAGTAGAATGGTTAAATCCTGATTATCATGCAAATATATTAAGAATATTATAACATAAATTTGAATTTATTAAATTTAAAGTTTATACATAAGATTAAATGAAATGTTACAATTTATAATCTGATGAAATAATTAATAATCAATTACATATTTATAAAGAAGTGATTATTTCAGGTAAGTGTTTCCTAAATATATAAAATAAATTTGTGTATTACATATATACTGAAAGTGAAAGAACCTTGTAACCAATCCATCAATGCCTATAATATGAATTGGAATGCAACCTGAGTATGTTTGAATTTTTTTTTCAACAGGCATGAGGTTTTTCTTTCAGATAGTCAACCCACCTAATCATCCAATATTATATGATAAATAAATATTTAAATATTTTTAGCTAGAAAGTAAAATAAGGATAAAAAAAATTCTCAAAACCTTACCCCTTGGGAATGGACAAGATGATGAATACTTTTTTTATTATTTCATCTTCTATGAGAAGTTGTTGAAAAGGATTGTTGTAAAATGGCCAAAAAAATGTTAATATAAATTATTGATCTAGTCCATTTAGAGATATTACATCATAATGCTGCATTTTATTAATGTGGAATCTATAGCATATATTATAAACAATCTATTGTTTAAAAAGTGCACACAAATATTAAACACAACATGTTTGCTTGGCAAATTAACAATCATCAAGTTAAACATACAATTTAAATAAAATTAACACCATAAGGAGTTCCCATGTATTTCTCCTTTTAAGCCAAGCATCTATATGTTACACACAATGACACTAACATAGTAATAGTAATTAACATTACTAATATTTGATTATGTGCAGCTCCTGAAATAAAACATCCCTTGTTATATTTTACCCTTCATTATTTTGGAACATGAAAAATAACACAAAGGATCATGTCTGTACACTACATAACAAGCCAACATATGCAGATGCTATATCATGCAGCTATCTGATATAGAATCAATAGGATTATTAGAATGTGAGAATATCAGAGGCAAAACTCTCCATACAGTAGTGCCACTCAATGGAAACCAGAGTAATCAATGGATGATCATGTGATATGAATGTGAGAATATGATTGATGCTAATTTCATTTAGTGTAGGGCAGCTCTCAAATATTTATGATCAATAGCATATAAAATTAGTATAGCTGAATCTGAATAAAATAAATAACAGATCAAATAAATTATTGTATGCTAGTGATTTGAATTCCAATTTATTCAAGTAATTCATAAAAATAAATCATTATGGCATAAGGTTCAATGTGCAATTAAATAAATATTTTTTCAATGCACACCATAGGCAAAATTTAGATAATCTCAAGGCAGGTGTGATTTTCTCATTGTTTCTGCAATAAAATCCAGTCACTTCATGTAATTTTGCCATATTACAAAATGCACTAGAAGCACATACTCTCCAAGTCCAAAATTTATGCACTAAAAAACTGATTGCTTATCTGCTAGACATAATTCTGAAATACATATGATGTTTCCAAAATAAGTGTGAATGATGATGATTTTATTGTTATACTATTGAAAAATATTATGACTATAACTTATTTATTCTGAATAACAAAATTTATGATATTTGGAACAAAATGAAAACATCCCAAGCATCTTCATTAAGCTTAACAAGTATTGGAACATATATTTTAATCAAAATTTAACACCTATTCTAAAATGATTTTATTTCTTCAGTGGGATATAAATAAGTCAGATAAAATATCAATTACATAATTGACTATACCCAGACATGTTTGACATAAAACATATCACAATATTAGAATCTTGAAGTTTTCTTTCGCTGATACACTGCATTAGAGAACAAAGTGACTTTGCTGAAAACCTAGTCTAAAAATGGGACACAATCATAAAGCATGGAAAATAATAATGGATAAATGTGCCAGAAAATTTTTCATAACCATTACTAGAGATCCAAAAGTTATTTAAAACTCTGTTTTAATAATATGCAAATGTAAATACTATTTTTGATACAATCTTTTGTCTCCACTCTATACCTTCTCTTTCTCACCATTTATATTGAAACATTTTGCACCATTGTACATAGGATTACTTGGGATTATTTAACATTCTATAGTATATATTTTTTGTACGATAATGGTTTCCAACAAATAATCATAAAAGTACATAAAAACCACAATTATAATTCCTGATTATATTTAAACTCCATAGTTTGCTAGACTTTGCTAAAAACTTAGTTATCAAGTAGCTTATATTGTGGATGCCAATGTCAACACTGATTCGTTAACATGCTTTAATAAAGCAAAGTTTAGTATTTATAATTAATATTTCCATTCGACATTACTTTTAAAAAGAAAATGTTTCTTCTACTACAATTCTGACACCTTATATAAGTTTAACTAATCCATAGATGCCAGATAGTAGTGTTTAATAAATCTATATCCAATTTTTATTCTATCCTTATACCCAGACTAGGTTATATCTCATGGCTTTTGTCAGAGAGATGTTTTGGATTTAGACAAGTACATCTGGATTTTATGAACCTAATGCATCTTTCTCTAGCAGCTAATTTTATTTTTTTATTATCAAGCTACCAATATGAAATTCAAAATATGTTTTGAATTTAAGCCAAATTGCTTGAATAAAGACCCAAAAAATCCAAATGCACTAGATCAAAATGAAAAACTCTTAAATCAAAAATTAATCTGAAAAGAAATTTGTTAAGCATTGCCATCTATTGATTATTCAAGTTTATGCAGATGGCAGATCTAAAGGAGAAATAGCTTTGCTTTAAAATAAATTGCTTGTAATACAGATGTTAAAAGTAATCTTAAAATCTCATGGTAATGGTGTCCTACACTTAGCATGTAACTGGGGACACTAAAATGTGGTTTGGGAAGAGAGCCAATGTCACAATTATATAAATATTCAATTAATTAATTTGTTTTGAAATTTTAAGATATTTGAATTTTAAGTCATTAGCTTGGATAATATTAATGAAGTAAAGATGGCTGTTACATATGTGTAATCTATTGTTGCCCTGTAATGAAGACTAATAACAAAAACTCTCTGGATTTTGTTTTGCACTATCATTGAATGATTACTGATCTAAAAGACTAAAAAAGACAAATGTTTGGCTAATTTTCATATCTAAAGCATGACTACAAATTCTTAATAAATAGATTGGTTACATTTTTACTAAAGACAGAAATATAATGGATAAAATTAATTGAATAAAGAGCATTTATTAGAAATAACAATATTAAAAGGAAATATGCTATTTTTGAAAGTAAAGTTTTTTAAAAACACATGCATTTTATCAATGCTTGTATGTAAAATTAAAACTTAGACGTTTAATAAAAAATAATATAGAGTTCAGACAAAGAAGAGTAGCCTAAAGAGATATATGTTGGAAACAATCAGTAAAAATAGAAAGTGCAAATATGAGTGAAAAAACAGATACTACATAAATTAAAATTGGATATCAAGTCCTTTTAGTAAACGTAACCTAATATTGAAAGAAAATATGCTGTTCTACTTGAAAAAGGTTTTTACTGAATGTATTTTACCAGTGCTTACACATAAATATGAGATTAGACATTGTAGTAGAAAAACATAATGTGGTGTGAAGAGATATATATTGGAAACAGTAAGAAGTAAAAATAAACATGGGTGAGGAAACAGATATCACTAAGAGAGTTAAATGGAGATAGGATGAACATATTGTTAGAGAAGATGATATTAGAGAAGTAAATGAGATAATGAATTAGAGACTGTAAAAGACTTAGAGCAGGTGTGAGATGGATGTGGTAAGTTTGCTGGAGTCGATGTGTGTGGGGGGCAATGATTTAGAGAAACTAAATTAAATATGATGAGACCTTCACTCAACAGTGGATTTGTAATGATTGAAAAGGTGATTAATGAGATGAATATTGAAGGAATGACTGTAAAAAAGAAAAAATAACAATATATAATTATATTATAAAGCAACCCTTCCAGCTTGGCTACCTTTTAATATTTGTAGCTTAATAGAATTTTTTGACGATTGTGAAAAATATAGAATAAAAGCAACTCTTCAGTCTAGGGGTATCTTTGTTTTGTCATACACTGTTTAAACTAAAGAATTACGTAATTTCTAATTATTTATAAAAATGTGTTGTATAGTTAATGGTGTATTTGTTCAAACAAGATGAATATCCCAAGTGACACATTTGTGGTTACTCTTTGTGTTTTTATTTTGATCCTTTATGCCTCCTTACAATCTTATAATAGGCAGATGATTTCCATGTTAAGATTATAAACATTTCAATAGAAATATGTAACAGTTTCTTCTCACACTTCTTTGAAACATATTTCATGATCATGACTCTCACATTATTCATGATTGTCAGACAAAGGTAAGGATTAAGTAGTAACAATTTTTTTTTTTGGTGAGTTTATGTCACCAAATTCTGAAAACTTAATACATTGTAATGTTAACTGATAATTGGTTTTTGTCTTTCAAGAACAAATTCCTTTATTACAGAGCCATCTACAGCAATCTAAAGTAATTGAATAATTTTACTGTACTCTGATGAAATAAGTGCTGATTTAGAAATCAATAGTTAATGTTGCACTGACCTATGTCTTGAATGTTATTGGAGAATAGAAAAACAATGGAGATAATTTTTTGAATTAAAAAAAAAAAGTTAAAATATCAATCAATTTTTGTTCAGACATTATTTACATATAAATTAACAGTAAAATATTGTTTTAATTTTTTCCCAAATATTATACATTTCATTTCTGGACCATAGTGGCACTACCTAAAATTTGTTTTGTTAATATTTTTGAATTGGATAGAAATTTATTTGATATTACTTAATTAGTCACTCGTTTTTTTTCTGTTTATTTTTAATAAGAATTAATCTGTTTTAGTTTTCATTTTTATAAATGGCAGTTTAAGAAAATCAATAATAAGTATTTTATTATTTTCTTACATATATGGTTCATTAATATATTAAAAAACAACAACAAACCATTTAATAAAACTTTTTTTTTTCAAATCTTGTTTTTTATTTATTTTATGAACCATTTTTTTAATTTCAGGTTTCCTCCAATATTTCAGCCATATTATATGGTCATTGTCAAGGATTTGACTATTCTTATAAAATATGTATATACAAATAATTTCTAAAACAATGTAATGAAAATATTTTATCACATAAATTACTTTTTTTTTTTTTATAAAAAAGACTCAATTTGCTTAGTTTCATATGTCTACATCCTTTTATATTTTCAGATAAAATATTCTTCATTTAAGTTTCTTTAATTAATATTTCTTTGAAATAAAGATGTTGGAAAATATGAGATCTTGCAAAGAAAGATTAATTAAAGAAAGTTTATATATAAAAATGAGAAAATCAGTTTAGAATAAAAAGTGTTAGGAATTTGATGTGAATTATAATAATTGAATAATATTTTATATATAAAATGTGAATTAAACAAATGTAAAAGGACATAGACACATGAAAGTAAGCAAGAAGTAAATTAAAAATTTTTAATTGTGTGATAAAATATTTTTATGTTGTTTTGGAAATTCGTTGTAAACATATATTTGTATATATTTTATAGAAATAATTAATCCTTGACAATAACCATATAATATGGTAAAAACATTGAAGGAACTGAAATAAACAAAAAAGTTCATAAAATAAATAAAAAAAAAAAAAACAAGATTTGAAAAGAAAGTTTATTACAGGAGTTTTTTTTTTTAAAAAAAAAATCTGGCTGATGTAATCAGAGAAAAACAACTATACGTCCAGTCAATCATTGCAAATTGTGATTTATTAAATTTTGTTTGTCAAGATGAAATATACATTTATATTTATTTTGAAAGTCAAAAGAATACTTTCAAATCAATATTTTTATTAATAAATAAAACATGTTTAATTTTAAAAATTACTAATCCTTTTTTTTTTTTTAACAATTCAAAAACCCATATGGTCAAAATGAAGTATGTATTTTGTCCTGAAAGGTTTAAATGTATTTTTTTAAATTTCTCAATATTTTGAAATGCTCATTATTTTAAGTAATTTTATATTTCATTATAGTAATTATGATAGAAAATAGTCTTACTACATTTATAATAAAATTAAATGCACACTTTGATTTTAATTGTTAGACTCCACTCTCTTTCTATAAAAAATATAATTTATGATAAATTAAAATCAAAGATGTTGAAGTTTAACTTTAACATCATGGTTTTCAAGATATTAAGAAACTTTTTTTAGATTGAAAAGGTTGCAAAATATAGTATTGAATAGGGCATCAAAATTCCTAGCATCTGTTCTGATCATACAATAATACCTTAATAATAATAAAACATCAAGAAAAATAGAAAATCTTTATAAAGTTATATGATCAAATTCAGTAAGTTTTTACATCTTGTGAAATAATGTTGCTTGGATTAATTTAAAATGATTTCTTCTATAATGTTGCTAACATAATTATGTATCAAGCTCAGGTTGTGCAGTAATTTCATCAATCACAATATATTTTTTAAGTGTCAGGTTCATTCAATCCACTATTTATAGAAAATATATAACATTGTTTTTGAGAAAAGATGCTACTATATCTTGGAGTAAGTTTAAAACTGATGACAATTGATAGAAATATTTACTGCATCATTAATTTAAAAAATATTGATATGTTTAAAATGCATTTCCTCATCTAGAAATAAGCAAGTATTATAATATCCCCTTTATTCTTCCTGATGAACTAACTATTCAGATGCTGTTTTTAACTTATCTCTCAAGGTTAGATAAGATATTTAATATTTTTCCATTTAATGAAAAAACTCCAGATGTTTACTGTATACACAAGGATTTATGATGAAACTGTAGCAGCAGGCTACTTTACACAGATAAACAGGTAAAACTGGAAATGGTTGTATTTTAAATTATAAAATGTAGCATGGAGTTAGAAAGATGTAATTGAAAAATCTTTAGGAAGTTTCTTTTAAAAGCTCTCTGAAACTACATGGGCTATTAATGCAAATACTCTATAGGTAGCTTCTTTGGCATGGACATGTCTATTATTTGGAGAAAAATACGGTACAGTTTAAATATGTAATCAAACATTATGAAAAATATTACAGGCACAATCAAATCCATTCTCTTGCAATGGCTTCCATATTTTTATATATTTTTCTACCACATAATTGATGTTGCCATAGAAAATGAATAAAAAGGTATTAAATAGATTAGGCTTACTACTAAATCAAATACTTTCACTACCCTATGCATGCTCACATTAAAATTCCCATTCTGGATGCTCAAGCAAGAATCTTTTTAAACAAATAAAGTACTAATAAGAAATGGAATTGTTACTATAGTAAAGCCAGAATTCAAGACCACCCATGGTCACGGTACTTTATTGTTTCAGAAATGAAACTTAACACTCCCTGATATATGTAATTGTGACCAAACCATGAAAGATAATAACTGTCATTGAATTTATAGTGTGGTAAAATCATAGTACTTAATAAAACTTCTAGTGAATTTAGATACAGGATTGAAAGTGAAATAATTAAAGATGTCTTTGTTTTAATAATTAGCAGTCTAAAAAAATCCATATACTAAATAAATGTAATTTAGCATATACTAAATAAAATAAATGTAATTTAACAGTGATTTTAATAAATATTTGATATCGCTTTTTCCTTAGATATATTTTAAAATTTTCTCAGTTGCTTCCAGATTAACAAGAAATTAATAAAAACAAATGCAAACTAGAAATTATTTTTAGGAGCAAACTGACTGTTTATTGCTGCCATCTATCATAAGCTTGAATAATCAATAGATACTAAACCTTATTAAATATATTTAATGCTATCCTATTTACAATAGCCAGACTAGTTTGTCAATAAGTTTGGATCTGAATCTAATCAGCTTTCATACAACACATACCTTTTACACTTCTTATTAACTATCAAACTTCCAGCGTGAAATTCAGAAGCATGTTAATGTTTTAAATCTAAACATATGTGCTTGTACTAGATCCAGGCTCCATATTCTCAAAAGCTATAATCCAGAAAACTATTCTGGAAATAAGGATAGGATAGTACTGAATACAAGTTTAATAACCATCACCTACCATCTAAAAACTACTCAGGTTACAAGAGAAAGAAATCCTGGAATAGTTAGTTTCTAAAAATCATTGTGTAAGTCATGATCATAAGACATTTTTTTTTTTTTAGAAATCATTTTACTAAAGGAAAATAACTGTATACCATCTATATTATTATGCAAATGTGACAGTTTGTTTATTTGTAACTTTATAACTCAACAAATATTGCATAAATCTTGATAAATCTTGCATGTTTTTTTTTTTTGTATAGAATTTTAATATCCTATAAACTGTTGCTTTATGATACTTGTTTAAAAAAAGTGTAATTTGCAATATAAAAATGTGTGCAACATCTTTATCATAACTAGTTTTGAATGACATCATACAGATGCAAAAAGATGGCAGCACTGATTAAAAGATTGCAGAGTTGGAAATTTTTTTAAACAAAAATGTTTTTTGCAAAACAAAGTAAAATTTGATTTTGCAAATATATTTTAAATTAATTAAATTTTGTTGTACCACATATTTCTCACTTGAATGCTGACAATTTAGATAAGTTATAATAATGAATTTGCAATTGTGCAAAAGGAAATTAATCTCAGATCATGCAGTTTTCGTAATGTATAAATCTTCACACACTCATCCATCAGTAAGAGTTTTAAAAGCTTAAGTGAATCACTTAAACTTAAAGTGGATTTATATATACACCAAACCTTATATCAGGGTTTGAGTCTATTATGTGCCTGATGTTATAATTGATAATTGAATTTTAAAATTTAGTTAACTCATCATACAAAAAAGTTCTTTTTACCCACCTGCAATTAGATGTATATTAATTATGAATAAATGTAAATCTACTATTAATTAAGCACTGAAAAATCAGTAATTGTGCAGAAGGAATTTAACCTCTGATCATGCAGTTTTCATAACTATTATAAATCTCCATACCCAAAACCTGAACATAATCACTCACAATTACATATTTGTCAGTACTTAATAGATTTACATTTTAGAATGGTTAAAAATAACTCTCCTGTGATAGATTAACAAAATTTGTACAATTTGATTATGACATCAGGCACACAATAGACTCAAAGCCTGATATAAACACAGTCAGTAAGATTTAGTGTATATATGAAAATGCTTTAAGCTTAAGTAATTTGCTTAAGCTTTTAAGATTCTTACTGATGGGTGAGTGCATAATTTATAATAGTTATGAAAACAGCATATGATTGGAGGTTAATTTCCTTCTGCATGTTTTCAGCACTTAATAATAGATTTACAAAAATAAATTTGATACATTTTTAGGATTTCAGTTTAAATATATTTAACATGTGAAAAAATAAATTTTAACATTCCACAGGTATAGCAAGAAAAAAATTACTGAATTTGATAACCTTTTAACTTTTTCCTCTAAATATATTCTCACATGATAAAGTAAATTTTAAATGGTGTATTTGCCTAATTTTAAAGTATTAACCTTCATTAAGTAAAATAATATATATACAAACTTTTATCCCACTTGGTGAAGACAATTAGTTCTCCAAATCTCATTGTTAAGCAAGAATATCATATAAGAAACAAGAAGTTATAATGGTTGTCTATGGAAAAATATTTGGCTGGTTATTGTTAAGCAAGAATATCATATAAGAAACAAGAAGTTATAATGGTTGTCTATGGAAAAATATTTGGCTGGTTACTCCAGATAAAAATTGCATTATAAGTTGTAAACAAACAACTTAACCTAGTACAGGAGTCCCCAACCTTTTTGCACTTAAGCGCACATTCTATAATATCGGCCAGGTGGTGGGCACCATTTATTTGTTTCAACCAGATGTCGGGCATCATTTATTTTTTCAATGTAAATTTATAGTTGGATATTGTTAATAATACACAATGTACAAAAAAATATTTATTTCAAAAATAAAATATTAACATCTAATTAACGTTTATATTTTTACGCTGTAAAAGTATAGTATGCCCTACAATTTGATTACAATATAATATAATAATTTATAAGAAATTTTAAAAACTAAATTTATTTGTATCAGATAAATAATTTTTTATCGTGTTAGGAGAGCGGTGGGCACATGTAAAATGGTCTGCGGGCGCCATGGTGCCCGCGGGCATAGGGTTGGGGACCCCTGACCTAGTATATACAGTAATTAAAAAAATCTAGTGTACATTATATGTTTGTGTAAAGTATGCTAAGTGTATTATATAGATATATGTATGATAATGCAACTTAAATCTATGCAAAAAACACTTAGCTTAAAGATGTTCTTTCTTAACATCTATCACAATTATTTAGTTTTCCGAGTTATCAATTGCTCATTTGAAAGTCCATTATTAACTTCTAAATCCTTTGATGATCTTGGTTTTTTAGGAGGTGCACCAGATATTGATGACTCGAGAAAGTTTATAGTGTGGTTGACATGCTTCTTGGATTTTCTTTTTATGTGTGATGCTGTAATTTTCATAATTTTGGAATATTTGGATGCACCTATGATTTAAGCACTTTGTTCTATTTTGTTGAAGATCCATTGTTGACTTCTAAATACTTTGATCTTGGTTTTTTGGAGGTGCACCAGATATTGATGGTGGAGGATCTCTGGAGAAAGTTTACAATGTGGTTGACATGCATCTTAATTTTTTGTGGGATGCTGTAATTTCATGATTTTGGAATATTTGGATGTGCCTATGATGGTTTGAGCACTTTGTTCTATTTTATCTTTTGTTTTTAAAAGTGATAATGGTGGTAAACATGAATAAACCCATAAATCAGATCTCAGATTTTTTCCTTCTTTATTCCAGATAATGTAAGATACCCATTTTGGTTTCCAAGCTGAAATTTTCTTTATTTTTTCATGATCATATTAGTTGCTGCCATGATTCTAGTTGAAAATGTATGTAACTATAAACTTTTAATAGATTGCTAGGAAAAAAAAAGAAATTTTTTACTGTAGAGAAAAATGGATGAAAAAGTGAAAGTAAATTAGCAGTCAACAATTTTTTGTGTTCTTCATTTCAACTGTTTCTCATTGCATTGAAAAAAATCCACATTGAAGTTTTATTTCTTTTATATTTGTACTACTGTTATACTACATGAAATTATTTAGAATTAAAAAAAGAAGTTTAATAACAACTCATTTTTAAATATATTACAACTTCTAAATAGCAGAAACACATTGCATGAAACTAATTATTACTTACAAATGATTTTTATTTGTAATTAATCAACTTTATTACATATTTTATATTTTGATATGGCTTGGATTAGAGTGTATGTTTAATATTTAATGATACTAATTAGTTTATCATGTAAAAAATATATTTAAACTAAAATCCTAAAAATTGATTATTAAGTAGTATAACTAATCATAGCATTATATTATTTTATTCTACTAATATGAGTGAAGCAATGACAACAACTAGTTTATATATGTTTGAATTCTAGCACTAGTATGTTAAATATTATTTCCACACTGGACTGTGAACTTCTTTCGTTGATATGTTTCTTATAAAAAAAGACCCAATCTTGTTCAAATAAAGTCAATATTTAATAATAACTAAACAAAATATACAAGTTTATACATCAGACAAAATATGAGATTACATTTCTTATTGTTACAGATTATTTTAAATGGAATACTCTTTTATAATTACACCTTCAGAGTTTATTGATTAAATGATAAATGTTTGAGTTATTCTTTACAAAAAAAAAAAAAGTTTAATATCAAACAGTAATAGATTAAACTTTGCAGATTACTCATGGTCCAAAAATCTCATAATAAAAATATAAAAAAAAAATCAAAACATTTAATCAAAAGTTTTAAAGCAACTTACAAGACATTTGAAAATATTTTATTTAAAAATACATTATTAATCTGTACGAATTTGTACTACACTTTGATGTGTATTGATATATGTATGGGCATACATAGACCAGATTACAAATTTATTAAAGAAATCATGTAGTTATCTGAACAATTCCATCTTTCTTAAAGAATCCAGTCAAGTAGTCTTGATTATTTCAGTTTTAACTGTACTTCCTGTATGATCACTTGAGTTTTTGGTTAAAAAAATATTAATATAAATAATGTCTAAATAGAATTTAAACTAAAAGTTAGTCTGTTTTATTTTGAGTAGAGATAGGGACAATTAGAAAAAGAGTGAGAGCTTTAGGAGGTAGATTTTGGAGGAAATGAGAAGAATAAATTAGAAGATCAAAGCTAGAAATATGTGAAAAGAAAGTGAAAAAAGATTATAGAAAAATTGAAAGAATTACTAAATGCCACAGTGGCAGTATGAAAGAATAGAGTAGAAGCTAATACATTTCCTCATAGCTATGAAATTTTGAAAAAACAAACTATCACATGACTCCATCACATGACTTTAGTTTACATATGCTGCTATAACAATAAAGATATGAGTTGATATGCAGCTCTCAACTATTACCTAGTGTCCATTCTCTAGAGTGATTTAATACCTAATTTGCCTGGCTGTAATTTACAATAAGCAATACATATTTTTATTATCCATAATTGTTCTCATAATATAGTTTTCTATTAAAGAAAACAATTTGGATACACACATATATATTATATTTTGTTATAAAATGCAAATTACTAATATAAATTATTTTACAATTTAGTATTTTGAATTCATTATTTACATATATGTAAACATACATTTATCTATACACACATATGAACTTAAAGAATAATTTGTAAAAATGTCTTGTAAAGATTTAATTTTTATTTTTGGGGCAGTGGTAGTTTATAGTTGTTGTTTTTTTTTTTTTACTGTTAATAATAATAATTAAAAAACACAATATAAAGAGTTAGTTTATATATAAATTACTTTTTTTTTAATCACATTAATTAATGTTTTCCTCCCTAAAATTCAAACTAGCTTTATTTACATTAATATGTAAAAACAGAAAAAATACTATAAAGAACTACAAATTTTATGTTTTTGTACTACCCATATCATGATTTGTTTAACGTTTTAATTCATTAACATTTACTTTTCATCATATAATCAAAAGCATTAAATTTTGAGAAAATGGGACAGAATATCACATTATGTACATACACAAACATAACTTTCTGAAAGTATGCACACAAGAAATATTTTGTGAATGGGTAAAATTTGACAACATTAACCAATAATATTATCCACCACCCCAAACAACTGACTGGTCAGCATAGTAATCTTTAGCCAACTTGAATGTAATTTAGTATTTAAGCAATTACAGTGATCAAGTTTAAATGATAATAAAAAGATTAGGATATTTCTGTTGAATTAAAAAAATTAAATTACTGGTAATTAAATTATATTAGGATTTGTGCTAAAACTATGTTTAATCATAAGTCTGGAAACATTTTGTGAAAACTATCAAGGAAATTAAAAGCACCATTGATGAAAATAATCATAAAATTGATATTTTCTATTATAAAATGAGCTTGTTACTAAATAAATTAATTATGATATATATGAATTATAGATTTTTATCAGGATATCTATTGTGGCAGTAGTTGTTGGGAAAATCATGTGATGTTTTATGTGCTCCAATAGCAGTTTGAGTATAATGCTTTCCATGCAATAAATCAAAATGAGATTTAAAAAAAAAACTTTAATCAGTTGAGATTGAATCAGGAACCTTTAGTTCTTGAATTCACTTCTTTAGAGTGAACTATTCCACAAAAAGCTGATAATAAAATCACCAAAAATAATTTTGACCAAAAATTGTTTCAATCTTAAAAGATAAAGAACTCAAAGAATGTTAATTTTATTTTTATTATATTTTTATATTGTATAAATTTTTATTTATTAAAAAGTTACCTAAAACTCCTACTAGTTTCCTCTGTTCAATCATAATGAAGCCTTGAATCTGTTGATAAATTTAAAAATTTATAAGCTTCCATGCATATATATAAAGATACAAAAAGTAACTTATTTGGCATTAGTAGTTAATCTTTTTGCTATCTTATACAGGACTAATTTTTAAAGACAACAGAAATTCAAATAGTTAATTAATTTTTTGATGAAAATTTTAAAATGCTATTTTTATAATATGTAATTTTTCATTTCATTAAACTGTCTTTTTCTCAAATCAGTAAAAAAAAAAAAAAAAATCAAATCCTAAAAATCATTTCTATTTTCTATCTGAATCACAATCTTTGAAAATAATTGAGAAATAAAAATATATAAAATAAATTAATCAATCTTTATACTGATGGAAATAACTTCGTAATATCTATCTTTTTTTATTATTATTATATTCACCATTAAATAAGATAAATATTATTTGAAAGCACAATAGATATGACGATGATTTTGAAATATTACCAAGATCATTTTAGGATCTTCCTCCAGTAGTAGTAATATTCAACATGGAGTATTAAATGATTTCTGATATTACTGTTTCTAAACAAAATTGCCATTATTATAAAATAGTTCATTATATCAAATCACTCATAGTAAAATAAAAATAGCACCCACCCTAGCATTGACTTTAAAAAAAAAAAAAGAACTCACACACACACATATATGACTGATCATTATTTACAAATAGAAGGTGAATATTTGAATACTTAATAAAAATATAACACATTACTTTGGGGGGGGGGGGAGGGTGTTCTGTATAAAATAAGGGAAACATTTTTCCCACTTTAAGCTTAAATATAATAATGCAGCTGACAGAAAAGCGGTAGTCTTAAGTTTACAAACCAATATGTGTTTTTTGTATTGATAAATTGCTTATTGCATAGCATTTTATTTAAGACCACTAAAAATGCTTTTTTCCATTATCAAATAAATGCATTATATCCAAAAAAATATCGAAGTTTGCAAATTATTCATTGCTAGTCCACCTGATGGCAGTGAAAGAATATCTTTCAAGATAATTATATCACGACTTGTAAAATGTTCCTTGTAACATATACAGTATATGCATCTTATTAAAAAAAATAAATAACTAAATGAAATAGATTGATAAACAATACCTAAAATACTAACAATATATTAAAATTTTCACTTTTTTTATTTTTTTATTATAAAACATTATGCGTGGTAAGAAAAAACAATTCCTGGACTGAAATGTTATATATAAATAGGAATTGACTTTTACATTAAAAACAACAATAAAACGGAAAAAAAAACCTAAATATTTCAAAGCATTAGTCGTTTAAATCATGATTAATAACCATCACAACAACAAATTATAAAATATTCCTAGAAAAATTAGGAATACCATTTATATATTCATAGAATTTGGCAGTGTTTTTTCCTTTCCTTTTTTTTTAAAAAAAAATAGGTTGGCAGCTAAATTCAGATAAAAAAATCTTCTTTGGTCATTTTACTTTTAAATGAAGAAACAAATTTTTACATTCGGTTTAAAACAATTACACTTTTCATCCGATTACAAAAATAAAACTCATAATACTGTTTTATATACACGCTTGCGTACATATATGTTCTTGTGTGTGCATATATATATACACACACAGTATAAAACCTAAATTGCTAAAAATAAATAATTGCATTTAGTACAGCACCATAAAGAATTAAATATTTGCTCTCTGGCAAAATGTTTAATGTGGTTATAATATTCCACAAAATTGGAAGACATTTTAAAAATAATAATATTAAAATGGCAAAAAAAATGACGCCATTATTACCAGAAAAAAAATTAAGTACATGATACATGCTTAATAAAAGTAAAATGGAATCCAACCCCCACGCTATTTTTCCTGACCATGGGCATACAACTCAATTTAAATAATGAGTCCATTCTGTGGACCCCCAAAACATGAGTATCTTAGAACAAGTTTCACTTCATAAAACAGCAAAGCTATTAATATATATTGGAGTATTTGTCATTCAAGAAATTCACTGAAGATGTCAGCAGGTTGGACAACATGAACCAGATTTACGACTTGGATGACTGCAATTTGGTTCAGGACAAATTTCAACTCTGCAGAGAACTTGGACATCCTGAAATAAATAAAAATATTGTATATAAAAAAAAAAAATTGATAATAGATTATTCTTCAAATATTTTATGATTAAACTTTGAATGTTGCCCCCCCCCCCCTTATTAAGATCAACTATAAAAAATATAGCACTTCACATTAATCTCAGGTATTTAAAAACGTGTCTGTTTCCCAATATTCTTATTTACATGTTTTAAAACAAAAATCGAGAACCCTAAAACCTGCTGATTAATTGTTTCTTCACTCTTCCTTTGTGAGGCAGATCTTTGCCCTGCCATGACTCATTTAAGCGGTACTACCATAATCTTGAGGATGTAATCAATTTTATAAATTAATGTATAAAAACAAAATGTATCAAACTTCGCTTGAGACTATTTTTGTTATATACATTTATTTATATTTCAACTATTTCAGAAAATGTATTCATTATTTATAAGATGAAAATAATAATTTTAGGATTATTTTCAACTTACAAATTACAGATGATCGAAATAATCAAAATTTCTTTATTAATAAAACATCACATTACAGCATAAATAAAGCAGCTCATCAAATTTTTGATGGTTCCATTTGATCACCATCCAGATTTGAAGTCATAAGTAATTCATTTGATAACAGTAAAAAGAAAAAGCATTCTAACAATAAAGATCTTGAATTAGATGAAAATAACAGCATGAAACTTAATAATATCCTTTTTTCAATGGGAAAAATAACATGAACTATATTCATAGAATTTTTAAACAATATTGGTCAAAAGATAGAAAAATACTGTTCAATCTTATTTGCTATTGGTACACTCTCAAGTCTTGTAAAACAAAATTAGTCATTTGGCAAGAGGTATTTGTTCATTCTTATTTACTACTGAAACATTCTAAAATTAACCTTCTGATATGAAGCACTGTTCATTCTTATTTACTATAGAAACATCTTAAGGCCTTAAACTCAAATCAAATAAAAATTAACTTTCTAATAAGGAATACTTGATTCATTCTTATCTTGCTATTGAAATATTCTAAGATGGAGCTACAACACTAGATCAGCCATTATATATTTTAGTGACCTCTATTTAGTAATCACTGCAGAAATTTTTGATAACATTTCTGCCTTCCTCATGACTTATATTAGAATATCTGATTTTTTTTTTTTTTTTTTTTTTTTTTTTTTTTTTTTTTTTAATTTTATTTTTTTAAAAAAATAAATTTTAATTTAAATAGGGAAAAAAACAAAAAAGGGTTTTATTTTTCTATAAACAATTTTAAAAAAGAAAAAAAAAAATATAAAAAAAAAAAAAAATAAAATTAAAATATTCATTAAAATAAAACCAAACCTTATTTTCTTTTTTAAAATTAAATTTTTTTTTATCAACAAAATGTTTATTTTATTTCTACAAGGAGTACGAAGATGTAATCAAAAAAAAAAAAATTAATTTTTAAATTTTGATAAACAGTAAACATTCATGTATGTTTACTATGACAACAATGATATCTGCAGTACCATGTGAAGTTGAATACACCTGGGTCTCGTTTTACGCGATAGATAGGTTCCTCAGAAAACACGCGCAAACGAAATTGCGCAAAAATAGACATAACTTACATTGAAAAAGGGGGGATGCGGTCTGTGATTTTTTAAAATTCGCGTAAAAGCAAAGCACCAATGTAAAATTACTTTAAAATTCGCGCAAAAAAAAAATAAGGAAATAAAATATGACTAATAAAAAATTTCAAATTTGAAAAAAATTGATACAAGACAAACTTTTTTTAACTTATAATATTTAATTTTATTCAAAATAATATATTTTTATGCATAATTTACAGTACAGTAATTTACATTTTTTATACACGTTTTAATTATTATAGCTATTTGCCGAAAAACATGTTCGTTTGCAAACAACTAGCGCCAACTTCACACTCATGTTGTGTCATAGGTTTTCTGGTGACAACGTAATTAGTAATTAATCTTTGAGATGATGATTTTATTAATTGTTTATGAAACTAACAACTAAAAATTAAATTCTTATTTTTGTCTTTAATTTTCAATTCCATTTAAAAATCAAATTTCACATGACATTAATTTCAAGTCACCGTAAGTAATTTTTAAATTGTTAATTACAATTAAAAATCAGATTTTAATTGTCAAATTTAATTGTGCCCACTGCTATTACTGACCTTTTAAAAATTAACTTGTGGACACTAAATGATTAATAATTGATTATGTTCTTTTTTAAAAAGCAAAAACAGAATGTGATTTAAAATGCAAAATTAACATGCACAATGTTTGAACAAATTTACATTATAATCTTGTAAAATTTAATGTGTGTATACATAAAATGTGGAAATCATGATTTTAATTTCATTATTGCATAAAATCTTACTATTATAAAGCACTGAAAATATTGAAATTACTAAGATGAAAGTCGAATTCCAATAATGTTCTATTACTTTCAATATAACATAAGTTCTAGAAATTTATTATTTAAAGTAATAGTGCATTATTGGAGTTCGACTTCCGGTGAAACATAGATCACGTAACTTCAAAATCATGTTAAATAAGTCCACGTAAAAAGAGACCCAGGTGTATAGGGTTTTATTTTGCTTGGTTTTATTAAGGATTCAACAAAAAATCAAATTCTTTATGTTGCTTTACTATTCATAATATTTTAAACTGCACATTCTCAAATCAAAATTTCTTTAGAAATATTGTCTAATTTTTCAGTGTTGGTTTTCTTTATAGAATAACTGGTAATAAAAAGCTAAACAACACATTATTAGTTATTCAAAAGTTTATAGTTTAAATTTCAGAGAAAATTCATTTTTCTTTTCATGAAAAATTTTATTTTATTTTTATTCAAATCCAAGAAGTTACTACATTTTATAACTAATAAGAATGGATATTATTAAATGAGAAAGAAAAGAATCTTTCATTTATGAGTTGGCCTATTCTCACAAAAGCAAAATCATTTATGTAAACTTAATTTCCCCAAAGCACTCAGATTACTAATTACTGCACTACATAGCTTCCTTACATGTGCGTAAAGTACAATTATAGAGTTATGTAAATTAGGCAAGAGATTGTAATAAAAAAGGAAGAAGAATAATGTATTTACATTAATGTAGAAATAGAGCCAATAACAGATGGAGCAAAAACATAAACAATGAAATCCAGATTTCATGCTTGACATAATTTGTCCATTATTTCTAATGCTTTCTTGTTGTCAGACACATAAAATTATTTTCATATTTTAACATAGATATACTTAATTCTATAATTATGCACATTCAACTGCCTAGGGAATTGAAAATGTGAATATCGCATAACAATCCTGAAATGTCCATTGTCAGATTTTTCTATAATGATAAATTTTTCAATTTTGAGAATAAAGAAAAATAAGATCATACCTTACACTGGCATGTGGTACAATCATCAGGATACCATTCTTCTCCATTAGATCTCTCTTTACCTTTAGAATCCAGACAGTGTTTTTTTCTTCTATTTAATCTTGCTTCCAATCTATTGACCTGCAAATAAATAGCCATAAAGAGTTTTCAATCATTAAACTATAATGTTAATCTATAGTTGAAGTTTATTTTAAAAATATAATATTCCAGAAAATTAATATATGATATAAAAATAGGCAAAACTCTCCATACAGTAATGCTACTCAGTGCAAGCCAGAGTAAACAATGGATGCCAGAAGACTTGTGTATAAAATCCCTATCTAGTGCTTACTCATCCAATATCCCAAGACTAGTTTCTAGCTTGTGGCCTTTGTCAGTGAGGAGTCTTGGATCTGAGTCTAGATCTTAGTGGCACTATTGTATGGTGAGTTTTGCCTGTTTTAATAACAGTTATGAGCAAGCATAAGAAATGGTGATCATGTGATATATATTGATATAAAAATACTCTTATTCATAATATTATAAAATACAACTTCATGATAATATTAATTACACAATTGATTGTTTTATTAGTACTATTTATCTTTAATATATTTTTACCAAATTAAAATAATAAGATAATGGAATGTTATAGCATGCACATATAATATTTTAATATATTGGAAATCCTCAGGGTGACCTTTGAACATTCCATCATCAGATTTTCAATTGGATGGATGGTTGAAGAGTTGGAGGGTCGAGTGAATTGAAGCCTGTCCATTAAAGTATGAAGATTGGCTATCTTAATATATATCTGAGCACTTATAGCATGTATGTGTAGAGATGGTAATCTGAACCAATTGATGATTGCTGGTTTAGCATGAAATATGTATATTGGTGATTATTTGTCTTTTCGACATATATATGTTCAAGTGTATCAGTGTTATGAGATAGAGTGAAGAGTGGTGTGAAAGTCTGTGCTCATATATCCTGTATATTATAAAAAGTATATGTAAACTGTATATATGTTAATACATAAACATAAATAAGCAATTTATTTGGCCATGATTCAATTAATAATAATTCAAATACTATAATCCATTCATTATGAATTCAATAATAGTGATATTTGTCTGGAAGAAATTAAATGTTAAAAAATGAAGATTCTTGGAACATGGAGAGTTTTGCCTGTTTAATATTAGTAAACTTTTAGATGATTATTTTCAATGTTCCAAAATGTGATTTTAAAAATTATAATCTTTTTCATGATTTGACCCCCTTTAAATCATATTACTATCATGCAGCAGCGTTTAAATGTTTATTAGTGTGAAATTAAATTTTTTTAAAAATAAATTAGACATATACTAAAGGCTGCCCTCCTTTATGTAGAAAGCACCTAAGTGAGAAAAACACAAAAATCCTAAAATTCTAATTTTTGCTATCAAAAAGTTATTTTCATAACCATTTTTTACTTTTGTTTGCTTTTAATGGAGACAATTGATTAGAAAAATCAACTTTTATACAAATAATGAAAAAAATTAAGTCTTCCATTTAATGTCTTTATTCATTTTTTTTAAACTGTAAAAGCTCACAACATTTCTTCCAAAACATGCCCTATTGTCACCAAAGATCCCCAAGGTTCATGGGTCACAAGTTACAAACCATAGACCTAAATCTTTTAACAATGTCATATAACATCCCTTACCTTTCTTGTTAACTGTTTCATTGTTTTCTTCAGCTGCTCTACCATGACTTCCATACCCTCTATTCTTTCTTCAACAATATCAGAAGGATCATCCCATCTAAAATCACTTAATGTTCTTTCTGTGGTATTTTGCACTGGTAATGTCTGTGAAAATGAAGGCTTATCTTCTGGATAGCTATACTCATTTGATCGCCTCAATCTTATATGTCGAGTTAATGAATTAAAATCTCCACTTTTACTACATTCTGAAAAAAAAAATGTTATAAACTGAAAGAATTATAATAAAAATCTTATTTCGATAGATTAGTAAATATTAAACCATACCCTTTATGGTGATCAATTAATTATTAGCAATAGAGAGGGGGGTATTAAGTTTATTACTTATGCAAGACATAATGTTTAATAACAATAATGCTTGGGAAAAATTTGCCTTTAGTAGACATAAAAATCAAATCTTTAAATGGCCTTTCATTCGATACTAAAATTTTGAACTTTAAATCAACTTGCTTGCATAGTTATATAGATCTAATGTTATATCAGTTGCTATATATTTCAGTATTATGCCAACCATTTCATTTTTTATCTAGAAAGCTTAACAACAACAATAATAATATACATGATTTTCTTATATGTTTAATCATATGTCCTTTCAAGGCTATTAGCTTAAATAGCATATCAAAAATAAAAAGTTGTTTGAAGATGTGTAAAGTTTCAGCTTTGAATATACAAAAGCCTGAAAACAGTGTGGAAATATTATAGCATTGCACAATCTAGTATCCACTGATTACTCAAGCTTACAGTAGTTGGCTTTAGAATAGAGTGAAGAGAATAGTTTTTAGAATCATATCAGTAAGCATATAAGGAAGTCATTTGATATGATCATTAAGCATCAAATGATACATTTTATAATAAAATCTTAGAAGGTAAAATGCTTCAGTAGATCAACTTATATGTTAGCTTTGTGTGCTTCTTATTTAAAATAATTATTTTTTATTAAACAGAAAATTATTACTTCTGTACCCTATACAATTTAGTTAAAGGTCCCTGAATTAATTTTTAACTAAATACAGCAGGAAAAAGTGTTTGCCAATTGAATGAACTGTTATGCTCACCCTGTCACAATGAAAATCAAATGATCTACTGTGTAACTAATCATATGATTGTTTTATTAAATTTGATGCTTACAATTAATGTGCAAATTATCCTATATAATACCATTTGTACACTTTCATTAATTCCTTTTTAGAATAAATAAAAATTTATTACTTGATATTTTCTTAGTTTCAACTGACCAGCAGTCTTCATCAGAACTACAATATTCAATTATATGTGACGATGCAATTAGTATATATTTATACATACATAAATAGATATAATCAGGGCCACTATGTGTGGGGATACAGATGGTGTGAGGCACAAAGGCATTTTATCATAAGAGTGCTAAGTCACTATATGTAAATGAAAATGTTTACATTTTCAAATCACTTCATTATTAAAAATTTATTCCAAGTGGAAATATTTTTTATTTAATCCTCTGATGTGTCCATTCAATTTTCATGTGTTTTTTGTAATTCGCTCCCTAGTCAGAATTTTTTCAAGCTTTATATTGAAATATGCATATTTTTCTATATAAATTATAATATAAAATTGTAGTTTCAAAAAATTCAATAGATGGCAAGAAAATCAAAAATTCAGCCAATGTAACAGAGATTTAATTCTTCACTCTAACCGCCTTAACATGCGATGCTTTGTAATCTGACATTTTACTGATGTCACCATTTGTATGACATTGTTTAGAGAAAATAGTTTGAATAACCAAAAACATATTTATTTGCAATTTTATTACAATTCTAGATACTTTTTATACAATATTTATTACAAATCAATAGTATAAATTATTAATAATTTATTTTGAACAGAAATACTTTATTTTCAAAAATATAATGTTATATTATTGAACAATGCAAATACACCCTGAAGCTATTTACAAGTTTAGCTTCCTATGTAATCAGTCTAAAAATATATTTTTGTAATAAATATTGAAAAAAAAAACTTTTATAGCATAATTTGTTAGATACAAGATCAATAAATAAATATTAACTCATATTTTTTTTTTTTTTAAAAAAAGACAAATAATGAAGATTTTGTTGATTTTAAAAAACCAAAATAATCTTTCTAGAAATGATGATATAATAAGTTTTTGTTTTGATTATGATCTCATTTTTTAAAATATTTTCAGGAATAAAATGTGAATATTCAGAATTTATATCAGTCGTAAACAAAAATATCTATCAAATGAAGTCAAATTTATTATTTTCTGATAAGTGATAATGGTTCAATCTTAATGTTGAACATTTACAATAACTGAGAACAAAAATCGACAACTTGCATGAGGATTAAAGAAGAGAGGAATACTTTTTTTACTTAGACTTATTGTGACAATTGCCTGTGCCTAGAATTTCAAGACACTCGAAATAAACTACATATATACTCTTATCATTGTGCTAAATTGAACAGGGTGATGCCATTTTGTCATGACAATTAAGAAAACTTAAACATAAATGTGTAGATGTCCAGATCTCTTTATTATTAAAAACACATTCTGATTGTAAATATTTTTTATTTAAATATAAGAGGAATACTTCTTTACTTAGATTTGTTGTGACAATTTCTCGATGGAAATACATTTCATATATACTCTACCATTGCATAAAACCAAATAGATCGAGGTTCTTTTGTCACTATAATTAATAAAAAATTGCTATATAAAAAATGTAAACAAAATAATGTATTTAGAATATAATAAATAATTGTGCTAAAGTTGAAATAAATGTAAAAGTATTACAAAGTAAAAATATGTCGATAAGATGAGTGTTTTCATATTGGAAGTATTTCAAAAAATATACCAGAATATAGAGCACTAAAATGATAAATAACAATAGTAGTCTAGAACTTTCTAATGCTATAGTGTTGCTATCTAGGATTGGACTGAGAAAGGAATAAAAGCTCACCTCAAAGTCTTCAGTTATACATTCATACCAACAGAACTGGTCACATTCATCTAAAGGAACTACAAGGCTGAGTGATCAAAGGACTATGGATGACACAGTGAATTTCACCGCTGAAGATTCAAAAGTAAACCTAGGGACATTTTACAGGCCACACCAGCTTTATTATGTTTTTTTTTTGTATGCCTTTATGGCTGAGAATCATATGTGTTAGTATAATACTAATCTTTGTAAGCATATATGAAATATTATTAATTTAATTTTTACTGTTGTTATCTCATTGGCAATAAACATCAATTTTTAGTCATAGAGTTTGTGGTAGTTGTATATAGCAGAAAACTGTCACTGCCCATTATAGGATGAAATTCAAACTGTAATTTTGTCTCAGAGATAGGATTCGATCAGTAGCTAGAACTTTGTAGGTGTAATAAGGTTAAATCTTGTAATTTAAAACTGCCTGGATAAGTCAGCCTATTGGGAAGTAGTTGGTAATCATATAAATTTGTTTTTTTTACTTATTAGTTATTAATTTGAATTAGGGTATTAAGCTGATATCTGTGCCACAAGTAACTATAAATGAGTTTAATGTTAATAGTCATTCCGATTGTCAACTTTATGTCAAGAGGATTGAGAAATTTTTTTTATTATTGAAACAGTAAATTGTTATGTTATGCCAGGCAACAAGTAATTGAAACTGCAAATCAGCTTTGTGATCACGTTATTTCAGTCCCCAACCTTCAAACCATATAGTGAGGCTACACTTTAGAAATAGATGGCAAAATAAAGGAGACCCTATATGTGACTATAATCAAGCATTGAGGGAACTTTCTAAGAGTTGTAATTATGTTGGTACCTTAGAAGACAATCTGCTCAAACAATTACTTTAGAGGATATCTGATGATAGGCTTAAATAGCAGTTTCTGGCCTCAAATGACTTGACATAAGAAGCAATTAAAATGGGAGTAACCCATGAAATAATGCTAGTCTAATCAAAGGAGTTTCAGAATTTTAGAAATAGTTATTGAAGAAAAAGCATTTATTAGAAAAAGTGAAATTAAGTATCAGCCCGTTAAGAGTAAGATGAAGGGAAATTGTTGTGCGAAAAAGGGCCACATGTAACAAAGAATGTCGAATAGCCAGTGTCAAATGAAGTCACTTGGAAAAAGCATGTAAAATTAAGGGGAAAAAAGAATGTAGTAGTTCACCACATTCTTCCAAAATAAATAAGCAAAAGTATGAGGTTTATAATACATTAGAAATTGTGACCAATTTATGCTAACCTTGAAATTTATTAGATACAAAAATGACCATGGAAATTGATAGTGGGGCAGACATGTCAATGATGGCAATTAAAAACTGGAATAAAGTAATGAAAAATTGTAAAAAAAATATCTATACTAATGTGAACTAGTTTAAGAGTGAAAAATGCTAGAGGTAATGTTATGATGATATTAGAAAAAATAGACGTAACTGTAGAATTTAAAAATAAGGTCTGTAGATTATCATTATTTATAACAAAAGATAGGTAGAGAATGGTTCCATGCTCTCTGAATCAAAGTATGTAAGTTTAAAACAGGAAATGGCAATAAACACACAGTCACTTTTAAGTCAAATGCAAATGTTTCAGAGAGAAAATTTATTGCTTGTTCTATTATCGAAAAAGCTTGGAACCGTATTCATATCATTCATGTTGAACTGCTTCACAGTTATATTTTCTTGGTGGTAATTGATGCATACTCAAAGTGAACTGAGTATAGAAATATTAGAAATACCAGTATTTAAGAAACAATTGAAAAACTTAAGGAAATTTTTGCTTTCCATTGTTTTTCTGAAACATTGGTACCAGATAATGGGACCAATTTTACATCCACTAAATTCATGATTTTCTTAAGGAATGGAGAGTTAGACATATACCCATGCCTCCATACTACACTGAGTTCAGTGATATTGCAGTAAGGCAGCACAAATGGTAAAGCAAACATTATGTAAAGAAAATACTGCGAAAATACAAGAAACTTTGTATTCTGCTTTATTATATCAGTATAGTACATCATTATGTATTAGTGGTAAATCTCCGCTTGAGACTTTCCAGTTAAAAAACATGATGAAAACAACAATGCAAAAATGAGATATACCAACGGAGAAACTTCTACATAAGAGATGTTCTCAGAAGGTACTAAATAAAAGACATAATTCAGGAGCAACTATCAAAACAAATGATAATCGTCCAGATAAAAATAGAAAAAACCACATGAAAATATGTAAATCATGTCCTGTGTTGGAAAGAGAAATTTATTGAATTGGAAGTGCTTTAGTGCCAGACATTCCAAATTACATAGAGGAATGGAAGTAAATGAAGAGCACAAAGAAAATGAGAATATTACTGTTGAAAAGAAACCCCCCCTCCACACACACACAGAGATCCCAAAGAAATAAGAAGGAATCAAAGTATTTGAAATACTATGTGAGACTTCAGAAACTATAATTTCTGAAAAACTATAAATAAAATAAAGTATTTAGAATATAATAAATAATTATGTTAAGGTTGAAATAAAAGTAAAAGTTTTACAAAGTAAAAATATTAAAGTTAAAATATTTTGATTTAAGTGTTTTCACATCGGAAATATTTAAAATAGACCAGGATAAAGATCAATTAAAACAGGCAAAACTCTCTATTCATATTGCCACTCAGTGCAAGCCAGAGTAATCAATGGATGCCAGAAAGCTTGTGCATAAAATCCCCATCTAGTGCTTACTCATCCAATATTCCCAGACCAATTTCTAGCTTGTGGCCTTTGTCAGTGAGGAGCCTTGAATCTGAGAGCACTGCGACTAGATCTTAGGATCTAATGCAACCCTCTAGCAGCCATTTTTATTTCTACTTAACTACAAAACTACGAGTCTTAAATTGAAAACACTATTATTTTTCAATCCACAAGCTCATCAGCTTACACAGTCATATAGGTCTGAACTCAGTTCAGTACCCATACATTTGGTGTCTTTGGTTTTTTAATAACCATAGCCGCCACTAATCTATTAGGCAGGATTGGTTTTAAGCCAATAAATATCATATGATCAGCATTTCTTATGCTTGCTTATAACTGTTATTAAAACATGCAAAACTCTCTATACCCATTGCACTGATTGGCAATACATATAGAAAAATGGTGATCAAGTGATGTTTATTGGATACAGATCAAATAAAATGATAAATAACAATGGTAATAATTAATGTTCTAGATCTTTACATTGCAGTGAGAAAGGAATAAAAGCTCAACTATAAGAAGAATTGAAGTCTTCACACACACACACTCGTATCAACGGAACTGGTCAAGTTTATCTGAAGGAACTACAAGGCCAAAAGTTCAAAGGATTACAGATTACCCGGTGAATTCCACCACTAAAGGTTCAAAAGTAGACTTAGAGACTTTTTGCAGGTCACATTAGCTTTATTATGTTTTTGTATGCCTATATGGCTGAGTATCATAAGTGTTAGTATAATACTAATGTTAAGATGTATATATTAAGCATTGTTAATTGAACCTTTACCATTGTTATCTTGTTGACAATAGATGTCAAATTTTAGTTATAAACTTTCTTGAGTTATAATTATTTCTGTTTATCTGGCCACCTTTATTATGAGTGCAGTATTTGTGGTGGCTGTACACAACAGTAATATATTATTATTAATAATTTATTTAAAAATAAAACTTGTTTTAAAAATATCGCCTCATAATTACAATAATTCTGCATGTGATGAAATTGTCTTTATCAATGGTATTTTACACAGCTCACATGCATTATTCAGTTTAGAGTAGGATAAAGCATCAGACTTTGGAATGTAAGATCCTAGGATTGATTCCATAGCTGTCTTTTGCAAGATGACTTTAATAGCAATATTATCTTTCATTTTTTATTATTATGCTGTATTATCTTTGTACATCTTTTACTAAATAGCTTTTCTTATTTTTAACAATGATATTATTCTTTTTTTAAATGCCACATTATCTTTTTACATATTTTACTAAAACAGCTTTTTCTTGGATGTAGACTTGGGTTTGTTCTCTACATAAAAACTCATAATTGATTTACAATCCATGCTACAGTTCAAATCTAAAAAAAAAACAGAATGAGTAAAAACATAATTTTTCAAGATATTATTGCATGCCAAAATATTTAATTCTTAACAAATTTTATGATAACCATATTATTTAGTGCAATTCTCTTTATTGTAATAAAACCCCTACATGATTGAACTATATTAAAGTCTAAAAAATGTATCCAATGGAACAAATGAATTATTTGATTTTTTTAATAGTTATTCAACATAATCTATGAATAGATAAAATAAAGAGCAAGGCATTTTAATGGTTTTTAAAAATTTATCGAAGAAACAATATATGAAAATTTAAAATTTCTTCCCTTAAATAAATTCTGGCTGAATTGTTAATTGTTGAACTATATAATAAAGTATGATATATATAATACCATTTTAATTATTAATAAGCCATAAAAAATAAAGTAGTGTAAATATTTTTCTATTTTTGTTAATAGAAAATGTAAACAATGTATGTGTAAAAGGTTCTGAATTAAAAGTAACTAATGGATTTTTAAAACAATTATTTTTAACAAATTGGTGTTAATGGATTAAAGAATTAATATTAATCGTGTTATTTAAAATTGACTTAGTTTGATAGTTCTAATGAAGTTATAAAAATTATATCAATAAACAATGGAAGTATAAAAATTTAAAGTATCACATTATATATATATATAATAAATTATAGGTATTAATAGTGGAATAACATGCACATAAAAAATTTAAATAATAATATAAATATTTTATTATTGAAGGATTATAACTTTCTTAATAGAAAATGTGAAGAAGTTTATACATGAGAGATTTTAAATGGGTTTTCAAACAAATAAACTATTTTTAACAAATTATTGATATGTCAGTTAAAGTTGATATAAATATTGGTAAAGAAATCTAAGAGTTGGGTCACCTTTTACAACTATTATACTTCTGAAAGAATAAGAGAGACAAGCTGGATTCTTTTTTTATCCTCACTAAGTGGGATGGAGCTCAGAAGCAAAGCATTCCAAAGAATACTCTGACTGTAGAAGGTGAAGGAGCAATGTTTTCATTATGTGTGTGTGGTAGTTAGTTTATATGATAAAAACCATATTTAAAAAAATTATCGTATTTGCAGATATTTTGTATTTCTACTAGCAATTTAGAAGAATCTGTCCAAAAATAATATGTAAACTTTTGAGAGAAAAAATTAAAAATTTCAAATTTACTAGATAAATATTTTTTAAACATTAATTTGTTTTATTTTGGCATGTGTTTTAATCTCCAGAATTATTTTATAAAAATAAATGAATAAAACATGTAAGGTATTTACAAAACATGTTAAATGATTAAAGCTATATTTAATTATTTTTCTTGAGAAAATGCTAAGAAAAAATGTCTTTTAATTTACAAATTTTATTTCATAGAATGGGATGGGGTATTAATGAACAACGGCGCTTCTCATCCATGCAATGGAACTAAATATAATCATATAACACATTATACATTGGAGACACAACTACACTATATTTTGTTCCAAATTCTCCAGTGAAAATAGTGTGTAATAACTAACTTTTTGTTGATAAACAATGATTAGAATAGAATGCATATTATTTATTGTATTGTAAGTATATAAATGCTTGGTGTTTACAGTGTGCACATATAAATTAAAAGTACACACAAAATTTAAAAATAATAATATAGTAATGCTTATTAAAGCACATTTACATATATATTTACAGAAGTATGTGTGTGTTCAATAAATTTATAAAAAAAAAGAATATTGTAATAAAACTTTATCATTTTTTTAATTATAAAATGGACAATGGAAGTATTAGATTATTAATCTTTTGAAGCCACCCTTTATTTGCTGTGAATTGTTTGTTCCATATTCTTGTAAAGACTTAATATTTTCTGATGCAATACAATTCCATCAATCTGAACATTCTTAAGATTCATGTCATCCAGCCATAGATTTAAGACTTTTTCAGTTTTGACCAAAAAATTGTTTCTTACTTTGCTTAGAACCTTAGATGTTTTAGGGGCTCAAACAACAATAACACAAATATGTTTCTCCCTCTTTATTATTTCATTAATAACATATTCATTTTTTTATACATATGGCCCAATTCTTATTAAGACTTTTTTTCTTCTTTTACTAAATCAATAATTTTCATTTTCTACTTTATGAAAGTAACATATTTTTTTGAATTACCTATCATTCATGATTCTAAATAAACAGTTTTTTTTTTTTACTAAAGATGTATTGTATAGGATAAAACTTTTTGAGAAAAAAAATGCTAGGGAAACAATCAGTACATGTGCTTTTAATGATAGTTCAGAACTGAATAGGTATACTATTTAAATTGCAAAGGAAATGTGACCATATTAATTCAATGTTTGAAAATATTATATTTAGCAAGGAAAAAAAAATAGCTGCCATTTTAATAAGATTTCTAACATTTAATAAGTTCACAAATCTCATTGTTTTTATTACTTGCTTGTTTACATTTGTTTTGGAGAGTGATATCTAACTACACAACTTTCATTATATGAAAATTGTGTGTAGATATTACATACTTCACAGCTCCACTATATATAATACTCTGCATATATAAATATTTTAATGTACTCAGTAATTATATATCTTTTTAAATTTTTAATAATTTTATACATATTAATCTTTTGTATAAATATATACTAATTGTATGATCATATTATACATTTGAATATTGTAGTTCTGATGAAGACTGCTGATCAGTTGAAACTGTGAGAAAATAGTATGGAATACATCTTATTTGATTGCATTGTAAAAAATAATTCATGAAGGTATATAAAGAAATTATAAGTTATTCTTTAATCTAAAAATCCAAACTCATTTCAATATATTTAGAAGCTTTAATTGAAGTAAATCAATAATTCACTGGATATTAGATAGTAATATTTGCAAATCTCCAGTCTACTTTCTAGTTATTGGTCACGTTCAGTGAAAAACAATGGACTGTACCTGCATATTTAACAGTCACTTTTTTTATGGTTATACAGGTCTGATACAAGTCTAGCAACTGTGTAATAGTTTCAGTTTTAGTTATATATATATATAGTTTATAATTCTGCATCAGATATATTTTTAAATTATCTTTTTTAATGCTTTTTTTGAGGTCACTGCAAGATTAAAACATCTTATATATAATAAAGCTAAAATAAATCCTGCAGTATCAATGATATTTTTATAACACAAAATAATATTTGGTCATGCTTTTAATTCTAAAGGACAGATAGTTTGCACAGAACATTATGTAAGGAAATGCAAAATAAAAAAAGCATGGTTCATTAATAATGTAAACTCAGTGATTAATAGAATGTCTAATAATATTCAAGTCAGTATGGTTAAACCATTAAAACATCACATGATCACCTTTTCTTATGCTTACACAAGCTATTAAAACAGTAGCAAATTCTCCACACAATAGTGCCATCTAGTGCAAACTATATTAATGAATAGCTAAAAGATTGCGCATTTTGATCCCATCCAGTGTCTTGTCATCTAATATCCCCAGACTAGTTTCTAGCTTATGACTTTTATCATTAAGGAGCCTTGGATCTGAGAGCAGTTTCACCATCCTCTTTTTACCTTTTTGATTAATTATAAAGCTATCATCCCAAAACAAAAACACAATAGTTTGTAGCATAGACACTTAAATATATAATTATTTTTTATTGTTGTTGTTTTGAATATGACAATTGCTTTTGATGCTCATCATGAAAATGCATTAAAGTTATATTTATTTTTTCTTGTTTTCTCAGTATACATCTCAATGAGAGTTATCATAGTTGCTTACAAAAAAAACAACTTCTGTGAACATCAATATATGTCTGACATTTCCTACTCAAACTGTGCCAGTAACAAACAGAAGGTGAATCTTCTCTGAACACAATTTACTCTATCAATCTTTGTTTCTATAGCTAGAAAATGTCTAGGCTGGAATCTTTTTCCAGTTCTTTAAGCATTATTATTTGACATCAATCATTGTTAATGAGTTTACAATCAAAAAATCTTTTCAATTTCTAGCACATAATTTTTTGTTTCATAAACTGAAATTCTTCTTTCAATAGGACACATTACTTTTTTTTTTTTTTACAAATTGCCAACTAGATAAATTAATTAACTCTTTAACTCATCTTTTCAAATAACTAAAAAAAATTAAAATTGATTTCTGTACATTTTAAACTACAGCAAATGTTTTGACAACTATTTCCAGACTAATAATAAAAGAATGTGGTGAAATCATTTATTGTTTAATATACTTATTACAGTTTTGCATAGAAAGCATAAATTTTTATGCTTCTTAATTAAGGGCCTATTATAGTTCTATTGAAACCACAACAATACTTCTATCTATTAATGGAATAAGGAGCTGTTTATTTGAGATTTTTTTCTTCTTTTCAAAATAACAAAAACATATTAACAATTTAATGTTTTTTGCTGCTTAAATGTAAAAAATGTCCCATGGCATAAATATGGACATACCTTCAATTTTTTTCAGTCACAAACAGGCTTAGAATTTGTCTTTCAAATAGATGGGCCATAGACAGCTACTTTTATCAGCCTTAAGTTAATGTTAATGCATTGATTGTAAAAATAAAAAAATATAATTGTAATATGATGTGACCTTTACTATAATTATGAAAGACATCTATTTGCACTAAGCCCATGATTATATTTTAAGTATATATAGCAAAAGTTTTAAAAATAATTAACAAATAGAAATTTCATCTCACAACATTATAATCTACATAATTGCAAAAAAACATATATTACATAATTTGGGGGAAAAATCTATATAATAACTGAAAAGCTTTTTACCATATTATTTTGAATTCAATAAGTGTATTTTTGAATTATTATTTATATAATGTTTAACTTAGACACATAAGACTTAACACACTCTTGACAATAAAAAAATAAGACATATTAAGTGAAAGTTGATTGATAAATAGAACTTTATGTTAACCAATTCTTTTCAACTTATAAATTATGTCTATTCCTAAATTAACTAAAACTCTTCTACTTTGTTCACTTGGAACAAAGAGTTTCAAAGTCCCATGACATTGTCAGAGAAATTAAATAGTTGATCCCAGAATGAGTAAACAGAACAGGAGAATATTAACTATTTTAATTCTTAGTAAATTTATAAAATAAAAAGGATTTGGCTATTATAAATTTTATCTACTAATCAGGCAACTATTCTAAATCTTTGGCATATTGACTGGAATGTCTAAAAAAGATTTAAGTTCAGTCTTAAAGAAACAAGAACATTGTTACTCATTGATAATCTGTTATAAGGAGAAAAGTGCTGCCAATTTGACAAATGATCCATTGTTGAAACAGGTTTGGCAATAATTAATAATACATTGTAATACATCTTTAAATAAAATCACTTGCACTGTTATTTCAAACTATTTGATGAAAGAATTAGGGTAGGTTGCAAAAACCAAAAATGCTAAAGGCAAGAAGACAAGGGAAATGCCCCCTTGTAGATATCTCTAAAATCCAAAGTTGGTTTGATTCAGTGAATTCAGAAGTTGCTCCCAATTAAAGAAATCAAAAGTGCTCCAAAAGTTAATTAGGGTCAACACATAGTTTGTAAATTTATTTTAAATTAAATTAAATCCAAATATCTAAATAGGGACGAGGTGTTTCATTCTTTTAGATTCATATTTAAGACTAAAAGTTGATTACAAGATTTCAACATGTTCTAATACTAAATAATGATATGGAGATGATACATTCTAGTTAAATATCTCTTTACAATAATCATTCAATTTGATGTATGATCTCTCAATGAAGAGATTTTCTGCAATCACAGCCAAATTTTGTTAAGAATATCAATAGCCTGCCATAGGTGGATTTACATTTTTGGGGGATGAAATGTATCATTATCTCATTTCTTAGATCTGAGAAATTTATTGAATGACCCTTGTATTTTTAAGCAATGAAATGATTTCACCACAAATTGAATAAAGCTTTTAAATATATGATCTTTTTTCAGAATAAGCCATTCATATATATTATAGTATGCTGATCATTGGTCGAATTCAAATTTATGTATATATTTCAAGAGTTTATTTATTTGTTATAAAAAAGTGAAAATCCTTGAAATGCAGATTGGCAATCCAATAAGTTTTTTTGCTAATACTATTAGAATATTTATTTTCTGAATTTTGATTTTTTTCACGTTTCAGAAATTTTATGAATCTGAATAAAATTATTGAAATGCATAGCTATAGTTATAATATATATACAGTATACACACAAAAACTGCTTAAAAAGAATATTTATTACTTGTTTTAAAAAAATATTAATAAGAAAAATTAAATTACATTAATTATATAAAATTAAACATAATTTATTAGCAAATATTGTTTTAAAAATATTTAACAAAATTGATTAATTTTTAATATTTGTTTGATTAAAAAAAAAAATGCATCGCTTATATGGCAAAAAAAAAAAATCGGTAACTAAAGTTATACCAATTTTGTTTGTATATTTTTTCACAAATAAAAATGATTAGATATTGATTTTATGTTAACATTTATTTTGAGAATAAATATTCAGTATAGAATTGGAAACTTTTGCTTTTATAATTTCTACAAAGATGAGAATCAATAACCGAAAGGAAACTGACTTGATTTTTATAAAAATTTAACTTTTTCATAAAATAATTACATCATGTCTGATGTAACTATGTCCAGATATTAGAAGCTTTCATTGTATTTTTTTTTGTTGTTGTTATTTATATTGAACATATACATTTAATATAGAATTGGACATTTTTGGGCTTTATATATCATATATTATTCCAAAACAATACATATTATTTTCATCGCATAGGAATAGATTGATAAATTAAATTTTTATAAAAGAGTATTTTATGAATTATTATATTCTTTAAGCATATGTTCTATTTTCCATTATGTAATTGTAAATATATCCAAATATTAGAAGCTTTTACCATATTTATTTTCTTTCATCAAATGAACTTTTAGAATAGAATTGCAAAGATTTGAGATTTATATACTATATACAGTTGTGATATTCTACTTTTGCATAAAAATTTGTGCAATGGATTATTATACTCTTTAAATATAAATTAGTTGGTGTAAATGTATCTAGATTTGAGAAACCATGATGGTTTTTTTTTCTTCTGATTTTATTCGATTTTAAAATGAATTTTAAGCATATACTTGCAATTTTTTTGCTTTTACATATCCTACAAGTTTAGATCACTATGGATAAACATGATATAATTTTTTAACAATTTAATTTTTTCATAAATGAATGCACTTTAGAAATTATGATCTTTGTGCATATATTTGTCATATTTATGATTGAAGTTTTTAAATTCATTCATAGTTTTCAGAAAACATATATTCAATCTGTAATTTATGAACTGGATCAATTTTTATGGTACTTTAAATAAAATTGAAATAACTGTATGTTTGAATGACATTGATTGCTGATTTTTAAATTAGAAACTGATTCAAACTTATAATCTATCTGTAAACCAGAGATTTGTGATAGTATTTATGAATATTTATAAATCTATATTTAAAACTTAAAATTAAACATATTAAAATAAATTAATAATACATTTGATAAAAATATTTTAATATTTTCTACCTTGACAACACTCAGTCCAAACAGCAAGATCTATCTTTGGTATTCTATTGCACTGTAAATATTCTTTTTCATTACCAACAAGCAAAAATACATCTTTCTGGACCCGATCTATATTATCTCCACTATCACACAGTACCCGAGCTAAAGTAGCTTGCTTTATTTGAACAAATTGATCTGGTTTAAAAACACCAGGATTTTCATACCAAAATCTAAAAATAGCAAAGAAAGAATAAATAATTTTGTTATAAATGACATATCATAAATTGTAAAAATGTTGCAAGCATCATTAACAAAAATCATATGATAAGTAATTTAAAGGGATTAATTAAATATTCACACTCTCAGTTCCAAATGCTTCAGATTGGCCCATACATATAGCTTGAATGAAAAAGATACAGTAATCCATTCTATCTTTTAAAAAGACTTTATCTTGTGTTTGGAAAGGAGAGTATTCATTATAAATAGTATTCCATCTGTAAAGAGCAGGTGCCATGGTTTAAGCTATGTTATTATTATAAGTTATAAATGATTATAAGTGTATGTGTATGGATAATACTGAACTTAATAAATATTTTAAAAACAGTAAACAAAGTTGTTATTCAAAACATTTTTTACAATATATAAAATATCTTTTTGAGCTAAAATTTAAAATATAAATGAAAACATAAAAAAATTCACTGATCAGTAATTGACAAGTATAATTTTTTAAGTTTATTACAATTTGAGGGAAGAAATAAAGTTCTATAGAGAGTTATTTAAAATTGACAATTAAATTATATATACAGCATTCTACTTATTTTAGTTAGAAATAATATTGTACTTTTTTTTCTTGTGTACTACTTACAAGAATATTATTTAGACAATATTTTCCTTTTAAAATATCATTTCATTCAATATTGAGCAAATTATCTCCCCATTACATTTAATTTTAGCAACGTTTAAACTTTATTATATCTAATTTTTCTATGTAGGTCTTTGAAGAAAGTTACTGAATAATTAAAATGTTGATTTTATATAATATTTAAATACTGATAAAATTATTATGTGTAAAAGAGTGATGGATTACTTGATACTGACAAATAATTAAAAATATAACGATATCTACATTAAAATAGTTCGAAAATAATGGCAAAAAAATAACCAGGAGCTCAATAACCATAGAGATGTAACCTCCCCCCATCCAAATTATATCAGTAGTTAAAAACAAAAATGAAAGAATTATTTACTGCTTACTTATTTCATGAGAAAAAGATAACTGAGATCAGTATCTATAAAAGAATATCCCCCCCCCCTACTTTTCCACGTTTTTGTTATACTGTAAACTTAACAAACAATGATAGTCACCAGTTGACAGTGCTTCCTATCCTGTGTTTTCTTATCCAAAATCCCCAGACTAGTTTCAAGCCATCAGTAAGGAGCTTAGATCTTGGACCAATGTACTGGATCATAAGATCTAATACATCTTTTCCCAGCTTCCATCATTTAATTCTTTGCTTTTAATCTAAGATTGGTTTACAATAATATTTTTTTTTTACTTTTATAATTAAGCAATGACACTCCTCCAACTAAACCCAGATTAAACTGGAATCTTTAGCCTCTAGCTAAGAACAGTTACATATCTATTTACAATCAATACTGGATGACTATCTACGTCATCTATCAACTTTCTAATTGATAGAAAAATCCTATGCCTATTTATGATTTGAAAAATTTCATGATTGACTTAGCTGAATTCAAACTCAGGTATTAAAACAGATCCACTAAACTCTATGCACTAAAAACTGTACTTCACAAAGCCCCGCCCAATTCATGCCAAAATAGTTTATAGTTTTTTAATAATGTGAAGATAGATAAATCACATGATTTTTGTGAATATCAGAATATTGTGGAAAGATGAAAAATTCATTTTCCTTGAAATTAAATTAAATTATATCACCAACATTTCATCCTAAAGTATATTAGTATAAGATAATTGGATAAAGGCTATCTGATATGGAAATGATTCAAAGTACAAGTTTTAGTATAGAATTTCTGTGAGATAATGAATCAAAATATGCACTGATGAGATATAAGCTTAATAGTCATAGAAAAATGTAATCCCTTTAAAATAACAGATAGAAGTATAATGTTTTTATGTAAAATTTAAATCCATTAAAATAAATACACACATTAATTCAAAATATATCTCAAACGACAAAATATGATATATAGATAAATATCAACAAATTATAAATTATCCAAATGTTTTCGAAGGCTTACCCTTCATTATCAAGGACAACACAATTTCCAAAACAGTATACTAATATGCAAATGTATAAAATAATATAGGCTAATATGCAAATGAGAGTTAAATCGTTTCAGCATGCCACTTCTTTGATAAAGCATAAAACGATTCTCTTTTATTCAATGCGTGCTCGTCCGAAATAATAAAAAATGCCTCCTTAATTTTTCTTTTCAGATCACTTCATTCCCTACACATAATTATAGGTTCATCCGGCTTGCATGCATGACCCGCAGCAATTGCATGCTGTACAAATATTGACGGGTGAGATGAATCAGCCATAGCTCTATTATATGAATATGTAAGGGAACAGAGACCTGAAAGTAATTTTTTTTAATAAAAATCTGAAACTAACATAATGTATATCATAAATAATAGAAATACAATTTTTTTTAATATTAAATGTTTCTTCAATCAGAATTGGGGTTTTTAGATTTAACTTGAAATAAAAGCATGGAGGATCCAGAAATTAATTAAATCAATCCCTTGCTATAAAAAATAGGGATTGATTTAATTAATTTCTGAACCCCTATGCTTTTATTTAAAGTTAAATCTAAAAACCCTAATTGTGGTTGAAAAAACTTTTTTTTTCTTTATAGTGCTCTGTCAATAAAAGCATTTAATAAATAAAAAAAAATTATCTCTATTATTTTTAACTTTTTAGTTTTCAGAATTTTATAACACATTTTTCTTAAGAAATTCATTTATATATTAATTTAAATTTGCAAAATTATTTATAAAATACTCTAAAATCTTTCAAAAAAATTAATTTTTATTAGAACAATTGTTTATATTGTATTTTAAATTTTCAAAAAATTAGAATGCCAAAAATATGAATCTTTCTTTGATTTGATATTTATGTCTTTTATTTGATATGTATTGATTTATTTCTCATTCTATATATTTAAACAAAATTTAATATTAACCCTTTGGTCCATCAAAAGTTAAAATATGAAAGACTTACATATTTTTAGTCATTTATATACAAATATATTATTATGTACACATACTAAATATTATATAAACATAAGAGGTATACATTTTAATTTATACCAGAAATATCTAGTGATATATATATATATATATTTAGCAATATATACCAACTATAAGTGTCCAGTCAATTTATAATATGATTATATAGTTTTAAATTTTCATTTTCATTGGCACATAAAATAAAAATGTAAAAATATATATTTTAAATTGATTGGACACTTAAATAGTTGATATATATATATATCACTAGATATTTCTGTTATAAGTTAAAATGTATACCTCTTATGTATACATCATATTTAGTATGTGTACATAATGATACATATATATATATATAATTAACTAAAAACATGAAAGATTCTTTTAAGTGAAAAGGCAGCATTTTAGAATTTTTATTTGCTTAAAAGATTGCAGAAAATCAATTTTAAATGACACCGTTATGTATTTACTGACCACTGTTCATTTTAAAATTTAATTGTAGCTTCAATCAAATCGTTAAATTGAGACAAACTATGAAACAATATATATATATCCATTGTGCATATATTGTTTAAAACATTGTAATTTTTTGAATGTGTTTTATATTTGGCATCAAAATATTTGAAATCATTCACCCACTGCTCTTTATTTCTGAAAGTAATTATGCCTAACTTAAATGTTATTGTCAACCATTGTTTTCTAAGATATATCTCAAAATTGAATCAATTCTATTATTTAAAAATGTTTATTTTAAAATTTAATTTTAGCTTCAATCAAATTGTTAAATTGAAACAAACCATGAGAAAAAATATATATCTTCATTGTCATGTATTGCTTAAAACATTGTAATCTTTTGAACATTTTATATATATTTGATATCAAAATGTATGAAATTTTATCTACCCACTGTTCTTTATTTCTGAAAGTAATTACTCTAATTAAATTAAAAAGTTATTAAATTGAAAAAAAAAATCTTTATACTGCTCTCTAGTGATTTTATTTAAAATAAATCAAAGTTGTAGGAATAATTTATCTTCTATACATGAAATTATTGAATATTTTAATATTTCATACCCACTGTTCCATATCTAAGAAACTAGATGACCTATTAAAAGTATAAGTGTTCCAAATAGATTAGACTGGTATTGCTTATGGCAATCTAAATTTTTTAGAGAGCAGTCACAAACTAAAATAATCTAGAAATGAAAAATATAGAGCTTAAAAAATGAAAAATCATTTAAAAAAAAGTCTAACCAGAATCATAGAGGCAGATGATATAAATCATGATTTAGAAAAAAATCAAAAAATAAAGAGTGAAAATAAATGAATAGAAGTAAGATATACCTGGAATGAGAAAATCAAACTTAGAGATAGAAAAGACTTCTGGTATGATATTTGCAGAGATGGAATAGGGAAAATAGATTGAAAAAAAAGAAATAGGAACAAAAGGTGAGATCGAGATGGTAATAAAAAGAACTAATCAAAAATCATAGTTTTTATATATGCTTACATTTCTATCCACATAATCAAACAGAAGATACATAAGAGCAATTTAAACAAAAGGATAAGAATTAATGATCATGATAGAAGAAGGCTGGAAAAATAAAAAAAAATAAAAAATTCATTATTTTGGACTGGGATGCAGAAATCACAGAAAAAAAAATATATGTGTGTGTAATTTTAAAACACAATTTCCTATAAATTCAAAGCACAGTATATATGTCAGGAAATGGAGAGACATACAAACCAGGTCAAAGTATATAAAAGATATTAAAAAAAGGTGACAAAGATTTGAATCATAATCTCTTTGTAATAAAACGCTAATATCAGAAGCATAATCATATCAGATAGAAAATACAATCTTTATAATATCACAAGCATTTAAAAAAAAGAAGTCTAATTACATCAAATAAAATTTTTAAATGAGATACAACTACTGAAAAATTGAAAAGGTACAATTTCAATTTTTAAATAAAATGGGACGCTAAATTCCATGAATAGAGGCTGAGGATATATACAAAGAATAACTAAAGAAAAACCGAATATTATCAAAGAATTGAAGAATTCTCACAAGTTACATCATCAATCATTTGCAAAGTATTTGAGGACAAAATTGATGGTCATTAAGACTGAAAGAGATAGTCTGATAAAAAAATTCTTGGATAATGTTATGGTTGATAAAACTTAAGATATAATGAGCCTACCAAAAATAATAAAATGAAGATTTAACTTGTAAATCTTTTTTACGAAATATATTTAATAAAATCTTTTTAAGTAGAATGATGGACTTTGATGGTGAGATGCGGCAGTGACTCCAATGTGCTCTTAATAATTAAAAAAAATAGAATGTCACCACGATGAATTAAATTAGCTGTATGGAGAACTGACATTTAGCTTTTCATTTAAGTATGCTCTGTACAATTTATAAATACAATGGCAAGACTTTATAAGAGCAATCAATATGCTTTTCAATGTATTGGATATGATACTGTAGAGTCCACTATTATTGGATTGCATATGAAATTAGTAAACAACACAAGACTTCCTAAAATGGTGTTTTATAATCTTCAGCATAATTTTCATGGGAAAGATATCCCATTACATTATAAATATTATTTCAAGCCATTCCAAAAAAGTGCAATGTTGATTGCTTTCAGGAGAAGATAATGGTAGACATCTATAATTAGATATTGTGCTAAAGTGTTTTCAGAAAAAAAAAAAAAAGTTTTTCTAGAAAAGACAATTTTGTAAAATATCAAATAAACACCATAATAAAATAGCATGTTCTATACGGAAACATATTTTTGTATTATTTGTTTTGTCTTTTTTTGGTTGAGTTGGAATGACCATATTTGAGTGTGAATGGCTGTTGCTTATTTAATAAACTAAAAACGAAAAATTAAAACATACTATTGTTTAGTAATTTAAATTTGCTACCAGTCTAAATATTTGATAACAGTGGCTAAAAATATTTCATTGCTTAAAATGTATTCCAATATTCAGCTACAAGTATTGAATTCTTTACTAATGGTAGAATGTACTACCATTTAATGCCAAAATTTCTTATCACATATTCTACACAAGTAAAACAGTTTTAAATAGCCCTCTGCAGAGTAAAGATTCTCAGTCTCTCTTCAAAAAAAAAAAAAAGGAAAATATTCATTAGTCAACCATATGCCAGATAGTGAGGGTTTATACTTTCATCTTTATTTTACTCTCTAACTAAAAATAGTGAGCCATTTATTCATCAATCAATAAATTGATGGTTTTAAATAAAATGACTAGAAGGTTGCTATTCATCTTCTAAATAATAATAGTTAAATACCTATTTATCAATCAATATTTTAAAATAATCTATTTAAGGTGAAGAGAATATCTAGAGTTTTATAAAATGATCAACAAAGTTAATGATAACATAGGAAATAACTGTGACTGGACAAAGAGAGCTAAAGGGTCTGAAGAATTATAGAAATTACTGTATAATAATTAACATAAGGACAGCTTCTACAATTGCAATATTTTTTGAAATTATAAATATTTTAAAGAAAAAGGTGAGATATGTGATTAGATCTATGAAAAAGCTTTAGGAAAAGATGGGATTATTATTGACAGTTTAGTAATAAAAATACATCAAATGATTAAAAAAAATATATAGTAAATAGATGTTTAAAAAAGGTGAAGGATTTAGATATTCATTTAATTATCAATGTTGCTTAGTTACCTAAAGTGCTTAGTATGATAAACATATTATATGCACACAGATAAATATATTATAAAGTTTTGTTATTATATGTCACTCTTTCTGTGAAAATTATACTGTTATTTACTTCGATTAACTGATTATAAATTCATTTATTGGTTTAATTGTTATCACTTTGTAGCAGTATATAATTACTGTTTATGACTTTAATTTAAGCTTGAGTAGTTAGTGGATACCAGAAAATATAGCACTATACCAACTGGTGTTCACTGACTACTCAAGCTTACAGTAAATAGTTCTAGAGTTTGGAAGTGTATGAAAAAGTCATGTGATGTTGTTGTTCCTAATATCCTACCCTGTAATTAATGATTGTGATTCCATCTTAAATTTCAATTCTAAATTATAAGACTGGGGTGAAATATTACTTATGGTATTTTGAGATTGATCAATATATTTATTTTATTTTTCTTATTATTTTATACAAAGTATTGAAATGTTATTCCATGTAAAATACTTAGAGTTTGCTATCACAAGTTTAACAATAATTTAAAAATTATAAACTTCAGTGATATTTCATTATGAAATCCTAATCCACCCCCCTCTCTAATATTTCTGTAATAATCTTTGAATATTATATGTGAAAACTTTCTGCATATAAAACATATACATAAACCTGAGTTACATAAATCCAAATTTACATGAACAGTTTATATATACATAAAAATACAGAAAATAAAAATCTATTGTAACACTTACATCAGTTTTATATTTTCTTATGTTGTATTATAATCAATGATAAATATAAATTTCCATGAAAATATGAGGTAGAAAAGTAAGTCTCACCAAATGAAATTATGTTTTATCAACAGTCTATTTTGTTCCGAGATGTTCAATCGGTCTCATTTGACCCCCTGGACAATTAATAAATAACTGGATCTCTAATATATATTACTATTATAATGAAATATATTAGAGATGCTGAACACTTTAATTCATCCCATAGACACAACATCAATGCTATTGGGTAGATTTTTATATTATTTGTGTATCAGCTTGTATAACATTTCACATCTAAATTTATTCACAAGCATATGCCTTTTAGTAGTAGTTCAAATTCGATCTTATTAAGACCATGTTTCTAATTCAGAATATGAAAAACATAAGAACAATTGCATTATACTGCTTTTTCATTTGATTCAATTTTTTGAGTGTAAACAATAAAGAATACATTAAGCAATATTCTTTGCATCTCTTATTTAATTGCCAAGGCAGAATTTGATTTTTCACATATAGATTTTCAGTTCATTTGTCTTAACCTCAAGATTGGCAGGATCAATTTACTCATTTGCATTATTTGTGGCAACTTTTTAGAATCGTTTTTCCCCCATATAATAGTGCTAATATTTTCATGTGCTTAGAGAAATATTAAGATTTTATTGTTTCAACAGGACTTGGTGACATCATATAGTAGAATAACCTCAAATATGCAAGTCGACTATAAATAATTAATAATCAATGATAAATCAAAAGTATTTCCTGCTATTTTGTAGGATATGATGTTAGTGATCAAAGATTAGGTGCTATTTCCAATACAGATTTTTTAGTCTCCTATAAATGCCTTTTTCCCCCCATTCTCTTTTCATTTTTTTTAAGTATTAATGTGTTCAATCTCTTATATTGATAACAAAATCAGTTATCAAGAGATGCCACCAATAATTTCTCTCCAATAATGAGATCCATGCTTTTGTGCAACACATCATCTTTTAATCATATAGTATTACACTTTGATTTACAAGTATCAGACTTTCTATAATCATAACCTTGGCATCAACTATTTTAAATAGATATGCTAATGGTACTACTCATCATTTATTAAATTAGATATTATCTATAGCCTAGATATAAATTTTAAATCTTGTTAAAAATTAACATGCCTGTTTTTTTCAGATGTCTTTATTTATATATTTCAAAAATATGTGGTAGAATAGAAGTTGAATAGTTTGGAAAGGTGATAAAGACTAGTCAATACAATAGCAAATGTTAAAGAGAGTACAACTAGCTAGAAGTTAATAATTCAAGTTTTTATAATATTTATCTGTATATTTGATGTATAAATTATACATATTTTTTTTTTTTTAGTTTTCTTTTGATAATTAAAAAAAAAGGTTTTTTTTTACTTTATCATTCAAAAAAATTATTTTATTCCTGTATAAAAATATTTAAACAAAAGTTCAATCTTTTGTTAAATTAAAAGATAAAGGTTTATATTTTTTGACAATAATAATAAACAGATTAACTTAAATTGTACAGAATCAAATTTTTATTTTTAATTAAGATGTGATTAAAATAAAAAGTTATTTGTATTAATTTTCAGTTATCAAAGGAGAACTAAAGAATTTAAAATTTTAATATAAAAAGTTGAATTTATATTAAAATGTAGATTATCTTATTGTAAATGAGGAGGACCAAAAATAAACAAAATCGTTCCATGGTTTGTGTGCCTGTTGTAGTATTTGCTTTAGCTATTAAATACTTCTTGTAGGCAGCTTTCTGCATCAATCTGCCAAATGATGTCACCGTGTCAAATTGTGAGTTCACGTAACACATTTTTTTCTAAAGTGCATTTTGCATATTTGTCAATTTTTTTTATAATGCCTGAAATGTTGTAATTAACACTTTTTTTTTTTTTTTTTACACAAATGGCATTTTTCTCTCAGATTTAGTTTGTAATGGTCAGACATTTTATCTGCAAGTTCTGAAACATTTATGTGATGCGGTAAAATGTAAACATCCCATTTTGCAGAAAGAAAAGAGTGTAAACTCTATCTCAACAATGTCATCTCTCAAAGCATCAAGTGTGAAACACTTTTTAATTAAATTTAGCATGATCCAACCTATCTATATGCCATATTCACTTGACCTCACTTCATGCAAGTTTTTTTTTAATCTCTCAAATAAAAAAGTGTCTTCTTTTTTTTTTTGCAGACTTGGAAGTGATGGGAGAAAATGACAGAGACATTAAAAGGTATCATTTTGCAAATATTTTCAGGCTGCTTTGAAAAATGAAAAACACATTCAGACAAGTGTACTGCATCAAATGGATAGTAATTAGAAAGAGATTAAATTTATAGCACTTAAAAATAAACCATTTTTTATTATAAAATTCCAGTTATTTTTGGGTACCCTTGTGTATATTGCAATTAGTCCAAAAAATAAAGTTTATCATAATTTTTTTTTAGTAATTAAAATTCCATGAGATAAGTCTTGCATATAAATAGTTCTGAAAAAATAAATGAAAAAAAGGTCTCTCACTATATTTTCTTCACCTTTGTGTGCTGGGGTCATTCATCCACTGTGACAAGATTGAAACTTCTCTAGGATACTTGGAAAGCTTTCATATGACAGACTAATTTATCTCCAAATCCAACCTCAATAAATAGCTGATTTTTTAAAAATGGTCCCAGTAGCACTTAGTCTATATAATATTTGTGAAGTATATGTATTTTAATAAGTTATAAAATTAATTTACAGACAGGAAATAAATAAATAGATAAATAATAAATAGCCAGAATCAGATTAATCAAATTGTTGTAAAATAAAATATTTAATTAAAACATATTGTGTACAGTAATTATTATCAGAAGGAAAAAATAAATAATCAGATAAAGGAAAATACTATTAAATTCATAGAGGCAAGATAAAACTGATAATATAGCCACCACCCAGATTTTCTCCATTGAGTTTAATTACTCCAGAAAACAACAGGACTAAAAGTATATACCCTGTGGAAAAAAGCAACACATGCTCTTCTTTGTTGTCTTCAAGGCTCTATCAAGGTACCCATCTCCAGACCAATTGGTCCTGAGCCTGTGGCTCACTTCAGTGGAGTGATGGGATTCTAGAAACTACATCTAAAATACTAACTCAAAAGTCAGCACTTATAAAACATATTTCTATCAATTTGAAAGCATGAATTTATCAGACATGTAAATGTCTTCAAATCCAGCCCTACAAAACAGATAGCTATATGGGTCTGAATTCAGCTCAGCTTCACCATACAGCAATAGCCTCTGCAATATATAGCATTGCAAAAGCCTTCAAAGGTACACCTATAATAATTAAAAAAAAGTCATAAATTCCGTAATTTGTTTTCTAGCTTGCATTTCATGATCACCAGATGGAGCTTAATAATAGCTCTAATCAAGCTTTTATTTTATAAGTGCCAAAAGAGAAAAAATTCAAAATCTCTATTGGGGTCCCCATCTCCAGACTAATTGAAGACATTTACATGTCTGATAAATTCATGCTTTCAAATTGATAGAAACGTTTTATAAGTGCTGACTTTTGAGTTAGTATTTTAAATCTAGTTTCTAGAGTCTCAGTGCTCAACTGAGGTGAGCCCAGGTTCAGAACCAATTGGTCTGGAGATGGGGACCCAAATAAAGATTTTGAATTTTTTCTCTTTCGGCACTTATAAAATAAAAGTTTAATTAGAGCTATTGGTAAGCTCCATCTGGTGATCATAAAATGCAAGCTAGAAAACAAGTTACAAAATTTATGACATTTTTAATTATTATAGGTGTACCTTTGAAGGCTTTTGCAATGCTATATATTGCAGAGGCTATTGCTGTATGATGAAGCTCAGCTGAATTCAGACCCATATAACTATCTGGTTTGTAGGGCTGGATTTGAAGACATTTACGTGTTTGATAAATTCATGCTTTCAAATTGATAAGAAATGTGTTTTATAAGTGCTGACTTTTGAGTTAGTATTTTAGATCTAGTTTTTAGAGTCCCAGCACTCCACTGAGGTGAGCCACAGGCTCAAGACTAATTGGTCTGGAGATGGGGACCTCAATAGAGATTTTGAATTTTTTCTCTTTCAGCATTTATAAAATAAAAGCTTGATTAGAGCTATTGGTAAGCTCCATCTGGTGATTAAATTGTATAAATTGAAGTCTTCACTGAGTTCTTTAAGTCCTCAAAAAATAATATTCCATACGAAATTTGTTATTTTTACTCAGGGGATTAGTGAGCTAAGACATAGCAAAACTTGGCACAGTCAACAAGCTAAGACATAGCAATTCATGCCACTTCAAATTACCAAATCAAGATTAATGGAAATTATGATCATGACAAATAAATCTGAAGTATGATAACCAATCCTAAAAAGACTAAAGTAATGTTCAATGAAAATAAAGATTATTATAAATTAAAAGCTAGCAACTAAAAATACCTTGATCAGTTTATTAATACACATGAAAATATAATGTAGAAATAACTTAATATTAGAAAGAAATATGCCTACATGTTTGAAAAGGAAGATTTTTAATAGACTTGCTTTATCAGTTCTTACTTATGGATTTGAGATTTGGATACTTAATAGAAGAATAATTCAAAGACTTCTGATCTCTCAATGAAATATTGAAAGATTTAATGCTAAAAGTAATAAGAAATACACGGATAAAGGTACAAACAAGTATCACTTATATTGAAAAAATTTAAGATTGAAGTGAAGTTTCACTAGACCTATTTCTAGAAAAGATGATAATAGGCAGACAGTTGAAATCTTAAACTAAATCCTGAATCATTTGTGAAATGCCTAGAAAATGACCAGGTGTGAGATGTATGTATGGATAAAATAAGAAAGTTTTCTGGCATATTGTGGGAAAAAGAGACTAGAGATTGCAGAAACTTTTATTCTGCAGTGGATTGACAATATCTGTAAATGAAGAATATATGTGTAAATTATAACTGTTTACCAACAACATACTGTTATTTGTAAGTGTATATAGAGAATTACCACTTTAATACACATAAAAAACATTACTATATATATATAATCATCATCAAATATGTTACCTGTCACCATCTCTTACTCTTCTAAACTGATCTACAATTAAACACATGAATGTTGGACCCATTTTAGCTCCTTCTATGGGTGTTTCACTTATGCCACCAACAAAAAGATCAATATTACCTATGTAAAAACAGTTAATATTGAAGTAAAAAAAAAGTGTCTATAATTAAAAAGAATTAATTTGATGTTAATAATTATACTATTTTAAAATAATAAAAAAAAAATCTTAAAAGTTTTGTAAATTACTATAAAAAAAGGTAGGGGACTCTTTAAAATGTAATTACCTATAATTATGATCAAGGGATTACAAATACATTAACATTAGAATTACAGAATTTAAAATAAACCCCTGGATGAAAAAATAAATAAATAAAATAATATCTTATGACAATGTCAGTATCCAAAATAAAAATATGTGTTTCAAGACTAATTAATTGATCTCTCTTCATATATATTAAAAACACCTCATTGAGAATTTCCATAAATAATTGTAAACCACAACAGCTTCTCATAAAATTACTTATTCTAAATTATTTCATTGTACAAGTAGCTGGTATGGTCTTAGCACCCAAATCAATTACTTCATTTAATTCATATTAGTTAAATGAAAATACACTTTAACAACTTACCCGGATGACCATATATGCGATGCAATTTTTCTCTCACAGAAGTATCTTGAATTTCATGTCTCAGATCATGGAACGTATCTGCAACAGTCAAATTACAAAACTTCCTAAATTCATTATATGAGGTCAAGCCATGGTCACGACCTCTCTGAATATTTAATGCTGCTAAATCCAAAGCTATACTTCTGGCTAGTTCAAATAGTCTATCAGTTAATTCTGAATTTAAAAATTGATGGGGTTCTAATTTTTTAGCCCCAACTGCAAATAAACCTCTTAAAATAGGATCAATTCCACCTTCTTCAACTAACTTTTGAGGTGCAAAAAATGCTTTATGTAATGGAATGTGTCCTTGAGGTATAGGATGGAAGGTATTATTTAAACGGTGCAGTACTGGGTTGATAAGAGTATGGCCAAATCTAAGAGCTGCTGTTGCAAAACTGTTTGATACTGAGGGATCCACATTTGGATCATATCCTTTATAATCACCAAGCAAATCCATTCCTTTAGGTCCTAGAATCTTTGGTAGCCAATGTTTGTATGTTACATGCTGCATCATCCCTCCAATAATTTTTCGAGCTTCATGATAAAGCATATCCCCATCCCAATGAGGATTAATCTTTTGAAGTTCCAAGACTATATGATTATGCTCACGTACCCATAAGGTATGCATAGACAAAAGACCAAGCTGTTCATTGGCTCGTATATCTCCTGCTAAAAAGCATCCTATATGACGGACTCTTGGATCTTGCTGACAATCCATTGGAGCATTTTGATTAGGAGGCATTAAAGGTTTCCCAGATGCCATCACAATTCCTATTTTGAGCAAACCACGATTGCCTCTGACATCTCTGAGATCTAAAGCTATTTTTTCACTATTTCCATATACATTTGATCCATCTATAAAACTAGTGACATCATTAATTTGCTCACGAGGCATTACATCATTAAAAAAAATCGAGGTGCTTCCTGATCCACAAATAGCACTAGATCGAACAAATTCCATACATCGTGAATCAAGTATACGAGGATCACTATCAGGCACAGTAATGGGAAAGCAAGGCATTTGATTGTCACAAGAATTCCTACAATCTACTCCATCAGAGAATCTTTCATGGCTTATAGCATTGATGGCTAAATCCAAATCATGATCTAAAAATTGGCCCCATTGCATTACCATATGGGTGATAGCTGAATCACTTGTAATGCTATTTGCTCTGATAAGTTGATAAGAGATAAAACGAGCAGAAGGTTTAGGAAAACCAAAATATAGATGAGATTGATTCCAACCTATATAAAATATAAAAAGTATTTTAGAAATAATTGATAATCAAAATTTTAAGAATAATCTTAAAAGAACAAATAATTCCATTCTTATCTTACCATTAGAAACCACAAGCTTAATATTTACAGCTATATGAAAAATTCTTAAGCTATCTTTAATTTTCTTTATTCCTTAATTAATGATACAGCTTACCAGATATATAACACCAAGAATATAAACCTATTTCATGAAACAGTAATATATTTGTTTTTTTTTTTTCATGAAATAGATTTATATCCAAATATATGTACAAAACCATCTTCACCAACTTGGATTTTTTTTTCTTTCTATAAATTATGTTTCCATCAGACTATTTTGATGGTAGATTATTCTTATTTTGGAGTATCAAAATATTTTTGTAAATTTCCAAAAAATGTTCTAATAATTAATATCATCCATGTTTAAAAAAGGATAAATTTAGACCACTACAGAACTGCTATGAAAAAGTGCTATCTTTAATGTTTCATATTGAAAAGACTGATGCTACCTTTATTGATTATTGCCTCAGATTTCAGTTCTATAAATGAATACTATTCTGGATTAATACTTTGGTTATCTATAAACAATCTTTGAATGTGATAATATAGTTTGATCTTATATTTATCTAAATATGTGAGGATGAAAAAGTTTGAGAAACGATTAGATTGGCCATTGTTTTTTTAACTTTTTACAAAATCTATCAAGGATGATGATCAAGTATTATTCATGACTGAGCATCAGAAGTTATAGGATGAAATTTGGATCAGGAATCTTTATCTTTCTAGTTATTCAATTTGCCTTTGGAGCAAAACTTATCTTTAATACACATGCATGTGAATTTCACAACAAAGACTATTAACAGCAATTATTTTAAAAAATATTAAGTACTATCAATTCAAATAATAAAATCATAAAAGCAAATATCCACTTTTTTTGTCAGAATAAATTAGTCCATTTACTCCTAGATCTTAAGGCTTAGTTTTCTGACAAGCACTAGATACTTTAGCTCATGAGAGACTTGTTTCTACTATATATACCTTTAATACAGTGTTTTTAATATTTAAAATATGTAAGGCTATCTAAAATATTTATTAATAAAAAATGCTAGTTTAATCAGTTGTAACTATAATAATAGGAACATAAAAGAAAACATCAGATTGAAAACAAATGAAATATGTTATTAGTAAGAAACAAAAAAGCATAGTATGAGAAAAATCTATTAAACAGATAAACAAATCATACATTTAAGTTTAAGTTATTCATTTATGCTTGTTGCTTATATAAAAAATGTTGCCCCCTGACTTAAGAAGGAATAAACAGAAGATAAATCAGAATTAAAGCAAAAGAAAATGACAACAAAAACAAAATTAAATTTTGAGGTTTTTTTATCAATAGTAATGAAATGTCATGTGGGTTTTGAGACATACTCATTACTTACTGCACTTATAATGGCTATTCTAGGACTGCGGAGTTATTTTATTATATTGATAGTTTTTTCACTGTAAAATCTATAGCTTTTATATTTCCATGTGCATAATGCTTGTTTATTAGTAGAGTTAATGTGTATGTGTGTTCATTAGCAATATTTTTATTTATACTTTTGAAGAAATTATCAAAGTTAAGATACTGCAGAATATTGTCAGAAAAGTTTAGTACATTTGTAACATATCAATTATTCTCTGATGGATTTTTCGCACTATGAATTTTTAAGCTTTATATATATATATATATATATATCTTAATAATTGTGTCATAAAACCTAGTTTTAAGATAATGGCATTGTCATATTGTATAAGGATGAAATCTATCAGAAATGCTGACAGAATATGCAAGAACAAGTTTAAGCTTAAAAAATATGGCATTTCTAAAAATAAAAAAATCTAATAGTAAAATTACTCAAAAAATAATATTTGAGCAACAGACATTTGAGATTTGACTCAGGAATCTTTAATTTTTGAGTTTTACTCTAGCATTGTGATAAACCATGTAGATAAGACACAGATGAAGAAAATTCGAGAGCTATCAGTAACAAATTTTCATTCAATTCAAATTTAAGACTGCAAGCACATTGTCTTATTAATTTAACTCTATGAGTTATAAAACATATAATCACATGACATCCTTCACTTAAAATTAACATCTGCATTAACTTCAGCAATCCAGGTAAATGATGACAACCAAATCCCCAGAATAAATTTCTGGCTCTTGATCTTCATCAATGAGGAATATGAGATTGAAGATATTTTTGTAGCAATTATCTTTACATTTATTGTACTGTTCAAAGTAATGACTTGAAGATGTTTAAATATTGCAAGGCCTTGAACTCGAGATTACCTACTTATCTATCTATATACAGATTATATAGATATGACATGCAAAATATTCAAAATATATCACAAGCTTCAAAGATAACTTAATAGTTCAATTTTACAATTTGAAAATGAGAGGAGAAATATATTTTTCATTCACTAACAGCAAATTAACTTTTTGTATTATATTAATTAACAAAAAAAGAGTAAGAAAATATCTTTCTTTCATTCATTAGCAGCAGATTAGCATTATTTCTTATTGTACTGATCAAAGTTATATAAAAAAAAAAGAGGAAGGAGGAAATATTTTTCTTTCATGCATTAGCAACACAATAAAACTTTATTAATCATAAAACTGTTAATTAAAATGCATTCATTACTTAAATATATAAGAAGATATATTAATGTTTAATGAAGTTTAAAATAGTAATTACTAATAACTATCTAAGAACAACACCATTAAATAAGTACATACAAAAAATATAGCACTTGCAAATTATTAGAAAGATGATACTTCAAATAATGTATGTAGGCTTTGTAAAAATATTTTCAAAATAGAAACACTCAGTAAGATCACCAATAGAAAAAGATTAATATATCATAATAATAAAAAATTATAGTTTTTCCAACTTTCACATAAATCTAATTATGTTAAATCTTGTGGAATGCATTAATTTCATAAACAAGAAATTAATCTTAGACTTAATATTAGATTAGCAACTATATATTTTAGTAACAGGGATTTATAGTTTTTTTCTTCAAAATAATGATCTTACTTTACAATCAAGTTTTAGATATCATTGTCAATTGAGACAATAAATAGTTTATGTAAATGTTTTTTAACAAAACAATATCAAATTTAATATAAGAGATTAAAAGTATATTTAACTGCAATTCTCAATAAACCATTTTAAAGTAATACTTCCTCTTTTTTTTACAAAATTTGACTTTCAAACTTTATTATGTCTTTCTTGATTGTAATGCTTTTTCTCCATATAATACCTCATTTTAAACTAAGCAAGAATTTCCTAATATTTTTTTTTTGCAACTTCATTTCTACTAGTCTGTTATATTGTTAATCTAATTATTTCATTGTCTACAAACTTTAAAGTTTCTGCTTTATGTTGCTTTTTTAAAATTATTTTACATATCACAATACAAAATGTTTATAATTTCATAAATTTTTCTATTTCCTCCATCTTCAAAATGTTTTTGGAAAAAAGTAGTTTGTGTTTGATGATGGAAAAGTCTACTTCTAACCATTTTTAGTACATGGTGTTAAATGTTAAGAATAACCATAAAGTTATTACTGAGAAAGGTCATATGATGTATAAATAACCAAGTGACAGATTGAATATAACAGCCCTTTTTTTTTTCATTTTATTTAATTGAAAGCCTGAGCATTCCACACTCAACAACAAACATATTCCTAGTAAGATACTAACAGCACAATACCTATAGGAGTATTAAAACCATTTTCATATGCTGATTTTAATAAGCGCTTGAATGGAGTAAGCGATGCTCCCCAGGTAACATGTTGGAAATTATTGCATGTTCCATCATAAGAACGATATTTCTGATGAAAACACATGTCTGAACAATTTACCACTTTACGATGAGTTCCACAACGTGCGGCATCTGCAATCAACTTCAGATTTTCCGGTGAAATCAAATCTTTATAACTAAAATCTAAAAAAAATAAAAATTAAATAAACTTTATCAAAATAAAACAAATGGAACTAAATTCAATCTAAATAACAAACATATTAAACTTATTTTATCTTTAAAAATCAATCATTCCACTATACTAACATTAATAAACAATAATAACACAACCTTTTATGCACTTTACATAAGGTCAATGAAATATTTTACTATTCCATATTTTCAAAAATAATGGACAGAGTATATTTTATTATAAAAAATTAAATTCGAACAACATTTTTTATAATAAAAATACATTGTATGACTAAACATTTAGGGCTTTAATTTACTTTCAAAATATTTTCTCAAGTCAGTAGTGGGCGAAAGTCTATGATATTAAATATAAAATCACTTAAGGGTAAATACTTATCCATTATTTCTTTTTAGAAGAAACATAAAGAATGCACTAGGTTAGACAACTTCCAATTAGTGAAAGTTTTTAAGAGCAATATAGTACCTATTTACCGAACAATATAATAATTCGATAACTAACTGAATTGGATATGGGCTAGTTATTTTTTAAAAAAAATCTAAGCTTGCTTGAAAATTTTCAGCTGTTGAAAAAAAGGTTCAAAATTCCAATGGTTTCAAATTTTAAATGATGGCTGTGGTAGATAAATGTTTGGTTTTTGAAACAAGTTAAAAGCAATTAGTGATTTTTATTAGTCATTCATTAGACTAGAGATTATCTAATAATGGATAATATTTCAGTACTGTAATTTTCACTACATCACTAAAGAAGTTAAAAGCAACTTTTATTTTTGTAACAATGGAGTTTCCAACTATTCCCACTTTTATTGATGAGCACCGTATATTTTTCTAATACATCAGATCACCTCAAAATATAAACAAAATAGGATAATTTTGACTACATCATTTGTATTTCAAGAAACAATTGCAATTTATTTGGATGATGCATCAACTTGTTCATTTTTCTTGCTATTCATGATATTCTCAAAAGTTTTCATAGAACACCACAGTTTCAAATGTTAACATTTTTCCTATCATCCTTTAATGTTCATCTTTCACTTTTATAAAATCACAGAATCATCACAATATGAACAATTCTGATTTTTATATTTAAATATGTTTCAATAAAATATATTTCATTTGTCTTTTTCATTTCTGCAATGTCTTTTTATTACTGTTAATGTTTGGAATTTCTACTGACTATTAGTTATCTTCCGAGTTCAATCACACTGTATATTTAAGTATTTTTTTAAAAAGAAAAACACTAACTGAAGTCTAAAACAGTCAAAACTGCAAAAAAGAAATATTTTTTTTACACATTAAAACAATACAAAAAGAAGAAGAGCATTATAGAAATATTTACTTATTTTTAAAATTACATATATATTTTATATATGATTTCCAATTAAAAAATAAGCTAAAAATTGCATTTCCCCCCAATATTTTACATTGCAATCTGCTTTTATTACACTTCATTGTAACTTTATACAGACACAAAAGAATATATTTTTACAACACACAATCTTTATTTAATGTATCAAATTAATTTCTGTAATTTAAGAACATTTAATAAATAATAATGATGAAATTTTTTTTAATATTTAAAATTCATTTTTCTTTTTTAAAAACTATTATTTTGCATATTTAATGAATTCTATGGGCTTCATTTATTCTTTAAGTGGAATTCAGAATGTCAGAACCAAATCCTTGATAAATGAATTGGAAATATTTTTTTCATTTCCTAAATTCAAGACTGAACCAGGGAGTAAAAAACAAACTGAAAAAAACAAACAGTCTAGACTATAAGAAGGAAAAAAAACAATTCTCATACAATTAATAAATTTTATTTACGTTTAAGAAAAGTAATATTAAGCTAGGGATGGGGGCAGCTCTAAACAACATGTGTTTTTGCAGATATTAATCAATTTAAGGGTTTAAACATTTAAAAAAAAAAGGCTAGCAAGATTAATAATCACAAACAACAAAACTTGAGTTGTGCATCAATATGGAAGGTGCAACATCTTCAAGAGATTTGGACTAAGTTTCAAACCCATGGAAAAAAATCTAAATACAATCTCTTATATTTCTTCAAGCTATAAACTTCTATAACTTTCTTATTGATTTAGAACATTAGAAATTATCAACATTATCATTTCATAGCTCATCAGTTATTAATTAATCTACCTTGTATGATCTCTTGATAAAATAACCCTATATCAAGAATAAATTTTCACTTCTATATGTGTAATTTAATACTGTTTGCTTTTTAATTTTATGGATGTATATATCTATATATCAGCAATAAAACACAAAATTATACAGTGATTTATATAAAAATATATATATATGTGAAGTGAAAAATCAATTTTCTTATATCTACATATCAGTATATTATAATGAAAATTTCCATAGTTAAAAGATAAAATGAAGGAAAATTTGGGACATATATTGTATTTGTCTTATATGTTGGTTAAATTCTTTTATTTGGCATTTAAAACATCCTGTTTAAAGTTTCTTTAAAAAATCCCCATTTACAGATAAAGAAATTCTCTTGCAGAAATTGACTACCAGAGGTATGGATGAAATCTCATTAATCCTTGTCAAGGTTATTGCGAAGTTGAAGAATTGTGGTGACCCAAATAATAACGGGCTTTAAATTAAAGTTGTTTCATTAGATATTTTTTTTAAGTAGTTGTTCGATCATAGTTGATGAAAATATACTTTTGTTAATTTTTCTCCAACTATGACTGCACAACTACCTGTACAAAATATCTAACTAAAAAACTAATTCACACAAAATGCAGCATGGACTTAACATTTAGTTGTTATTTATAAAACAAAAACAAAATATATGTAATATTGGAAAACCTTCACATAAATTAATAACGATTTTAGAAAATAGTATTTTAATAATTAAAAAAAAGTGACAAGTTTCACAAGACCAGCAAAGCAATAAGAGAAGTAATTGTCTTTACACAATTTATTTCTGCTGAAGATGCAGAAAGAAGGTGCAGATCTCAGTTTACATGTCTACCCAATTTTAACTAAAAATTTTGTATGCCTCCAAGACACTTAATAATAATAATTCAGATAAATATTGAAAAGTTTATAAAATATGTAATAAGTTTATCTCCTGTTGATGCAAGGCTGATTGTTACTAATGTACGGTTATTGTTTTATAATTACTAACTGGAAATAAAAATCATTTTATTTCATTTTCAAATTTTATTTGTTTTATGCGATGTTCAAATCCCATTATGCTAGCTACTACCATAATGGGCAGGCAGATGTTGAAGAAGCTTTTGATTCAGCAAAATTCATAGGGACAAGTAATGTGTATATATGTAAAGTGAAGATATACTCATTCTATTCTAGATTCATTTACTATAAACTTAGATAATCAATGGATACCAGATGGAGAAATGCTACAGTATCTCCATATCTAGATGTTTCTTACTTTTATCTTTATCAGAGAGGACTAGAAATCAAAGCTAGAACAGATAACTCAAGCATCTAATATTCATCATAACATTTGTGTTCATTGACATTTTATCTTTTTTCATTTGGAAGTTTTTCTGGATTATCTTAATCACTGTCTAATTCTGATTTTCAGGATTATAGTTAAAATTATTATAGATTTGAAGTAAGATAATTAAAAATAAGATAACTATAGTATACTGTCAGTATTAAACTATAAACAGGTAAACAAACTAAATTGATAATTTAAACTTTATGAAATATAATAAAAATATCTTCATTATAATATTTGCCATAGTTGTACAATTTATTTATAGTGGGAACTCTTGTTGTAATAGACCTCATAGTATTGAAATAAAAAAATAAGTGATAGCAAAAAAACATTATTTACTGCTAAAATATTAGAAGGTTTTTTTATTATTATTATTATTATTATAAAAAACTACAAATATAAATTAATAAAATCAGATTTATCACATGTCACAGAAAAGAAGAAAATCATATTTTTTAAAGTTTTTTTTGATGATTATTAGCATAACTGCTATAAATCCTACAAAAAGGAAAACAGAGAAAAGCAAAATTCATACATTGTATTTTAATGCAATTATTTAAATAAGACATAATATTTTAAAAATAATTTTTGCATAATTAAGTACAGAAAAATATCTAAATAAATTATTTTAAAAAAAAATAATTTTGGAATATTTTTGATAAAAAAAATGGTCTACTTCCCCTTCTCTTTAATCATAATTTTTTAGATTACTGTTAAATTTTCTTAATACATTAGCACAGGGGTGGGTGATTGTTTTGGCTCGGGGGCTGCAGAGGTTGGTAGAGGGATGCATTGGGGGTCACTTTGTGAAAGCGAAGGTTAGTGGAGGGCCGCACCTTTTTTTCATGACACAATAAAGACACTGCTTTATTCCCTGTATTACCAAAAAAATATTTGTTTGTCCATTCTTCATTAAATACACGACATTCATCACCGATATTACATTTTTTCAGAGGGTTCATGGTTTCACTAAAGTAGGAAATGTATATATTTGCTAATGCAAAGACAAAATTGAAATTAATCAGATCAATTGAAAAAGCACTGCACATCATATCAACATTGTGCATGTGTATTGATGTAGCCATCCTAGTGAAAAATATGAGACAAATCTTCGGTTGCACATGGGAAGGAAATCTCAGGTCAAGGTGGATTTTTCTGATTGTCTTGGCAGGCTGCATGTTGCCCTTGGGCCGTTATTTTCCCACCCCTGCATTAACAATAAATATAACAAATACAGTGGAATTACAACATGTGCTATATTTTGTTCCAAGCTCTTCTTACATACATCATATATCATGTACAATAGCTCATATATTGTTTAATGAATTGCAATGGTATTTTTTTAACATGCACACACATATATTACACAAACATTTTTATATGTATAATATGCATACGTAAATTAAGATTATGGTATAAACCAATTTTTAAAAAAATAATATTGCATATATTAGCAATAAATTGATGGAGTAATATATATATTATATACATGTTCACTCATTCACATTCATTCAAAAAGTAAAAATAATAAGAATATATATTCCTATCTTTATTTTTTAAATAAAATGAATAGTGAAGAATCACAGTGTCATTACAATTGGATATCATTTTTCTTCAATAATTTTTTTTCACTTTAAGGAAATATTAATAGCGGTCTCATTATTAGCAGACATCAGCTTTTTTAGTTGTTTTGATGTTTTTAAAATTATTTTAGTCTTGGAATTTATAGCCACTCTTACTTATTATTAGCCATTTCAAATTCTGGATTAAACTCTTCAAACTGTAAGCTTTTTAATGCAATAATAGTCATATTCTAACTTTTATTTTATCACATAAGAAAGATACTTTACAAATTTTATAAAACTTTTAGTTTTAGAAACATTTTTATGCAAATGCCCTATCATATCAAAGCAATGAATAAATATATGCACTTTTAATTTAATCTGAAGAAATATTATTAATAAATGTAATAATCTACAAAGCACATATGCTGTGCAAGTTGCAGAAGGTATACGCCTGAAAAATATTAAACACTCAGTTAAGGCTGAGTGCTTTCGAGGTTCCATGCTTCATAATCACGGCCATATTGAAAACTGTGGTATTGTTTGTATTATACTTAATACATGCAAATTAAATGCAAATGAGTTAGGTTGTCCATTTTTTAAAAATATCAAAGCGGGCGTCATGTCTGTTTATTGCGTTGTTATTATTACCATTGATAAAATATGCCTCTTTTATTTTTCTTTTACAGTCGTTTGTTTCTATACATACAATTTTGGGGTTGGAGGAAATGAAGTCATGGCCAGTCTTTATTAGATGTCCAAGAACTGTAGAAGTGTTGTCGTTGTTCTTCTATGCCCTTTTATATGTGTACATGTGTTCAGAGGCTCGGTAGTTAATACTGTATTGTAAAATTTATTAAATTTACAAATTTTGTATTTATTTTTTTATTTATTTACATTTTTTAATTTTTTGGTTGGCATATTATAAAAGCATTGGATATTAATACAGCTTACATTATGACTTTATTGTACAGAAAATAAAATAAAAAAGGTAGAGAAAAAATTAATTCAATATTTCTGACCAGTAGCTTTTTATTCCACTTCATATAAGTATACATTCTATCCATCCATTTCATATGTAGTCTTTTCGATCTCTTGGGATCTTGTTTAAAACTTCAACCACCCATCCATTATCATCTTTTCTAGCAATGTTTCCAACTTCATTTCACTCTCTTAATTTTTTTAATAATATAAATGATACCTGCTTGTTCTCTCACCCATATATTTCATTTTCAGTTTCTTTTTGTTACTCTCAACACAATCTGTTCATACTACATTGAATGATCTGAAATTTCAATACTGCTCATCTATCAAGTACCTTGGCTTAGCTGTATATATAAAAATTGGTAAAACATATCTATTAAAAAACTTTGCTTTTTGAAAATGGTCATACTTCCTTTAAATATTACATAGCATCTCCAAAACCACTTAATCTAAATTTAATTTTATCCATTGTGCTTCCATATGTATCAAAAAATCTGACCAAGATATTTGTAATTGTTAACTTCTCCTAACTCATCATTATCAATTTTTATTTTCTTCTAAAAAATTCCTACAGTGTATAGCTTTGAGAAAGTAAATGAAAAAAGATTGATTGAAGAAATTGATATAGAAAGAGAAACTGGATTGGACATATATTTAAAAAAAAGTATAGTTTAATGAATATGTTTTGGAGAGAACAATGAATGTAAGCAAGAAAGGAAGGATGGAAAAGATTGATATTGTTGAATGACATAAGAGATAGGAAGAGTTACATGGAGTTGAAGAAAAGAGCTGGGCAATGAAGAGAATGGAGTGGAAAAATGGATGAATTGGTGACATGACTACTCTCTGAATCTGTCCATGGAACAGAATAATATTGATGATGATAGTGAGTGTATAGTCCATTTGTTTGATTAATCTTCACTGTCTTAGTATTTAACACAATAAAAATTGATTGATAAAAAACAATGACTGCATTTATTCTTGAATTTATGATGATAAGTGCATGTTAAATAAAATGAAGAAAATAATATATTTTGCAATGAGGATGTGCATTAATAAAGCAAAGCTAAAAGTAATCCATGTTTGAAATGTGAAAAGAAATAAGAATAACAAAAAGTTAATATTGAAAAAAACTTTGTAGCCATTAATTCAACCATAAATACTGAATTTCAGTTTTTATTGAATCCAGTTTTACAGTGTCAAGTTTTAAATCCAGTATTTTAATTTTTTCTTGGTGAAATGTAATTCACTTAAATGCTTTTACTTTATAATAGTCTATATGAAATAAAAAATAGGCAAAAAATAATTCATAAACAAATTAAAGCAATGTTTTAAATGAAAGCAATAAATAACAAATCAAATGGAATTATGAGGCTAAATGAAATTTTAAAAAAAGCAAATGCAATTGATATATAAAGCTCTAATTATTGCAAGCAAATAAAGTCATATATCATGTGACTTAATTTAATAAGCTTGTACTACAAATGTCCCAGAACCTCACTGATGACAGCCAGAACTAGAAACCAGTCTGAGGTCAGGGATATTTAGAAAAGCTTGTTAAGAGCTATTAGCATGCTCATTATATAACATATAATAAAGCTCTAATCATTATGAAAATGCCTTTTTATAATTATTAAAATATAAATTATAATGGCAGCTTATTTTCCTTCATTCTTTCTACAACTACTGAAAATTTGGATGTGATTGACTATACTAAAACCACTTTCAAATTCAGTTCATTATTTTGTTTGGTTTGAATTCAAAATTTACTATAGATGAAATGCAATTATTTTGGCAAAGATCTTGCATAAAACTGAAAAAAATTGATATAACTATAATTTCTAATATTTTTTAAATTCATCTTTCTTAAATATTAGAATAACTATTGCATTCTTGCTCATCTAATACAATTTTACTATGTAGATATTTAGTATATAGTTTTGTTCTATTGTTTCACCTGTTTTTTTTAAGATATCAATAATAATTTCATCATTTTTTAGAGATTTTCCCTCATATTTTTAATTGTATGTCATCTTTTTATTTAAAGTGCTCAATAATTCAGAAGATTGTAGTTTTTTTTATTACTATACAATTTTAATGTTTAAATACAAATATATTATATATACTTTTATGCTAGATGTAATTATAGGGGTTTGAACCCTGACTTTCAAACTCCCTTTTGTCATCCACTCCATCTTATACAACCAATACACATGACTACATACATGTAAAAGAGATTAATGATCTTAAATATATGCATTTCATGCTAAACCAAAACTCATGAGTTGGTCCAAATCATCATCCCCTATACATATATATAATCAGTGCTTGGTTTATATTAAGATAGTAAATCTTCTCACTTTAATGGACAGGTTTCAATCTTCTCCACTCTCCAACTACCCATATTGATGATGGCATGTTCAAAGCCCTTGTTTGTCAATTTTGTTGTTATACCTATGTTGACCATAAGTCATTATGACTCTCATATGCAGGATAAGCCATTTAATACACAGAAGAGGGATGGAGAGAATAAATACAGGCTGAATGGGTAATATTTAAGTACAAGTATATTGTATATATATTTTTAAGCTAGATGTAATTATAGCATTTGAACCTAGATTTTCAAGGTCAATTTTGTCATCCATGGCATCTTATACAATCAAAACATATGACCAAATATATGCAAAAAAGATAAATGATCTCCAATATACATATTTCATGCTGAACCAGCACTCATCCATTGGTTCAGATCATAATCTCCCACACATATATAATCAGTGCTTGGTTTATATTAAGATAGCAAATCTTCAAACTTTAATGAACAGCTTCAATCTTCTCCAATATATATGTGGGAGATGATGATCTGAGTCAACTGATGAATGCTGGTTTGTCATGAAATACGTATATTGGAGATAATTTATCTTTATCACATGTGTGTGGTCATTTGCATTGGTTATATGAGATAGAGTGAATGGCTGATGGGAGCTTGAAAGTCTGTGTTCAAATCCCTATATATGTATATATACTGATTTAGATTTAAAAACTAAGATCTATCTTACACCTACAGAAAATCTTTTTATCCAAAGTTATATAGTTTGCCAAAAATCCACAAACTAGATATTCCATTGAGACTGAATGTAAGTGCAGTTGGTTCACCAACACAGACATCAGCCACATTTAACAGAAATGTCACTTTATGTTAAGAATGAGAATTATTTTCTCAAGCTCATCTGGGATATTAAATTAACTAAAAGTGATATTTTGGTAAGTTTTGATATTGTTTCGCTTTTTACTAGTGTATCTATAAAGGAAGCTAATGAAATTTTGAAAAATATTCAATGACCTGATTTTGTTGTGGGATTGAATGAACACTGCTTATTGAACACAAGATATATATAAACAAACATTTGATTTAACTATGGGTTCACTTATTTATCCAGCATTAGCTTAATATTTTTATGGAGAACTTGGAAAATAAAATTTTGATATCAGCAATTAAAAAAACCATCTGTATGGCTGAGGTATGTTGATAATATGTTTGTTATTTGGTCTCATGGCAAGCATGCACTTGATGAATTTTTAAATTCCTTAAACTCTTTTCATAACAACATCAAATTTACTATGGAAATAGAAAATAATAACCAACTTCCATTCTTAGATATTTTAATTAAAAGAAAGAGGATGGTTCTTTATCCCATGGTACATATAGAAAGCAAACACGCACTGGGAAATATTTATATTTTTCTTCTCACCACCATCCAGCATAATTATTTTCAGTGGCAAAGATATTCTTAGACAGAACTAAGAGACTTTCTGATGACAGACATTTTTCTTCATGATGGTTTTGATCATAGGATCATCAATAGGGTTTTTTTTATATAATAAAAAAAAATTTTTTGATACCTCAGAAATTAAGACAGTTCTGCCATATATAAAGGGAATAACTGATAAAATTGGTAATATTTAAAGAAAAATAATATCTGCACAATTTATACTAAATTTAAAAAAATAAATGAAGTATTTCCATGCCCTAAAGATAAAATTCCTTTGGAGTGTCATGATGTATATGAAATTCCATATGGAGTTTGTTAACATTCATACATTGGACAGACTAATCATAGAATAAACATAAAAAAGGAAGAACACATTTTTGCAGTTAGAGTCAAATCCAATTCAGGAGCCATTTATTCACACATTAAATTAACTAACCATGACATCAATTTTAATAAAACACATATTCTGGCAAAAATTGAACAATATGACTAGAGACTGCTAAGGGAAGCCATAAACATTTTTTAAAAGGCCTACAAGCATAAATAAAAAGTGTGAATTGAAGAAAATTAATAATATTTGGAAAAAGCTATTGGAGGATAAAATATTTTTTAAAACTTCTCAACCAATAGAATTTGAGAATGAGGAGAAAATAACAAAGAAAAAAATAATGATTTTAAATCTCATCACACACCTTCTTATGATTTGAAAAAGAAGAAGCTCTGAGGAAAGTACTTGTTATTGTAGTAAAACATCAGCTATTTAGTTATTATATTTTTACTACATGAAAACTCCAATACATAGATATAAAAATAATAATTCAAGAACTGAAGATTATATCTATATATTAATGGAAAACTGATATTCTTGGAAAAAAACTAGATGTGAGAAGATGGTCTCTAAATCATCACAATTTAAAACACTGGCAGAAATTTTATGTATTCTATACTTACTTAAAATTACACAATGATGAAATTTTTAACAGCTTATTTTAATACATTATAAAATTTTAAAAATAGGTAAAAAAATTAATCAATTATGTAATCAATGCATTATAGTCATATATTATATGCTGACAATATAAATCAAAGTGTTTAAGCATCTTCTATTAGCTCATTCTAAACATTAAATACAAGATGTTATAAAATAGTTTACAATTCAAATCAATGGGAATTTTCAATCACCAGTTATTAATTCATTGTATAAATAAGATATAATATTTGTTTCCAAATCATTCAAGAAAATATTTTTTTCTTCTTTATCACATTATTCAAAAAGAGAAACAAATGATTTTTTTCATTCATTAACAACAAATTAAACATTATTAATTACAAAAATTGTTAATTATAAACATTCATTAATTGAAATTCGATTAGACATGTGTAGTTTTCAAAGTATTCAATTTATAAAAATGTGTCAAATTCAATAATACTTGCTGTACTTATTATTTTAGTTATTTTAAGAAGAATCATAAAAATAATAATTGTACTGTATTTTGTTTAAAATGAAATTATTAAAATAATACTAAGGTAACTTTAGAGTACTCCACACAACATTTCCAATCCAATAATAGCCAAAATAATTTAATGACTATAAATACCATAATTTACATAGTTAATGCTGAAGGCAACCTCAAGAATTCAGGATTTATGTATTCCAATTCCAAGATTAAATTTTATTTTAAAAATAATTCTTGTTGGTTTATTTTTTGATTTTAATTACTTTCATTACTTCAAGATCTATCAACCAGTGGTCAAAGAATTATAATATTAACAATTTTTGAATAAAAAGTCATTTATAATAAAAACTCATGACAAAAATTGCTAGGAAATAACATTTTCAAATGATGATGAAAGTAATTGGCTTTAATGAAACAGTACACAAGGGATAGATAATAATTTTGTCATTAAATCTTTAGCATGTTCTTAATGTACAGTAACTTTTTCTAAAAATAATATATATATCCATGTGACAATATACCCATTTAAATTTACCATGAAGAAGTTATAATCATAAAACAAACTATATCAAAATAAAACAATTGTGCTGCCAGTGGTCAAAACTATAATAAAAAGATTTTTACAGATAATGGTCATTATAAATACATAGCCATTATGGCTACTTATTACTGTTTCCTATTTATTTTTAGTGCAATAATTTAACTATATCGTAACCAGGTTGCTGGAATGTAACCCTGCCATAAATTGATGTATAACTGTAGTGAATTTTTTACTTATTAAAATTAAATTCAACATATAGGAATATTTTACCATTAGATAACTATATATGCATTAAAATTTGTAAGATTACTAAATGAACTTACCACTTAAATTAAATTTCATTCCGGCTTCTATATGCCTACGAATGGTTTCCAAAGTTTGCTCATAAATTTCTGCAGACCTGGCTACTTCCCGAGCTTCAGGATTAGGAAATCTAAACAAGGCTAAAAATTCTGAAGGAGTTGTTGGTTTGTGCCCATCGTGTAGCTTTTTAATAGTATCTTCAACTGCTTTGTTTACTTGTTCTATAGCTTCATTAATGGACTGACGGACGTATGGATCACCAATATATTTGATACTTTTCTCTGAAAATAAATAAATAAAATGTAAAAATTTTACAACCTACAATATTTTTTAGTGATTTTTACAATATAATTTTTAAATATTTAATTAACAAGATATCAGTTTCTTTTATTTCATTATTTCTTTAAATAAGCATTTATTTTATATAGCGTCTGTATACACTTGTATTTACATTCGAATATCAGCTTTTCATGCTAATTGTGCAAACGCTTTGCGAGTGTTATATTATATCTTGTATTGGTAAGAATGTATTCATTTATTATTAACACTCGTAAAGCGTTTGCACAATTAGCTTGAAAGGCTGATATTCGAATGTAAATTATTTCTTTAATTAACAGTGAAAAAAAATACAATAAATTAAGAGGTGAGAATATCAGTTTTGTGCTAGTTTGTGAATGTGTATGTGGGGTATTTTTTCTTTTGAAGGTCATGAAACAAAGGTTTCGATAAATATTCAAATCGACAATTCTAAATTTTACATTATCTTAAATTGAATTTTGATATTCAATGTATTAGGTCACTCAAAATTCAAATTATAATTTTGCAAATACTAGATAAATATCATCATCATCATCATCAACCATTATCAATCCACTGCAGGATGAAGGTCTCTCCAAGTTTAATCCATCTTCTCCGATCTTTAGCTTCTCTTTTCCACAACACCCCTGCACATTTTCTTATTTCATCCATCCATCTCACATGTAGTCTCTTTCTGGGTCTTTTACAATCTCTTGGAATCCAGTTTAAAATTTCAATTGTCCATCTATTATCATTTCTTCTAGCAATATGTCCAGCCCAACTCCATTTCAATCTTTTAATTTTTTCAATAAGGTCAGTAACACGTGTTTGTTGTCTTATCCATACATTGCGTTTTCGACCTCTTCTTGTTACTCCCAACATACATCTCTCCATACTCCTTTGAGTGGTCTGAAGTCTCTGTATTGCTCTTCTATTAAGTGTCCAAGTCTCAGATCCATAAGTAAGAACTGGTAAAACACATTTGTTAAAAACCATCCTTTTCAAACACATAGGCATATTTCCTTTTAGTATCAAGTTATTTCTACCAAAAGCACTCCAACCAAGTTTAATTCTATGATTAATTTCCTCCATTATGTTTCCATCTGTATTAATAATCTGACCAAGGTATTTGTAACTGTTAACTTCTTCTAATTCTTCATAATCAATCTTTATTTTCATACTTTGAGCAAATCGATTAAACATTACTTTAGTCTTTTTAACATTTATCTTTAGTCCTACTTTTCTACTTTCATCTGATAACTCCTGCAACATTTCCTGCAGCTCTGAAGCATTATTTGCAAAAACAACTACATCATCTGCAAAATCTAAATGACTTAAATACTCTCCATTTACTTTCATTCCTTTAGTTTCCCATTTTAATCCACAAAATACTTCTTGCAGCACTGCTGTAAAAAGTTTTGGAGATATGGAGTCACCTTGTCTTACACCTTTCTCAATGTTGATTTTTCCAGTATCATTATGTAATCTAATTGTTGCTGTTGCATTTTTATAAATATTCTTTAAAATATGACAATATCCTGGATCTATACCTTGATGATCCAATGCTTTAATCACTGAAGAAATGTGTATAGAATCGAATGCCTTTTTATAATCTACAAATCCAAAACATAATGACAACTCATATTCATTTGTCCTTTCTATGACTTCTCTCAATACCTGGATATGATCTATTGTACTAAAACCACTTTTAAATCCAGCTTGTTCTCTTGGTTGGTGGAAATCCAAAGTTCTCTGTAGGTGAGTTGTAATTATCTTGGTAAAAATTTTATATAAAACTGATAAAAGGCTGATAGGTCTGTAATTTCTAATATCTTCTTTATCACCTTTTTTAAATATTAATATTATTACTGCATTCTTCCAATCTTCCGGTACATCTTTATCATTTAGACATTTGGTATATAACTTTGCTAAAATTGTTTCTACTTCTTCACCTGCTTCTTTTAATATATCAATTATAATTCCATCATTTCCTGGAGCCTTTCCTTTCTTCATACATTTAATTGCATGTCTCACTTCTTCATTTAAAATTCTGGGCAATTCGGAAGATGTAATAGATATAAGAGGTACTTGTTCTTTATTACTATATAATTCTTGATAAAAATCTTCTACCAATTTCATGATGTCATCTCTCTTTTTAGTAATAATTCCATCTTTTTTTCTTATTGCAGATATAAATTTCCTACCAATACCAAAATGTTGTTTAACATTCTTGAGACTTTTATTTTCTTCTACAGCTTTCCTTGCTATTTCACAGTTATACTTTCTTATATCATTTTCAACTCTTTTCTGTACCATTTTACAAAATTCGAGATATTCAATTCTTTTTAATACATCATTTTTGTATATCTTCATATTCCTTCTTTTCTTCATAAATTCTCTAGTCTCAGTATAAATTTTATTAGTCAATTGCTGCTTTTTCCTACCAGCTATCTTTGCTGCAGTTTTTAAAAGTGTATCAGTTATTTTCATATTAATTTCATTCAAATCTGAATCATGTTCAAAATCTCCTAACACTTGAAACCTATTTGTAAGTTCTAATTTAAATTCATTAGAATGTTTCTGAAGATTAGGAATATCAACTGTAAATATTGTTTTTCTTAATAATTTTTGTCTCTCTAGTTTTGCATTAACATGTATCTTACATCTTACTAATCGATAATCACTTCCTGTGTTAAATTTATTAAGAACATTACAATCTTGGAATATGTATTTCCTGTTAGTCAAAATATAATCCAATTCTGCTGTACCTTCATTTGGATGCTTCCATGTCCATTTCCGTTTAACATTTTTCTCAAAAAATGAATTCATAATATAAAGTTTTTCTTTTTCTGCAAACTCCACAAGTCTATGGCCTCTCTCATTTCTATTACCATAACCAAAATTACCTACAGCAATTTCATCTTTCATTTGTCTACCAATTCTAGCATTAAAGTCTCCCATAACAATTTTAAAATGTAGTTTACTCTGATCAAAAGCCTTTTGTACATCCATATAAAAATCTTCTATTACTTCATCATTATGAGAACTTGTTGGGGCATAAACCTGAATTATCTGCATTTGGTATCTGCTATTAAGTTGTATAACTAATCTTGCAACTCTGTCCGATACACCATCAATCTCCACAATATTGTTCTTCCACTTTTTATTTATAATGAATCCTACTCCACTTGTATTTCCAATATGTGTGCCTTTATAATAGAGTATATTTCCACTTTTTAAATCAATTGTTTCTTCACCTTTTCTTCTAACTTCACAAAGTCCAATAATGTCCCATTTAATATAAGACAATTCTTCTTCTAATTCTTGCAATCTTCCTTCACTTGAAAGTGATCTGCAGTTATAAGTACCTAAATAAAAAGTCATCATCAAATGGCAGCCTGGGTCCACAATCAGGAGATTCTTAGCACCCTCCGCCTTCGGCCACCAATCGCTGCCTTGGTTGGTGACTTTACAGCCTCCTGGGAATAAGGGCCATGCTTTATTTTTGTCTGTCATAATTGTATATATGTATTGGAAAAATATTTATAATTTACACAAACATTCATTCTGCTTTATCAGGCACTGAGAAAAAAGACCATGGTGTTTCTTGATCTTAAACTCAGAAGTAAAAAGCCAATAAACTCACCACGCTGGCTAATGCGTGTTTGTGAGCAGCCCATATATTTCCCATAAAGACAAACAGATGTATTCAGTGCACTTACATTAAAAATGTAATTGTTTTAGCTACTCTCTTAATTCGACAAATCCCATAAAACCCTAACTCATTACCCCCCCCTACCCCATTCTACATAACGAAATCTCAAACATCTCTATAACAATTTTAAAATTATTAATAACATGGGGAGAAAATTAGATAATTTTTAGAACAATATAGCCTATTTTAGCCATTTTCTAATCATACATTTTAATTTTTTTAAACGTTTAAAGCTCAGCTGTGCTAGAAAAATAATAAAAAATGTTATAAAAATTTATAAGCTTATTTTTTAAGCAAAATATTAAACAGAGTAAAGATGATTAAATAATGCATTACATCAGCTTTATAATGTTACCTGTAGGAGGTGGGGAATTAATTTCTTCTCTCCAAACATTTAAATCAATACGTGGTATCCGATGGCATGGCAGCCATTCATCTTCCTGATGGGCAATTAGAAAAACATCTCTTTGAACCATTTGAATATTATCGCCACTGTCGCAGACTACTCGGGCTAAGGAAGTTCGTTTGATTTCTGCTAACTGTTCAGATCGGAAGACACCTGGGTTTTCATACCAAAACCTGAAAGAAATATGATGCTAAAATTAAATATTTATAAATTTTTTTTTCAAACCATATCAGTTATCTCTAATGACAAAATAATGGCACTTCTGGTTTATAATTAACTGATATCCCCTCATTCAAAAACAAAACCTGAAAAGGAAAACTTTCATTTATTGGTTCATAATAATATAATATCGATAAAGGAATATATCAGTAAATTGTAAAACAATACAGGAAGAGAAAGTTCTGCATTTTGAATTTTAATTTCTACTAAGGACTACAAACTAATAAATAATAAAATGGCATAATTTTTATGCCATTTTATTATTTCTTAGTTTGTTCAAGTTATGGTATTTCCTATCATTAAATGTACTGATTAATAAAAAAAAGAATATAAAGTTTTGATGCTCTGAAACACATGGAGAAGGTGGGCAAAATAATCTTTCAATAGATCATCACTTCAGGGAATATCTCCAACAGCTCCTTTGTAGAGGAATAGTGAAGGAGCAGTAAATTTTTATTAGACTTGTTAATTGAGAGATGGTATTTAAATATTTTTACACCATTGTTTTACCCTCTAGCTAAACTCATCTAGATACCTATTTACTGACCAATATTAAATAGTTATGACTGGATGGTTGACTTTTACTTTGGTTATACTGTCCATTTTAAGGCAGAAGCTTTTCATAAAGGAGTGTTGAAGAAAAGTCAGTATTCACCATTTCTTTACTTCTAGTTAAGAATAGTTAGTTAATCGTTTCCCCGATTAATATTAGATAATTATGGTTGGTTGGCTTGGGTTATTGTTTAGGTATTTGAAAAAAAAAAAAAAATCCCTCACCAAAGTCTTTTTGAAAAAATTTCCAACATTACTAGACCTGAATTTGAATCAAGGGATTATAAGCATGGTGAGTGGATATATTATCTGTCCTGTGTATTAAAATAATTATCATTAATTTCATGTGATCTAATACTTTTCTATACATAAAAAATATCTGAATCAAGCATTGAAAATAAAGCAGTGAATGAAAAAATGTTACCTGTCTCCATCTCTTAAACGTTTAAATTGATGGGCCAAAAGACAAATGAAAGTAGGTCCAATTCGTGCACCATCTACTGGTGTTTCACTAATTCCTCCCACAAATAAATCAATATTACCTACAAATAATATTATAAAAGAAAATTGTTATGAAATTAATATAATAATAATTTCTTTTGTAGTAAATAAGTATATATCTAAAAAAAAAAATTAATGATATTCTAACAAAATTTATTTGCCTTTAGTTTTCTTTTCATGAATGCATGAAAGTTGTTTATGTAAATTAATTTTAATATTAATCTTAAAATCTATTATAAACATGTACACTGCACTAACAATTTAAAAACTTATATAATAATTATTTGTGAACTTTATATTTAAAAGCTTATTAAGTTTAAGACATAGCTCTAAATAATTGAGATACAGGTAGAATATTCTTAATCTATTATTCAAAAGCTTCTAGTATCCAAACAAAATTTCAAAAGTGATTTTAAATTTTTTACAATGTTTCATATGTGCCTCGGAGCTCCAAATCAACAAAATTAAATGGGAACTAGAGGCAAAGATCACACTAATCTGGACAAGTGAATGTGAAAATGAGCAACAAGGGTTAAAATACCTCAACATTTATGTGCAAAAGGAGAAGCTTCACTTAAAGCCAATAAAAATAAGAGGATATATGAAGCATGAATCCATCTTTTTCAAAATAAGAGAATATATGAACTATGAATCCATCTCTTTCAAAACCCATATACCAGCCTAACATTGTTACTTTATGCAAACCACCATTTATGAAAACAAGAAGCTGCCTGTAAGGCCAACATTGAGAAATATCTATATGATTTATGTTGTGTAGGATTCAAATATAGAACGCTCACAAGGATAGTGAACAAGTTCTATAACAAAATGAGAACAAATCCATCAAAAGATGACAGAGCATGGATACTGCTCCCTTATATTCCATGTATAGCCAAAAACTTAATTAAAATCTGCTCACATCTCATCACGTAAGATATCACATTCCACCCACAAAAAATAGACTCATAAACAATTTGAAAGATAAGATTCCCTAATGAACAAATACCTCACAATGTATATGATAGCATGCACCCAAGCAAGATGCAATGCCATCTACTACAATGAATCATGTGCCAACCTCACCACAAGGCTATCACAATATAAATATCTTTATAAAAGGGTTATGAATAATCTAATAAATCAATCACATTTGTGCAAGATTAAAGAAGCATGGCATATCACCAACAATCCCAACTCCATTAATAAGAAGGAATTCTGCTTTCCCCTATATAAAAAATGTTCCATATAATTTGAATAAACTTATTGCATATATATACATGCACTTTCATTTAACTCTCAGTGTTATGAATATAAAGCCATAAGTAGGCCTCGAATGCACTAAACTTGTTTATTTTGTAGCCCTCTGGTGACTAATTAATCCAAGCTACTTTCAATTGAAGAATCATCCTATCGATAGCTGATGAATTGCCAATGCTTTTATGTTAGACTTTTTTAAAATTATTTATATATATGTAAATCCAATAGCACTGAATGGGTTGAAGTACAATCTATATTGAAGAAGGGGAGGGGGGCAGGAGAATTAAGTGAACGTTTTAAAAATGTGCACAAAGTAAAAACACACAAGAATTTGAAATAAAAAATAATGGAAAAATAGAATTTAAAAGTGGGCTCAGCACCTATAGAAATAAGGCCCCTCCCCCTTTGCCAGCAGTGAAAGAAGAATTATATTAGTTGTATTTAATATTTGACATCCAATGCATCGTCATCTGATCAATTCTGATTATTTTGGAAACTTTATTCTATAATTATTAATAGCCAGATACCTATTTACTAACCAATAAATAGATGGCAATGAATAACTGCTGGAAAAAATTTTTTAAAATTGAGTGCTGAATAATTTCCAACATTCAACTTATTCCAAGTTATAAATTATGGAGATCAATACACGAATCGTTATCATTGGTTGCATTATATAGATTCAGTACAACCCTTAAAACTTACAAGAAAAATATTTTAAAATATCGCATTATATATATGTTTTTAAATGGTTTTTTCTAGATACCAAATGTATTCCTAAATTTCTCTGAAATGGTTTTTTGAAGAGCAAGGGAAAGTTCCTAAATTAAAGATCAACCAGTTACTTTTGTAATCAAACCTCACACGATTTCTGGAAATCGAATGTCATATTATTTCCTGAACAACTAACCAACTATTTTAGTGTAGCCAATACGTTTTATAATCAGCAAATAATATTTTACTATTATATGTTGGTTATTTGCTACTCCTTTTTCATATTTGATTCTAGCAGCTCAATATTAGAATTATATCATAAAGATTAATAAAAAAATAATCAAATGATTTATTGCTTGGGTGTTCATAAAAAGTTGAGCTCACGAAGTGACAGAAATGAGTCACTGATTTTGCGCTCCAGGGTCTACCATTCTAGCACTGTATTAATCCAAACAGAGCATCTTAAACATTGAGGAGCTTTTTACGTCATTAAAACACATAACGATGTATTAATACATTGTACAGGCTTAAACTTGCATTTATATATGTAATATATGCAGGATTCGAACTCAGACTTTCACACGACCCGCTACTCTCAGTGCCATCTCATATTGTTGACCCAGCTGATCACACACATGTTGAAAAGATAAATAATCATCAATATAGTATTTCATGCTAAACCAGCACTCATCAGTTGGTCCAGATTACCATCTCCACACATATATACAACCAGTGCTCAACTTTATATTAAGATAGCCAATATTCAGGTGGGTTAGCAATATGAGATGGCACTGAGAGTAGTGGGTCGTGTGAAAGTCTGAGTTTGAATCCCGCATATTACGATGTATTGAAAATCAAAACTTCACAGGTCAATGATTATAATGTCATTTGATTTGCAATAAATTATTATAGAATAAAACAATGTGGAGAAAATCAAGTTATGCATCTTATTAGATCTAACTAATTATGCAAGTAAGATAGCTTGGTTTCAAAATTTCAGGTTATTAGCTTGATTGGGGGGGGGGGAGTACCGACAGAAGTTAAAGATGATAACCAGTAATGGTTTCAAGATTTGAATTCCAAGTCCTCAGAATCCAGTCTGAGTTTGGGGGTTAAATACAGTACCATCTGATAAACATTGTTATTCAAGCTTATAATGGAAAAAGTTAAAATAAAGAGAGAAGAAAACCCCTAATAATTTTATAATATATATAACTTCTTTTTAAAAGATATTTTGTAACAAAGTTGTGTTTTGTAATAAATGAGGAGGAGAAAATAGTGTGAAACGAAATTCAACTTGTAACATCTTTTAAATAAGTGGAGAGACAGACACTCCCCCTCCCCCCAATAATGTTACAAATACTTAACTGGTCTTATTTAACGCACTACTTATCTTATCTTGACAACAGGGAAATTTCTCAAATAAATAATCATTTTAAACATTTCCAAGATTTTTTTTTTTTCAAATGCAAACAAAAAAAATAAAAATATTTAAAACATGTTTCAAATCTAAAAGAAGAAAAATATATATATTTTTTTCAAGTTTTCATGTTACACTTTGGTTTTGAACATATTTTAGTTAAAAAAACATATAAACCAAAAAATGTTCATCATAAAAATCTAAATATCTTAAAGGGAAATACTTTGATTAGCGCAGAAATTTTTTGTTAACATTTTATAAATATAGTAATCTCCCTTCCTCATTGGCAGATTTGATATCTATTATTTCATTAATCACTTTTAAATATATGTAAATTTGAATTCGTAAATCTCATGTTCACACTTGCCAGTATGAATATTATCATCAATCATCTTTCAGTCATTCACTCTCTTAAGATGAGATGAGATGCACTGTGACTTCTTTTTCGAAATCAGAAATCTCTCAGCTACCATATCCAGAGAAATCGGTTAGCCACTTTACCTTCTCTTTCCATTCCCCACTCTAAGTTTTCCCCATATTCTTCTCTATCCTGCTCCATTCTATAATCTTTGTCAACTCCATGGCTTTTACCCCTTATCTTTTTCCAAACCTAGCATAAAAACAAAGAACCCACTTTCTATATAATCCCTTTGTTTATATTTATTATTCACAACTTCATTATTTGTGCCCTTTCTACTTGCAAGCATTTACATCCAATTAACAGATGCCTAATATCTTATCTAGAACAATCATATGGCTACTCCTCCTCTCTCTAGATCTCTTAATTTACTACTGTAGTCCTTTTCAAAAGTGTATCCTTTTTTTATTATTAATGTCTTAATGCAAACATTTAAAAAATTAAACTAAACTATACATACATTTTAAAAATGTTATAGGGCAGAGATGATTAAACTTTAAATTATCAGAAGTCTTTACAGAAAAATACTAGTTAAATAAATCAAATGATATATTTAATAAAAATCGATAATTATTCTTGTAATTAAAATTATTTAAATCAATTACAATTCTTTCAAAAATAATTAAGGAGAAAAATGAAGTTGCTTTATAGCTTTGATCAATTTTTCCATGTTAGGCTGCATGCTATGATATCCTTATTATTTCTTCCAAATAGGTATTAGTCATCTTGATTTTGATGAGATTTCACGAAAATTTATGATTGTAAATTTAAATCCAGAAAAAAAATTATCTGGTAAAATCATTGTTGTGAAATTAATGATATTGCATTTAGATTATAATTTTTTAGTAATAGAAAAGAAAAAACTGTGTTTTAATTTTACATATAAACAACAACAAAATACATATCTCAACAAATTAAATTAACTTTACCTGTAAGTGAAAACAATATTTTTACAAAAAATGTATTAATTAAAAAAAAAAAATTATTCAAGTTTTAATGTTACAAATTATAAAATATCTTTTACTTACCAGGGTGTCCATAAATTCTCTGAATCCTGTTTCTTAAAGTTACGTCACGAATTTCACCTCGCAAATCATTAAAAGTTTCAGCATGTGAAAGATTGCAGAACTTTCTAAATTCTAGATATCCTGGAATTCCATGATCGCGTGCTCTCTGAATGTTTAATGCAGCCAAATCCAATGAAACAGTTCGAGCTAATTCAAAAAGTCGTTCAGTAAGTTCACTATTTAAAAACTCATCAGGTTTTAATTTTTTAGCAGGAACAGCAAATAAACCTCTTAGGATTGGATCAACTCCTCCTTCTTCAACAAGTCTATGAGGTGCAAAAAAAGCTTTATGTAATGGTAAATGCCCCTGATGTATTTTTCGAAATTCATTGTCCAATCTTTGAAGAATAGGATTGATCATAGTATGTCCAAATCTCATTGCTGCTGCAGCAAATGAGTTAGCAACAGAAGCATCAATAGTTGGGTCATACCCTCTATAATGTCCAATAATATTCATGCCTTTTACACCAAGAATTTTGGGGAGCCAATGCTGGTATGTGATATGCTGCAATACAGCTCCTATTATTTTTCTGGCTTCTAAATAAATAGTTTCTCCATCCCATTGAGGATTTATTTTGGGTAATTCCTTTGCAATACGATTATGTTCTCTTACCCAGAGAGTGTGCATTGTTAACAATCCTAACTGTTCATTGGCTCTAATATCCCCTGCTAAAAAACAACCAATGTGGCGTTCAGAAGGATCCTGTTGACAATCCATAGGTGCATTAATATTTGGGGGTAGTAGTTGTTTTCCTTGGGCCATTGTAATTCCCATTCTCATTAATCCAAGACTATGGGGATCCCTAAGTCGAAGAGCCTCTGCTTCACTGCTTCCATAAACCATAGAAGCATCTATGTAACTTGTCACTTGATTGACTTGTTCCCGAGGCATTACAGTATTAAAAAATACAGATGTACTTCCTGAACCACAAATTGCACTAGAACGTAAAAATTCCATACACTGATGATTGTGCCTGTTGCGAGAGTCATTAGATGGAATATCTATGGGAAAACATGGGTGATCTTTTTTGCATGAGCCAGTGCATGGTATGCCATCAGAAAAACGTTCATGGCTGATTGCATTAATAGCTAAATCTAGATCATGATCTAAGAACTGACCCCATTGCATGACCATATGTGTTAATTCAGAATCTGGACTAATTGTACTTGTGGATATAAGAGATGACGATACCAGTCTAGCTGTTGGTTTTGCAAATCCAAAATATAATCGTGAACTATTCCAACCTAAAAAAAAACAAAAATTTTCTTAATCAAATAGTTTTTTTTTATCAGAATAATATGAATAAATGCATGTTAATCAATAATTAAACATTTCTCAATTTCGAACATTAAATGACAGCAATAATTATAACTAATTGCCATAGCTACAGTTTTGATTGTTTTTCTGAGATAATTACAATAAAATTAGCAGAAAATTTAATAAAAAAAATGATATATAATTCTATGCTCAATTTTTTAAAAAAAAAAAATTTGCAACAGCTTATATCTTATTTTCACAATTAGCTAATAGAGGACGCTTAATGCTTTCATTCATAATACATCACATCACATTACAAGGATCAATTATAATTCTGAAAATACAAAATTCAGTTAACTTTTATAAAAATGAAACTATTATATGAAAACTTTCAAACACTGATTTTTAACTATTAATGATTAAAATTATTAAGGATTTTAATCTTAAATAATTATAGACATCTTAATTTTATTTGCAACAGCTTAGTAATAAATGGGGTTTAATACTTAATTAATTTCTCAGATTAGTTAACTTTGTTAAAAAAAAAAAAACATTTATATAAATATTTAGGAAAATTTATTTAACGCTCGAAATTTTTTATTTAGCTTTGAAATTATTTATTTTTCCCATTCGCAAAAATATATATATTAGTAACATTCCACTTTCTAATATCCCATCCATTCACTTACCAATAGGAAGATTAAAGCCATTTTCATATGCCGATTTGACTAATCTCTTGAAAGGAGTAAGAGAAGCTCCCCATAATGGATTTTGCAGATTATTACATGTGCCGTCATATGTTCGATATTTATGATGAAAGGCAAGATCCAAACAGTTTTCAATCTTTCGTTTGTTTTCGCATCCCGCCAACCGCGCTATCAACTGCAGATTTGAAGGGGATACCAAATCTTGATGGTAAAATTCTGAAAACAAAATATTAAAAATTATAATATATAAGTATGCGTGTGTTACTATCTGTTGAAATATCAGTTATTCTTTAAAGATTATGAGTTGAATACTTGTTTAGCTTTCTTTTCTCACAATTTCAAGAGATAATTGATATATGTGTGCGAATACATCTTTTTTAAAAATATTTATATTAAATATATCTTTTTTAAGCATAGTTATATAAATATATCTTTTTTAAGCGTAGTAATAGTGATATTATTAATTTATCAGCATCTTGACATTTATTTATTCAATCTACAAAACACACACACTTTCGCATAAGATAGGAAGCTTCAATATTCACTATCTCAAGGCGTGCTGATTAATTTTGTTGTGATTTGAAAAAAATACTAAATCTTTTACCTCGTGTTCACTTTTCCATGAATTTATTTCATAAAGGAATATAATTTGCAAAGAAAAAAAAATATTGCGAACAGACTTATTTTTCCAACTTCAAGGTAAAATATATTATTTAATTTTAATGACTTATATAAGGAATTGCTGCTCTAGATGATCATGAAGCTTTGGAGGAATAAATGAAAAATGTTAAGCAAGACGTTAGTTAGGTAATAACTAATAAATATAAATGAAACATCCTTGTAAGACCAATATCTGTGATTCAACTTCAAGTCCATTCAGCATCGAAAAACATTTAGAATTGTGAATCCATCATTAAGCACTCTGTACTTTCCATTATGAAGCGCCAACCAGGTCTGACCAAGCTATGGGTGTACTTAGGTAGTCATCTATGGCATAAAAGGAACATCATAGCTAGCATCATGTCTTATTTCAATTTAACACATTATGTACATTTAGAGCTAATGTGAAGTTAATATTTAAATATGAGAAGTTTTGTTTCATTTTGTTCACTGTTGCCTTGGGAATTTGTCTAGGATGTCAAAATTTTTATGACTGTCCCTGATATCAAAAGATAAATTATGATTAGAAAGACACACAGTTATTATGAAAGTAACTTTATGAATGGAGAAAAGAGGAATAAAGTTTTTTTTTAAAAGATAATCTTGAAGATGAAGTGTTCAAGTTAGATATATATATTCTAAATTTTAATTCACATTGCAATCTCTTTGATACTATGATATAAATGTCATAAGGAAATGACCTATGTTACTTTTACACTACAGACAGATGTGCTGAAAAACTGGCAATTTAAAATAATCTAAGTATTGCATTTCATTATTACCAATTTTCATTACAAGGAGTCTGAAAAAGAATGGTAAGTTTTTATTTTGTTGGTATTTTAATGTGCATATATAATATTAAAATCCATGCAGCATAGGTTTGTACATATATTGTATCATTAAAAAACAACAACTGCCTATATATTATAGTCATATGTCTTAAAACCTATATTGCACATTATTCTATTTTTGTTGATGTTTTAATGTATATATGTAATTTTTAAATAATATAAAAATGTGAGAAAACTGAATCCTGTGGTAATTTTCTATTTATTATGATTATCATTTAGCAGTATTTAAATTTATCTATTGGAAAGCATTTTATCAAATAAATTAATAGTTTTTCTACATTACAGCTCCAAATGTCAGTGTCTCTGAATTGCTGATCTATAAAAATAAAATAACTTTTCAAGACTATTCCATCTTCACTATCTTTCTTTGTAAATTGGAATGTCTCACTATATGCTCTATTCAGTTCAGTGTTCTGGTTCTAATTTGAAAGATAATTTATCTTTTTTTCTTGCACAATTTTATCACTTAACTTTTTCTCCATCTCCCAAACAAAAAGTTACAGTTTTTAAAATATCATTAGTTAAGAGACCCAAATAGAGTAACTAATCATATTTAAAGCTTCATAAGTGAATGCTACATATTTCCTTCTCAATATTTTCATTTTATTTGACTTATACATTCAAAATGGATAACTAGTTCCAATAACTCATTTATCTTAATATGAATATTTTTATGAATTCGGGATACTATAATTTTGGTCTCCATACACAAATGCATTAAAATCTTCTACTATATATAAAATAGCTAGAATATGATCATATATAAGTGTAATTGTTTTTTGACATTTAATATTAATCTTCCTTTCTGGGTTTTTCCCCCCTCATAGATTTTGCATATACATAATGAAATGGTATAATCATTTCACCTGATTATTAATATTTTCCATTTAATAAAAATAGGAGATATAGGACAGAATAGATTTTTATTTTTTTGAAAACAAATTATGTAAAACAAGGTAGAAATAGAGTCACATAAACATAGTAAAATAAAACTTGCATATTTAGGAAATAACTAATTCATAACACTAATAGATAAGCATGTCTATGTATAATTGTTATTATATATACTGTTATAAAAATATATTTTAATAATTATTTAAAATATTTTATTAGTTAATTTTTAATATTGTTTAGAATAATTTAAATTACTGACAAAGATAATAATATCTATATATAATCCTTCTTAACACTTTTCTTCTTTCATTCCTTTATTTCTGCTACTTCATATACAATATTGCAATTCAAATAATTCATCTTACAAAGATAATAATATTAGTTAATATTTCAATTTTATAAAGCACTGAGTACAAATTTGATAACTTAGAAAACTGTGCTAACAATTGGATAGTCTGCATGGTTTTACAAAAATGAAAGAAAGTTTGTCTGCAATTAGGAAATTAAAATAAAATGGCTATAATTAAAATATTGAAGGTAGATTTCACTTTGTAGCAGGCTAAAATATCAGAATTCCTACTTAGATCTGTAAGCAAATTTTATTTGAATGCCTCCAAGATGAATTAAAATAAAATACCAGAAAATCTCATCCTCGATAGCAATTTAATAATATGCTAATGGAATTGTGTTCAAAGCAATCAGCAGCAGTAAATATTTTAAATGTGGTTCAAATATTTTGATAAGGATTAAAATAATTTGCAGTCAATAAACCAGAAAATATTACAACTCTAAAGTAAATAATCCAAGAATATTTCTATTAATAACTACAAGATTTAAATTAAAATTAAACTTTCTGTTAGACATCTCTATTGTGCACTAGTTCCAATAATTTAATCTGCATAAACTTTACTACAAACTGTCATAAACTTAGTCACTTTTTGGATATGGAAATATAGTATTTGAGTTATTTATTATATACTTTAAAATGCTTTATAAGTAGTACTTATATATTGTTATTATTATGATTTCAATGTATTAAGTTTACATATAGTTTAAATTTTGCTTTGACAATAATATAAAATTTTCATTTGGTATTATTTATTATAATTTAAACAAATCAACGTTCGAGTAAGACATTTTTACCATTCATACAAATAAATTATTAGTTTTAAAGAAACTTATACAAACAATTTTGCATAAATGTTATAGATTTGAATTTGTATAGATGAACTTAAGGCAATATTGAATAAATTATATGAGATCATTAGATGTGAATGTTGAATGATTGTTCAAATTTTATTTCATACATATTAAATGAATACATATTAAATATTTGTAATAGCTTATCACAATCTTCTTACAATTAATAGTATAACTTAATTTAAATTAAATATTTATCTATTGTTTAGTTATAAAGATTTGGAGTTTGGAGAGTGCATGTAAATATATTTATATGAAGTTAATATTATCAACAGGCATGTAGACATTACATTATTCCAAGTTTGAAGTTATGTATATAATGTTCTGACTAGAATGCAGATGTGGAATTCTTGCTTATTTTTACTATTATGATAATAGGCATGCTTGCAGATGTTCATTGTTGCTTTATGTTGTTTAATGATATTCATGCCCTTAACTTATATATATTTTGACATTTCGTAAATTGAACTGGGGATCCTGATGTATGATGATTAGTTATCTGCTTCTTAATTGTATTTGTATAAGAATGTTTGTGGCATATATATTTATGTGTGCATTTGAAAGCTGACAAATGTATTGTTGTTATAGAATAATGATATTAATTATCTTAAATTTCATCTACCTGATTATATTTAAATATTATGATTTGTATAGGTGTATTATATATATACAGCTTCATCTTACAGTTGAGAATAAATTTGTTACCAAAATTAACATGTATAATATGACAAAATGTTTTGATCATGGATTTTAAACTTTATCTAAAAGGCTCATTTTATGTTTAGGAGTGATTTTGTGCACACTCATGTTATGTGAGACATTAAAGTATAATAAACCATATCATAGAGTTCACAAAAGATTGAGTAATATTGCTATTATAGAAATTAAAGCACATAATAATAGACTTTCATAAAGTTATGTAACTCAGTTACAAATTGGTCCATACATATAGCTTGGGTGAAAAAGATAGAGTAATCCATTCTATCTTTTAAAAAGACTTTATCTTGTGTTTGGAAAAGAAAGTATTCATTATAAATAGCATTCCATCTGTGAAGCACATGTGCCATGGTATAAGCTGTTATTATTATAATTAATAATTATAAAATTTGATTTTGTAGTTTGCATAATTTGATGATTACATTTTTACTGATTTTGGCTTTCCATTAGATATTGAGTAAGTTGTTGTAAATTTAATGCTACAATGTGACAAACTATTTATTTATTTGTTATTTAAAAAACATATATAGTTATTTATTGGTTTTTTGTAATTCATTCTTAAGAGAAATATATTGGTAGTAGTTTCGCTTTTCATCACTCACTCACATTTCTAATCATTACAATACATACAGTTACATCTGAATTGTTCTCTGAAAATGTTGGCTCATTAGATTGAGGCTTTGCTAAGATTATCTCTAATATAATGTTCTACTCCTATATAACAACTTGGAGACAAAATAATATTAAATTCATTTTTATCTAGCTAATGAATTAATTAGAGAGGGTGTTATTTGCATTTTATTAAATGATTCTACAAAGTCTAATTTAATTATAAATTTTATTAAACGCACATTATTATATTAAGTAATATTTACTAAGGCTGCGTAAGCTTGTGGCTAAGACCTGTAGAGGTCCCTACCTTCGAATTTTTCAGACGCTTATTCCTAAGGTGTACAGCCTTAGTAAATATTAAAGTCTAATTTGTAAATGAGTATTATGGTATGCATATCTGAAGATTAGTACTTCAGAAATACTAATGATATGATCTCAGAGCTATATATTTAATATTTATTTACATGGTTATTAAAATTAATAAAACACATGTAATTATTTATTGGACTATTTCCGTTATTAAATGTAGTTTTAAAAAATTCAAAGTTTATACTTTTCCAAATAATTTATCTGTTAATAACAATAAACAGGTAAGTCAAGATTTTCTAGACAACACTTACATGTATATATGCTTGTCTTGGCATAGTATATTCAGTAAAAAGGACTAGAATTATAGTTAATTGAATAATTTGATGTACCCAGTCTATAACTTTTACTCTCGAATATCACTTGACCCCCCCCCCCCCGAGCAACTGAACATACAATTATTTATTTTATTTAGTGACATGTACAATACCAAATCTTCCTAAGCTCTTGAATCATTATCCTTTATTTATTTTATATGTATTTTGATTTTTCTATTTGAGATCAGATTGAAATATCAGGCATTATTATGTCAACACTTCATTGTCATCATCATCACAACTATTAGTTATTTGATTCTCAATCTTTAACACACTTCACATTATTATCACAATATTTAGGGTTAGTTTGTAAACTTTATATCATTGTTCATTTTATAAATACCTTTAATTGAAAAAATTGTAAACAGTATTTGTAGTTATACACTCACTTTAAATATTACGTTTCTCCTCTAGTAATAATAATTTCCATAGGTTTAGAATTATCTTACTTTCAGTGAGATAGGAAAAAAAATTAAGTTCTCATGAAATGATATACATATAAGCATAGAGGAAAATTCCTCAACCAATTAGAAATTAAAAAAAAAAGTTTAATGTGAGTTTAAAGTAGATCGTCAGTGATAAGGAGATTCCATCCTTGATATCATTCAAATTATCTCCTGTCAGTTCTTTCTTACTAATTAGTCAAAATGCCAGTATTAAACAGAATGATTAAAAAACTAAAAAAAAAACAAAAAAACCCAAAAGCGCCATCTTGTGATAAATATAAAAAATCTTTTAAATTTTCGCACGTATATACTGTGTTAAATATATTTAATCAGTAAGGGTTTATTTTTGACAAATATTTACAATATTTAGTTTTCAATAAATACTAAAATGATTATTAATTTTTTTTATTACATTAAAAATTAATATATTTCATTTAATATTAGATAAAGACTAATAAATTTTCAATTATTTCTATAAATTACCTTATATAGGTGGATGATAATTTTAATTTCTAATTCTTTACCTCTTTCTGTTTATTTACCACGATCTCGTATTTTTTTTACAAATTATAATTAATTATATTTTCATATTTCAAACACTCATTTTCAGATTTTAAAACAAACAATAACATACAAATAACTCATAAGATATATTTTGATCAAGCAAATCTCATTAGTTAAACCAAGCTCCAATATCTGCAGTCATATCTTTGAAATGTAAAAGCTAGTTTGAAAATAATTGTAATTGTAGATTGTGGATGAACAGAAAGAGATGAATAAAGATTGTCATGATCTTACATAAAGAGTATTGTATTAATAAATACAGTATATACAAACTTTTTTAAAATTTAAATATAATGTAACAAATCCTAATTAAAAAAACAACAACAATCAAATTAGTTTCTCAGAAGGTTGTGTGATATTGGAACATCAAATCTACTGAACATTTAAATAGTTATTAAAAGAATATTATTGTGAAGGAGTGTTTGTGAGAAAATGAATATTTACAAAGTCAACTAGTACAATATATACCAATAACATAACAGTATATAGCATTTGTCAAACTATGTGAGTTTTGATGTAACTGAAATTTGGTTCGTTAAAATACATCTTAGTGGCCACTTGCACGACCCCCCCCCCCAATATTAACAAATGCATATTTAAAATCAACATCACATTTACATAATAAACATGTAATTTTTAGAATAGATATTTTTTTACAAATTAACTATAGTTATAATGTTCCAGTTGCAGATAAAACAATTAGAGAAACAGGCATATTTATTGTATACTATATAAAAAATGTAAGTATAGAAATAAGCAATTCAGTTAATAAAAATATTACTCTTTAATTATTAACTCATCAAGTTTTTATAAAGTGTTCTTGGCTTAGAAAAATTTATCTTCTGTGCATAAATGACAAATTCTCCATTTGAATTATGTTGATAACATTTAAAATGGCAGATAAGTTTTAAAAATCAAATTAAAAGTATTTTTTAACAAACATATAGTTTTAATTTTAACTTTTTAATCTAATTATTGTAATAATATAAAAGACTCATTACGCTAGTTTCAATATTAAGAATCTAGAATAAATAATATAAATGGATGGCACAAACTGCATCCCTAATGATCATTTGCTTGCAGTACTCTATTCCCCCTATTGCTTTGGGATTAGAAAATTTAACACATAATATATGAAGTCAACTTAGTTTATCTTTTAAAAATGGGTCTGTATACATAAAGATTTAAAAAGAAAAAAATAATAATTAAAAGAACTCTGATTAAAGCAGAATCAAAAAATTAATAAATAAAATTACATTTACTAATTATTCTTTAAATAATGTAGGTAAATAAATTAACTTAAAAAAAAAAAAATTAAATATTTTGTAAATGTGTTTTTTGATAAGTATGTTATGTGTCACTTTAATTAATTAAAAAATGAAAAATATGTAAACAAGTATATAAGCCACGTAAATAAACAAATTAAGGAATTTGAAAAGCAAAAACAATTATGAAAAATATATATAAAAATAACCTGATGTATTTTTCAAAAGAACTTATAATAGGGCAAAACCAATTTATAGCAGAGCAGCAATATCAAATTATATTTTGTTCCAAGCCCCTCTCACATACATGGGACCTAATAGCTCATTATTTGTTGATAAGCTTTGATTCTAATAGAATATTACTTTATAACTGCAAGTATACTGGCCTTTCCATATGTCTGCATAATATGAACATGTAAATTAAAATAGAAAAAATGATAATATAGATAATGTGCGTGTTCACTCACATTCACTTATTATTACTATTTAATATGCAAATTTATTTACTAAGTGCAGAGATCATATGTAATTAAAGAGAAAAAATTTCCACTTTTAATATATGCACTTTGCTGATCTTATAATAGCTCAATGATGTTATGTTGAATACTGAGGATACTCTCAAACTCAAACACAAGAAAGAGACTTTTGAAAAGATAAGAGTGGCTATCTTACCTTTAAACCTACATTCTAACTATGTAGGTCAATCTGAAGCATCTTAGTTTGAGAGTGTGAAGATGTTTCTCTATTCACTTTTACATCCATTATTTTTACATGAATAGAGAATCTTCACACTCTCAAACTAAAGTGCTTCAGATTAGCCTACATAATTAGAATATAGATTTAAAGATAAGATGGCTTCTTATCTTTTCAAAAATCTCTATCTTGTGTTTGAGATTATCCTCAGTACTAAACATGACATCTCTGAGCCATTTATTATAAGAACAGTATAGTGCATATATTAAAAGTGAAAATCTTTTCTCTTTAATTATTATTATTTAAATAAAATGAACAATGAAGTGAATTTTATCACAAACATTTTTTGGATGATATCCCTTTTTTTCAATAACTTTTTTCCCCTATAGAAATGCTGTAGGAGTTTTGTTATCAGCAAACTATGCTCCTCTGTAATTGTTTCATGTTTTTAAGTTCACATCTACTTCCGAATCCACACAGGTATCTCTATTTGCCATTAATCATTTAAAATTCTTCATTCAATTGCTCAAACTTTAAGCTTGCTGACACAATTCAAGAATGTTTTACAATTTTTTTCTGTCACTACTAAAAACTAGTTTTCATTATTATTGCTAAAAAAAATACTTAACATTTTTTTTAAAAATTTTATAACCCTTTTAGATTTATGCTTAGAAAACATTTTATTATATGAAATATTGCACGTCATTTAAAGACAAAAAAAAAGAGAAGCAAATCATAAAATATATTTTTATGTAACCTGAATAAACTTTAGTAATAAATATGATCACATACAGCCTTCAAAATGGAAAAATGGCTGCACATCATAATTTTTTTTTTATTTGTTTACATTTTTTGGAATAATGCATAAAGTAGTGCATATTAATATAGAGTATATTACAAACTGTAATATAATTCATTCAGAGAATTTCAGAGTTAATTAAGGAAGACATCTACAATCAGTTACAGTTAACTGTGCTTGGATAGCTAAGCCATTCTACACTTTATATAAGTTGTTATATCAAAGCCATGTATTATTAAATTATTGGAAATTGCCCATGTATATCTGAAAAGAATGGCTATCTCCTATTATCACAATGCTAAAGATTATCTTATTTAAACCAGGAAAAAAAAACATTAAAGGTTAATTAACTTAAACATTACCTGTGCTAAAAATTATCTAAGTCATGACAGCATAAAATTACGAAAAACTGAACATCGATTTCTAGAAAATTTACATAACTGGATATAAATCACTATTCCATGATCGTTATTAAAATTGAATGTATCAATTTATGCAGATAAATCTGCCAAATCCAATATTTAAAATATAGGAGTATTTCACTTCTAGAATTTTAGTATTTATTTATTACAAATCTTTATATCTCAAGTATATTTACGCAAATGACACATATACCCATGCAGACTAAATAAAAAAAATGTTTTAAAAGAAAATTATATTTATTAATTGTTATGTTTAAAAATCTTTTTAACTTCCAGTCTGTATATATGAAAACATTTCACAACTGTACCATTTTCAAAAACAATTATTTAAAAATATTTTGAAATTATTTTCTTTCCAGTTGTTAAACAAAGAAAATTATAAAAGAGGAAAAGTAAATAGTAAAATCTTTTGATCTTAATTTTAAATATAATGATTGTTATTATTGTTATTTAAATTCAGTAATCACATTTTTATGAACAATTAATTACTACTCTAATAATTATTTGTGTGTTTGTTAAGTGTCTGAATTTACATTTTATACGAACTAGTTTTGATCATATATACATGGAGAAATAAACAATATTTAAAAATTTAAGTAGCTGGTGTGATTCCATTGGTTTAATCAGGAAGTGGATCTTTTTAAAGTCTGAATAGATAAATGATTACCTTATAAATATTATTGATAGTTTAACAATTTTATAGATATATAGTGCTTCTGATATATGCACTTTAAATAGCCATCATCATCATTACTGGTACCACTACCAATTAAAATAGTTATATGTTATTCCGTCATCAACAAAATATTTATTTACATAGAAAATGATATACTAAGTTGTGAATATTGATTAATTTAATCACCATCTGCTCTCATCATCAAGAGATAATTTTATTTCCCAAAATATATTATCAGTATTAACTTCGGTTTTGTTTTTAAATTTGTTGCGCGCTTCTCCACTGAAAGCTTGTGATTAAATCATGAGCTATCATTGATTGTAAAAGATCCCATTCTAACTCGTTTCATTATACATGTATTTAATAGATTAACCTCCAATCCCTCATTAGATAAATCAGAGGTTTGAAATACCTAAATAATCATATAGAGACAATCTCAGACAGGAGAGCATCAAACATATTTGCCATCTAGGTGCAAACTTTTATTGGTAGTCCCTTAAAAAAGTAGTGAAAAGAAATTGCATGTAGTACTTACAACAATAAATAACAATTTATACAAAACAAAATTATTAATAAAAAAAGAAAAAAGCCTGATACTGAGAATACTTTTAAAGCTTCTAAATCTATCCTCATTGAACACAAATTATTGGTGTATATATTTTGTCAAAATGAAAGTATGGGATTCAACACCTCTTTTATCTGCAAAAAGTTAAAATAGACTGTTTAAAATAATAAAAGACTATTATATGATGTCTAAATACAGAATTATTGTAATAAAATTCAAGTTATAAAATTTGAATTTCATTGTTGAAAATAATAATGATAGCATATTATTATTATTGAAATGATTCTCAAAGAACAACAAAAAAATTATTTTTTCAGTTGGAATTCCTATTTCATACATTCAGAATGGCTTTGCATCATAAACTTTACATGTAGGATATACTAAGAAATGACTATTATTACTATTAATGATTACACTGTATAATTTAAATTAGATATTACCTACATAAAATAAATATTTTATACTTGTTTCTTGCCAATTCTATCAATGTTGCCATCCAGGTATGGTGCACTCATTGTACCCTCAGGTTGGCATGGCCCTGATCTCAAACTTTATAATTATATGTTTTAAACTAAGACTCATTTAATTTAAAGGTTGAAGATGATTTAGCAACAAGCTTTCAGGAGTAATGCAAAACAAATATAAAAGATTTGTTTGATTGTAAATATTCTCAGGAGTATTACTGAATACTATGTAGATGGGTATATAACTAATACAAAGCTTTAAAAAAGATTGCTAAGAAATCAAAACTACATAAAAAAAGGAATATTATAAGGCATTATAAATTTAAAAATGCAAAAACAGTAATACATCATTTTATTATGCTACAAAAAGAATAAATATTAAATAGAACATTTTAGCAAGAGAAATTTTATTCTCAAACAGAACTTTTTTTTTGGTTATTACATTTGTTAACTATCATTGGTTTGGAGGAACATCTTTTTAATTTAATAATCATGTTTAGTAGCCAAGGAAGTTATGCGACATGTGAGAATACAAGAGGCAGATTAAATACAACAGATAACACTCAATAGGTAACAGTGGAGTAAAATACATAAAGCTTGTTTTCATAAAGTATTGTGTATGTTGGGGATTATGATTTTTTTTGTTTTGTTTTATGCTAATCCTGGATAAAAATGTAGAATACCAAAATATAGGATTACTGAACTGGCATGTAAGAAAATTTATTTGGTTTCAAAACATTAAGATGTTTTGAATTTCAGGTTGTTAACCTGATAGAAAAAAAAAAGATAGTAAAAAAGGATAACTTCTGGATAAAAATTTAGGAGCACTAGATCAAGATCTAAACTCTTCATTTATGAATGAAGGTCATGAACCAAAAACTGATCAGAATATTAAAAAGCTCTACTATCTTGTACATACTATTGATGAGAGCAGTAAAATTCATTTTTGTAAAAATTAAAACTCTGGAATCTGGCACGAGAGAAGTGATTTTTTTTTTAATTATAAAAACAGATCTTAGAAAAAATCATAATGTATCTCTAATAAAATCTGGAGCCCCCTCCCCCTATATATCTTTGGAAATAAAAACATATAAAAAGTTTTATTCTAAAATGAAAGAGAAATCATTCACTCAACATACTAAAGATGTGTTGTGTTAGATGCTAATGTCAATAGTATTAGACAGTAAAAAAACAATAGAGATTCAGGATAAAATCTGTAGAGTGCTTAAGTATTAGTCCAGGTCATGAAATTTTAGTCTTCATTACTTATGATTATTTATAATTGTTAAATATTTAATAGTACATTTTATTTAATTAATTAAGTAAATTTAACTTTCAAAAATTTAAAAAATCATTTTTAACATTGTAAATAACTCCATTTTCTGTATTAATGTCAATTTATTTACATGATAAAAGATGTCCATCTTTAAAGTATAAGTAGGTCAGTGGTAATTAAAAGTTAATAAAGAAGTATAGAAGATATAAAAATATTCTAGAGATCTTCCTTATCCTTGAAAGTTAAATTTACTTAATTAATTAATTAAAACTTACTATCAAATATTTAGCAATCATAGATAATCATAATGATTTTAATGAAAGACTAAAATTTTGCTGCCTGGACTAATAATATGTAAATACCATGTAAATACCGTTTTAGGAATAATAAATCACTCTACTCCTCATGCTGTGCACCTGCCAACAAGTTTGTAATTTTCCTTTCATAGCCATTGTAGCTAATCCATAAATAGTAGAGGGCAAAGTAAAAATGAAAAACCACCACACTACACAGCAAATAGCGAGTCTGATTAATATTGCCTTTCCTTCATAGTTACTCAATGAGATACTGCTGGAGAGATCTTTGCTTTTAAATGAACTATATAAAAGCTGTTTTATCTTTCTAAATTTACTCTAGAGTATTCTAATGTAAGCCTGATAATCAATGAACCTTAGATACAAAGTCTATAAATGCCCACATTCAAAATACTTAAAGACTAATGGCCACTGTCAGAAAACAGTTTCATAATATTCAAATCTCTTTTAATTAATTCTTTCATAATATTTAAAACTTAGGTTGTTTTTGAATTTCAGGCTATTAGCTTGAAAATATAAAAAAGTTTAAGATGTTTTCCTGAAGGTTTGTGATGATGGTATTTTAGTTGTGTTCTGTCTGGCAGGATGACTCAGTTGGTTAGAGCATTATCTCAAAATTCAATATTCAAGAATCTAAGGGTCCTGGTTCAATTACCATGGTAGTACTGTTACTGGTCAGGCCAGCAACACCTGAAGAAGAGAGGAAAATAATACCTCTCAAAACGTTGTACATATACAATGTAATTGGAAAAATTAAATAAAGTTAAATTGTTCCAAAGACATTCAATACTTAATATTAGATGATGAAAATAGTCTAATATATAAATACAACAAGAGTTTAAGGTTTTTGCTAATATTCCACAACTCCTTACTAATGAAAACCATTGATAAAAAACTACTCTGGAGATATGGATTACAACTCTACCATTTAATGTCTGGTGATTACTAAAGCATCCAATAAATGGCTCTGAAATATACTGAATGCAGTGAACAATAGCTCCTAAATTACTTAAATATACCACACCTTAGCAACACACAGCAGTACTTCATTTATCAGAATATTTTAAGTTCAGAATAAAAATGAGGGAGGAGACTAAATATTTCCAAGTACATTTTTAGTTTTTTCATTAACTATTTTTATCAAAGAGCAAAAAGATGCTAAATAATTGTACAGTATTTGACTAAAATAAAAAACAAAAAGGAATTAAAATGACATTGCCTTCGCCCTAGTTAAGCAAAGCACCATTGTGATGCTTGAATTAAAATTATTTACTTTGAGAAATTAATGATTATTAATAAACAATTATAAAACATTAAAATAAATATTGAATATAATTATAATATAGTAATCTTTCTATAACAACAAATTCATCATCCATGATTTCAATAATTTATAGTTTGAAAAAGTATTAAATAAAAAATTTGAAATTCATAAAATTGTTTAGAAATTAATGCAATCACCTATAAGAATGTAATTGGGAGTTCTCTCTCAATCAGCCACCTCAGCTCTGCATACAATCAATGTGGTTGCTTTCTCTCTCTCTCTCTCTTTTATCTCTAGATTTATTACAATCCTTATATATATAATTATTGTTTTAATTTTATTTTGGTGATGTCTAAATATGTACGTTTTAAAAATTACATTGACATATGTGTGTATATGTTACACACATATATCTACAAATTTTCACTATTATCTGCTATTCCAAGTATCTTTGGGAAGGTTTGAAACCAAAGATAGCAAATGCAAGAGTACTGCAGTAATTAAATATATAATGTAGAATTATTTAATTAATATAATTATGACTATTTCAACTTTAATCCAATGAAAGTGCTTGATATCATTACTTAAATATCTTTTGCTAAAGCCTTATTTTTTGATAAATGCTATATATGTATTTCAATTAAAAACTCCATTTCTTGAAATTTCGCAGTGGTGTCAGAATGTTATTTTCACTGACTATGTCAATAGCTAGAAGTGAAAGAGCATTAAGTAAACTGATAAAGAATTTATGATGAACGTGAGATCATTCAATGATGGGAACTGCTCTCTAATGAATATCAGTTTGATAAAACCAAAATAGTCACTTATCAAACTTGCCACTGTCAAAAGAAGTCAGGCATTAAATAATAAAATATATATATAGTTAATCATTTCTCTTAGATCTGTTTTTTAACTTCCTATGGTGAGAATTACTGCATACTGTATATTTTTGCTTCTTTTTGTTTGTTAATTATTTAAATAATTTACAATTGTCAAACTTATAATTTTATATTCTATTTCATTTATTATTTGTTTATCATGGTCTATTTATTTTATGTATATATATGAGGAGTGACAATTTAATTCCCAGAATGACCATATGGGTTACCCAAGACTTAAGTGTATTGAACATGTTTAAGCTAACACATGTATAAATTTTAAGCTGATGGAACTAGTTGTTAGTTAGCTATTGAGAAGATAATAAATATCTGTGCAGACACCTTGGTGTAAAAATAGGCAATACCAATGTATTAAAATCAAATTTTGTGTGAAAATTGGCAAATGTATTACTGAAACATTAGAACTATTTCAAGTGGCACATGGTGAAAATGCCATAAAGAAATTGAATGTGTTTGAATGGCATAAGAGGTTCAAAAATAGGAAAGAAGACATGAATAATCCCAGAAGTGGACAACCAAAAACAACAATAACTGACATTAGTATTAACAAAGTGTGAAATGCAATATGGTCCAATAGATGATTAAATGCAGATTGATAGCTGAAGAATTGCAGATTAATTGAGATACAGATTAATTTTAAATAAAGATTTGAGCATGAGGAAGATTTCTGCAAAGTTTGTACCTTGGAACTTGATGGATGAACAAAAACAGCATCGATTTGATATTGTGACTAAAATACACATCTGCTTCCAAGAGTAATTACAGTTGATGAAACTTGGTGGTTCCAGTACTTACTCAGAAAAAAAATGTCAGAGCATGCAATGGAAACCCCCATATTCATTGCACCCTAAAAAGGCATGCATATTATGCTCACAGTTTAAGAGCATGCTAGTGTGTTTCTTTAATCACAAAAGAATAGTCCACCAATAATTTATTGAACAGAGACCAATAATCAAACAACAGTGTTATTTACATTAATTATGAGATTCTATTAGAAGAAAAAGGTCTGCACTGTGGCCTGAGAAGTGGATCATTCATCATAACAATGCACCAGGTCATAGAGTGCCCATTGTGAGACTTTTTGGAAAAAATCAATTATACAACTAGACAATCATGCCTATTTACCTGACTTAGCTCCCTGTGATGTTTGGTTATTTCCAAAATTAAAAACTGCACTGAAAGGATGAATTTTTTCTACTATAATTGATATCTAATAAAAGGTGAGATAACTGTTCAACTATATTCCTAAAAATGAGTTTTAGTTGTGCTTTACCATTTTAATCAGTGTATAGGTGTACAAGGGGTTTACCTTTAAGGTGACAGGGGCCACTAGCACACACTTCAACATATTTTATAAAGGTGCATTCCATGAATTAAATTGTGACACTTTGTAAACATTCATCCTCCTCCTACCAATCCTCCATCAATCATTAATAAGGTTCAATAAAGTAATGTGTTATGGGTCTAAAAATTTATAGCATGGTTATGTGTGGATACAATTTAACAATTGTAAATATATATAAAAAAATAATCCAACTAATAAAATCATTAAATGGTGTTTTTACTCATGAGTTTATAATAAGTTTGGATTTCAAAAGTGATAGAAATGAGTCATGATTCATGGACCTTAAACTCTAGATAGTGCCATTTTAACACTTCACTAAACCATAGAGCAAAACAACTCATTACATTACATTTTAAAGCTAAGATTACATTTATTATATATATATAAATCTAACACTTGTAAAAATTTGTTTTGACAGAACACATGACTTCTAAATATTAGATATATGGCCATTTAAACTCTAGAAACAAAAAAAAAAAAAGTTAAAAATGAGCTTTTCAATATGCAAACAAATATCATTTTTTGAACCACCATTTTTTTTTTTTTTTTGGCATTTACCATTAATGAAATCACGAAACTAAAGCATGAATAGTTTTTTTTCTTTCAAAATAAACAATTTTATTTTATTTAAAAAAGTAATAAATATCATATTTTTTTCTGTCTTTTAATTCCTATAGTTCAGAAAAATTATTTCTTTTACTTTTTTTTTATACAACTTCCTATTAGTCTTAACATTTTTTAATATATGTGAAGTAGTAAAATTTGTCACAAAAATGTCATCTTTTTTTTTATAATAAATTAATGACTAAATAAAGTTATTTATTTAAAAATTATAATGATTATATATAATTTAAAATCAAGTTCAATTTTTAAACATATTCAATTATTATATTAAAGTTATATATATTGTATTTTATAACATGTATACAATATTTTGCAAATTAAGAGTGCAAAGTTTTGAATTAGAATATCTGATTGTACTTATAGCTTATAGTTAAATTATACCTTATGTATGCTGTATTTCAGGGAATAATCATTAAAATTACTTATCTATAGTTTTTAATAGTCTTATATTCTATCATTTTTACACATTTATCTTGAAAAATGATGGATTAAGCATTCATTGTATATTATATGTTATTCCTAATTTTGATATCTTAAGATGCAGTCCTTTTTATGAAGTTTTAACACAATGCCTGAGCATAGCTTTCCAATATATTCTATACTCATTCATATTTTCACAATGAAAGTTATTGATATTTTTATTTCTTTATGATGAAATATTTTTACTATAAAAGGGTCCATTTCTCCTGAAAGACTATGTTAGAGTTGAGAAGATCTGATATGGTTCATCTACTTCATTTTCACTATGCATTCCTATATTTTCAGTGAGATCATATCCAACAATCTAAAGATTCTGATTATTACTATGATTCTGCCATGATGGCAAAATACTTTAATAAGTAGCACAAGTTTCATCTCAATAAAATAAATTTGGTTGGATAAAGGCTTTGAAAAGAGTATCTAATTGAATTACTCTATCTTAGTGTGTTGGAAATATTCTCTTCTGTAAATTGTTAAATGCAGCATCAGCACACTGGAATCTATACTGAACATCAAACTCTAAATCCATCCTTCTATCTAAAAAATTAACAAAAGTGTTCCATATTAAAACAGGCAAAACTCACTATACGTATTGCCACACACAGCAAGCTAGAGTAATCAATGGATGCCAGAAGGTCATGTGGTGTTCCATATTCTTAAACAGAAAATTATTCAAGCTAAAAATTGTTGAAGATTTTTCCTCTTCCAGTGGCTGTCAAAAACATTTGAATTTTTCTTTAAATCAATCCATTTATAAGTTGCTTTTAAAACATTAAGAATATTCTACAGATCATCTTGCATATTGACAAGAATATTATATTCATTAATAATAGTGATAATCTAAAAACAAAAAGATAAAATTCTTATTTTGTTTTTTATTCAATTGAAAATATGATGTTTTATGGTGGATATGTAACATAAATCATGATACCTACTTTATAAAATTATCTCCAACCTATCACAAAGACTATTGATATAAAAATAACAAGTCGAAGCTAGTGCATATCCTTGTTTAACATTGGTTTTCATTTCAAATGCCTGCAGTTTTCCACCTATCAATAATAATGTTTTTTCTCTTGGCATCATAAAGCAGCTGTAGAATATGAATAAATTTCCAATATTAACCAAATCAATAAAAGTTAAGTGTAAATCATATCTTTATTTGTAATATTTTTCCTGCACTCACTTTGCAACAAAACAAATCATTAGTACTGATTTTCTAAAATTTCATTGTCTCTCTGATAGAATATTTTAAAATAAGTCATTAAAAACACTTTTGTTATACTGAATGCCAATGATATTCCATGATTATTACCAGGGTCTTTTTATCACATTTATTTTCATTAAGTATAACAACAACAACAAAAGCTTCCTTAAAATTAAGTGTCACATCTTCATTTGTTTATTAATTAAAAAATGTAATAGTTTTGGAGCTAAAATATTACTAGCATATCCTGCTGGGACCAATAGCCATTACTTTTTAAGATTACAAAAAACTGTTTTAATATTAATATAAACAAATAATACTAACATTCTATGCACTAAATAAAATCCAAATAAGATATTTATTATTCCAAATTCTTAAAAATAGTTACTAATTTTGACTGTCCAACAATTTTCTTCAGAGCTGTAACTTTCACAATATACATGAAGGATCACATGCTCACATTTCCTATACTAGCACATTAATTGTTGATAAACAGAGCAAAACTCTCCATACAGTATTGCCACCTGTGCTAAACAGAGTAATCAATGGATGCCAGAAGGCTTGTGCATAAAATCCCTATCCAATGCCTACTCATCCAATATCCCCAGACTAGTTTCTGGCTTGTGGCCTTCGTCAGTGAGGAGCTTTGGATCTGAGAGCACTGCATCTAGATCTTAGTATCTAATGCAACCCTCTAGCAACCACCTTTTATCTCCACTTAACTACAAAACTATGAGAATGAAATTGAAAACACAAAAAATATTTTCAATCTAAGCTCAATAGCTTATATAGTCATATGGGTCTGAACTCAGTTCAGCACCCATACATTTTGGTGTCTTTGGCTCTTTTACAACCATAGCCACCACTATCCTATTAACTGAGTTCAGACCCATATGACTATATAAGCTATTGAGCTTAGATTGAAAATATTTTTTGTGTTTTCAATTTCATTCTCATAGTTTTGTAGTTAAGTGGAGATAAAAGGTGGTTGCTAGAGGGTTGCATTAGATCCTAAGATCTAGATGCAGTGCTCTCAGATCCAAAGCTCCTCACTGACGAAGGCCACAAGCCAGAAACTAGTCTGGGGATATTGGATGAGTAGGCATTGGATAGGAATTTTATGCACAAGCCTTCTGGCATCCATTGATTACTCTGTTTAGCACAAGTGGCAATACTGTATGGAGAGTTTTGCTCTGTTTATCAACAATTAATGTGCTAGTATAGGAAATGTGATCATGTGATGCTTAATGGTTTAACACCAATACTGCCTAATAGGATAGTGGTGGCTATGGTTGTAAAAGAGCCAAAGACACCAAAATGTATGGGTGCTGAACTGAGTTCAGACCCATATGACTATATAAGCTATTGAGCTTAGATTGAAAATATTTTTTGTGTTTTCAATTTCATTCTCATAGTTTTGTAGTTAAGTGGAGATAAAAGGTGGTTGCTAGAGGATTGCATTAGATCCTAAGATCTAGATGCAGTGCTCTCAGATCCAAAGCTCCTCACTGACGAAGGCCACAAGCCAGAAACTAGTCTGGGGATATTGGATGAGTAGGCATTGGATAGGGATTTTATGCACAAGCCTTCTGGCATCCATTGATTACTCTGTTTAGCACAGGTGGCAATACTATATGGAGAGTTTTGCTCTGTTTATACATGAAGGACTTTATCATAACAAAATTAAACATACAAAAGAAAATATTTACACATATTAAAAACTATAAAAAATTAAATAATTTTAATTCAAACTTGATATTTAGTAATAATTCTTGATCTTATCCAAGTTGAATATCTCAACCCAAATCTACAAGAATCAATAGGATGAATATATCATTAAAAGCAATCAGTCTGAATTTTTTACTATTATTCAAAAAATGGCCATCTGTTCAAAATATGATAATCATATTTAAATAAATTGTGCAATTTTATTTTTACAGGCCATATGATGTTATTTTCAATGCCTCAGAAAAAAAAAATCTACAGCAACCACAATAATAAAGTGACTATATTTTTTTCAGTTTTAATACAAAAATATTTTTTTAAGTCTTTTTGCTAGTTATTGAACTTCTGTCTTTAAATTCATATATTTTTTATAAAGCACCAAAATTTTATTGTGCAGCCAAAAAGAGAATGACATATTTCCTTTCAATTAATTAATGATACAACCATTGGCAGAAATATCCAATCAGAAAATTTCTTCTTAGTGACCCAATAACAAAATTAATTGCATCCACAAGATACATAAATTATGAAAAATTACAATTTTAATATTTATTAAGCTATTGAATTTTAACATATAACAATAACTTGCAAAGAATATACAGCAGATTCTCAATCTATATGCTTGAAATAAGACTTATTTTTTAATGTTACTATAATTATTTTAACCTTGAAGTATTTTAATTATGATTTATTCAGCAATCTGTAAACATAATTGCTTATATAATATTGACTAACTTGAAGATACTTAAGTTCCTTTATATCAATTTTCCTGTCTAAATAAAATGTATGAGATGGTCAATTCTTATGTTGTGCATTTGAATTTATAGAATCAATACTATTATTTCCAATAATTTTGAGGTCACCCCTATTTGATATTAAATTAATTTTATATATTTATAAAGGAAGTTTTGGTCAATTCTGAGCTTTAATCATGTATCTATGACTAATGAAATAAAAATGTTGAAGCAGGAGCTTTAAGAATGTAGTAGAAATATATAGTGCATATTTAAATTATATTTATTTAAGAACTTTAGAAATATTTGTTTAAATTTATCAATTATTACACCCTAAGCTAGCCATTCAATTATTAATAAGCAAATGGTTACATGGCTACTAAAGAACCACACCAATTTTGACACCGAGATAAGCTTTAAAATCTGCTCATTAAAGTTTATTAATATTTATTTAAAATGGTTTATAGAAAATGATATATATTAAAAATATTTATTAAAAAATAATGTCGTAAATAAAAAAATTATAGAATTAAAAAAAAAATACAGAAAAATGAAAACAGAATAAATTAAAATATAATAAAAAAATCATAATACATGAAATCATTTTCAGGCTTTTTTTGCAGAAAATAGCATCTTGATAATATCTCTATAATTTATTGTTTCAGATATTATCTTTATTATACAAATTATTGCTAGATCACTTCATTAATCTTGAGTGATGTTGATTGCAAATCTTTATTAAAAAAATTTCAGTGTATAATTCTGTTAATGTATACTTGCTTCATTAAAGAATCCAGGAACATTTTTTTAAGTGAACACAAAATTTGTATAGAGGATTGATAAAAAAGCAGAGAGTTTTCTCTACATTAAAAACATCCCTACATTTTTAAAATTCTTATTTAGGTATTTTACCGACTAATTTAATAAAAATTATTTTGTTAACATACTCCTCATTTTAGCAGCTATTTCAATCTGCCTCACTTATAAGACTAGTCCTGTAGCTATAAGATAAAGAGAGAGAAATATAAAAATATTACTAACAATTGGTGAATAATATCTTCTCTCTAATTTTTGCATATGGGAGTATGCTGACAGTTTTGCTCTATAATAAACTATTTAAAGGTTTTATTTTTTTACACGCATAAAACATAGTAAAGGGCAGAAATGAAGCTAAATAATCAATTCAATTATTTACAAAAATCTAATTAATAAAAAACGCAGTCTTCCAAACTGTTATATATTTAAAACAATTGTTACTGATATTCAGACATGTATTTATGGTTGTGTGTGATTATATAAACCTATAGTTAGATCTCGTAAGGTTAAACCCTTTTCCCATCTTCACGTTATAAATCACACTGTTTATCTTTACGTCTTTAATGTATAATCTTTTAAATCTTACATTCCTCCTATCATTACTTTAGTTTAATAAATTAGTGCTTTCACTTGATCAGCTGATCAAAACACTTATTCTGAAATCTGGAAACCATATTCCCTAAACTGACATCACTGTCTTAAGAAGCGACAGTATCAAATTCAACTGATAACTCTATCTGCTAACAGAATCTCTAATATAGCTTTTAAAACTAAACATTACAGAAACAAGCATTTTTATTGTAACAGAAAACAATACAAAAGGCTTTTAAAATTCAAAGTAAACTATAAATAAAGCAAAACAAAATATTAATTTTACTCATAATATCCCCTCCCCTTCCAAATATAAAAATATTTGATATTCTTCATAAAGTAGAAATAATTTTAATTTAAATATTTAAAGCTGTAATAAATATCTCGTAATACGCTAACATTATAAGCTCTCACATTCGAAAAAAATGATCAAACAAAATATCTCAAATTCCTTATTTTAAAAGCTTCAGTTTTATCTCTAATTATAATGCCTAGAAATACAAGATATATTTATTACCACTATAAGTACATTGTCATCTTGTTTGAGAATATTGACTACCATTTCTGAAGAATAAAGTTATACTCATTCTTTTATTGTTTAGTATATGACAATTAAGCCAATAATCATCACATGACCACCATTTCTTATGCTTGCTATTAACTATTATTCAAACAGGCAAAACTCTCTATACGTATTGCCACTCAGTGCAAGCCAGAGTAATCAATGGATGCCAGAAGGCTTGTGCATAAAATCACCATCTAGTGCATATTCATCCAATATCTCCAGATTAGTTTCTGGCTTGTGGCCTTCATCATTGAGGAGCCTTGGATCTGAGAGCACTGCACCTAGATCTTAGGACCTAATGCAACCCTCCAGCAAATACCTTTTATCTCTATTTAACTACAAAACTATGAGACTTAAATTGAAAACACTATAATATTTTCAATCCAAACTCATCAGCTTATATCACAAGCCAGAAACTACTCTGATGATATTGGATGTGTAGGCACTAGATGGAGATTTTATGCACAAGCCTTACTGGCATCTATTGATTACTCTGGCTTGCATTGAGTGGCAATACGTATAGAGAGTTTTGCCTGTTTGAATAATAGTTAATAGCAAGCATAAGAAATGGTGATCATGTGATGTTTATTGGCTTAAAACCAATTCTGCCTAATAGGATAGTGGTGGCTATGGTTATTAAAGAACCAAAGACACCAAAATGTATAGGTACTGAACTGAGTTCAGACCTATATGACTATATAAGCTGATGAGCTTGAATTGAAAATATTATAGTGTTTTCAATTTAAGTCTCATAGTTTTGTAGTTGAGATAAAAGGTGGGTGCTGGAAGGTTGCATTAGATCCTAAGATCTAGGTGCAGTGCTCTCAGATCCAAGGCTCCTCACTGATGAAGGCCACAAGACAAAAACTAGTCTGGGGATATTGGATGAGCAGGCACTAGATGGGAATTTTATGCACAAGCCTTCTGGCATCCATTGATTACTCTGGCTTGCACTGAGTGGCAATATGTATAGAGAGTTTTGCCTGTTTGAATATATGCCATTATTAGTAGTCTTAATTCACTAATTAATTAGTATGTGCAGTGTTCAAGGGCAAGCAAAGTATACATATGTAAGTTGTACAATTATAAATGTATAATGACAATGTAGAATAAAAATGATAAGTTGTACAATAATAAATGTATAATGAAAATGTAGAATAAAAATAATAACTTTGTACTGTAATTATGTATAACAATAGTACGTAAACAATTATATGAATAACTGTAATCATAGAATGTAACAATATAACGATTGTTAAATAACAATGTTATTAATCATAGTGGTGAGGAATGTAATAAATACTATATGTATGTGAAAACACTATATATGGTAAGATATCTAAAATACTCCAGAAGTCTTGAGGTATATATAAACCACCAGAGCCTAATTTATTTGTTCTGAGTAATTAATGTACATCAGAGACTCCTGCCTCTGTAAATCAAAAAGCAGGATTAGGGTTATTATGTGCAAGTCACCACGACCTTTTATTATTTTATTATGCCTTATAGACAATGTATGTAAAATTAATCGTATTTATTTAAATTAAACTATAAGCTTATCATCTCAATTCTACCTTTGTCAATTTTTTACTTGCTGGTCATAGGACACAGCAGTATGCTATATAATTTTAAGGTTAACTAAATAATTAACTTCTTTTTTTAAAATCTCCCATTAATTCTAATATATAAAAATTTATCGATATACTTATTATTACTTGTTTTCTTTAGAAACTGTTTATTGTATAAATCATTTTCAAGATGTATTTCCAGTTATTTCTATGAATAGATTTATTAATTACATATAGATTTATAAAATTATAAATAAATAATAATAATAATTTCCTAAATATCTACAATTCCCATTTATATTTACAAAGATGAGCTTCACAATTAATTACTATAGATCAAATTAACAACAACAATTATTCAATCCTACCTCTTTTTTTTTTTTTTTTACATTCATTTTATCTTTTTACATTTACCACTGTTATAATTAAATGAAGGGAAACAAGGAATATAAATTTATAAGATTGAATTATTTTTTCTACTTTTACTACTGTTGATGTAATTAATTATGGAGTCCACTTTTGGAAACATAAATTATAAAAAATATGCAGATTTGTAAATATTTAGGAAATTTTTATTACACACTTATAATTTTATAAATCTATATATAATTTATAAATTATCAAAAAATAATCAAGTTTTGAGAAACTACAAATAATAGATCTGCGTTTGATCCATGGACCTAAGACCACTGTATCAAAACATGCTGGGCTAAATTTACATATATGACTTTTGAAAAGACTTCAGAATATGGTTGAAACATTAGCAGAATTATGGGATGATACACCTATTGCATAGTTCATGGATGACTCATGGTAATCATACCTCACTTAGGCTGCCAAATGTAGCAGAAACAGAATGCACAGATGACTCATAAAGAAATATATAAATTATTCTGTAAAAAAGGGATATTGGAATTAAAATATGATATGTATAAGACTGTTTTCTTTTTAAGTCATTTGATAAGATACACTTCCGAAGCAGTTAAATTATATGGAATCATAAATAATAATAATTTATAGACATTTATTTAAGTGACATTAGCTAGAGTTGCTTATGCTTAAACAGAAAATACATAATCCTCCAATTATACACTTTGGAAAAGCTAAATTATTAAACCATCTCTCTATCAGTTATCCTTAAGATAATGCAATGAGGATATCTGACATTTATGATGGATGATACCACCAAGCACCATCTCTAATATAGATTACACAACTATAATTACCAATAATTAATTTGTGTAATTTGAATTGCTTTTTCCCTTAATACTAACTTTATATCTAATAAACGTATTATCATATGCCAACTTGAAATTCAAAATTTAATATCTGATTATCACACACTCATTGCATAATATTATATAACTTCAATAGTGTATAGAATTGAGAATTAAAAAAAAAAAACTGAAAGCTTTAACTATTAACAAATGATTTAAAAAATTAAATTTTGAACATGGTACAGAATGAATATTTTATATCAAGTAATTAATAATCTTATTGTTCATTTCAATTTTAAGATAATAATTTTTAAATTGTATTTTCATTTCTACTATGACAGACAACAGTCTAAAATATACATTAGACTTTTTATGTGTGGTAAAAAAAAACAGTCTACATTGACATAACATTTGTAAATGTATATAAGTAAATAATGAAGCAGATTAGGCATAAAAATTTGAGCCTATAAAATACAAAAGCATATTTCCAAAAAAAGAAAACAAAACCATGAGACACTAAATGTTAAACAATGAAATATAGAAATTAATAAATAAATATTTTTGACATAATTAAAATTAGTAATAAAAATATATAAACTGGGTTAAACAAAAATATAAACATTCTCTTATTTTTAGAATTTGAATTCTAGTGAACTTTAGAAGTTTGCATACATTTTTTTTTTACTTTTGTAGATTAGTTTAAACTCATGTGTGCACTCTACATTATATTCTCTACCTAAGCACCATCTTTTAGTTGATAATTTCTTCTTACTCTGAGATTACTTCTCTTTGATAGTTAAACTTTTATTACACTTTCATCATTTTATATAGAAATTTGGCAGATAGGGCTAACAACTAGAGAAAATACTTAAAAAAATTCAGCAGGCTACATCTCATAAGGATTGGCTATAATTAGAACAATTGAAGAATGATCATCTTCTTTGATGGACACTTAAATTTTTGGATAGAATTTTTCTTATCACTAAGTTTATTTCTGAAAACAGCTTGCATGAATTTAGCATGCAACTACTAAATGGTGAAATATTACATCTTTCCAATGTTTGCAACCATATATTAAACAGTTTCTCAACTTATAATCTAATTAAAACTAAATATTAAATCATTATTTCATAATCTCACAGTGTTTTATCATTTACAATTTTAGTAATTAACTATGTATATATGCACTGAATAACTAATATATGTTTTTTTTTTTGTTTATAATAAACAAACTTTATTGTCTATTTCATATTTGTTGTCTAAATTGTTTATTGGATTAGCCAAATTCCTATGCAACTTACTCCAATTTTAGTCAATATTAAAACTATAAGAACTTAAGTTTGATATCAAAACCATTTCAATTTTTTAAACATAAATTTTTCATTTCATGGAATTATCTTTAAAAATAAAAAATATTATATTTCAATTTTTTATCTTCATATTTAAAATTATGAACTCTAGATATATTTTATCTTTTATTATACTAAATTTTTTAACTTTTATAGGACATATTTGAGATCAATAAAACAACTTTATATACATTGTTATTCAATTTTCTTTTTCCCTAAATAAATAACTATAATGTTCTTGAGCGTTTTTCCATTAACACTTCTAAACTGTGAATTGCAAGTTTTATCAACTCAAACATGTACTTTGATAGATTTTATAATAACAAAGTGCTACATTACTTTGTAACAGCCTAAATTTCAATAATTGACTCAAGTCATGTATGATAAACAATAATAATGTATTATATATGAATACGAAGCAATTTAGTTCATAGAATAAATAAGATTTGTAAAGCATATAATGATAATAAGTATATTCTTAAGGAGTTTTTCATCTCTTGAAATTATAAAACATATTCATAAATTTATCTAAACAATTTTAATACAAAATAAAAATTACATAACAAATTGTAAAAATACTAGATAGGTTTCATCTTAATGGGAAACCCAATTTATTCTGAATACATAATAGTTGCAGTATGATGTGTATCCCCTGATTACTGACTTTAATTTTTTCTTTTAATGGCCACAAATCTGAAGAAAAAAGCACTATGTATTGCATAAATTTTTGAAGCAAAATATGAATGTTGGTTTTTGCAATTGCTTACAATAAATTTAATGACCACCATTGATATCTTGGAAACATATTGGTGTGGCATTTTCTGAAAGTGATACAGTCATGTGCAGTGCATGTAGAAAAATGAATATTATTTGAGTATGTTATCATGCTCCATCTGTTGAGTTCTTTTGAAAACTTACGATTCCTGAACAGTTCTCATCTGAAGGAAATAAAACATATCTCATCTTGGTCAAATAATTAGAAATGTTGTGTTTAATCTGTCATATAGGATTATATTAATATATTAAATGACTAAATTTTCTGATAAGCTAAAAACTTTGAAATTGGTATAAATATTATACATATAAAATACTCACTAGCGAGAGTTTCAAAAAAATATTTAAAAAATTGTAAATCTGAATTTATAAATATCATGTATGTGACAGCTTTTCCAAAGTACATGCACAATTGTAAATCATTTCTCAATCTGCCATTATCTCAGGTGTACTCTTATCATGTACTCCATAAGTTATGTGATCTCTCTCTTGATTTATTAGTTTTATTTGTTAGAGCCACATTATTTTATTTTTTTGTTTATTATTTGATGTAGCAGCATGTATATGTGTTAAACATATATATTATATAAAATTTAATTATTACCCATAATTTCAGAAATCCATGAATAGATTTTCTTTTTTTCTCAGAATGATTAAAAGAAAGAAAAATTCCACACATATGTACATCTAACTATCTATCTATCTTTGAGAATCTTGCACTCAAATTGACACAAGATCAAGGTTATATCAAAAATAAACATGATTAACAATAGCATCAAAAGATCCAAATAATTCCATATTTTTCTGATATATGTAAGATAGACTCTTTGATTAAAGTAAATATTTATTAACTAGGTAAAAATACTATAACTAATTAAAAACAATCAATCATCATCAGTGTTGGTTTGCTGATTTCTTATTGTATTTTATTTTAACATAATTTTACAGCATAAATTCTAATGATTCCCACCATCATTTTAACAAGTAAATGGTTCTATTCCATGATAAATAACAAATAGATTGTTTGAAAAATAGATTTTTTGAGATAAATAATGTTTGCTTCTGGGTTTTAGATAAAAAGAAAATAATACAAATTAAATGATTAGGGTCTGCCAAGTTAAATTGAGACCATGAATTGGACAGGTGATTGCTGGTGCACAGATTGTGTAAAAAATATATTAGTATCATGATGCAGCCTTCTGGTAGGGAAAAATATATATTACTTCCAAATCTGTCATTGTGCTAGTCTGTGTGGGGAAAAAATATCCAAGCAACATTCCAATTCTTCCACCCACTTTGCATTATGACTTCACTTATTTCTTTAAATGCTACTGCAATACATTGCAACATATCAATATTGGTTATTTGATCATTGTAAATAATCACAAAACCCATGCACCTTATTTATATTATAATAATCCATTCAACATATTGTGTCTTTTCCTGAAAATCATGATGAATAGCAAGAAAGTCAGTACTCATGATTGCACATCATATAGTGACATCATTTCTTTTTTTGAATTTTTCAATTTTATTTTCTCTTTCTAACTGTTTTGGCCAAACCTTCAACCTTCACAAGATATCTGTAAACATTTTATAACTAATGATGCCCCACATGGATTGATATAGTGGTAAAATGACAGATTATGGAACTCATAGTCTATGAATTGCACCCAATTCTGTTGCTACTAACACTTGAACTTCTTAAGAATGCCAAGAAATTTGATTATTTAATATTTGTTAGATAAAGAAAGAGAAGAGATATTATTATATGAAATTGAATAACAAAGATAGTGAAGATAGTGGCTATGCATCACATTTAAAATTGTCAACAAAGTTCTAGAAAGTAGTTTGAAACTGCTTTCTTTTACGTATTGTGGAATGATGATATATTATTGATACAACTGTGATCAATCCCTCATCTTGACACTGCCCAGTATTAACATTGGGAAAAAAATTTCAAGATAAAACAAACAAAAGAAATAGAACAATGAAATACTAAAATGAGAAGATAAATAATAAAGGAAAAAATAAAATATACTCTTTATGAAGGTAAGAATAGAAGACAGAAAACTGAAACTCAATACAGATTGTAATATATGATGAGAGGCATAGCAATAGGAAAAAAAGATGTCACAGAGAGAAAACATCTCATGAAGTAAAAATACTACAATAGCATTAATATCCATTTTCCCCCTGCATTATGAATATATTGCTAAAGTATGCAAAATGAAACACATTAATAAAATGTAAATTCTTCACTTTTAATCATTTTGTTGCCATATACACTGAGCAGTGGACCCAAATGTGAAATGTTTCTGATTCATTTTCAATTCAATAATAATAAAAAAAATTTAACTTTGAATTAAACTCATTCTCCAAACCATTAACCATATATATATGTAATCATTTTTTTTTTTTAAAAGTCATTTGTCAATTTATTTAAAAAATAAATGCACTACTGAAAACTTCACTGTAAAAAATAAATAGTAAGTGAATTTCAGTTGTAATAAATTTTCATTATATAAATATTTGGATAATTGAGTTAGAAATTTCAAATACCTCTTCAAATATAGAATTAATTCACTCATTAGCAATCATCATAAGTGTTTATAGTTTTTCTAAGTCTGCAAATAAATAAATAACTCAGAAAGGCAAAGAATAACAAATTAGGTTTATAATGACTGTACAAATCATTTCTTGAAATACTTTGGCAGGGTAACTCAGTTAGTTAGAGCATTACCTTAAAATTCAATACTCAAGAATCTAAGGGTCTAGGTTTCATTCCCATGCTGGAACTGTCACTAGACAGGCCAACAACACATGAAGAAGGGGGGAGAATAATACCTATCAAAATGTTGTGCATATACTAATCTGTTTGATGTGCTATTACTAACAGTTGAACGTGTTTGGAATATTTAAATAAAGTTATTTTTTTCCAAAGACATTCAATATTCATATTATATGATGGAAATTGTCCAAACAATAAATACAACACATTTCACATGTCTCATTGACTTTCTCATAATACTATCTCTAAATTTCTGTAGGAAACCTTATTTTTTAAAAGATTTCAACAGTTTATCTAATTGCAGCTCTTCATTATATTATATTATCTGCCATATTTCTCTCAATTCAAAGTGAATGGGTTTTTGCTCAGGGTTTTATAAAAAATTCAAATACTGGAAATAAGAAAGCTGAACTACTTATCCGTAGATTTTGAGTTCCTGAGTATGCCACACTACCATTATATCAAACTACACAGGGGCATTCTCCTAGTGAATGCAATCAATAATGCACCATTTTAAAATGTCTTTGAAATATTCTATATAATTTGATAAAGATTTCCATTGAAGAGACAGAATTATCAAAATAAATCAATAATCATATATGGCTTAATAAATCTAAGTATTGGTTTTCAAAGTCACTTGGTAATGGTAACACTTTTATAAAAAAATATTTTTTAAAGATTTATTTAAAAAGTTGAATTAGATGTGGACTTTTATATATGTATATCTTTAAAAGTATGTTTACATACTTAAAGAACAAATTACACTGTCATAAAACAGATAAGGTATATTAATGATTTATAATATTTAAAGAAATCTTAAAAATCTAATATAAAAGTTCAAAGACCATCTGATAGATTTTTAAGACAGTCATTGACCATAACAAACTGTCAAATCCTTAATACTAGATGACAAATGTGACTTAGGCTAGACCAGAAAAGACTAGTGGAAAAAAATTCCAAGCAGTAAAAATAAATCCTTGCTTGTGTAGAGGAAGATATTTATTTATTGCTTCAATTATTGTGTCTCTGAACAGCCACATACAATAACTTATTCACATTTTATCTTTACAAAAGATATTTTTTTAAAAAAAGAATATATGGTGAATTCATAATTACCAACACACTATGAGTATTTATATATAATAGATGATCAAATAGTAATATCACATTATCTAAACAAAAATGTACCCCTTCTGCACATCTGTAGGAAGATTCAAAAATAGTATGGGCAGACAAAATATTGGAGCCATATTAACAATTTTTACACGGTTTTTCTTACAGCTATGAAAAAGGTGGAGAACATACCTCAGTGAAAGAGGATTCAAAATGGCAAGCAAAAAGTTTCCAAAATTTAGAGTGCATGATAATATGAAGCAGTAAGATAAATTATAGGTATAAACAAAAATAGTCAATCTAGTTAAGTTGCTTTTTTGTATATATAAAAAAGCAACAAATGTATTTCTTGATTTATAAAACATACATTTTGTGTAGAGAACAAATTAGAAATATTTTTAGAGATGGATATGATTAATAAAGTGCAAATTCTTTAGCAGAGCAAGTTAGTAAGAGTTTGTAAAATAATTGCATACTTGTTGATTAAAAGTAATAGGTTTCAGCACTTGAAATGATATACTGAGCTTCAATTCAAAAACCTTCAGTCTATATTATTCTACTACTGTCTAAACCAGGCAGAACATAAATCATAATAACAATCATATTGTTAATTACTCAGGAAGGGTCAACTCAAATGGTAAATTGAACAATTTCAGTTTAAATATGCATTTATATCTTACATCTGTAGTGTGATAAAACATCAAAAGTTACCAAAATTATTTTTTAAAAAAGCATTTTTATGATATGACTGACAAAATAAGTTAAAGAGCATATTAAAGGACATAAAGAAAAATGTACATACAAAAAAGATACAAACCTTACTGAATCATCAAAGGAAAAAAAAAGAAAGGAAAAAACCAGACATTGTGGGTGTTAAATTTAGTGATGTGTTTCAGATTTTACAGAATTTAAAGAATATAATCATGGAATGCAATACCATTAAAGTTACATGTATAATTATCAGAGTTAACAATCCTTTGATAACACTTTGAAGAATTAAAACGAATAGACAACATATTCCTATCCCAATTACTTGTCAAAAATATCTCAATACAAGGAAAAGATAAAACTCCTCAACTTTATCTGCTTTAAAAGTTAAAGTGGGTTCTCCAAAGAGAAAGATTTGTCCTAACTAAATCTTTCTATGTTCTATGATTATCTGAAAGATGTGACTCTTCTGACATCTCTCTGAAGATCTAATTTCACATTATAAGATAATGCCTACATTTATTTCATTTTTTCTTTTTATGTAGCCACTATACATATTTTTTTTGCCTTTCATCATCATCATCATTAATTTTTATCACAAAAAAATAAAAAAGCATAATAGTTTTATTATTTGTTTAAGATAACAACAGAAGAAATTGGGTGAACAAATTCATAAATATGACGCAGTATGGTACATGCAAATAAAAATATTATAAAAAATCATTCATTCCTTCTTTAGCAAGTGAATAACCTGTTGAGTGCTGCCTTTGCATCTTATAAAATTAACTCTCTCTGTCTTACAGAATGCTGTATATGTTTATTTTATTTCTGACTATAGTAATATGTCCCAATCAAAATCAATTAATGACACATCGAAATGGCACATTATGGAAAAGTATTCAAAGTGATGAAATTAATAAAAACTAAACTTAAATATATAATAGAATAAAATTTTTATAAAAATTAATTTTTAAAAGAAGTGAAAGAAGAATTTTTATATTTATTAATGGATGGTCATTTTGAAAAGATTTTTTATTAATTTATTAATGAAAATTATATACTTTTAATAACATGAGCTAAAATTACAATCATCAAAGATAATATGATGCTACATGAAAAGTCATAATGCAAATTATGAGAAAACATATTGACAAAAAGTAGTCAAGTAATCAAATGGTTTGCCACTTGGAAGGACATAAGACATTCAAAGTGACAGAACTGAGTTGTGGGTCCTTAACTCTTGGAATATGTCACTTTGATATTGCACTGAACCAAGCAGTCAAACTTAATAGATCAAATTATAGTAAAATTTATTTCCATAAATTAATTGCTGGCAAAACAACCAAACTTATGTAGATTAAAAAAAGATAGAGAAACTATCTCCTATTAAAATAATCAAGAGAAGATCTTTGAGAAGATAATCTAGTTTATTGGGATTGTAAATTCAGTACACATTAAAGAGTATCTATTCAACACTGATGAAAAAGATATATTGTGCTATTTAGCACAATGGTAAAGTAGCAAAGAGATTCTAAGCTGAGAAAAAAAAAAATGCTGTTTGATTAAGTGAAAGCATGATGTGTTTATCAAATGTTAAAAAAAAACAACAAGATTTTAAATACACCTATTGATTCAAAGTTACAAATACCTTCTATATATTCTTGGAGAAAATATAAGCCTTTTTTACTCGGAATTAATTTTTGGTATGATTATTGAAGCAGTCAATCTTAGCTTAAGATTGTGCTTCATGTTTCTACCTACTAACCTGTGTTTAAATCCCTATTTCCCATCCCGCTCCTTTTGTCGTATATATATTTTTATGTATATATTTGAGATGCGCGCCTAAATTATAAAATGTAATGTTTCAATAACATGTTTTAAAATTATTATTAATTCTTTTTATTAATTATTAGTTCTTTTTTATTAAAGTATTATAGATGCGGCTCAAATATATACATAGGAGCAAAACTTACTAACAAAATATTGATGTTTTTAAATATTTATTATATGTCATTTTTAGCTTTTTCTTTTTAAATTGCTTGTTTTTCTATTAAACTATATATTTTTTATAAAATCCAATATGGAAGATGTGACTGTTGTTAATTGTCCAAAAATAATTAAAGGGAGATATTTTTTAATTGAAGTTTTACTTAAAATAAATGGGATTAAGTAGATTAAAGATTTTCTTTTGTTGAAAACATGTTGTCAAATCTATTTCTAATCTGGAAATAGATTTGAATTTATTTTGGACGTTATCTAACAATTGCATCTTTCAAAAACAACTGATAAAAGAAAAAGTATAAAATGACTGAATTTTGGAGAACAGATTAAGTTTTAGCTACTCTAGTGAAAATGATTGTTAACATCGTGGTGAAACTTAAAATGATGTAGCAGTAAATCCACCACTCTTCAGCGGCCCTATGGGTCATCATCTGCCGCTACTCTAATATCCTGCTGCCCTGAAATGAAGAAAGGTCTAAAAAGAACTTTAGAATACTAATAGAAGTTTTCTGCCACCAAAGTACTTGCATTTCAATTGCCGTGCACGTGCCGTACTAAATTGGACTCTTAAAATTGCAAGGTAACTTCCAAACAGCCACCATTGAAACTAAATCTAGCTTGATTAATTAATCTCGAATTCTACTAATTAAGATTTCTCATGTATTATTTAACTTTGCCTTTTTATATATATCTGTGAATGTAATTTTGCTCTCAAATGATTTCTTTATATCTAATCCTATCTCATATCCTTTTAACCTTTCTTAACTTTGGCATGGTCATTTATTTATAGATATTTATTACTTTATTTTATATATATGCTTTTTTTTTTTTTATTAATTTGCTAATCTCAAACAAACTGGCAATTTTTAATTTATAAAAATCTTTTCTGTTATTTTTTAAGTAAACCTCATGAAGCAAGTTATTAACATCCATTTAAAACAATGCATTATTAATTAATATACTCGCCAGATTGTTTTTGAATCAACATTTTATTTAAGATAAAAATGTATTTGTTTAACTCTGGGTTTTCTACCTGGAAAATCCAGAACTCAAGCTAATTAACGCTCTGAAACATTTATTTTATAATTATTTATTAAATTCTGAAAGGGTGACTTATAATTTGTTTTCTATATAACTGCTAATCTTACTTCATTTTTCATACTCTTAAAATTTCAAATCTTGTATTTAAATATTTCCGTTATTGTAAAATCAATGAAGATGGGATTGTTTTATTTTAAATAGCAGAAAAAGGGATGGGGGAAAATCTTAATGTTTCTGTTACTAAATCAAATCTTAATGTGTATTTTATTAATTTGAAATCTAAATCTTAATGTTTCTTTTACTAGGTAAAATCTTAACGTATATTTTATTAAATGAAATATTCTCTCTCTATATATATTATAATTGCATGGCGTATTATAGCATTCAAACAAGGGTCATTTATTTTTAAAGCAGTAAAACTTTTCAATGTCGTTAGTGACATTTATCATTCGTACTGCGTTCCTGACATATAGCCGATCTTCATGATTATATATATATATGTGCTTCTTAATCTGGGGGTTACGACAAGTTCGAACCCATAGATTTCTTCTTGTTCCATAGATAGTTGAGCTATCTGGAACCACATTTATTCCATATCAAATGCTTCTGGCGGTGATCCCGTAAGTTTGGCACACGCTATGCATATTCACTTCATATAGATAAAAGGCCTCTCGCGTTGGTTATACCAGCAAAAGTCTGGGCCACGCCATGCCTATCCACTTTTCTCTAAGCACTACCCAAGAAGGGGGTATGAGATTTTGTTTTTCATCCAGAAGCATGACCTTTTCCTCTTAGTTATTTTTTAGGCTATTATGTCAGCACCGCAAACTTCTTCGTATTTATTATTCCTTTTGCTTCATGACCCAGTAAATTAATGCTCTAATATTAAAATTAAGCTTTGCTTAAAGATATATATATATAAATGTCAATTACTTCTATTTTATTAATTAAGTTTATTTCAATCATATATAATCTCACCGTCGTAATTTATATATCTATATGCCTTGGGGAAAATAAAGCGTTCGTCTTACTATTGTTAAAATAATTTTTCATTAAATATTTTGTCATAGATTCAAATATAATCAAATGTTTTCAAATGTATTTTATTTATTTTCATGACCTCAATGGCATGAAAATAATTTATATCATATGTATAATGAATTTCAGAACGCTCCCCTAAATCATATGTTAGTCACCACGTTTCAGAACCGTAAATCAAAGCATTAATGGCAGTATTATGTAATTCTTTCTAATATCTGATTGGCATCTTAATATTGGACCCACCAAAGATGTGTGTTTATTTATAATATATCATTTAGCTAGTAAAGAGCATATGAGAAATAATAGCATGAATGACACTATGTAATCATCTACTGCTTGCTCATTCACGCACAAACTAATGTACTTAATTTATAAATGTATATAAATAATTTTTCATTATATTAAAATATATTATTGTCTAACTTATTTGAGTAGTTCGAATTCCTTTTTCCTCCACTTCCACATATTACAGCCATGCTTATATATCTTTTAGTTTAGTCATAGTAATAGATGTCTCATTGCCTTCTCAGCTTTGCTAGTCGGCCGGATTAAGATTAATTCTCATGTGCCATCACTATTATGTTATTCATTAGGTGTTTGATCTGGGGCTTAAAGAATGGGTTCGAATCCAGGTTGGTCCCTGACCTAAATCTTGGGCTTGACTGGGTTTGAAGTACATTTTGTGAGTTCCAGCTCATGTTAGATGGATAAACATGTTTTGACCGGCACATTATGAATATCTATCACATGACATTTCTCAAATATCATATAAGAAAGTAATTTCTAGCCAAAGATCAATGGCTGTACTATCAATTTAGTATTGAAATTGTTTAATGTTTTTTCATTCTTCTTCTTCCATTTTAAAGATTGTTTACTGTCAAATTAAAACGAACAAGTGAATACTTTGTTTGGATTGCTCCAACCTCCATCAAGGGGTTATATCCAAAGCTGATTTTCACATTCCAATATTCTCTTATTTTTCTCCTTCACTTTTTTTTGCATATCTTTATATAATCATATATATTATTTATAATACTTCACTCATATACACTTTAATGCAATTAATTTTCTTAAAAACTTCTTTATTTTCTTACAGTTTCAACTGTCCAGCAGTCTTCTTCAGAGCTACAAGATTTGAATAATACAAATACATAATTATCATTTCACATATATATGTATAAATCTTATATAAATCAAAAATATATATATCTCCATCATTTTACACACATATATAAAACACACACACATATATAACAACATATATTTTCTTCATATATATATACACATATAAATCTATATCACCCCTAGACATATATATATAATCCATATCTACATCTATATATATATATGCATATCCAATACCTAGACATACCTCTTTTAAACATACATCCATATACAGATATACATACACCTATAGACATATATACAATCTTCATATATCTTTACTAATACACATCCACATGTATATTCTGTCTACACATATATAAAATACAAAACATACCCAATTCACCATTTTTTAATTTTTTACCTTTTAAAACAATTCCATTTTTACTTATTTTTAAATCAACCTTTTAAATATTCTTCTTTTTAATATTATTTATAATATTTAATACTATTTTATTATTATTATTTTTATAATTATCTAATATATAACATCTTTTACTTTACTATCTTTGTATTTTATATATGTGTAGATAGAATATACATATGGATGTGTATTAGTAAAGATATATGAAGATTGTATATATGTCTATAGGTGTATGTATATCTGTATATGGATGTATGTTTAAAAGAGGTATGTCTAGGTATTGGATATGCATATATATAGAGATGTAGATATGGATTATATATATGTCTAGGGATGATATAGATTTATATGTGTATATATATATGAAGAAAATATATGTGTATATTTTGATATATATATGTATATATGTGTGTGTTTTATATATGTGTGTAAAATGATGGAAATATATATATTTTTGATTTATATAAGATTTATACATATATATGTGAAATGATAATTATGTATTTGTATTATTCAAATCTTGTAGCTCTGAAGAAGACTGCTGGACAGTCGAAATTGTAAGAAAATAAAGAAGTTTTTAAGAAAATTAATTGCATTAAAGTGTATATGAGTGAAGTATTATAAATAATATACATTCCAATATTATGAATGTTGCTATAATATATTCAATTATTAAACAAAAACAAGCAAGAATTTATAACATCGCAATATTATACATGATCTGGTCTTACATAACTAATACATAATTGTAAAAGTGGTCCTTAGATGACCATTGGTATAAGAATCTACACATTAAATAAGATGAGAGCCTCATTCTCACAATCACAATTTAAATCAGAGCATGTAAAACATGTTTCAAGTTACAATCAAGCATAGAATTTTTCTTTTAAATTGTCAGCTTACCCAACTCAGTTAATCATCCAATATTAGTAGGAAATATCTGAGGACTCCATTTCAACAACTTGGATTTGAATTCAGGGCTGGTAAAAATTGAAGTTTTTTTTTCCAAGTTTCAAATAGCAAATAATGTATATATCTATATCTAACTATAAATAGAAAGTAAAATATAACAAGAATAAAAAAACTGCACAAACCTGTTTTCATTGTTTTTTCTCTACGAGAAATTGTTGAATATGCCTTATTTCTGAAATGGACTATTTAAATGTATTTTATCATATTTATCAGAGCTTCAGGAAATGTTGCAGGAGTTAGCAGATGAAAGTAGAAAAGTAGGACTAAAGATAAATGTTAAAAAGACTAAAGTAATATTTAATCGATTTGCTCAAAATATGAAAATAAAGATTAATTATGAAGAATTAGAAGAAGTTAACAGTTACAAATACCTTGGTCAGATTATTAATACAGATGGAAACATAATGGGGGAAATTGATCATAGAATTAAACTTGGTTGGAATGCTTTTGTTAGAAATAACTTGATACTAAAAGGAAATATGCCTATGTGTTTGAAAAGGATGGTTTTTAACAAATGTGTTTTACCAGTTCTTACTTATGGATCTGAGACTTGGACACTTAATAGAAGAGCAATACAGAGACTTCAGACCACTCAAAGGAGTATGGAGAGATGTATGTTGGGAGTAACAAGAAGAGATCGAAAATGCAATGTATGGGTAAGACAACAAATAGGTGTTACTGACCTTATTGAAAAAATTAAAAGATTGAAATGGAGTTGGGCTGGACATATTGCTAGAAGAGATGATAATAGATGGACAATTGAAATTTTAAACTGAATTCCAAGAGATTGTAAAAGACCCAGAAAGAGACCACATGTGAGATGGATGGATGAAATAAGAAAATGTGCAGGGGTGTTGTGAAGAAGAGAAGCTAAAGATCGGAGAAGATGGATTAAACTTGGAGAGACCTTCATCCTGCAGTGGACTGATAATGGTTGATGATGATGATGACTATACATATACACAAATGAATAAAAAGATGATCTTCTATTTAGCCACAATTCTTGATAAGTAGCTGTCTGTTATTGCACTCTTCATTGTTATTCGGATGATTCACACGTTTTAAAATGAATAGAAATAATTGCTTTATAAATTAAAAATATCAATGGATTTAAATTAATTTGCCATATATGTGTCTTAATTGACTTAACATTTGTTTCTCTAGCTAAAGTTGTTCATGATACTATCCTTTACCTAACAACATTGCACGCAATATGAGGCAGTGGTTCTTTTATTGTCTAAATAATCAAATACTATGAATAAAAAGCAGATCAATCATTTATATCAACAGTCACTTCAAGAGAGTAATATTGAACATAATATAAATATATATGTATTCAGTATTGTATTGTTTATTATTGCAAATAGATAAGTATATCTATATTGGTCTGATGATATTTTCATCTGAAAAATCAAAAAGTTTATTTTATAATTTTCCAATTTCATTAAATTGTTAATAACACGAGAGTATTGATAAAAGAAGGAAAGTAAAATAAAAAATAATTAAAGAAGTTGTGCATATGACAATGGATAATAACCTCATAAATCAATATAATCCATAACGGTTTGAAACCACCCATTAACTTAGCCTACAAAAGAAAAAAAAAGTGAAGAAATCAGAACACTCATAGATAAGTATAAACTAGCATGCTCTTTATTTTAGTTTATAATTACAAGTTTATCAAATTAAGTCATGTGATGTATGACTATTTATTTACTATTATAGTTTTGTTTTTAAGTCTTAAGTGATGTTATATTACTAAGGATATTAATATATGATATGACTGAAGATTTCTTGGCCCCATATAGCTATTTAAGTTAGATAACTGGATTTGAAGACATATAGGTGTCTGAAAATTTCAGTTTCTACTTAAAAGTTAATTATCAGATAAGTGCTGTTTTTGAGTTGGTAATTTGGATCAAGTGTCTGAAATATCCTAGTTGCCTCACAGAGGAAAACTAATAGCTAGAAACCGGTCTGGGGATAATTTCTAAATAGAGATTTTAAATGCTTTCTCTTGTGGCATTTATCGATAAAGCTTGTTATAGCTATTAGCATACTCTTTATTTTAGTTTATAATTACAAGCTTATCAAATTAAGTCATGTGATGTATGACTTTATTTATTTGCTATTTCTACTAATGATTGCTTTTGGCAGAATAGTCCAGTTGTTTAGAGTTATCAATCTTAAATTCATTATTCACAAATCTAAGATTCTCGTTTTAATCTCCGTGTTATACTATCACTTGGTCAAACCAGCAACATCCAAAGAAGAGAGAGAAAAAATACCACTCGAAATGTGTTTTATATTAATTTGCGTTATTCCTAACTGCCTAGTATAATTGAGAAATTTATAAACAAAATTGAATTTTTCTAAAAACATTTAGCAACTTCAACTACATGATAGAAACAGACCAACATATAACTACAAATAATATATAAGCTATTATTAAAAAACAAACAAACCCAAAAACATCAACTTAACAGTGAAAAGAAAAAAAATCCTCTTCACCTCTCCATAAGATAAAATTAATTAAATGAACAATTTTACATCTTTCAGATTCATCTTATTCTGACATATTATATCTGATTTTAGTGATAATTTGTTGGCAGCTGACACCTATCAGACTAAAAGAACCCTGAGCCATTTGATGGGGGAAATACTCAGCGCACTGATTTTTAGACAATAAATCCTACTAACTGAGTGATTCACAGCTGTTGCAAATTTATTTTCCCAATTATTATTTTTTAAAAAAAATTTACATCTCTAGGTTGAAAAAAAAAAGCAGGCATTTACAATATGTGAAAACCAAATTAAGAAAATTTGTTAAAGAAAGATTCGAAGACATCTCAGCACCTGTTATTACGATAGGAACCGGGAGGTCAAGAGGATAGGACCTGCAAACACTAAAAGGATAGTTAAAATATCCTGAAGGCAAAACTGATTTCTAAATGACATTTTAATACCCCCCCCCTAATTAACCACATGGTTTGAAATATTAAATATTTAATCAACTATGCAATCATGTTACAATAAGAACGAATTATTATATATTTAAATATAAATATATTTAAAAAAAAAAGATTTCCAGAATTGGTTATTATTTTCTAATTCTGCATCACACGTTTAGTTTAATGCAAAAATAAAGGACTGACTTGTGTCCTTTAATGTCACATGACTTCCTGTACAATTGATTACATACTTTAAAAAAAAAAAAAATCATAGTTTAGCACAATGGTGAATGAAGTACTAAATTCAAGATTTGAAGATTTCTGGATCAATTCACTTACCACATGATTTTTCAAACAGCAAACTATGCAATTTTTATTATTATCTATCAACAGGATTGAACCAATCAATTTTGGTGCTTAAGGCAAGAATTAAAAATGTGCTTTTTAAATTATTGAAAAGTCTAATAGTACTTAATAATTTTTATTAGTCATTCATTAGTGAAAATTACACTACAGAAATATTATTCATTAAACTTATTTAAAAAGGGCTTGGAATGCACAATAGCACATCAGATTGCTGCATCTATAATCCAAGGTTCAAATCTGGATCAAATAACTTTTTTTTTCAAGAAGTATAATAACTAATCTTTCTTATTGCATTGCCAAATGTATATCATATAATACTAAATCATCCATGCACTTTATACTGTTACACAATGCTTTATTTACAACACTCTTTTACAGTTTACAGTTTCGATTGCCCCAGCAATCTTCTTCAGAACTTTTATATCACTAAACATCACATGATCACTATCTCATACTAGCACAATAATTGTTATTAAACAATTCAAAACAAAACAACACTCTCCATATAGTAGTGCCATCTTGTGCTAACAAGAGCAATCAATGGATGCCAGAAGGCTTGTGCATAAAATCCCTATCTAGTGCCTACTCATCCAATATCCCCAGACTAGTTTCTGGCTTATGGCCTTCATCAGTGAGGAGCCTTGGATCTGAGAGCACTGCACCTAGATCTTAGGATCTAATGCAACCCTCCAGCACCCACCTTTTAACTCTATTTAACTACAAAACTATGAGAATGAAATTGAAAACACTATTAATATTTTCAATCCAAGCTCAATAGCTTATATAGTCATATGGAGAGTGTTGTTTTGTTTTGAATTGTTTAATAACCTTTATATCACTTAACTTCAACTGTTAAATCGAAACTGTAAACTGTAAGAGTGGTAAATAAAGCATTGTGTAACAGTAGTAAAGTGCATGGATGATTTAGTATTATATAATAAACTTTTTTTTCAAGAAGCTTGAATTTTTTTTTCTCAGATAGCTGGTCCATAGCTAATCTATTACCCAACATTGGTTTAAAAATGGATATCTAATTAAAGAGTAAAACAAGGATAGAAAAACCCTCAAACCTTCATCAGCTGGAAATTGAGCTAGTCTGGTAAATACAGATTTCCCCTTCAGTGTTTTTCTGAGAGTGGCTGATAAAATATATCTTTGTTCTGCAGTAGTCTATATATATATATTTTTAAAAAGGACTGTTTAATTTATTTATTTACAATGGTATACTAAGTAAAACAATGGACTTAAAATGGAAAAATAAATATATTTATTAAAAATGCCAAAAATCATAAAACTAATCAAAAAACAAAATTATAATATAGTATAATAAATAATAAAGAATTAATATTAATTTTAAAAAATCATAACATATTAAATCATTCTTCTAGGGGATTTGTGCGGAACTTTTTTATATTAATGTTTCAAAAATTTACAAATAATATTATAAGTGTTTTATCCATTTGTAAATAAAATATTATTTTGTTTTGAATTTTTAATATATAGCTGAGCATGATTTTGGTCTAGATGGTCAAATTCATAGTACTCAAACTCAGCTTCTAAAGTCTGTGCTGCTGAGTTTGAGTACTATAAATTTGACCGACTAGACTGAAAGTGTGTTCAGCTATGTATTAAAAGTTTAAAATAAAATAATCTTTTTTTACTAGTGGGTAAAATGCTTATGATAGATTTACAATGTAACAGAAGAGAAGAAATAAAATATTTGTAGAATTACAAATAATAGTTTAAATTGCTGATAGGCTGGGCCATTTAATAGGAGATACTATTAAAAAAAATAACTTTAATTACTGCAGAATTTCATTGAAACAAGTTTAAAAATGAATATGATAAGCTATATAAAGAGGGGACTTTGGAAAGAATATTATGCAAAGATAGTGTATATCTCTTGTCATGCCTAGGATTGTTCTCTCAAGTAGCTATTCCATAGCTAATTTAGCTAATCATTCAATCTTGGTCAGAAAATAGACATCAAACTATCCTTAGTTAGAGGTTAAAAAAGTACAGAAAAATGCTTAAAGTTTCTCAATCCAGCAAGTGGAAAGTCAAATGAGTGTTTTCTTCTATTCCACTATAAACAGCTGTCGGAGAGGCGTTTGCCATTTAGATGGTCATTTATTTAAAAGGATGTTTTACCCCCCCCCCTTTTTTTTAACTCTATAAAGGATTTCAACATGACATTATTTTTTTTTTAAAATTAAAAAATAATAATTCAAATTTACAACAAGTGAAAAATATAGAAAGTTAAATAATATTTTTTTAAAAAATAAAACTTGTTTCAAAAGCAAATTTTCTATTTTTTAAAATTTAATGTTTAACTTATGATGTTTAAAAATAAATTTTCTACAAAAATAAAAGAAAACACTTTTTTAAAAACAACAACAACAACATATAAATGATTTTAAAAATTAAAAAAACAACAACAATAATATAAAAGTAATTCTTTCAAATTATTCGGACACACAAGTTATAATCAGAAATCCATCTGCAGTTTATCCATTTTTAAATCTTTTTTTATTTTTTATATTGGCAAATAGAAGAAAAAATTATAATAACAACAATACAATATCAGCCTTAATTAAGACATAATCTTAACAAAAATAATATAATGTTAAATAATATAATATAATACTAAATCATCTATGCTTTTTATCACTGTTTCACAATGCTTTAATTACCACCCTCTTCTACAGTTTCGATTGCTCCAGCAATCTTCTTCAGAGCTACAACATAATACAAATATATGAATATAAATATATATGAACATATAATTTACATTCTATATATACATCTCATCATCATCATTTATTTATTACCTTTTAAATATTATTATATCCTTTTTACACTATATTTATTAAAACCTATAATCACACATATTCTATTTTTATTTTTTGAAAAGGAATGTATAAGGATGATACAATTTACAGATAATAAAAGGGATAGAAAAATAAAAGAGGCTATTTATATTAGTAATGTTAAGCCAGTTTTAAATAGAATTTTGGATCTGAAAAAAAATTTGATATAGAGTAAAAAAATTAAAAGATTTAGTTATATAAAAAATATGAAAAGGGAGCTGCGATAGCGGTAATGTCAGTGTTATATAAAGTTTTCTCATATATGGTGGGTGGAAGAGTTGCAAAATGGATGGAAGAAAATAATATAGTGGGAGAAATGCAAGGAGGTTTTCAATCAGATAGATGTATAGGAGATAGTTTACTTGTAGTCACACACTTATAGACATGAATAGGAATACAGGTAGCCAGTTATATCTGGTCTTTATAGATATAGAGAAAGCATATGATAGAGTAAATAGAAATAATTATGGGTAATTTTAGTAAATTTGGGAATGAATGAAGCTTTAGTGGATATTATTAAGAAATTATATGAAAATAATTACTACACGTATCAATTAGGGAATATTGACTCAGTTAAAGTTAAAAATGGGGTGGGACTAAGGCAACAATGTCCTCTGTCACCTATTTTGTTTTTGTTGTATTTGAGAGAAATGGAGAGAGCAATAGAAAGACTAGGAAGAGAGGCAGAGATACAATTAATAGGTGGCAAAGGAATATATACATTGTCGGATTTTTTATTTGCAGATGATGTCTTTTTGTGCACAGAAAGAAATGAAGATGGGGGTTAAATTTAGTGAAGAAAAATGAAAAGTAATAATGATTAATACTGGGGAAAGAGAAGACAAATAATTTTTATTGGGGGACATAAAGTTAAATGAGGTGAATAGGTATAACTATTTGGGAATTGTCTTAAGTAATCAGAGAAATTTATTGGATGAATGGGAGAAAAAAATGATAAATGAAGCAAAGAAAAAAAAGGGATTGATAAATAAATTTAGTGTTTAAATATAATAAATATGATGTAGGTAGAAATGTATGGAAGAGAATGGCAATACCAAGGTTAACATATGGTAATGATACATTATGTGTTAGTAAAGGAGTATTAAATTACTCAAAGTACAAAGAGAAGTAGGAAGACATGCATTAGATGCAGATGTGTGGATGGCAAAGGAGGAGAATTCAAGGAAAAATGGGATAGTCAAATTTTTATATGAGAGATGCAAAAAGCAAAATGAAAATGTTTGGTAGATTGAAGTTTATGGATAATAAAGGAATAGCCAAAATAGTATTTAATTGGGTTATGAATAATGGGCAGGCAACAAGATGGGTGAGAAAGATAATGCAGTATACAGAAGATTTGGATAAAGAATTTATGTTGCTATACTTATACAAAAGGTGGCATAGATTGTTGTTAGGATAATTGTTGAGTGTTATAGTGGTAAGGAATGGGATAGAAGAACAGATGTATTAATAAAAAATAGAAAGTTGGAGAGATTGAGAACTAGTATGGAGAGTAAAAAGAGTTTAAATATATATAGAAATAAATGAAATATTAGGTGCAAGTTAATTTATGATAATAGCAAGGAAAGTAGTTTACTGTTTAAGGCTTGAATGGGATCTTTAGCAATAAGCCAAATATACATATAAAAGGTAAAATGTGGATGATTTAGTCTGCAAGTTGTGTAAGGAAGGCATAGAAAATATTAGACATCTGCTAATGGAATGTAAATGCCTGAAAGCAGAAAGGGTACAAATAATGAAGTTGTAGAAGAATAAGTATGAACAAAGTGATTATAAAGAAAGTGCATTATTGGTTTTTATACTGAGTTTGGGAAAAGATAAGGGAGATTTAGATATAAAAGTCATGTAGTTGGCAAATAATATGTTGTGGAAATGAGATGGAGCAGAATATGGAAAAACTTAGGGTGGGAAATGAAAACGAAAGGTAAAGTGGCTAACAGGTTTCTCTAGGCATAGTTTCTGACAGATTCCTGATTCCATATAAGAGGAAGTCACAGTGCATCACATCATCATATCATATCAAATTTTTAAAATTTGAATTTAACAGTTGAGGTTTGGAGATATAAATGAAAGGTGGGTAAAAATAAGTTTAAAATAATAATATTATAGATTAAAGTAAATTATAAATTATTGAATGCTTAAATTTTAAAAAATTGATTGTTAATAAAATGAATAATAATAATGTAAGTATAAAAGACATTTTAAGTTAGAGTTAAATATTTAAAAAGTAATAAGAGTAAAATAAAAATAAAAATAGAATATATATGATTATAGGAGGTTTTAATTAATAAATATAGAATGTAAAAAGGGTATTAATATATAATAATATTTAAAAAGTAATAAACAAATGATTATAAGATGTATATATAGAATGTAAATTATATGTTAATGTATATTTATATTCATATATTTGTATTGCTGGGGCAATCGAAACTGTAAAAGAAGGTGGTAATTAAAGCATTGTGAAACAGTAATAAAATGAATAGATGATTTAGGATTATATTATATACATTTGGCAATGTAATAAGAAAGATTAGTTAATCTTAAATAATCACAGGAGTTCTCAAACAATCCCAATTAGTGTCCAATTGTTATACAATGTTATAGATAGACAAATATCAGTCATTACTATAGAATATAAACATTAGAAAATAAACAAACATTGAATAAAAATAAAAACAAAATAGTGAAAGTATACTTTTTCCTTGATTTAAACTCACCACTTAAGTTGAACATCATGCCTGCATCTACATGTCGATAAATATTTTGCAGGGTCTGCTCATAAATTTCAGCTGCTCTTCCTATATCTCGAGCTTCTTGAGTAGGAAATCGAAGAAGTGCAAGAAATTCTGAAGGTGTTGTGGGTCGATGGCCATCAAATAATTTTTTGATGGTATCGTTGATTGCTTTATCTACATTTTCAAGGGCTTCTTCAAAAGATTGTCGTACAAATGGATCACCAGCATATTTTGATAAATTATCTAAAAAATATATATACAAAATAACCTGTGCATATCAATTAGTTAATGTAAGTACTACAAAATTGTGAATATGAATTTGCATAATAATAAAAATATATTACAACAAATATTTAACTGTTATGTTAATTTATTTTTTACTTCTATATCTACCTATTTTTTACCTGTCACCACAAGAGACATTCCTGCAGAAATTGATCCAATGCTGTTTGATGCTGAACATACGTATTGACCAGCATCTGATTTAGTTGCATTGAAAATAAGTAAACTGCCAATAGAGCTTCCAGAACCATAGCGATGATTATAATCTTCTTCTAAGGTTATCCGATCTTTTAGCCATGTGATAACTGGCTCAGGATCTCCAGTTGCACTGCATTGAATTTCAACACTTTCTCCCAAATTTATTTTAAGATCGCTTGGAATTCTGGTGAATGTAGGAGGAGCTAAAAGCAATTAAAACTAACTTATTACATAATTTCACTCATAACATAAACACAACAGAATTGTATACGATTTCAGGAGCAATTCTCTTCAATCCAAGTCAGAGCCATCTATTGTAAGCTTGAATAATGAAGGACATCAAGTGGTGATGGTATTGTATCCACATTCCCAGAATAATTTCTATCTATTAATTGCTCAGTTTTACAATAGATGTCTCTGGAGTTGAATGAAAAAATCTGTTCCTGAAAGAGTATGTTAAGTACAAGCAGAGAAAATCATGTGATGTTTTGTTGATAATAACAATTATAATAAAAAAAAGATCTCTACACTATTAAACATATGTAGAAATGCGCATGTGTATACACACGCAAATTAGAAAAATAAATATATCAGATTATGTATTAAAAATAAATAATTAAAATATATAAAAAAAACTTACTCTTTGGTTTAACAATGAGAGAAATTTTATGTTGAGATGTTCCTGCATTATTATCAGCTTGGCAAATATAAACCCCTTGATCACCCAAAGTTACTGGACTGATCCGTAAAATGCGGCCTTTTGATATGACAAAGTGTCGACCAGTTTGAGGTAAACTGTTACCTAATGGGGAAAAAATATAATTACCATAAATATACATCTAGAAATATAATAATTAAATTCTCTCAAACCAAAATTCCTTTAATGTTGAAGAATATTACATTTTAAACACAAACCCTATATAACTATAAACTTTTCATCAGATATTTCCCAATTTATTTTTAAACATTTATTTTTATATATATTTTTTATTTTAAAAACTCTGATGATTAAACTTTCACTTCAAACTATTCAAGGGTATATTTCTATAGTTACTCACATAGAATATAAACCAAATAATCTTGAATTATCATGCACAATAAACAAGTTGAAAATCCATACATAATTACAATTAACAAGCCCTTCATAATATAACAAACAATAAATAGAGGCTCCGTAATTTTAATTTTAACTACAACTTATTTAGTACATGCAAAAAGTTAACTGTAAATTCATACCCATACTCAAAACATTTTTTAGTTATAAACAGGGCATAGGATTTTTTGGGGGTAGCTGTTTAATATTAGTTAGTAAATGGGTATCTAGTTATTGTTGTTGTTATTATTATCATCACCATCATCTAGAGCATAACTATCTTTGTTTAATACGATTTGGCAGGTGAATGTTCATATGCTGATTAATAAATAGAATTGTAGTATGATGTAGTCATAATCACTGGTGGTGTTGCAACTTTTTTATGAGTGCTGAATCTATAGTTTAATATTTATATACTGTCTATGAGACTTATGGTTTAGTAGTTAGGGCACCTACTTGCTGTGTCATTACACAAACCTTGAAAAAATTTAAATCACTAGTAGGCTTAGGATCATCCAGTACTGGTCGAAAAATGAGTATGTAGATATTATCAACTTAAATATAAAGATCTTAGAATAATCAGAAGTTCTTGGCTAAAGATCATTGCACTGATTGTAAATATATATATATGAAATCGTTATTTGAAGTAGATTTTACCAATGATGGGAGAAATATTATACTCTTACTGGAGCTGAGCCTGTGGATGACTATTATCTAGGTTTATTAAGTCTAATCTCATATATATAATTTTAATATGGCAATAAAACAAATCAGTTTAATATCAAATAACTCAAAAAAGTGACCTTAAAAGGTTTGCAACTATAAAGAACGGCCAATCTATTTATAAAATAAATTTTTATGATTAATTTTTCCTGAATTAGAAAATGTCGAAATTATTTGCTTTGAAAGCAGTTAGTTTGACTGCAATTTTAATAATGTAAAACTAATAATAAATAACATTAAGATAAATAAAGGCAATACTAATACTGCGTCACACACACACAAAAAGAAAAATTAAGTTATTAATTATAACTTTGATGCACTTTTGATCTGTGCACTTTTTATCAAATGCGTCCATTATATTCAAAACATAATAGTTGCTTCTGACATGTATGCTCATCCAAAGCGTATTTAGATTAATGTTTTCAATATTTTCTTCATGCATGAAGCATTATCTTTAATTTATTATATTTAAGTAAAAAAGTTTTTATAGTATTTTTCTTTCTTTCTACAAATAATAATATTAAACAAAAAACTTCTTTTACCATCTTTTCCCCAACTGATGATCGGCTCTGGAAATCCATTGGGATCACAGCGTAAATCAATTCGCCTTCCCTCCATAACTTGCTGTTCCTGAAAATGTTCCATGAATTTAGGAAGAGCTGGAAAAAACAATTACAGAAAATATTAATATTCTCTGTTATTATTTATAAAATATATTGACAAAAGTATAACCTTTCATTTAATTTATATTTAATGTTCCATATTAACTGAATCAATATATTTGATATAAAAACTATAATATTCCATCTGAAAAATATCCAAGAAGGCTGGAAAATGTTATCAACACACACAAACAAATATTTTAGTGCAATGAAGTTCTCCTATCATATATGTGTAGAGCATGTAAGGGTGCAGTGAGGAAAGGGGTATTAATCATTATCTTTATACAAAATGAGATCAATAGATGAAATATATATTCAAACTGGAAGATATTCTTGAAAACAATAAATTTAAGATCAATTTATTACTGGTAGAAATAATAAACACACATAGCATAAAAATATTCAGATGACTACATGTTTGGATTATACCAGCAATCTTTAACTTGTAAATCTGTCACTGACTAAAATGAACAAAGTAGCATATACAGTGATGAACAATAATGGTACAGCTCCAAAACTTGTTATTTATGATACAAGACCCAACTGTATTAATCTTAAATATCATATTGATCATACCTATCACTGAAAAAATGTTCACATACAGTACCGATGCATGTGCACATGTAATTGTTAAACTGCTTTACAATGCACGTCTGAATTTGAGATGCTAAGAAAATTTACAGCAGCATAAACCTGTAAATTCCTAATATATATAATGATATTTGTGAAGTAATAATCTTTAAATATATATATCACAATAATCCTTTATAAGTTAAAATTTCTAAAATCATATATATATAACTCATGAAAAATTTTGGTAACAGTCATATAGAATATTCAAAAAGGCAATAACCATTCAGCAAAATAGCATTTATCTTCAAGTGGGTAAAGGTGTCATTACATAATTGTTGTGGAGATCATGAAAACCATGTTGAATGTTAAAGAATATAATTATTGATATTTCAGCAAAATAGCATTGCGTATTTGAATATTCTATATAGCTGTTCCATAAAGTATGATACATTTTTTGTCCAAGAAAATCTTCACTTCAATATATATTTCACAATTCAGCATGGATAATTAATACTTATTATGGTATTAATAATTAAAATTGCTCAGTCAATATTTCAATGATTCTTCACTAAAATAAGAATAAAATTTTATTATAACAAATATTTATAATATAAATAAAATGTCTGTTAATTAAAACGAAATTCTAATTATAATAAAAATAATCAATTGAACGGTAATAAACTTATTATAAACAATCCTTAAATCTGCAGAAGTATTTCTGCAGATTTAAGGAGATTTAAGGATTGTTTATAATAGTTTATTACCGTTCAATTGATTATTTTTATTATAATAGCAAATATTTATGTATATTATCAACAATAAATTAATATACTTGCTGAGTTTGTTATTGGTTCTGATATTAATAATGCAAGCATGGGTATTTTAATTTATAATTAATCATTGACAAAGATGTGCTGAATTGAAACGTCAGTTAAGCAATTTTAAATATTAAAGCCATAATAATTCATTCACTTTTGTGGATTATAATTATATATATATTTTAAAAAAACTTTAAATAATTTCCATTATGCTACACCTACGTGATATAATAAATATTACAAAATGTAAACTTATTTTTATTGTTGGACATTATTTTACATGGATAGTAGAATTTTATACAGCAGAAGAAATTAAACAAAATTTGTTGTAATATTTATTCTGAAAAAAAAAAGTTTTACACTTGTTGGGCATGCTTTAAAGCTGCTTCAACCCTTGGTCCGCGGACGGATACCGGGCTGCAGAAGTTTTTTACTGGTCCACCGGTAGACTGGCAGGAAAGGTTGTAATAATAAAATAATAAGAGTTTAAACTTTTAATTAATATAAACAATTTTTTTTTCATCTCATTTTTACCCAATTTAAAAAAAACAACAGAACGAAAACAAAATCTAATCAATCATACATAAATTAATTTGTGTTTCTAGTTATCACAGATGTTTATGGGGGGGGGGGGGTAGAATTAAATTTTTTATTACTTTTCTAAAAAAATTCAAAATTAAAAAAAAAGTTTTTTATTATACAAACTCCATATATATATATAACTGCATTTTGTATATTTAACATTGTTGTTTTGATTAGTTATAACAATTATGCTCATCTAAGGCTAGGCAGTTTACATCTTTAAAAAAATTTATCTATAGATTTCTGCCAGCCGCGAAACCGTATCCTTATTTTTACCAGTCCGCAGGTGTGAAAAGGTTGAAAGCAACGTTGTTAACCCTTTATTAATTCTCAATTCAATTATTAAAAATACTTTCAAAATGCACTTACTGTTTTGGAGAAGATGACATAAAAAGTATAAATGAACTAGCGATTGTATTATGCACAATGAAAAAGATCAGATGTTATATTGCATGTGCATAGTTAACTAGTAAGATTACCAGATTTAACACCGAAAAAGCAAGGCATTAAAATAAAGTGCTTTATTAAAAAATTGAAATAAAAAACTCCTTAATAAATTATAGCAAAAATCACTAAAGTTACATAATGGTATAAGTGCTATTATTATTATTTTTTTTTTGCAATAAAATGATATTAAAGCACTAAAATAGATTTTCTGAATGTGAAATGAATAATGATAACTAAAAGTATTTAATTTTAAATAATAAAAAATGAAATAGAGAGACAATTAATCAAATTTGATCGTTATAAACCAAGTTTTTTTTTTAGTCAATTAATAGTCATTTATTTTTAGTTGGCTTTAAGTCTTAACTATTGAATTGAGATCTATTTAAAAAGTTAATTACTTTTTGTGTTTATGTATCTATCGTTCTTTGTATAAAGATAGATTTATAATCTAGGCAGTAAGCATATCAAAGCAGATTATCTTATTCATTCAAATTAAATTTTGAATAACATCCAAATTATTACAAAATTTCTTAATATTGAATCACTATTATTTACTGTCTCGGGCGACAAATTAAAATAGGCAATAAAAATGAGACATTACATCTAAAAGTATATATTTTTTATATAAATATTTATTTTTATTCAATACATATATATATATTTGTATTACGTTTACAGCTTTATTCAGATCATTTTAAATAAACATTGTCAATAATTTTAAAATCGATCAAGTTGACCCTGCACTCAAATATATTTCTAGTTTTGCATACTGGCGATAATAATATTTTATTTTTTCTTAATTTGTATAAATACATAATCAAATATATTCTAAAATATTTCATAAAAATTATATCCTATATGTTACAGGCAGTTTACATAACTCATTCCATTCATTATATCTAATATGACAAAAACAATTCTTACATCAGCTGTATGTTAATTAGCTAAAAATGTATTTAGTTTTTTTAAATTTTTCAATCAGTTACTGTTTGTTTTATGAATAAGCACGAGTAAATTATTTCAATATTATGGGGGAGAAATCATAAATTGCATTTCTGAAGTTGTATTTTTCCTCTGATTCATATTTGCAATATCAGACAACAAAAAATTTATTCTAAGGTATGTGACTCACTAATACAAATCATTCATTTTTTTTTTGTAAAAAAAAAGTATTTAATTGCTATATTAAAACATTAACAAATAGTTAATGACTCATACATATATGTCAAAAAAGGACAATTTATATTGGAGTAAGAATCTTTACACACTAAATATATATAATAGCTTTATGTTTTCAGATAACCAATTATGAATCTGAAATCTTGTCTTTCACAATTTGTCTACCATTCATCTTAGTATCCTAGTGAGGAATTACTTTAGCTCTACTTTAACAATTTTATTAAAAATTAGATTGCGTGGTGATACTGTCAAACTGTTAATATGTTCCAAGTAAAATACACACACATCTTTTATATATACACTTGTTAAATTAGATGTGAATTGATTGCTTTAAAAAATTAGGATTGTAGGTTCTTTGGAAAAAAGTCTCACTAACAGGGTGTATACTATTGAAAAATTTTGGCAAAGAACCTACAGTCCTATTAACCAGAAGAAATATGCTTCTGCATGTGGAATTCCCAGTTAAATTTGATAAAGTAGTTTCAAATACACCAAAATAATTCTTGATATCTATTCTTGTACTTAATATCTACTTTAGTACTATTTTTTTTTATTATCATAAAATTCTTGACGATTGACTACTAACATGCCACATCAGTAAGAATACATATTTATATGTATGTCAAAATTTTATTTGTACTTATATGTTAAACTATTTCCATAATCTATTTTAATAGTTAAATGTTCTTAAAAAAAATCAAACTTTATTTACTTATATTTCTCCTAATACATTAAACATTTAATAATAATAATATATAGGCAGGCCTGTTCTATGCCAGGGGCAAAAGGTGTGCAATGCATCTGGACAGCACACTGTAGGGGTGGCACAAATGACTCAATAAAAAAAATTAAATCAATAATCAAAAGAATAATTAAAAAAAGTATACTTCAATACTTGATTTTGCTGATGTTAACTGATTATTTTATTTTGTTATAGATGTTATTTATGTAATGAAAATTTGTTTATAAACTTTTTTTTTTCTCAAAGTAACCTTTATTAATAAAAGACTACAAAAATTTTGGGTACACTTACCCACTGAGAATTACACAGTGATTCAATGTAACAAGGTAAAATGTACATATGTTCAAAAATAATTACATCCATAAAAATTGCTGTAATGCGATTAATGTCTATCTGTATGTGGATCCACATAGCCCGACCATCGAGAAGTTAACCATCACCCAATGGTCTCACCCCTGGGGCCCCAAAATGAAGACTCAAATGCTTCAGCTGAGTGAGTGAAGTCCAGCATTGTGCCAACCACCAAAACAGGCAGCGAGGTCCAAGGCCCAGGTTCACCAAGCAATAGACTCTCGATACACAGCCGAGCCATGTCAAGACAATTCTGAATACCTCTGCCTCCCAGTTAGCAGTCCAAATAAGCAGGGACCACAATTGGTCTACCTGCCCAAAATTGGAAAGCCAACTTGGGTAAAAATTAAGAAGTAATAAGCAAAGAACCAGATCAACACTGCCCAAAACCAGCCTATCAAGGGCACAGCAGCCAACCAGAGCAGGAATAGCATCAACTTTGACTGTGTAGCCCCCCAGCAAGTGTTCTGGGCAGTGGCAAAATTGTTAACAGACCACACCATAAACCAGATACCTAATGTCTACAACCAGTCACCCCCTGAAGGGGGGGGGGGAGTGCAGACCCATGCCCACAAAATAAAACTCCATCCATGTTACAAAAAAAAAAAAGGTGGTGGCTTAAAATAGACCAACAGCTTTACAAATGCACTAAATTTAAAGCTAACAAATGAAACCTAATGATAGTGAGTGCAAATGAACACTGACATCAAATAATACATCAAGGGGTGCAGTAGCCCTTCATGGCAAAGTCCATGTGAAGGTAGTGACTTTCACCCTCCCAGCAGGTTTTCCTGGGCTAGACAATGATCGTCGACCATCCCCTCAAATGAACCAAGCCCCTTATGACCACTATCACCATACTTGAGGAAAAGGAGTACAAACTCACACCCACCAATACAACATTTAATTCGTGTAGTCTTGAAATCAAGCCGGATTTACATACACACCATGGGAATAAATAATATGTCCATATCATCTTGCACACTGAGGTCAATGGAGCTGAACATCTGCCCTTGATCATCATCAGACTCCTGGGTCTGCAAATGTTCACAGCAGCTGCTAAACCCACCAACCAAAGTCCTTCAGGGTTCACAATGATTTTTCTTTGTTGATACTAGTTGGATTCTGCTTTTTTTGATTGAATTTTAGGTTTTGGTTAGTAATGAATGATACAAGTATAATCTGAAAGTTTGTTGTTAAACTTTGGAAAATTCTCAATAATTATTGCTTAAAAAGTATGATTAATTTGTAGCTTCAACGTTTCTGTTTAGGTCTAAAACATCATTTGTATTCATTTTTGTCTTTAGATCATTATTTTTTTAGCTCAGGAATCACTTCATTGTAGTTCTGTGTTGATTTGAAAAATTTTTATTTATTGATTTTTTTAGGGGGGGGGGGGGCAATCCACAGGAAGAGGAGTGATAACTTCTGTCCTGATCATCGGAGAAATTTGATTTTTGAGCAGGGCGATAGCTTAGGTTATTTTCTATAATGTTCACTTCCAAAATTGAGATCGAATTAATAATTGAAACTTGTTTAACACTGCTAAAATCTGATGCAAAGATAAAATTCTGAAAACCATCATTGCTAACGTATTATATTCCGTGTTTTATATGAGATTTGATGTGCAAACGAATTTCCTGTTTATTCTATTAATAAAATTAGGATTTCCAGTGTCTATTCTTTTTAGCAATATTTGGTTTCATTTAAAATTATTTTTAAAAGGTTTATAATATTTTAATGATTCCAAGAATTATTTAAGCTAGCTTTTGTCTCTTTCTAATGGCATCCATTTGCATAAAACGGAACGATGGATAATTTCAATTGTCATTGAATGAAAACTGTTTCAAAATTTCTTCTAAAGACGAAAAAACAATAAAACAGACATTCACTTACATTTTGGTAACGTTTTTGTTTATGAATACAACTTCAAAAAATTTTGAACTTTTTACAGAGTAGAGTAATATCCTTAATTTGTGCAATTTATTTGAATACTTGTAGACTGCTAGAGAACTTATATAGATATGATAGTTAGATATGCAGATGAATAATTATTTAAATAAAATTTATGTTGCCAAAGTTTTGTGGAATCACATGCTCTTACTCTATACTTGGAATTTATATCACCATCAATTCAGACACTAATTTTCACAGTTATAGCAAATGATTTGGATATAGCACCATTAACTTTTTTATCTTTTAATCATGAAATTGAAGTTTCTTTACACTCTAACTAAAGAATTATATTTAAATAATGATGCTTTATAAATTTTATCTATTGGGTACTTGAATATTAATGCTGCAATGTAAACGAGATAGGAGACTTTTCACATCCACAGTAAATGTGCAATCTTGTGATGATATCAAATTGAAAGAAAATAAACCCTGAGATGCATGTTGAAAAATGTGTGAAAAGGTGATTTAGATTTTTCAAAACGTGCTTTGAATGTTATTATTTTGCATTATTTATAATTGTCAGTTGCAAAAACATTTTTAGTCCACTTCCTGTTGCCAGCTGGAGCAGTTGACTGTTCACTGGCACCAGAAGAATGAGACTCATTATGCTTTCAAGTTTGAGTTTATGGGGGGAAAAGTTTGCCAAGATGTAGGTGAGTACTTGTTTTATCATTTCATCACCTTTACAAGAAATTTGAAATCAGTTTTCACTCGAAAGTATTTGAAATTATCAATCGTATCGTTCTATGCAAATGGCTGCCATTAAAAAAGGCAAAAGCCAGTACAAGGAAATCTTAGAATCATTTGAGCAAGAATAAAACTAAGGAAAAAGATTTTAAAACGAAACCAAATAAATAAATAAAAAGTTACTAGAAATCCTAAGCTTAATGATAGGATTAATTGAGATATAGTTGGCGGGTCAAATTTTATTGAAAACGTTGAAAAAAAAAAAAAAGCTTAATAAAGATAGTCTCAAGAATTTCACAATAGCATCAGATATAGCAAGATTCTACGGCTGCAAACAAAACAGGAAATAGACCAAGAAACAAACTAGACACAAAAGTAATCATAAACCTATGGAAATTAAAAAAAAAAAAAAAATCCCAGCGTTAATTCGTTCATAAGAAAAAAGTTACGATATCATCGTGGCTGAATGCGGTAGAACAGTGCAGGAGGGGAAAATTATTTTAAATATGAATTCGATCTCAATTTTAGAATCAAACATTATAGATTATGTTTTAAGCCATCTCGCTGCACAAGATTTTTTTTTTTTTTTTTTTGATGATTAGATCAAAGTTACTGGACCACTTCCAGTGCGATTGGGGCACCACAAAAAGAATAGAAAACTTTCAAATTGACACAGAATTAGAACGAAGTGTTTCCTGAGCCAAAAACAATGATTTAAAGATAAAAACAAGTTCAAATGATGGTATAGACCCAAACAAAGATATTGAAGCTGCAATTCACTCAACTCTTTTAATCCAACAATGATTAGGAATAATCCAAAGATTACAAACTTTTACACTATACAATTGAAACCTTGACTACTAATCAAGACCTAGATTTCAATTAACATAAGCAGAATTCAAATAGGATCAATACAAGAGTCCCAGTTGGGATCCTACTACAACCAAGTCCACAACATGGTTACAGAAACTAGTTACTATAACAGGTTGCTGCCATTCAGCTCTACTGTACAACCAAACAATAAGCAAGAATCCTACAATGCTAATCACTGTTCATAATTGGAATAACCAAATGGAAATATATAAGCTAGATCATAATCCCTGGAGAACCTTGCAGTCAGATGAGTTGAACTAGTATTTAGAATATATGACACGTATCAAGAGTTAACAACAATGAAGCAGACTTTGGAGGCTGTTTCAACCCCCTGATGGCTTGTTTATTATGGCAATGTTGATTTGAGCTAATCATTTTTTTCTTTGGTTAACTTTAAAATTAGAGAGTTTGTAAGGTGGTTGGTCTGATTTGGGCCACCTCCAAATTTTGTAACTTTGATGGAGGCTTTGCTGCAATAATTTTCCGGGCATGGGTCTGCACTCCTCTTTCCTTCTTTGGGGGTGGTGGCGGTCATTAGGAGGCTGGTTCTTTGGTGCAGGCTGTTGACAATTATTGCCGCTACCTGGAAAACCTGCTGGGAGGGTACCTGGTCAAAGTCTCAGCACCATTCCTGCTCTGGTTGGCTGCTGTGCCCCCTTGATAGGTTGGTTTTAGGCAGTGCAGATCTGTGCGCGCTATGTGTTTTTCTTAATTGGCTTTCCAATTCTGGGCAGGTAGACCAAATGCGGTCCCTGCACATTTGGACTGTTGATTGGGAGACAGGGGCATCTGGAATGGTCTTGACATGGCTCAGCTGCAGGTCGAGAATTTATTATTCAATGGACTTGAGCCTTGGACCTCGCTGCCTGTTGTGGTGGTTGGCGCAATGCTGGACTTGTCCACCTATTCAGCTGAAGCATTTGGGTCTTCGCTTCGGGGCCCCAGGGGTGGGATCATTGGGTGATGGATAGCTTCTCAGTAGCTGGGCCATGTAGATCCATGTATAGATACTCATGTTCAGATACACATTAATATCAAGATTATAGCAACTCTTTAATGGACATAATTATTATCAAGCATATTTACTTTATATAATCAATAATTGTTTTACCTTGTTTGTCACATTGAACACTTTGTAATTCTCAAGGGGTAAGTGTACCCAAAATTTTTGTAATCCTTTTACTAATAAAGGTTACTTTTGAAAGATAAAAAAAAACATTGTCTTTTTCAAACGTGCTTGGAAAACATGTTTTTTTTTTTTTTTTTTAAAAAAAAAAAACCGTACTTTTATTATTGTTCTTTTGCGTTCAGTTCATTTGATCTTCGTTTTATTGTTTTGTTTGGTATATTTACCAAAAAGTATAGGCTAATGAATATTTTTCTACAATTTTTTCCATCAGCATGAAAACTGGCAATTAATAAAAGTTTTATAATTTAATATTTCTTCTGAATTATTTGATTTGTTTGGTTTACTTTTTTTGTTTTGTTGCGTGTATTTACAAAAAAGGTATAGGTTTATTAATATTTATCTAATTTTTTTTCTGCTTATATGAAAAGCGGTAATGAAATTCTTATAATTTCTTTATTGTTGAGTATTCTTTGTTTTGTTTTGTGAATTTACATAAAAAAGTATAGGTTAATGAATATTTTTCTCCAATTTTTTCCCGGCATGAAAAGCGCTAATAAAAGTCTTATGATTTATATTTCTTTATTACAGTATTCTGAATTTTTTTTTTTTACAAAAAATTCCATTTTCTAGTATTTTTCTGGAAAAGATCTCAACACACTTTGCAATCACATGTTCCTGGGGGGGGGGGGTTCAATTTCAGATGTCCATTTTCTGTGGTAACGTGAAATTTGAATTGGTTTTTTTTTTTAAACATGATTGATTCCTGTTATTTATTAGTTTAAGTAACATATGTGTATATTTTATCTGTTTGTGTCAATATTATTTGCAAAAAATAATAATTTAGTGATCGTATGTAAAGTAACATTTGGGAATTGATTCAATATATTTTCACAGGGAGCTGAGAAAGTGTACTTTTTACTATCTAAAATTTATGGTTTGCAATGTTGTTTTTAATTACACATGTATTTTCTTCAATTTGATTGTTTGAATGCAATTCCTGTTATTTATTATTGTGGTAAGTAGCATATGTGTATACTGTATCTGTTTTTGTAAGTAAATATTATTTTGAAAAATTATAATTTAGTGATTGTATGTAAAGTAACATTGGGGAGTTTATTCACTATATTTTCACCAGGGGCCAAAAAAATGTAGTCTTTAAGATATAAAATGTATGGTTTACAATGTTGTTTGAGAATTATTCCTGCAAATCATACATATGTTTACATTTTTTTAGTGTGTGTAAACTTTAGTCCTGTAATATGGTATCATATTCCTGTCAACCTGCTAATAACTTTATAAATCTTGTAAAAATATCATGTACAAGATCATCCATGTATAAGTTACTTTTTCACAAAAAATCTGGCAAAAAATATTGTGTACAAAATCTGTGTACACATTATTTTGGACAGATCACAAGATTTACAAAGTTTATCAGTGGATTGATACGAATGTAAAAAGGCCAGCACGTCTACGTGGATGATCTTGTACATGATATTTTTTTAAGATTTACAATGTTATCGGCAGGTTGACATGAATATGAAAACTTACAGCAAATGTAATACCATATTGCAGGACTAATACTCAAGTATTATCTATTGTTATATTCACATCAAATGATGATATAACAATGCATAATTAAGAATGAAATATATGCTAAAATATTTAAAGATTTAATGTGACTATTTCAATAAATGTTGGAATGGATGGGTAGGAGCAGGGAGAAGATCTACATAAAACTTTATTGATTGGAGACTCATTAACAATAAGATAGTCAAATATTTTGGCAACAGAAATATTATAATTAAGAAGGATGCAAATAATCTATAGGATCTAATCAAAATTAATAACAAAAGAATATAAAGAATTAATTAATATTTTTAAAATGTCCTAAAAAGCAAACACAATTGGCTTATTGCTGAGATCTAACAGACAAAATAATGTGAAAAGAATAATACTATGTTCTTAAATGTGTAAAATGTTTAGACTAAAAAAGGAAATGTTGTTTTTAATAATTATGGTATTTTACGTCAAAACAGGGGGGGGGTATAATATTAAAAAATATTTAAGGTGGGGGAAAAAATTTTAAAATCCAGCAATTTACAAAGAGGAATAATGATAAATATTGTATAAACATAAAGTAATTTATTCATTTAGTAACAACTATATTGCCAAGGAATGAAATAAAAAATTAATTTCAAAAGTATACAAAAAAATGTGATAGAAGTAAATTGTGAAAGTGAGAATGAAATAAATGAATGTAGATATTTGATAAAAAAAATAGTTAAGAGAACCCATAAATCATTGCTAAAAAAGGGTGTGTGTATTGAAATATAATACAGTATATAAATATGCAAAAGAGCAGAATATCAGAGAAGTAACTTGAAATTAAAATGGCAGATAGTAAAAGGATTTGAGATATTACCAGTAGTGGAGATATATCTAAGGAAGAAGGAATAACTGTTCTTGAAAAATTAATACTAAGAAGTAATTGACTGAAAAAAAAAGGAAAGTGTGGTGGAGATATAGGATGCATAATAAAAAATTTCAAGTGCATAAATAAAAGTAAGGTCCATATGTGTATTTTAATAAAATTAGAAAATTGGGAATGGATTATGACTATAGTATAAATATCTATGAAAAAATTCACTTATTAATGGTAAGTTTATTACAGATATATAAATTTTCGAAGAATATGGGAAAGAAAATAAGTTATAGATAATGTAAATCGACATATTGCAATGATCAATTATTAAAATCTTTATTTGTATCGGAATAAATTCTGATATTAGGAATTTATCATATATATAAGATGGACAAACCACTTTTTGAGATATGCATTCAGCTATATATTAGTAAATAAGGAGAGAATGAATAAATTAAAGACTATGGAAATTAAAATGTATAAAAGGAGAGATTTAATAACTGATTTCAATAAAAGAGAATCCCCGTTTCCTTGCTTTGAATTACACATACTATTTTTGTAAGATGTGTAGAACTTGTAGCTTTCTGATCTTTGAAATATTTATCATATGTTGTGATTCTGATGGAAGACTTAATATCATAGCAGAATATAAACAAGTTTTAAACGATATGAAAAAGTAATAAGTGATTTCAAATTATGAATAATATGATTGAATAATTTAGTTTAAAAAATATTTGTTGAATTTGCATATTTTATAAATATATACAATAGTCTATCTCCCTCTGATCATCCAGTGACTTCTATCCATGGTTTGAAAAATTACAGAATTAAAAGTTCATAAATTTCACACATGCCTGTGTACATGATTACCGTAATATATCATTTTTCAATCAAATATTTTATTAGAATGCACATTTAGTTTGCATAAAATCAGTTATAATTTTTCCTCTCCATTTATAATTGCAGGGCTTTTGTATAACTGTATTATTCTATTTTTTATATTTATTTACATCTTAATAAGTATATTTTAAAGTTAAACTGTTTCATACATGTGTGTAAAAATGTTCAACATATATATTAAATGGGATTTACTATTATCTGTGGTTTCAGTTATCCATGTAAAGATTTGAAACCAAATGTTGGTGGATATGAGGGGACTACTATAAATATTAAAATGTTTTTTTTTTTTTTACTTTTTATAATAATGTGAACTTCTTGAATCATTTGTTAAGATTTTCAAAATAGTATTTTCTCACATAAACTTGCAATCAAAATTTTCACATTAAAAGATTACAATGACATAAAGATATTTTTATATTAATGTTGTAACTCTCACTGAAATGTAGTGGGCCTACCTTATTTATTGAATTACAAACAAATAAAGAAATAAAATACATTGAGTAAATCATTACAATAAATTTTAAAAACACATACTATTGTAAATAAGCTTTAATTTGAATGTGTAATATAGATCAGTTAACATTCAACCCTTTTCAATGGGCACTAATGTGGGCTTTGAACATTCCATCATCAGATTTTCAATGAAATGGAAGGCCGAAGAGTTGTGAGTTGGAGTAGTTTGAAGCCTGTCCATTAAAGTATGAAGATTGGCTATCTTAATATAAAGCTGAGCACTGATTGTATATATGTGCAGAGATAGTAATCTGAATCAAGTGATGAGTGCTGGTTTAGCACAAAATACGCATATTGGTGATTATTTATCTTTTCAACATGTGTGTGATCAGGTGGGTTAGCAATATGAGATGGCAAGGAGAACTGAGGGTCATGTGAAAGTCTGAGTTCGAATCTTGCATACATTACATATATATGCAGGTTTAAGCCTGTATAGTATATTAATTTAAATAGGAACTATAGTTATTTGAAGATCTACTCTCTTAAAAAATGTATTTCAGTTAATACTAATCAAATAAAACATAAAAAAATTGTAGATAACTATAGAAAATCATGGACATTTTAAATGAAGTATAATAATAACATTAATAAATCAATTAAAAATATTATTTTAATTATAAATAATCGCACATTTAAACTGTTAATATAAAATTTGGCATCATTGAGACTTAACAAAACTTTGTAATCAAGTTGATTTCAGTAACTTTGTTTTTTTATGATTTCTTAATTTGTTTTTTTATGACATCCATATTCAAAAACACAGATTCTGACGAATAAACCAATACAAAACATGTTAACATTTCGATAATATCAGATATTTCTCCTTTGTGTGTTTCTAATTATTTTCTTCATTTAACAATTGCAAATTATTTTAAGAATGGATTGCTTCAAGTTCTACTTTAGATTTGTTTACATTAAATAACAGAAATTTTATTGGAAACTTCTGGAATAAATTGATTTAAAAAACAACCATTAATTCAGTTTTATTATAGTCTTTAAACCTTGATTAATTCCATTCTCGATTATTTCTATTTTACTTATAACTTCTTTTAAATTTCAGTAAAACATGTCAGGATTTTCCTAAAAAAAAAAAAACCAGATATAAGAAATATTTTTCTTCAATATAAATAAGTTTTGCTGGAGAGTTCTTATTGAACTTAACATATCAATTAAATTTTTCTCATTCTCTTTCAATTCTAACTTTAAATTGTTTAGTTATATGCAAAAATGAACTAAAAGCATTAAATCTAATAAGCAATTTTATCATTCAATTATAGCTAAATATCTCCTTTTTCATGAGAACAGTTTTTAGCTTTCAACAATAACTTGATTGGACTTTATAAAGAGTTATATGCATTAGGTAGTAGAAAAAATGAGAGTAACTTTTATATACATTCAGTGAATACAGTAATAATACATCAACAAAATATGGACATATTGTTTTGGGGTAAATAAGACATTAAGTGTCTGAGAACAAGAGCCCATTTATAGCCTTGCCCTGCCCCAAGTCTCATTTTATAATCTAATAGAGAGCAATTTTTGGTGATGATTTTTTATTTACTTGAACTTATTAATGTTTGTTTTTGGATATCTGTATGGGTATTTGCCATATATAAACATACTTCTATTGAACTAGAATACAAACAAAAAGGAAGTGATATGACCTTTTACAGTAAAGAAATTCTGAAAATAGTTAACAAACATGAATACAACTTATCCAGAGTCTGGTGAAAGATGCCATGTATTCTGTCCACATATTCTGTAAATCAGAACCCTAAACTAATATGTGCTCTATAATTGCATCATATCTATGATTCATCAAAGATGTCACCTAAAAAGTAATTATCTATAGCTTAGAAATATAAGATTGGTAGTGCATCAATATTTAATTTGATTCAAAATCAAAGCATTTAGATTCAATGATACCAAAATTTGCAGTGATTCATTAAGGCTCTACTCTGTTTCAAGAAGTATTGTTTAAGATGTGTTTAAAAGATGGAAGGTCTGAGAGAAAGATCCTAATGAAAACTCTAAAAAAGAGTGAGAAGTACTAATAAAGTAGGAAACGCTTTCTGCTAGTATGAATGAACCACATCACTGATTTTCCTAGTAAATTAGTTAAGAAATATTACTAAATTCACCACTTCCTTTATTTTGCTGTAATATCTTATATAAATACAATTTATTCACTCTACTTTGAACACTTTTTAGCAAAAAACTTTTTATTGTACATATATGTACACACAATCTAAGGTAAGGTTGTGTGTACATAAAAAGAGTTCAAAATAGAATGGATAAATTGCATTTATAATTATTTTTAGAGCTTTACAATATAGAAAGAAAATAATACTATCCATGTATATCAGACTATTTGCTTCATTTATTTTTAAATATTCGTTTAATTGTGGCAAGAGGAGAATGTAAAAAATAATGCATCCAGAGAAAAACCCTGGAGAATTAATTTATTTGGTCTAAAGTATGATGTTATTTTTCTGTTCAAGCACCACAACACACATACATATATATATACTTAGTAATAAATTAGTTAAGAAATATATCAGAATATGTGGAATGATATATATTTACATAATAATAAGGAGCTCTACAAGTGGCAAATGAATCAAACCAGCCTGGATTTGAAACTAGATAACAATTGCTAAATATTTAACCAGTTTCTACTAGACTGAGTTCATTATCAGCCCAAGTAGAAAGGCGGCTTGACCAGTAAAGTCAATCTTCTTAGTAAACTGAGATTGTGATAATAAAAAGTGAACAAAGACCTCAAGTTTGTCATTAATTAATAATATTTAAAGTTGTAATTATAAATTTATTTACACACACATTGATTATGTAAGTAATATTTATTAAGGCTGTAAACCTCAAAAATATTCATGTGAAAATGTGAAGGTAGGATCTCTACAGGTCTTAACCACAAGCTTACGTTTTGAGGTTTACAGCCTTAATAAATAATATTTCTATAAATTTACTATTTTTGAGCTAGTGAATATTATTTTAGGAGAGAAATTCTCTATCATCTTCAATTTGCAATTTGAATAGACATCTTTGAAATGCTTTTTCTCAAACAGAAATTGATAACTTAAAATGTAATGTCTAATTAATGTAATGATACATTAAAAAAACTTGTATATTTGTAATTGTTTTTGCAGAATAAAGTGAAATTTGATTTGTTTGGCAAATCATTGCATCAGCCTTACCAATAATAATGGAAACTATTAAAAAAAGTAAGTTTATACTGTTTCACAAATTCATCAAATATTACAAAAAAATAACTTCTCTTATCCTCCCCAATATTGGTATTATTTTCAAAAGTCCTTCTTTACTCGTGTAATCTTGAAATGCAATGTAAATAAATCTGAGCAGCATTTGTAAAACTACTTCACTCACCAAATTATAGTGAAAATATCTGACACTAATTGAGTTTTCTCATCAGCACTTAAAATTTCAATCTTTCCATAATCAATTTTCTAAGAAGTTATAAATCTTTAGAAATTATTTCATTTTTATTTTTGAAATTGGAAAATAAAAATTCTGGTTTCCTAGAAATACTTGTCATTATTAAATGGCCTTTTTGCTTTCGATAATAAGCAAGACACATTTAAAAAATAAACAATGATTAATATTGATTTATATAATGCTCTAGAAAACTTGGTTTGTTGTCCAGAAAATTCTTTCTCAAGTGCTGGTTTTGGATTTGTAGAATTCAGAATTTTTGATGCAATGATAAAAAATCTCTAAAAATACTACAAGATATTATAATTCTTGATGAAAATTCTATATTTTTGATTCCTTTGGAATACTCATAATTTATCATCAAATTAAAAAAAAAAATTAAAATTTTTTCAATAAAATCAAATTTTGATTACTTAATTTAACAAGGCAACACGATGTTTACATTGAATGAGAGGGTGCAGATATTGAAATCAGTTTGGATGGTTCAAAAAGATGGTGTCAAATATATGAAATTATACATGAATATATTTTTAAAACATTATTAGAAACAATGAAAAATATTATTTTTTTAAAGAATGAATGTGACTTCTGAGAAATTATTTTGATAATATAATTATACTTAATATATTTCTACTACTTGAAAATAATCCCAGCTATTATTATTTTAATCAATCAAAACATAAAATCACAAGCAAACATAATACTACACCTTTGATTTATTACAAATTTTATAAATAATAATAATAAATTACCATCGATTCTACATGTTATTTTTACTTTAGTGTACCACATTGCACTTGGAATATAAAATTTGGACCATCGATTAAACAGCAATAACTTCAGAATTGAGTCTGATTACCAAATTGAATAACACATATAAACAGTATGCGATACGGCAGTATAAAATAACATGCTGTTGAAATTACTTTAATATTCAATAAATTAATAACAATTATCTCTGCCATGAGGGATATAAATAGGCTCAATCAAGTGTTAACAGTAATTTTAAAAACAAAATAATGTGAAATATATTCTGCAAAAAATTGGGTAGAAGATAACAATCTACTCACCTTTTACATCCATCCATCAAACAAAAATCTGTAAAAAGATTTGTTTACCAAGTTTGCATTATTAAAAAAGCAGCTGATGTAGGAGATATTTATAAATTTTGCATTAAATATGTTTGTTTTTAGAGATTTATTAATTCAAATCATATCAGATCTCTTCAGCTATTAGTCTGAGAATAGAAATCCCATAACATGAATGATCAATTCTTAGCAAGAAATTATCAATTCTAATCTGTCAAAAAACAAATCCCATATCACCTTGTTTTCCTGATCACTTTCTTTTTTTAAGATTATCAAACAAATTCTATTTCCCTTATCTTTTCATCCCATTCCATCAGGTCTTTACAAATTTATTATTTTTAAATACACATTTATTTCAAATCTTTCTTCATTTTTCAATAACATTCTTTTTTTATTTATTTCTCATTCTTCTTCTTCAAACTCAGCTTTTATTATCTTTTAAACACCTGCTCCTAAACCATCAATTTTTATTTTGAGTGTTCCTTATTAAGCCTCACTTCAAACAAAGTCCTATGTAAGTGCTTTCTATAAATAGGACTTTAATGGGCTACCTAGAAACTTCCTAACTTTATAAAAAGCCTGTGCATTCACTGCAATTTGTTTTTAATTTCCTTATTATTATTTCCATACTAGCTGATTAACTCTAAGAATTTCAAAATAGTAATTTCCTCTACTCTTCTAACTTTCTTAAATTCTTATTTTCTTCATTTAATTTTCATTGCTATAAAACATAAATTCACTTCAAATCATAAAAGTGATATAAAAAAATACTGCCCTCAAGATAGTATTTATTTGAAAAGTCATGTTTTACTTCCTTTGATATATTTATTGTAATCCCAAATATTTCTACAAACTTTGGCAAACCCAATTAATTTTGGGTTAAGGCTATGCTCATTATTGAATTTATTTTTGCATAAATAAATTTAGCATAAGGGACTTTCTTTCCTTATATGAATTCCATTTTTATTAAAACAATTTATGTATTAGCATATGTAAGAAAAAAACAAACAAACAGGATATAATCTATTTTGAAATTACTATAATATGGAAAAAACTAAATATCTATGTTTTTTTATGATTTATTATTTAATATTTTTTTTAAAGATACATAATATCTAAATAGGTTATTTAACAACAGATATTACATTATGATAATACATGAATGCATATTAAGTAAAATTTTGCTATTCCTTTCAATATAGATATCTATATATTGAGATCGCTGTGTCTCATGGCATACAATCACATAATAGTGTGTGTGCATATATATAAAAAGTTAAAAGAAAAATAAACACTTAAAAAATTTGTAGATATTTTCTATATTACACTGGAATAACAGTTAAGAATTAAATAATTTTGAATTTAAAAAAAAATTATAAATTAAACATTTAAAAAGATCTAATTAATATTTAATTAATTCTGATTTTGAAATTAAAACAAGCATGTTTTTATGTTACAAAAGATATACTGATAATTATCAATTTTTTTTAAATTAAAGCTTATAGAACATATTTTGATAAATATCCTACAAAGTTGTTATTAAAAAGATTAGAGTAAATTGAAAAGTCATCAACTTTTTTCAATCAAGATAAAGAAAACTTACATTTAATTGTGTTTTTTAATTCCATCCTGACTATAAAAAGATTAAAAAAAAGATTAGGAAAAGTTACAGTTTTTACAGATTATAACAACATGATTACTATAAAGATATAAAAAAAGGTGCAGAAGACAAATTATCTGTTGCTGGTAATGTCACAATGGTAGAGTTTGAATTCACATGGAAGTCATGGACCTGCTTTTCTGTATTTTATAGCCCATAAGGTGTATTATACAGATGGCTTGCCTGAAGTCTATCAAATAATAAACTAAAAAGAATTGATTGAATGCCATCAGTTAATTGGATTATACCTTTCCCAAAAATGACAATAAGTCAGTCTATTGCTTATAAGAGACCAGCTTACCCAGAGATTCCATTATCTTTCTAAAGTAGTATATACACATACTGTTTTATCTATATTCTGAGAAGCACACACACATATATATATATATTGAGATTATTTTAAATAATTTCTTGAAAGTGAGTTACAATTTCTAATTAACAAATTTTAACTGCTTGGATCTAGAATGCCATATTGAATTTTTTTTAAAAACTGGCCTGAGACATAATTTTCACAATAACTTCAGTTTTAATTATGTTAGAGTAAAAAATTACATTAAGAGAAAGTAGAAAAACAATAAGTCTAAGGCAAATAGTGATAACCATTTAAAAAATAAGGAAACAAAGAAATTTCAACATCTGAAATAATTATTACTTTATTGTTTGTTCATAATTTATAATTCACCATTAACTAAGTTTAAATTATATATCTTCAGTGATAATTTTTTTGTATCCCTCACAAAATTATATTTCAAACCATATATTATGTCTTACCTGAGATAATCCATGGTTTCAGAATCTCCAAAAGTATTCACATAAGAATTCTTCATTTTATCTTATACACCAAAAGTTATCAAATATTAAAGGCATCTATAAAAAAAGATTTATCCTAATAAAAGATACAAAACAAATCATTTCCAGAAGATAGATATGAATTTGTCATCATAGCAATTGGCTTCTTGTCTATCTAAAACTAGAAATTGTAAGCTACTATCTATATCACTGATAAAATGAGTTTCATATCTTCATTTTATATATTTTTGTATACAACAGTGATGTTTATATCCTTTATGCACGACAATGATGTTTATATTCTTTATGCACACCAGTGATGCTATTTTGTTATATTTATTGTATCACATAAATATAATTTATTTGCATATAATCCATTTGTTATCTATAGACTTGAAAATAATGTGATGATGAAACATATAGCAAAACCAGAGTGACTCCTCAGCATGAGTATCAAGGCATTTGCCTGCATACACAATCTTTCTGTACATTTGATTATTAGTTTTGTAAATCATTACTTGTAAACACAAACAAAACATATAAACATAATAATTAATAATAAATTATTACAATTTTTCAGAATCATTATTTTTATAAAATAAGTTTATTTTTATAAAATAAGTGGATTTGAACTTTTAAAATTACTGTAGATATGAATTCTATATGAGCATAAATAAATATATAATTGATGTATATACACACCACTACAAACTCAAATTAATAAAAAATAAATCATTTTTTTTAAATTAAAAAAAAATTAAAATATTATTCAGAAAATTAAAATTGTACACTTATGAGCCTGATATTCTGCTTACGCTTAGACTCCATTGAAGGCCTTGTTTGTGAATCAGAGTATTTTTATTCCAATAAAAGCATATTTGAAGGCCAATAAGTATTTTCTTTATCATTTCATGGAAATTACAAAATTGATAAAAAAAATGTGATGGTTACAACAAAAATTAATAAAAAATCCAAATTTCATTGGATTTTTTTGCAAAAGACATCTTTAGAAAGTGACATCAGAGATCTATCAAATTCCCATATTTCTGTTGATGTCATGCTTATAGTTTTTACATCAGTAAAAAAAGAAAACATTTTGACCGATCAAAAAAGACTTGCAAGACACTTTCTGACTAACCTGAAGCAGTTAAAAGTAAATGACTTTGGCCAACTAAAAATAAATCAATGAAAGAAAATAAATGACATTTGTGTCTAGAAGATTATTTGTTCCCAATATTGTATATAAAAAAAGGTAGAGAGGAAAACTCCAAAGTTCTTTTTTTTAAATATTGAAATTGAGGCCACACAGATCTGAATTTTAAATGAAACTTTCCAAATGATAATAGTTTTTTTTAAAGAAAATTTTTTATTTATCATAAAAAAAGAGGCTAATTAATAGCTTTAATTCAGATTATCTATATTTTGTATATAAACAAATACTTGTGCACTATGGGTATTAAAACACAAATTGAATTTTATTAGTTTATCACAATTCTGATATGTAATTTTAGTTCATACAGCACATCTGTATTTATGTATATGAGTGTCATGTAAACACACATATTAAAATCAATCATTCTTGATGAATTATTGAATATTATTAGTTTATTACAATTATATGTAATTTTTTATACAGGCACATATGTATGCTGATATACATGTTTTATGTAAACCTATTATGAGATACTTGTAAATCACAATATGATAGCATATTGTATTAATCAAAATCAGAATGCCAAATTTATATTTACGGCATATTCAAACCTTAATTTCATTTTATTGTTTCTAAGTAATAAATTTAATTTCATTGTTAAAATTATTCCAGTGAATTTATTTAATCCAAAATAGTTTTAGAACATTATATGTATTATACCTCTCGATCACAGTGATAGTTATAGAGCTTTTGCACTATGACCTGGATTTGTGCATAATGATCTGTTATATAAGTTTTATATTTAGTTGTGAACATCATGATTGGTGCAAAAGGGATAGCCTTTAAAGTCCATGCACTACACTACATTTTACATATTTATTTAGAAAATAAGTTTATAGTTGGCTTGTGGCCAGAGCTTTGATGATGATCAGGATATTTTAGTATCCAGTATTATTTTTTAATTGTTATATTTTTATAAATTAGAACTTAAGATTGTACATACAAATTATTGTTTAAATAATCTGCCCCAAGGTGGCAAGGGCTAAATAAATAGCTTGGCTTATAATAGACCCATGATGATGAATGATTATTGCTTTTTGGTAATGATGGTAAACTTATAGTTATTTAGGGTTGATGATGATGAGTATCATCATTCCAGATTCACCCCAATTTTCCATACCATTACAAATGACTATCCAATTGTGGGCCCAATGATGATTAAGTACTGGTGATCATTATAATAAAATTGCCACTCAACTTGATCTCAAATATAAATACATCAGAGATAGAAAAAAGGATGCATTTTATGCAAAATTAATTGTAAAGAATTACTATGAAATATGACAAGAGTATTGATAATTATAAGTTATAAAATAGTGGTTAATGTATATTTAAGGAGTTCATATTTAGAAGTGAATAGAAAATCTACAAATTTTGGAGATAGGATTGCACTTTTGACTGTTGGGGATTGTTTAGCTGTACTTTCAGATTTTGATGGAAGCTTTTGTCATTGGCTTGAGGATACAATGTTTTCATGCAACTCCATGGAGTGTTCTATCTCAGGTATTGTTCCAAGCCACTTTCTGATTTCCTATTGATTATCATGGTGCAGTTAACATAGTCAAAAAAAGAAGCAAGATATAGTTTTGTATTTTCCAGCCCCTAAGACTCAAAGGAGTAGGGCTTTGCAAAAAGTTTTGCATTTTTTATTTCATATCAAAGATTGTAGCAGCTTATATTCACTTAATTTGAGGTATCCCTCTTGGTATTTATGGTGCATTACATACTTATAATCCAGTAACTGAATTCTTTATCTCAGAGTTGCAGGTCCCTGTTCATTCTGTTAGCTATCAGAATCCTGTTAAATGTCTAAAAAAGTTGATGAGTACATAGTTTGAGGTATGAAATTTGTGTTAATTATCCATGTATATTATGTAAAATAGTTAGGTTGGTATTTCATTTCTCTTTTCATTTTCTTCATGGAAGAATAGGACACAGTGGTATCTCATGGCATACAACAACATAATAGTTTATGTGCATGCATATACATAAAGTTGAAAAGAAAAGTAGAAATAAACACAAAAAATTTTTGTAGATATTTTCTATATTACACTGGAATAAAAATTAAGGATTAAATAATTTTGAATTTAGAAAAAAATTATTATAAATTAAACATTTAAAAAGTCTAATTAAGATTTTATTATTTCTGATTTTCAAATTAAAACAAGCATGTCTTTATGTTATAAAAGATATACTATAATTATAAAATTTCACTATTTTGATTAGATTATGTTTTTTTAAAAATTAAGGCAACATACTTTGATAAAAATCCTACAAAGTTGTTTTTAAAAGGATTAAGATAAATTGAAAAGAGTCATTAACTTTTTCAATCAAGATAAAAAAATCTACTTTTAATTACTTTTTTTAATTCTACCATGATGATAAAAAGGTTGGAAAATTAGGTGTTACAGAATTTTTACAGATTAGACAGCATTATTACTATGAAGACATAACTGAAGGGGAAGAGACAAATCAGTTGCTGCTGCTGCTAATGTTACAATGATAGTTTGAATTCATATAAAAGTAAAAGGCATACTTTTCTATGTTCCATACCCTATAAGGCATACCAGATGGCTGGCTAGCCTGAAGTTCATCAAATGATAGACTAAATGGAGCTGATTGAATTTCATCAGTTACTTGAATTATACCTTTCACAAAGATGACAATAAGCCAGTCTACTGTTTATAAGGGACAAGCTTATCCAGAGATTCCATCAGATTGCTATAGTAATTTATATGTATACTATTTTATCTATATGCAGAGAAGCACAAAGGTACTGCATTAGATATATTTAAAAGACAGCTGGCAAGTAGAGTGTGTCATATATATTGAGTGTGATTATTTTAAATAATTTCTTAAAAATGAGTTAACCATTTCAAAATGCAGCATAACACCTCTCACATTTCAGCCTTTTCTAATGTTTTTCTTTGTCTCACACATCAATGTAAAATATATGATAAAATGATTATTACTTTTTAGAAAATAATAAATTTGACTTCATTTGATAGATATTTTTGTTTATTACTGAAATAAATTTTAAATGTTCATATTTTGTTTCTGTAAATATTAAAAAAATGAGATCACAATCAAAACAAAGACTTTACATGTCATCATTTCTAGAAAGATTATTTTCAGTTTATAAAATCAACAAAATATTTTTTAATTCTTATTATTTTTAAACATTGAAACAAATTATTTATCTTATATCTAACAAATTATGCTTTAAAAGTTTAAATTTTGTGAATATTTATTGCAAAATTGTGACATTTTCTTACTCATAAATATAAAGTAGATTGTTTATGTCAACGCTAATCTTCTAATTTGCTTCAGACCATATTTATGTTAGCTGCTAATATAATGTTCTATTTTTAAAAATAAAGTATTTCAAGTCAAAATAAGTTATTAATAATTTATATTTTTTAATATCTAATAAATATAGTGCAAATTATTTTTTTAAAAAAAATCTAAAACAGTAATAAGTTCACAAATAAACACATTTTTGCATCATTGGAAAGTACAATGTCATAAAATGCTGAAGGTTTTACAGTCTTGGCAACAGACAATGGCTTAATATGTCAGGGTGGGGCTCATGTCTATTGTAAGAGCAGAAATTTTGGATTTCCCATCTTTTAGTGCAGAATTTTCATAAAAAAATTTATTATAATAAAATATATCATTTTACATGTATTTTGATGTATAATACTTATGAAAAAACTCACTAAGAGATGAAATAATTTGGTTCAACTGCTCGTAAAGCTAAAATTTCTAATTAATACATTTTAAAAGTAAATGACTTTTGTCAACTAAAAATAAAACAAGAAAAGAAAATAATAAATGACATTTGTTTCCAGTAGATTTGTTTCTGATACTGTTCATATAAAAAAAGAGCAAAACACTGATTATCTTTTTTTTAAATATTAAAAATGAAGCTACAAGGACCTACATTTTAAATGAAACTTTCCAAGCAATAATAGCTTTTTTTAAAGAAAAACTTTTACTTACCATAAAAAAATAAAAGAAGAGGCTAATTAATATTTTTAATTTGGATTATCTATATTTTGTGTATACTCACATATATGCGCACTTATATATTAAAAAACAAATTGAATTTTACTATTAGTTTATCACAATTCTGATATGTAATTTTAGTTCTTACAACACATCTGTGTTTACATAGAAGAATGTCATATAAACATATATATATATATATATATGTTAAAATCAATCATACTTTATGAATTATTAAAAATGAATTTTATCATTAGTTTATCATAATTATATGTAATTTTTTAATATAGGCATATCTGTGCACTGATGTGTTTTATGTACATTTATTATGAGGTACTTGTAAATCACAATGTGATAGCTTACTGTATTAATCAAAATTAGAATGCCAAATTTGTAGTTATGGCATATTCAGGAGACCTTAATTTCATTTTATTATTTCTAATTAATAAATTTATATTTCATTGTTAAAATTATTCCAGTGAATTTATTCTATCTGAAATAGTTTTTGAATATTATGTTTCTATTATATCTCTTGATCACAGTAACAGTTATAGAGCTTTTGCTCTCTGAGCTGGATTAATGCATAATGGTCTGTTATATAAAAGCTGTTTATGTTTAGTGTTATGAACATCCAGATGATGATGATCCCGGTTAGCACAAAAGAGATATCCCTTAAAGTTTATGCACTATATTTCATTTTAATTATTTATTTAGAAATTAAGTTTATAATTGGACAGTATATTAATGGTATAATGTGACCAGAGTATTGATGATGATCAGCATGTTTTAATATTCTATATTTTTTTAATTGTTATAAATTAGCACTTAACTTTGTACATCTGAATTATTGTTTAAATAATTTGCCCCAAGCTGGTAAGAGCTAAATAATTAGTCTTGTCTGTAGTAGAACTCATTTCAAATCCAGTTGCAAGATTGACTGTTGATTTACTTTTACTGTTGATCATTCATAATGATGAATGATTACTGCTTCTGTGTAATGGTGGTGAACTTATAGTTACTTACTTATAATTCTGTGTTGATCTTTCATGCTCATTTCTTTGATATTTAATTTTTAAATTTTGTATTGACCTGGGGTTGATGATAACGAGTATCACCACCCCAGGTTCACCCCAATTTTCAGTGCCATTACAACATATATAAAGATAAACAGTGCTCCTAATATATTATTCTCTTAAAGAGTTGTTATTGTAAACAAATGATCTGCCCTCTAGTAGCTGTGTTTGATAACTTATGCAATAAGAGGAAGGCTGTCTCTTATTGCTCTCTATATTGTTATATAAAGGATTATCATGAACAACTTCTGCCAGATAAATGAATATTAAGTCAATGAAGAAATATAAAGCATATTAATTTAAATCCATTGCTTTTTTAAATTATAGAGCAGATCTATAATTTAAATCCATTGCTTTTTTAAATTATAGAGCAGATCTATTTGTAATCATTTTCAAACGTTGCAAATGAATAGAAGTAACTCTGTACTGTAAATTAAAATATCAATTGATTTAACAGATGCCTTATATATATTATTTAAATACATGTATATTTTCTATACTAAATCAATGTAACTATAAGGAATTGAACTCAGGCTTTCAAACTCCCTAAAGGTATCCAATCTATCTTATACAACTGACACGAGACTTTACATGTATGTGGTCATGTCAGATGTATAGAATAGATTGGATACCTTCAGGGAATTTGAAACTCTGAGTTCAAGTCCCCTATAATATATATTGATTGAATATTTTCATGTTAATCTGTCTTATAACAATTTAGAGCATGATAAGAGAAAAACATTCTTATATGCATAAAATTATCTAACAATGCAGTTAAAGAGCAGATTTTATTAATAGCAACACAGAATTTTTAGAAAATAATTTCACAAATACATACTTATAAAGAATATAACAGCAGCTAGATTTTGACTTATTTTTTGAACTATATATCTATTTCTTTTTTAATAAAAAGATTATTTATTTGTATAAATATTTTCAGACTTTTATTCAAATTTGATAATGGCCACTTTTTCTAATCTATGCTTTTGTCTTGTTCAAAATATTCAATTTAATCTGCCAAAGGTTTTCTAGATTACTAAAGCAACAACAATTAACCTCTTTTTTTCAATAACACTACTCCACATCACTTTCTCTTCTCCCTATCTGTTTTAAATCCAAACAACTCATTTAAAGTATATATATAAAGGCATCTATCTATTCAATATCTTCAACAAGATTTTGATTGGTAATTAATGCCTAATTCCATCTTTTCTCACTAAATAAAACACACAAACTTTCTTAAAATAAAATCATTGGTAAACAATAATTTGTTAGATATGAACTACAAAACTCAGACAATAAATCAAATATAAAATAATAATACAAGGAGAAATAAACATTTAAAATTTGCTCTCACCAATTACAGAGAGTTTAACAGTTGTTGATACTCTGCCTAAATAATTTGCAAAAGAACAAACATAAAGGCCTTGGTCATCTCTGCGAACTGCTTCAATAATGAGAGAACCAAGCGGTGTAACAGTCATGTGAAAAGAATGTTCAATTGGTTGATTATCTTTTAACCAAGTAACTGTTGGTGTAGGGCGAGCTGAAGCTGCGCAATGTAATGTTACATTTTCACCTTCTTTTACATCCTCATCAGTTGGGCTACGAGTAAACTTTGGCATACCTGAAATACAGGTTCATACTTTTTTTTGGCTATAATTTTGTAAGTATTATGTTTCTTAACTGTGCATGTTAAAAGCAAACTGGCTTTACAAGTCAAAAAAAAAAAGCTGAAAATGTTGTGAGCTATTATTAAATGTGACGTTAATTAAGAACAATAAACATTTCCCAAATTTATTTTTAAGACATTTGCTACATGACTAATAATAACTCTTATCAAATTATTTATTTAATAGAAAGGAATTTTATATATATATATACAGGAAAATCTCAATTTACACCGTTTTTAAAAATAAGTTGCATGTCATGAAATATTGATGCTGGATGCTTCAAAATTGGACTTTCATAATTAAATTACTTTTGAAAAGAACATGCTTTTAAAAATATCTAGTATAAAATATTTGTAAGCAGAATGTTCTATCTATGCGATGGTAAACATTAAAAAATCATATTTTTGTAAGTTGAGATTGAGCTGTATATGTGCATATAAATATACTATACATCTTTTGCTGTATGCCTTACTAAAAAAATCTAGACTTTCAGTCTATAGTGGATTTTTTATGTCTGTTTCACCTTCTACCTCACACTCAGACAATTTTCATAGCAAAGGGAAGCAATTGATTCATTTTTTCATGATAGCTATTAATGAAATCAAAATAGTAATCTATTCATTATTTTTAAAAATATCTATAATAAAAAAAATATAATAATAGTAGACGAAACACTTTGCAATAAAACTAAATGTTTATAATGAATAAAAATAAATATTTAACATACACCAAGTTTAATGTGTAAAAAATTTGCATACATACATTAGGATAAACACTATTTAATCTAATCCAGAACATACCTATTGTAGTTCGATAATAAATGCAGATAAAACATCGTTTAACAAACAAATAAAAAGCTAAATAATTCTATATTCTGAAAACTTCGGCAATAAGAAAAATGTTTGTGTATATAATTCTTAAAATAATTATTCTGCTTGATATATTTATCAATATAATTATATACAAACATACTGCACTTTATACATATATAATTTTACAAAGGAAAATAAGCATAAAATGATAGAATATTCAAATATAAGTGAATAACAATAACAACAAATCACAAGACACGTTGAAAAACAAACAGAAAAGCAGTATAACAAAACCAGAGTATTATTAAAAGATCATGATTGTTGATTTATAAAAGAAGCCCCAAGCAAAGAAAGTGTTCTTACATGTAGGCAAGTATTAGATATATGTACGTCATTCATTATTTTATTCTGAACAAAGATTTTCATAATTCAGCACATGTTTTGTTTTTTCCCTAGTTGTTTATTTATTTCTTAATATTTTTCTAGATGAATAGTTTTCTGTATGTGTTTGTATGAATTATTATAGCAAAAAAATTTAATAATAATACAAGAATAAGACACTAATACATATTATCAAGACTCTTAAAAATAAAGAATTTATAATAAAATCCTCATTTATATAAGTAGCATGTGATACACCTAAATCTTCTAAATTATTATACTTATTAAAATCTTCTAGATCTATCAAGGGAAACAAAAGGCTATTTTTTTTTAAATTTTATATGGAAATATTACCCCTAAAAAGGGTTTTAGATTGTGAACAAAAATACTATTACCCCAAGGCTTGAAAAATAATTTCCCACAAATAGATAGTGGAATGAGAAGAAATCATTGATCAAATTGGGATTTTTCATCCTTGATTTATCATTAGCTAAAAATAGATGACTATCCATAATACTGACTAATTTTGGATGATTGAACTGGAATATCTACTTAAAACAAAAATTTTAACAAGGATTATATTTTAAATTTTTTTTTAAGTTTTATTCATGTTAAAAGTATGTTACCTGTACATCATGAAGCATTGTGTAAAAGGAGATTTATTTACTTTTTAATAAAATTCTTGGAAGAATGTGATAAAATGGCAATTGTCAATGAGATTTCTAAATATTATCTCATAGAAAAATCACATACAATATACTGTAGAATGTGTGAAACTAGTAAATATGACATTGATTGAAAGAGAAAGTAGATTTTTGCTAATAATAGTTGAACAAATTTAACAGATTAATGTTATATTATAAAAAGTGATTTAAAATTCCCAAGTCAGTTTAGTTATGATACAACTAAGTATATGTAATACATATTTTTAGAGATATGCTACATATGATTTACAAATATATAATAATTTATGTGATAATATGTTGGATTATTTCCAACATCTTTCATTAAATGTTGAATGTCCAAAACATTTTGAACTTTATTTAAACTTTTCAAATACAAATAACTTATTAGTAATAACACACAAATAGACAGCACAAATTAGTTGTATTTTTATATTGGACTACTTCCATCATCTAAAATGAGTATTGAATGTCTTTAGAAAAATACTAACCTGTTTGATGTGCTATTACTAACAGTTGAATGTATTTGGAATATTTAAATAAAGTTACATATTTCTAAAGACATTCTATACTCATATTAGATGATGGAAATAGCCCAATATAAAAACACAACTAAACACCATCATCACAAAACTTCAGGAAAACACAAATTAGTAATTACTCAATGTTTCAAGCCATATTATTTTCTATTTTTCTTCAGCTTTCGCTTGCCTTACCAGTGACAATATAAGCATAGGACTTGAACTTGTACCTTTAGATTCTTGAATGTCGAATTTTAAGGCAATACTAACCAACTGAGCTATTCTGTCAAGGACAAAAGTCAGTAGAAATTTTATATATTTACCTATGAGGGTTGGTTCAAGTCCTAATTCCTTCAATTTTTTTTAATACTTTTTTCCAAGAGTGAGGCCAATTATAGGCTTCCAGAATTATTTGCCATTGACATATGAGCATCTTTGAATTTTCTTTTTTGCATCCTTACCCTCTTTATCCAATATTTTTGTATTTTTCCAAGTGAACATATATATGTTCATTAGTAGTTTGGGTTTTTTCTATCACTGTTTAACATGATGACAGATCTCACTAAAATACTTCCTTCCACATTCACGTGATATTTCATAGATGCAGTTTTTATTTTTCAGCATTTCCAGTTTAGACTATAATAAATTGTTTTTCTCTTCACCAGTAAAAATTGTAATTATAAATATGCGACTTTTTTCACATATGTTAGTGAAGCTATAATTATACTATAATGTATAATATGTCTGCTTAGTGTTTCATAGAAGTCAGAATTCCTTGAAATGTGGTATAGCTTTGGAAAGCTGTTCTAATGTTATATTGACTGCAGATTTTCTTTAATTTGTCCACTATTCCTAATATGTATGCATAAACTACAATACTAATAATTGTTTTTTCTTTTGGTGTCTCATAAATTGTACTATTTACTATAGAACTTAGCAACAGAAGTTTATTTGGAAACCAGTGATTTAGAGAATAAAAAAGATTTATGCAGAACAAACTCTCATGAAGCTGCCTCATCAAGAAAACCTTTAATAGACAACAAAAAGAAACATAAAAAAAAAAAAACACAATTATTGGTATTGTAGTGTATTTTTACAAATCAGGAATGGCAGAAAAAGAAAATTGACAGTCAATATAACATTAGAACAGCTTTCAAAAGCCATACCACATTCCAAGGAATTCTAACTTCTATAAATATTAAAATGGAAATGCTGAAAAACAAAAACTGCATCTATAAAATACCATGTGACTATGAAAGAAAGTATATTGATGAGACCTCACTCTTAGAAAAAAGTATTAAAAAAATTGAAGAAATCAGGATTTAAATCAACCTCATAGATAAGTATATAAGATTTCTATTAACTATTGACTTTTAGAGAATAGCTCAGTTGATCAGAGCATTGTCTTAAAATTTGATATTCAAAAATCTAAAGTTGTAAGTTTGCCGCCTATGCGAATATTGTCACTAGTCAGGCCAACAATACCTGAAGAAGAATGAAAAATAATACTAATTGAAACATAATGTAAATACTAATCTGTGTTATAATATGTTGGACTATTTCTATCATCTATTAGTAAATATTGAATATATAGAAAATTTTAAAACTTTTTTTATTTCAACTTTTCAAATACAAACAACTTGTTAGTATAATACACAACACAGATTAATAATTACACAATGTTTCAAGTAGTATTGTTCTTCACTCTTCTTCAGGTATTTCTGGCTTAACCAATGACAGTATTAGTGTAGGAGTCAAACTTGCAACTTTAGATTCTCGAATATCAAATTTAAGACATGCTCTAACCAAAGGCAACAGATAGTGGAAATTTTCATATATTTATATCTGATGGTTGATAAGAGCAAGGTTTATTAGGGGCTTCTATACATAGTATATTGCCACAATGGATTGACTTATGGGATTATTTGCCATTGTCATATAAACAGCTTCCTTGAATTTTCTTCTTTGCACCTTTTCCTTTCTATCTACTATTTTTGTATTTTCCCAATTCTATACATAGTTATTAGTACATACAAGGTCTGCTACTGCAGACACACCTGTTTTTTCTCTTTCAACCATTATCTTGTGTTCTTTCAATCACTGTTCAACAGGGTGACAAGTATCACCAATATACTTCCTTCCATATTCACATATTTCATAGATGCAGTTTTAGTTTTTCAGCCTTTCCAGTTTAGCTTTGGTAAAAGTTAGAATTCCTTGAAGTGTGGTATGACTTAGGAAAGCTGTTCTAATGTTATATTGTCTGCAGATTTTCTTTAATTTGTACACAATTCCTAAAATGTATGGATAAACTACAAAACTAATAATATATAAGGATTTGAACTCAGACTTTCGCATGACCCTCAACTCTCTATGCCATCTCATATTGTTGATCCACCTGCGAATACACATGGTGAAAAGGTAAATAATAATCAATATACATATTTTGTGCTAAATCAGCACTCATCATGAGTAGGATGACAACCTTGGCACTCATGTGGGCTTTGAACATTCAATAATCAGATTTTCAATGAAATGGATGGCTGAAGAGTTGTGGGTTGGAGTGGTTTGAAACCTGTCCATTAAAGTATGAAGATTGGCTATCTTAACATAAAGCTGAGCACTGATTGTATATATGTGTAGAAATGGTAATCTGGACCAATTTGATGAGTGCTGGTTTAGTACAAAATATGTATATTGGTGATTATTTATCTTTTCAACATGTGTGTGATCAGGTGTGTCAGCAATGTGAGATATCATGGAGAGTTGAGGGTCATGTGAAAGTCTGAGTTTGAATCCCTTATATATTACATTGTGTGTAAGCTTGTACAATGTACTAAGTTAAATATTAATAATTGTTTTTTCTTTTGGTATCTGATTAAAGGTTTTCTTGATGACAGCTGATGGATAACCATTCTTCATGAGAGGTTGTTCTTTTCATTTTCCAAATCCCTGGTTCCTGAACAAACTTCCTTTGCTCCATTCCATAGTGGTAGTACAATTCCATGTTTAGTGCTTCTGATATGATTGGATGTATATGCCAAGCCAGTATGTGTTGGTTTTCTATAAACTGTTGTTTTTACTTCCCTGAGTCTTGTCACAAGAACATCTAAGAATTCTCATTTTTGTTCTCATTCTGATTCTATTGTGAATTTAATTAAAGAAGATATGTTGTTGATATACATCCAGAATGACTGTAATTGCACATCACCATGTGGTATTGTGGCCATACCACAAGTGTATCATCAATACATAGCAAATCCACACTTTAGATGGACATGGAATAGTATTTATGGCTGTGGTTTTGAGTTCTTTCATGTAAATGTTGCTAAGCAAGGGTGACAGTGATGATCCCATGACAATTCCTTGATTTTGTTGGAAGAATTCTGAATTATATTGAAAGGACATTATTGTTATGCAGATCATTAATAATTCCACTGTACTATCAATAGGTAGAGTTGTTCTAGTTTGTAGACTATTATCACATAACCTTACCTTTTCCTTACAATAGATAATGCTTCACCACTTGATAAATTGACTTTTCACACCAAAGCTTACAATATGTCAGTTGTTTCTATTTTTCATCCCTGACTAATTCTACAAAGTGCTTAGACATAGTAAATTTCTAGAACTAACAATAGGCCTTAATGGAACATTATCTCTATAGATTTTAAATAGTCCATACAAGTGAGAAATCTTGCTGAAATGCAATGCACAATGCTTTCAGAGTAATGCTCGTAATTTTACCTCTGACTTGGAATTAGTTTTTTTGCTACATTTTTGTATTGCTCTTAAAAATAAACAAAAATTAAAAAACTCAGGAGGATTTGAATCAATAAGTGGTTTTATTCTCATTTTTTCCTCAGATGCTGCTGGCCTGACCAGTGATAGTATTAGCATGAAGATTGAATCTGGACTCTTAGATTAAATTTATGGTTGTGTTTGTTGGAGCATTACCTTAAAATTCAATATTCAAGAATTTAAGTTTCATGTTTGACTTCCACACTAGTACTGTTGCTGGTCAGGCCAGAAAACCCTGAAGAAGAATAAATATCATTTGAAACATTGTACATATCTTAACCTGTGTGCTATTACTAACAGTTGAATGTAATTGGAAAATTTAATTAAAGTTCAATTTTTCTAAAGAGAGATTTTCAAAAAAAAAGATGACTGTAAATCCATTGATATAAAGAATGGGAAGGGTGTGTTTACCACATAATACCATGCATTATTGAACATCTTACTTTTTTGTCAGATATTTCTACTATTTATTGCCTTTGACAAAATAGCTCAGTTGGTTAGAGCATTGTCTTAAATTTGATATTTGAGAATTTAAAAGAGCAAGTTCAATTCCTATGCTAATACTGTCACTAGTCAGAACACTTGTGTAATCACTAATCTGTGTTGTCTATTTGTGGGTTATTACAAACAAGTTGTTTGCATTTGAAAAGTTTAAATAAAGTTCAAATTTTTTTAGACATTCAACATTTAATGATAGATGATAGAAATAGTACAACATATTATCACATCTAATATACCATCATCACAAATCTTCAGGCATTATAATAATTTACTATAAAAAATTTGAATAGCCTTAATGTACTATCATTTTCTTCATTGCAGTGAATAATTTTTTTTTCTTTTAGTAAATCATAATTGCATGCTGCCTATAAAAATATTTCAACTATTTTCAAAATATAATGAATGAAAATTACGCAGAACCAGATTTATGCACAGGCATAGCAAGGCAGTTTTAAAAATCATAAAAAAATTTATTTTGAAAAATTTATATATTAATAATTGAAACTCAAAAAGCAAATATAAACATTACTAAAATTATTTCTACTAATGTCACCCTAAGTGGTTATTATATTGCATATTTAGAAAATCTTGCTATTTAAAATTGGATCAATTTCAATCATTTTACCAACAAATTTCAATTGTGAAAATTTGTCATTTAAAGAAGACCTTTGAATAATGGTGATGATATGGGTGATTTATTTCTGGGATAGGAAAATGTGGAGATAAGTCTATTTGGAAAATTGACTTATAGAGTGATAAGAAAATGCTAAAAAAAAAAGAAAAGGTATTTGGGAATTAAAAAGCCAATGCTTAGGAAATCTTAGCTAGACAGAATAGAGAGAATAAGACTGTCTACTAAATGATGTCATATTAAACATTGTTAAGAAATTAGAAAAAAATAAGTAGAGTCAATGTTATAATCTTCTAATGTGACAATAGGGATAAATAATGATATGGATAAAAATAGTGAAGGAACAACAAGGAATTGTGAGAATATGATTGTATGTTTGAAGGGAAAACAGGGATGGAGGGATTATTACAAAGACTTGATAATGGCATGAATTTAAATAAGGTTTGTATAATTATTTTCTTTAGATATGCTCATTAGAAAAAGTGATTTATGTAAAAGGGATGGGTTACATAAAATTTATTAAAAGAAGAGGAAGGGGATAAAATATTAATTTAATTAATTTATAAATTTTTTTATTATCCGTTAACCTAAAGACAGAAGTGGGATACATATAAATGTTATAATAAAGATGCAATATTGAAATTAGAAATGAAAATAATGGATGTTTGTATTTAGGGATGTATATAAGTAATTAGAGGGGATTTGAACCCAGATTTTCAAGCTCCCTTCAGTCATCTACTCCATCTGGTAATGAAAAATATGACTGAATATAGAATGATGGAGGATATAAAGATAGAAAATAGTGTTTTTTAATGAATGATGCATGGGAAAAGGTTATAAAAAATATTTAAAAGAAATTGATATGTGACACAATAGAAGTGGAGAGGGTAAAAATTAGATATGGTTGCCACATTACAGACATATTTAAGAGAAGAAGAACTGAATCTTTAGAGAAATGAAAAGAAACTAGTAAATAAATGTAATGAGGATTAAAAAAAGGGTGAAGAAATATATGATTTATTATTAAAGATGATATTTTAAAAAAAATTGTCAAGAATAGATATGGTTTAGATTAAAATTGGAAAAAGATAAATGGATGTGAGGTATAATATATTTAGTTATTAGAAATGGAAAAAATATGAAACAGTGAAATGAAAGTATTATACAGATATAGTTAAGTTTAAAAAGAATAGTGGTAAAATACTGACTATAGCTGATATGATTGATTATATTAATTAAATTTGATGAAGTAGATAATATGAATGGACATTATTAAAAAGGTGTAAGAAAGTTGTATTGGTAATTGGAAATCTAAATAAAGTATATAATAAAAAGTTTACATAGTTAAGGCAGAATTTGAATTATTACATGTTGGTAAATAAAGAAGAATCCAAAATGATAAAATGGATTAAAGTGTTTAATTGTATGGTTAAATTGAATAGGTTTAATAAAATTTTGGGAAAAACTATGAAAAATACTGAATTTAGAATTGATAAAGAGTGGACAAATATGATGAAAAAGATTGCAAATGAGTGTTTATGTAGAACAATATAAAAGAAAATGGAGAAAAAATAGTTTTAAAAATGTAAAAGAAAATAAAACAAGCCATGTAGGGAGTTTAATATGTGTGTGTGGAGAGCACGGGAATGAATAACTAACTATTCAAGGAAAAAGAAAGGAAATGGGATGAACTTAATAAGAAGTTAGCATAGAAAATTAATAATCTGGGAAAAGCTTGTGAAAACATTTAAAGATATATAAAGAAGTGAAATAAAAAAGAAAAAAGAATGCTATATTATTAAATGAAGAGGAAAAAAGAATGTGAGGAAAAGGAAGAAACTGGAAAAAATTCTCAATGAAGTAATAATAAAATATTTAACTGAAGGGAAATTGTTAAATGTATGAATTATTAGGATATCTTAATTTAAGAGCTGGAAAGAGTGATAGACATGAAATTAAATAAAGCAATAAAATAGCTTAAAAAGAAGAAAAGCAAAAAAAAAAAAAGGACACTGCAACATTTAATAGAAACTTTTGATAAAATTATGAATGATAATAGATTCCAGTTGAATAAAAAGATGTGAAAATTAAATTATTATATAAAGAAAATTTTTTTTAGACTTTTAACTTGCTATAGACTAGTTATAATAACTTTCATGGTTTATATTATATAGATAAAGTTAGAACTTGGAGTCCTGGGAGATTCAGAATGAATTTCATGCAGGAGTATGGACAGACAATAATGTATTCAAAGTTATTCAATTGATTGAAATATTTTATATAAAAAATAAACTGTTACTTATTGCATTTTTAGATATCTAAAAGACATAATCAAATAGGATAGGTAGAAAAAGATTTGGAGTCCATAAAAGATAAATGTAAAATTAGATTAAAACAGGTTATTTGTTATCACTTTTATAATTTATTTTATTTCTAAGAGAAAAAAATATTAAGATAGAAAAATTTGGGATAGAAATGGGAATTCATAATCCAGGAAAATACCTAATATAGCAACTTTTTTTTTTTGCAGAAGATATGCCATGTTTTTAAAAAAAATTAATCTGTTATTAAAGAGGTGTGCAATGGTAATAAAAAGTAAACAAGTTAAATTCATTGTTGAAAAATGTAAAGTATTAGTATTTATAAGAAAGATAAAACTGAAAGATGGAAAAAGACAGCAATTTTCTTGAAGAGAGTATACATATTTTGTTAAATGAGAAAATGAATTATATATTATAGGTAGTTAGGAATTAGAGTTGAAAAAAACAATAAAGTGGGATGAATTAAAAATCTGGTATGCTTCTTATATAGTAAATATGAGGTATGCAGGATAATTTGGATCCAAATATTGTATTTGTATTAATATTTAAAAATAAGGACTTTTGCATTAGCCAAACAATTTAAATTTTTTCAGATGGAAAAATAAGTATGTAGATATACATTAGATGGTAAAATTATGGATAGTAAATGAGGCTATTCAAAGTGAAATAGGGTGGGTTTCTTTTTTCATGGGTGAAATTAAAAGCAAAGAAAAAATATTGGGTTGAATGGTTATAAATACTTAATGATTTGTGATAGTGGCATTTTACTTATAGTTATATATTGGACTATTTCCATCATCTAGTTAAATATTTTTAGAAATCTCAAACTTTATTTGCATATTTATTCCAGCTGAATATTCCTATGCATTATCAAGCAAACTTATATTCAATGATATATGTATGGTTCATTAATTTAGATACATCAATATTTTTTTCTTTTATCAATCTAAAAATAATTTCAATCAGATTTATTTTTTTCTTTTATCAATCTAAAAATGATTTCAATTAGATTTACCAATCTATATTCTTTCACATCTATAGAAATTTCATAGATACAGTCCTTGCTTTTCAGTATTTCAAATTTAAGTTTTATACACATTAAAAATTCTTTTAATATATCATGGCTTTGAAAAAGCTGTTTAGATATTATATTGATTGCAAAAATATTTTTCTCAATTTATTTGACATCTCTGGTATGTATAAATATTCTACAATCCCTAACATTGTTTATGTATTTATTTATTTTATATTTCATTTTATTGTCTATTTGGAGTTATCTTAACAATAGCTAACGGAAAGCATACTTCATAAAAATTTGTGGAACTTTTTCTTTTTCAAGCCACTGGTTTTTATCTCTGTTCCACAATGTTAGTGTAATTCTTTGTATGTTTGTCATGATTATATATATATATAAAGTATTTTCTTTTGTTTGTGAGTTTTCTTTAAGTGGATATTTCGATTTTTTTATGAGATAATCGAATTACAAAAACAATTAGGAATGCCAATTTTTGTTCTTTTTTTAATTCTATTGCCAATTTAATTAAAACAATTAATCTTACTAATTGTTGGGTGTCCAGAATGTTATAATAGTGATTTTCTATGAGTCAAATAATGAAAGTAAAAATCCAGATTTTTTGATAGGATGGAATACTATTTATGGTTATGATTTTGAGCTCTAGTAAGTAAATGTTGCTAATCAAGAATATAAATCTCTAGCTATACTTTGTTGTTGTTTTTTTTAAAAAAAATGTTGAAAGTATGTTGTTGGTATGAAGAATGTTAGAAATTCTAATATGCTAATAATAGGAAAAAATATCCCTGATTCTAGAATAGCAACATTATTTAATCTTTTTTTTTTTTTTACAACAGATTAGCTTTATCACTGGGTACATTTGTGAATAAACTGTCCACATCGAAGTTTACCAAGAAATGAGTTCTTTGAGTTTCATATTATTGATTAATTTATGAAATGTTTAGAAAGCCTCACAAAGCATAATGTCTTACAAATTAATGAATTAAAAACCTTGTGAAGAAATTGTAAGTTTTGTCATAGTGAATTTCTAAAATTAACAACAGGTTTTAATGGAACATGGTACTTATGGATTTTAGAGTGATCAAAGAGATGTTGAATTGTGCTAAAATATATTCTTAATTTTTTTTTTTTTTTCAGAATCAATGAAATATACATGAATATTTCTGATTAATGTTAGGAGCTTTGTTTCTTTACACCTGCTGTAAACAGCTCTCTTGTATAATTAGTAATATCGATTACAACAATAACATTGACTTTGCTAGTAGAAAGAATTATTATAGATTCCTGTAGTTTAAAGAGATTTAATAGTTTCCTTTTCAACCAAAGCTAATGTTTGATTGGATTGCTAATAACCCTTTAATATTCTTTTTTATTTTCTCATGTAATTCTTCTGCTTCTTCTAGGAAGCAATTTTTGAGTGACTTCTGCTATTGTTACCATTGCATCTACTAATGGAATATTAGATAGTGTGATGGCAAAGTTTAATACTTTTTTTTAAAAAGAAAACAACAAAATATTCAGCATCAGTCAGACGTTTAGACTTAAGATTTTTAACTGTTATAGTTACTAGGATGTAATAATATTTCCATTTACACTTAACACAAAATTTTCTCTCTCTCTCTCTTTTTTTTTGAAATTTAGAACTGATTTTAGCCCATCAATGTATATAAACCAAGGAATTTTATTCAAAAAAGGTGATCTGGTAGATAATTTTTTTAATTCAAATTTTCTTTATAAAATTTATTCATATATTAATAAAACTTTTATTAGGATAAACTACAGCATTTTTGTTTCTACTCCAAAACTTCATTAAAACAATTATATATATAAAATAATAGAACAAAAGTTCCCAAATCTAGCACCAGCAAACCTGGATAATCAGCATTTAAATTCCTATTCCCAGATTAGTTTCTGCCTTTTGCATTATCAAGGAAGCTTTGAGATTCAAAGTTGGAAGCAAAGCAACCAATCATCCAGCAATCACCTTTAACTTTATAATACTATTCATCAGTGGTGGTTTATTCATAGGGGCTGCAGGGCTGAACCCCCTCCCCCCTTGTAAAATGAATGTTTTTGTTTAATTATTATCATTCTTAAATTTAGATATTAATTAAATTCCTATATATGTCTTACACAATGTACAAATAAAATACACTGACTAAGTAAAGAGGCAAAAATATATACGCCATCAACTTGTAGCGATTTTTTGTCTCACTTAGATACATGCCCTTTTTGCTTACAGTTTCTGTCAGATGGGCAAAAGTTACTGCAGCCCAATGATACAGCATAACTTTCATAATAAAACAAGTGTAAAATGAATGTTTTTGTTTAAATATCATTCTTAAATTTGTATCTTAATTAAATTCCTATATGTGTCTTACACAGTCTAAGTAATCTGCAATCTACGTGTACTGATTTTTTGTCTTGCCTAGATAATACTCTTTTTGCTTTTGCTCTCTGGCTGATGGGCAAAAGTTATTACAGCCTGATGATACAACAACACTTTCATAATCAAACAAGTGTATGTGATTATTTACTTTGAAAATACAGGCCCTTTTTGTTTATATTTTTGATCGCTTTCTCACCTCTACGAATTTTCACAAGCTGCCAGCTAAAATTTTGAAATCCAAATCAGCCATGAACTCATGTCAACTTGTATAAAAAGTTATATAAATATGAAAAAGGGGATTTAAATGTAATGAAATATATGCTAATCACTGATAACTCAAACCAACACTAGGTAGTGCTAGAGTAAGAAGCTACTCTTGTTTTACCATTTTGGTTAAGCAAAAAAATTAAGTGATTTGTTGTTATTATTAACATTACTAGCCAGGGGAATAAGTTGCCTACAGTCAATAAAAAATTATGGGCTCTAAAATATATAGATATTGAATTAGAATCAGAGGAGTTTGAGTTCAAAACCATAAACAGATTTTCATGAATACTAAAAATATAATTAAAGATAGTTATTGCATGCTCAATTGTATTGCTTACAACTTTAAATCATAAAGTCCCATTGATAAAGGCAAAAGTCAGAAACTAGTCTGAGGATAGGAATTTAAATGGACTAAATTATCTGGAAATCACAATTTATTCAAACTTACAGCAGAAGGCTCTAGAGTAGGGAACTGTTATGCTTTTATCATGTCGTGTGAGCTAAAAGAATAAGTAATTTATTGTTATTATATATAAATCCTGATATTTTCTGGGTACTTTTTCTTGCTAATAAAGATAAAAAATAAATGATAGTAGTATGGATAACAAACTACTAAAAACTATACACAAAATGAAACTTTGGACCATGTATATATATAATCTTAGATAAATATTAACATATTAAATTTTACCAATTTGTTTAGTCAAAAACTGTCAATTATGAATTCATTTTTGATTTTCTTCTAAGATAATGATTTTAAGTTTTAATCCAATATTATTTTAAAATGTGTACCCAATAGTTCTGTAAAAAATGAGATTCTAATTGACAGTTTATAATAAACATATTGTTAACATAAAAATTTAAACTTAACTAAAATACATTTAATTTTATAAAGATACTCAATGATTCACCACTGATTAATTTAAACCCACACAGTACATCATAAAATAACTTGGGAAATGTTTATTTCTTTATTGCAGCAATAAGCAAATTGCAGAGTTAATGTAAAATAGAATACCATTTTTGAAGTACCATTAAAATAAGAACCAAATTAAAAAAAGCTAACTTTTAAAACTATTTATGGCTGCAGAGTGTATTAGAGAATTAAGCACAGAGCAAGAAAAATGGACAAACACATAATAAAAACAAAGGACAAAAGACATGAAACAATGACCTAGAAAGAAAAAACAAAAAAAAATAACATTAATATCATTTTGTAAAACATATAGAAAAGACAATAAAAATGACACTAAAAACATATAAAAGAGAAAAAAAACACATTTGCAATCTTTTTTGTGTATGTATGTGACAAGATCACAAGACACTTCTTTTAATTTTTTTCCAGCAAAAGTATAGTTTTACAAATATCTATCATGGTTTATGTTTGATGTTTATTCCAATAAGAAAAAAAAAAAACATCTGGTAATAGTGACTAATATTTGATTATGTGATTTAAAAAAGATTGTCTATAGTTACTACATAACAACAATGACATTTATAAAAATGGTACTATGGCTTAAAATAATGAGCAAAAATTTCTGCTTGTGTTTTTTATAAACAAGTTTCAAATGAAATGGAACTGTTAAGCTTTGGTACTAAATGTCAACTTCATATAAACTGATTATAAAAATATTTAACTAAGGATTTGGAAAAATATTAACATATTTTCGAAAAGTAACTATATCTTTCCTTTTTTTTATAAAAAAAAGTATAATGTGATGCAAAAATTAAAATAATAAAAGGAAGTGGAATGAGAATTATTTATCTCATTTGCACATGTTTAGATAGCGTGAATCAAAATATCTATTTTATTTTTTTAAATTCACATTTCTTCACACATTTACAGTACAAAAAAACAATAGTAACTTTATGTTTATTAATATTCTATATGACTGGAAAAGTTATTTCCTATTTTCTAGTGCAATGACTATTTAATTATTTTCAATTTAATAAAAACTTTAAATTTTTTTCTTTTGTCAATTACACATTTTTTAAACTTCCGCAACAATTTTCTTATTATTTTCTTATTTGTTTACAATGATAAAAATTCTAAATATTTATTTTTAAAAAGCTAATGAGTATATTTATGTTTTTATTCATATTGTGTTCTAAAAGTAAATATAATTAAATTATATAAACTATTTCTGGATGCATCAGATTAAAAAAAAAAAGAATATCAAATGACTTAAAAAAATAAATAATTAAAAAGTGTATTGCTTGGGAGTTAATTAGAAGTTCAAGAACTGGAAAAGACAAAACTGCAACTGATATCCATGAATCTTGAACTATAGAGTCATCATTCTCCATTACATTAAGCCATGTAGGGCACATGTGATTTTTAATCCTTTGTTAACATATTTATGGTCAATTTTAAAAACTCATTCGTAGTATATGTTTTCTTCTTAGAAGCATGTGATGAGATATCAGATAACCTTTAAAAAATGTTCTAACTTCAAACCCATTTATAGCAAATAATGAATGTGCATGCAAATCATAAAATTTACTAGTTATTAAAAAAGAAAAAAACAGTTTATTTGCTAACAAAAAAAAAATTATATCAAATCGTACAGAACATGATTTATTAGATAATGAAATGTTTACACTTTTTGTTCATGCTTCGTCTATATATTTAGAATGCATTCAAATGACTTAAATGCACACTCACAGTATAATTGCTGCTAGAGATTGATTTCAATTAAACTTACATGTAACATTTAATGCTAATCTAGATTGTGTCCTTCAATCACCTACCTTCATAATCATTACAGCAATACCAGTTACAAAATTTAGCCTTACCTATTATGAAAGACTTGTATTGCAGCACTGTACTATTATTAAATCTATCATGATTCGTATTCTCATCATTACATACATTTCTATTTCAATACAATCATAAGAACAATATTTAATTTTGAATTGACATGTACTCAGTATATGAATAAATAAAAAGTGAATGCAAGTTATCGTATTCTTAATTTATTAATAATTATCGTTAACATGTATAATCAAATTAATTTTCAATGTTTTTTCCTTTATTCTCTTTCCATTTATCCTTCAGTCATCTAGAATGGTACAAGATATAAGAACCTCTCCACATTAACTGTACATACATGTTTAAAATTTTTTGATTCCAATATAATTCTTTTATCATTTTCTTTTCTTTCTTTTTCCTTTGGATTTCTCTTTATTTCTTTTTAATTCTGGACATAAAACATATAAATGACGTGTCATCAATCATTCACAAATAAATATGGTCATCCCAACTCCAAAATAAAAAAAGATAAGGCAAAAAAAAATAATTAAAAATATAATAAAGCAGATTAATCTCATGACTGACAACGTAGTGTGTGTGCATAAATAAATTAAAGCTTAAAAGAAAAAAACAGAAATAAACACAGTAAAGCCATGATATCCATTATATTTGATTTCAAGCCCTATTTGTGTATGTTGTACAATGCATATAATGTTTTGTTGATAAACTTTGACTAGAATAGAATACATATTGTTTATTGAATTGCAAGTGCACAGAACTTTTCAACATGCCCATGAATGTTTAAGGCACTCAGGAGATGAAAAAATGGCTGCTTGTGTATTATAAAGTGTATTAAATTTATGAATTTTAAGGGTTTTTTTTTTGTTTATTTCTTTACTTTTTTTTTTTTTGGATAGTGCATAATTGAAGTAAATTTAAACATAAAGATTTAAAAATAGAACATGTCGAGTGTATTAGATTGTATTATGAAAGAATTATAAAAGAAGGAATTTATATTAATGAAAACTGTAATAAATATGATGTTAATTGAAAAAAAGAGCATAATAGTTTGATTTAATAAATAATTATAGGGAATTATTTTTAAAAAGATATTTAAGATATGAATGTAATGAAAAGTTAAGATTATTTGGTAGCAGGGGTATTCATATTTTGTTATATGTATTATGCAATATTTGTATTTATTATTTTTTATGTTTTTTTTTAGTTATTCCTTGATAAAGACTATAAAATAATATAGTCAGAATATTAGAGTATATTATCGTACATTATAATAGTTGTATTATAATAAATCAAGATTTATAAAGAAGTTTGTGCATTGATTGTATATATAATTGAAGTGATATATATTATAACAGTCGGGGAAATTTGGACACCGTATCTGCCATACAGGGTGCCACTAGGCTATTGGAACCTAGAAAATTTATAGTGTAGGCAGATACTTCTTGTTAGGATCTAATTTTATATTATTATTGACTATTAGCCTATGCCACTAGCTCAAGGAGTAACTGAGATTTATAATAAATTCTTAAACATTTTAATAAAGAAAAGATTTAAATTCTTAAAATACATTTTTAATATTAAAATAAAATAAGCTGCTTCCAATAATTATCCCACAAAAACATTTATTGTTGCATATATATAAATTTGAGGAATAAATTTAGATTTTATTATTGATTTTAAATTTAAATTATTTTAGTAAGTCCGCACAGATGGACATTTTAATATTTTTATTTTAGAATGTTGAGTATAGATAGGCTACATAGATTACACAATTAAAACTTTTCAAGTATTGAACCTCAGGCTAAAAGTTTGTAGCTAAACGAACGTTCGCTTCCTGATATATAGACGCAACCAATGCAATATGAAAATGTTACCATAAAATCACACTGACAGGAATGTGGATCTGCAGCATGATATTATTTGAATGAAATGATCCTCATCCAGTACAGGAATGTGCATATGTCTGGTGAAGGAATCATGCATATAAAATATTAAAGACAAATGCTACATATGGATGGGAGAACGGTACTATTGTTGACTTATAGTCTCTATCCATAGAATGACGTGTGATGACTACATCTTTGGGTGATGCATTCAGTTGGGCACATTGCCCTGTATGCTAACACACTTCACATTACATTGATATAAACACCCATATATCTCTCTACTAGCATCGACTCAACTATGAGACAAATAGTCTGAAATTAAACCTCCTTAAAACTAACAAACTTAAACAAATCTATGCAGCTATCTACATTCAACTTTAAATTTAATACATTTTAATAATTTAGTTAATAAATACAAAAATAAACAAAGAAAAATGGAAATGATTATTAAACATATGCACAAAAAATTATTAATAATTGATTTAGAATTCTTTAAGTCAGATAAAAGTATAATTATTAGTGACGTTTTAACTTATTAACACTTATTGAAAAGATATATTTAGATAGTCTATAATGAGAACAGTTCATACTTTCCATGGTAGATGTATAGAAATCCATGTTAGTGATTACTTTTGTAGATTGTCCAGCCTTGAAAACGAAGTTGCTACATGCCATTCATTTGGTAAGGAACTGTCATCAGAAGGCCTCAGCTGGTTATCAGGAAATTAAATCTATTATAGACTCCTACATCATGGAGTCTGCAATACAGCTACAGTTCATATATAGATTAATAGTCAGATTACCCCCACTACTACTATTATTTTGTCTTTTATACTTTTATAGCCTCTTATCAGCAATTCTACAGATCGATCAAACATGATGTCACTGATCCTAATGTCTGGATGTTTTCCATTCTTGCCAATGCACTTGTTGCTATTTGGATTGGACACTATGCTTCAGAGTGGGAAACAATCTTTAATTTTTATTTATATCTCCAATCTGACCTTTTAATTATTTAAGTGCCCCAAGGGTTAGTTTGCTTTACATTTTATTAATAAAATAATCATTCCCATTTACTAAGATTAAACCTGATTTTTTTTTTTTTTAAAAAAAAAAGAATCTAATTAAAATTTCTTTTTTCATTGCTTTTAAATGAAAGATATTAATTAATCTATAGATCTTCACTTTTTTTTTTTTTACAAAAATACTTTTTTTAAAAAAAATAGTTTTAAAGTTTTCCATCTGTGGAATATATATAAGTTAAACATAACTCTTTTAATTTTCTTTTAGTTTTTAATAAATCAATTTTATTTACAATTATTTTCATATTTTATTTTAATTTTAAAATAATGTAATACATGTATACCTTACAATATTGATACAGTATAATTCATGGCTCTATTATACAATTATTTAAAATAAAATATGGAATAACTGAAATTTTGAAATAATATTTTTTGATATTTTTGAAGCATTACAAATTATTTTAAAATTGGGTAAAAAAACTCCATTTAATATAAATATTTTTATTTCTGATTTTCATAAGTCTAATATATATATATATATATATATTGTCTAAACAAGAATTTTTTTGTAATGCCAATTAATAGTAGAATTAATTTTAGTAAAAACAGATTATAAAAGATTAAAAATATTTTTTTTAATTAAAACTTAATTTAGTTTGTGATGTAAATTAAGAAACAAAACTATGGCAATTTAATTATTATTTTGTTTTTATTAATCAAAAGTGAAAGATTTACTGTTAATTCTCCTGCTTATAAATTCTATTGTATATATTATAAATAGTGAATTCAGTTTAACTAAGATTATAGAGTGTGGGAAATCAGATTGAAAGTGAAGGAAATTGCTGCTATTCTCCATGGTTTCATAATCTTACATGTGATGCAAATACTCTTACCACAATTGAAGTTCATGAAATTATAGATGAAATAAGTTGTGAACTATCAGCATTAGTAGATGTATTAATTAGGACATGTCACACAAGTAATGTATATGAGAAACAGCCTAATATGATGATGCCAGTACTATATTTTATATATATATATATATGCTTTTTTATATGCATGAAAACACAAGTAAAAGAAGTTTATCATCAGTTGTATAGTCTTGTGCAAGCTCCACAGCATCTTAATGTAGATTTTGATGTTTAGGCATTACAAAAGTGCTATGATCACTATATTATGTACATTGTTAGCCTATCTCCCCCCCCCAGCAGCTGCAATTCTAGCATATTAGTTAAAAAATATATCTGAAGATGTCAGCATTAGATGGACATTTTTGTATGATTGACAATACTCTATTAACATGACAAAGCTATGAGGGAAGTACCTAGAAGTCAATATAAATAAGAATTTCTGATTGGCTGCATGTTTAAGCCTGAGGCTAAATAACTGAATACTGTAGATTTGTAAAGAAAACACGTAATTTTCAGTAAATATGTTGCAATATTTTTGTAAAAGACTTATTTTTAAACCAAAAACTATATTACTAATAAGTGTTTGTCTTTGAATACAATTTATTTTTAAAAAGACAACTCTAAAAGTTGGTCATGGCAATAAGAAGCAGCCTATACTGGGTGAAAATAAACCACTTTTTTCAAAATGGTAAATAAAATAATTTTTAAAATTTTAATAATAATAAATAATTTATTAACTTTTACAATTTTTTTCTTTCTTTGATGATAACTAATTCTAAATATATCCTTCTTTTAGTAGTAACATAAAATTCAAATATCTAATATTTTGTTCTAACTTTTCGAATAGGTAAATTACATCCAATGAGACTGTTTTCCATTGTTATAGATAAGAACATTATTTAGATATTTCTTTTCATATTTTAAAAAAGATATATATTTATGTTTAAAATTGCTATCTTTGAAAGCTTACATTTGTAATAATTACAGCTAACATTATAATATATTATGTAGAAAAAGCTTTACTTGTAAAAATAAAATGTTCAAATATGGAGGAATATTTAACAAAAAACTTATTAGGTTCTATTCAAAATAAGTAGGAGGAGTTTTCACCTCAACAGGAAATATACTGTCCATGTTTGAGATCTATTTGACAAATGTAGAAAGCACAAGCAGATAAAAATTGGCTAGTGAATAAAAAATATATTGATATATTCTTTCAAACATTAACTTTAAAGTTAATAAAAATCTATTTTTGTCTATTGCCCAATACTATTCTGAGTAAACAATTTTAAGTAAATATTCCTGTAAAGAAAAGTGTTCAGCCAAAAAAAAAAAAAGTGTCTGGTTAATATAATTCTTCCAGAAGATAAAAACTTATTTTGTCACTTCATTTTGTTTTTTAAAAAAATATAAGAAAATGCTATTTTGATTGAATCAATCAATATATTTGTATTTTTTCTAGAATATAAGAATAATTTAATTTATAGGTGAAAAAAATTAAGAATTGATTGAAATATTTTTATATGATAATGCAATGGAAGTATGCTTATCTATACATATATCTAAAATTATTATTATTTAAAAAAAAAAAAAGAAAAATATCTAAAATTATTTGCTATATATTAAAATAAAATAATATTTAGTGGTTTATTAATGATTGGAATATTTTGTATTATTAAATATCAACATGTGTACACTCATACATATATGTGTTTATTTATATATACTACAGAATATAATTTAAACTATGTTAAATCATTTATAATTTCATTTTACAGTCAAAATAACAATGATTTATTTATAATGTAGAGTATTTATCACACCTTTCATCATCATCATCATCATTATTGTTATTACAAGATTTTGAAACTAAATCTGGTTACAAATTAAATTAGACTTCCCTAATTTATTGTATGGATGTGAAACTTAGACACCATATCAGCACAATATAAAGGCATTACAAAAGTTTCATTTAAAGATGCTTTGTAAAATTTTAAAAATATAACACGATCATAAAACCAAGTCCATTATTGTAAAGTCATACCTTTATTTAATTGGACATGTATAATAAATGAATAATGGAAGACTACTAAAAGGGTGTTTCATTGTACACTTGAGCATGGGTTTTGTAGAAAAAATAGACTCCGACTATGTATAAAAATTATCTTAAAGACATTTTAAAGAAATGCAATGTTACTTGTGTCTATTGTGAAGATATGGCAGAGAATAGAATACATTGGAGAGCTACAATTAGACATGGTATTGAAATATTTTAGAAGTAAAATTTTTCTGCTGAGGAAACTAAAAGACAACATTGCAAAATAACAAGTAAACAGAAAAATGTATCAGCAGGTTCTATACATGGATATATTTAGGATTCACAGATTGGTTTGTATAGTCATCACAAAATGCATTTCTAGAGTAGTTTTCTCTCTCTTTTTGAAGTTAAAGTTACTAGAATTGCATATATTTTCTTGGATGCTGAAAAGATGCAAGATGCAAGTGATAAAAGATTTGGTGGACATTCTACAAAAAATTATTTAAAAATGATGAATCCAATCTGTTTGACAAGCAAGTACACATAAAAAAGTGAATTATAAACAAATTTTAATAAAAGACTAGAATATAAACTATAATTGATTAGTCAAATTTAATAAAAGACTGATTGTTAGGAACAAAAAATCCTATTAACTAGTATCATTTTGATATGCAAAAAAAGATAAAAGAGCCCATAAAAGATGGGAACTAATAACTGAGCATTCACATAATATGCAGAAGTAACTAGAGAGAAATAGTGAAAAAAAATTATCATATACCACTGAACCCACTCATGGTTTTAATGATTATTATTCAAAATTATAAATCATACACTACATAAAGAATTCTATAATCTTCTTTGTTTGCTTTACAGCAATACTTCATTTTATTACTCCAGAGCTATTTACAGTAAATTTTTAGTTATCAATGAACATTAAATACCCACAAAAAAATTGTAACATTTGCATACTTCCATCTTCTATACTAGCAACAATATATCATTCTATTCATTCCAAGGCCATGTATAATTAAGTTTCATTGATCAAAGGACGTCAAATAGTAGTTTGATATTTAAATATTCAGATTAATTTTTGGCTATTGACTTTTTTTGATGAAAAGCATTAGATTTGAGCCATACACTAATTGCCAGCTTTGCTTTTGTTTTTTTTTTATACTATTCACATAAATAATTTGATATTCAAAACACTTTGAAGTTTAAACCAAATCTTACATGTTTATATACTTAGATCTGACTTTAGAATAGAAACTATATATTTTAGTGAGGTCACTATAGCCAATTTTGATATTTTGGCAAAAATAATTTTATCAAACAAGAAATCATCAGACTTTTTTTTTGCTATCTTTAAATATCTGTATTAGAAGAAGTCAAAAGATCAAAGTTAATTATCAATAAAATTTGTAGCTCAAGCCATTGTTTAAAATGGAGACGTTTTTTTAAAAAAAAAAATCCAACAAGTAAATATGGAGGATAGGAATGTTGAGGAAGGCCAATATTCAGAAATTAACCTGGAAATGTAGCATTATCATCTAGTTGCTAATTGATTATTCAGACTTATAATAATTATTTTAAATAGAATTGTATATACATACATCTAGCAGCCATTTGTAAGCAAATATAGCCTTCTATTTCAAGGAAAGAAAAGAAAAAAAACTGCCATAACTTTTACAATGATTATACAAATCAATCTATGAATCAAAAATACATCACAATATATATATATATAGAATATGCTAGTTTATTTTTCTGGTTTGTTTGATATTTTGTGATGCTGTCTTTTAATTTCTTCAGCAGAAAACTGTTCTTTCTGTCTTACTTCAACACCATGTCTAATTGTAACACCCAATGGATTCTATCCTCTGCCATATCTTCTTAATGGAAACAATCAATATCACATTTTTTAAAAATGTCTTTGAGAGAATCTTAAATAAAAATATCATAATAATATTTTTATAACAAAATTATCAAAGACAAAAATGTAAATTGCTTTTGAGATGACAAAAGAAAAATATGTTAGTTTATAAATACACAATGTAATTTTAGGATTATGACAAAAACTCATAAATATTTCCTCTATGGATATTTTCAAAGCCATAAAATTTTTTATTATATTACTTAAACTAGTGGTTTATATTATTGTTAATGACTTTACAGCTCAAAAATGTTTTTATACGAAAGAATTAAAATTGTTCACCAAAAAACAAAAAAAAAAACATTGAAGTAGAAAGTGAAAAAGTGGCAGTGCATTGATTTGATTATTGCAGATGCTCAAACTAAAAAAACATGTTGTTTCTATTTACGTAATTGATTTTAATTACAAATTTGTCCACTATACATATATATGTATATGTACAAATAGCAACTCCTTATATTTCAGTCTGATAAAACCAATCAATTGGACCTACATGATCTTGGCCAATTGAAGAGATCTGGTTGTTTAAAATGCATCATGAAAGTTATAGGCATAATTTTTTTCCAATGTCTACAACCATATTATTGAAATAAAAGAATGAGCCACTTATTATAAACAAGATCGTGGCACATAAAAAAAAAATGAAGTTTTTTTTTTGTTAAAAAATTTATTATTCTGCACTTATATAAAAATAATATAGATATATACGAACTATATTATAATTAATGCCTATAAGTAATGTTAAATTAAATAATTTCTAATCTAATTAAAAATCATTAATATATATATATATTAAAAAATAAATACATTCTTGCCAAAAAAAATATGGCATTTATAAAATAATTTTATATAATATACACGTGCAATCACAAATACATATTTTAAAAAATATACACACATTTAAAAATTTTTATATAAAAAGAATACTGTTTTTAAATAAAAGTATCTTTATTTACAGTATTTTAAAATTAACTAGTAAGGAAAACCAAGACTTACTGTCTGTAGAATGGTAACGTAGCTGCACTGGAGTTGTTTTTACTTCTCCTGCAATATTCTTAGCCATACATTCATATACCCCCTCATCAGAACCTTTAGTCTCCTGGATCATTAATGTACCATCATTCAAAATACTGTAGCGATTATCTTGAGTTGGAAAGATTTCATTACTAAAAATCAAAACAAAATAATCCATCATTTCCCAAACCTAAATAAATAATAGCAGTATTTTTTTTAAAAAAATTACAGATGTTGCTATTAGTAAAAGCAAATGGTAACTTCAGATCAAGATATTTAATTAAAAACATGTAAGTCATTTAGTTTATCGTGAACATTCCATCTCTTGCATTTAAAATAATAGAGTGGTGGATTTAATAAATAAAAGTTTGGGATTGAGGTTTGACATATTATTTCTAGTGTTCAAATGTAGATAATCTCTACCATTTGAATATTTCTGACTGGAAAAAAAATTATCATTTGGGACATTTAAAGTAAAAACAATTATATTATAGAAAACAGAAGAAGCTGAGCAAATTAACTATTGACTACTTGCTCTTTGCAGGAATAGAGTGCCATATTCAAAAGCTAAAAAACTTTAGATTTCTGCAATGAATATCAATCAATCAACGTTCATTTCTGATATTCAAAGTTACACAAATTCCCAAGCAATTGAAAATTCAATTATTTTTATGATGGAAATTACAATGTGATTTTTCAAATTTAACAGATCACTACTTAGACTTCTTATAGTTATTACAACAATTCTATTTTGAACACCCCAATTGATATTTTTTTCCTCAATCAGAAAATAATACAGAAAATTTTTCTCAACCATTCTATTGCTGAAATAACTATTCACTACTACATCTAAATATTAAATTTTGACAGACTTTCACTGAATGACTCAGGGCCCACTTATGAAAATTCTAAAAGATTAGCAATATAAATGAATCTAATAAATTTCACTAATACACTTTAATTTATTTACATCATTCATATCTGCACATAAATTTTATCTACAACTTATATGTCAGAAAATAGTTAAACTTTCTCAACATATGAATCATATATGATAAGCTTCAGATATTTGAGACTTTCACCATGAACATTAAACTAATTTTTAATTCAGTGGACTCTATTGATACAAAAGAAACTCAGTCAATATATTTTATTGAGTTGTCATTATATGTCAGAAAGCTGCATGTGGTACACAAGCCATGATTGACAACCACTGTTATATATATATAGTAACAATAGAAAGTCATGTCACATGACTTGTATATACAGCTTGCATTTACAAATATGTAAAATTAAGAGCATGCTAATAAACTCTAAACAACAAAAAAGATTGTTTAGAGCTTATTAGCATGCTCTTAATTTTATATATATATAGGTTATTTTTTTGCTTCCTTTATAAAAAAACTTCACAAATTTTCAAGTAACAATATTAAATGGAAAAAAAATATTCTCTTGTATATTTCTGTTAGTAACTGCCATCATCAAATGCTTTGGTAATTAATTGAAATCCTATCAAATAGAGTAAATTTTATGTAAGCTCATTCACAATGCTCAATTTGATATTGAAGTAGAAATACTGAAACTTTAATATCAAAGTGAGTATTATGATTGAATTTGCTCTGTTATTCTTGGTGGAGTCTCAATTAAATAAAAACATAAATAGATTGATAACTTTTTTATTTGCTAAATAGATTGTGAAAATTTCTTTAGAAAGCACAAGCAAGGAATAATAGATATTATTTACACATTTGGGTTGTGATTAATTAATTATTTACACATATATACTAATATCTTTGAAAAGTGTGGTAAAAAAGAAAGGGTAATCATAAATTTATTGTTATAGTTATTTAGTGTCTGTATGTTTAAAAATTGCAAAATACATATCCTTAACATTTAAATAAAGTTAAAAGTTATATATGTCAAAAATATATAAAACTTAAAATATTTATGTTTAATAAGTAAATTGTTAAAAATTAGTCTGTCTTTTACATTATTATCTAAATATTTAAGATGTGTTCATTTGAAAAAATAATGCATTGTTTGTAGGGATGTGTAATAAAACTGCCTACAAAGCTTACAGTCCGGTTAGAATTTTTCCTTCAGATTGCCTGCCTGTTTACAATTTAGCTAACTATTCAGTCTTAGTAGATAAATAAATATCTATTGTAAAAAATATGATAACTCTATAACTGTAAAACAATACTAATATTATTTACTCAGAGAAAATATTGAAAATATTAAAGACATTGTCAGCTGATTTGGATAAAAGTGCTCCACACCAAAAATGCATGAAAGTTATGTTAATATTTTTAAATATTTTCTCCAAGCAGATAATATTCATGTTGCTTTTAATTTATTGTATCTATTTATGCTTAGCAAGATGGCAAAACAACAACGAAAAAACACTCAAATTCTCACAATTCATCAATTGATAAAAAACGAGTATTGAATTCTTTGTTGTTAGTAAATGAGGGATTTTAAAGAGATCTTTGCACTAAAGCAGTGACTTTCAATCTCCCTAATACCGTGACCGTTTAATACAGTTCCTTATGTTGTGGTAACCCCCAACCTTTAATTTTGCTACTGTTATGAATCGAAAATATGTTTTCCAATGGTCTAGATGACCCCTATGAAAGGGTTGTTTGACCTTCAAAGGGGTCATGACCCACAGGTTGAGAACTGTTGCACTAAAGTATATTTGCAAGAGACTGTTTTATATAATGAAAAAGTTTTTCTGACTTCATCCATATGCTCATAATGCATATAAATATTAAATTTTATGTAAAAAAATATTAACAATCTTATTCATAGGTTTAAATGTTGACTATTTATTTCAAATAAATTTTTATATGTACAACAAAATTAAACCTTTTTTTTTTTAATTTAAAGTTGTTTTTTATTTTTTATTTTTTTTCCTTCAAAAATTTCAATAATAAATTTTAAAATATAATGATGGAAATAAAGTGTACATAGACTTACGACTAACGAAACAAAGAATATTTAGAATGAATAGAACCCTTCTAAAATATGTGTTACGCCTTTGTTTAGTTTAAGAGAAATCCAGAAGAATATATATATATAAAATTTATTGACTTTCAGAATGTCTTTGACATGATCAAAATTCTTGAATCATATAGAATACATAAAAATTAATTCATATATCAATTAGTAGTTGCAATAATTCTACATCAGCTATGAGAGTATATGTAGATAATGAAAGCTGATTTGAAGTCCAAAGAGATATAACATATATATCTTATTAAATAGAATATAATTATAATTCTGTATATTTACTAAAATATACTGTGTATAGGAGTTTCCTTATTCAAAGATTTATCTTGCACTTAAATTATGATTAACATAGTTGCAAAATTTATTGGAAATAAAAACTGTAAGTAAAAGCAATTGTTAAAATTGAGTTATATGTGTAGATGATAAGATAATAAAGGAAAGATAATTCATAATTTAGATGCTGGTTTAATCTGATAAATATATGATCCAATATAGATTGACAAAAATGAATTACACAAATAGGTAAAAAGATAATTTAATTAAAGCTGTATTTATGAAGTAAATTCAAATAATATACTGTAAACTCATATAAATTATTGATTAGCCCAGTGATAAAGTACCAGAATTTGAAATATGGGATAGATTGTATTGGGATTTCCAACACTCAACTTCTTATGAACTTTCAAGCAATAAAACTATTCAAATTAATAATTAATCATCAATTAAATTTATATTCAAATCACCCATAAGCATTACTGAAGAAAAACAAAAATCAGATAGCAATAAATCAAGTTTAGCACTAAAATCTCAAACTGCATTCATATACAATCTATATAAAGCAGCAATAAACAAAATAAGCTGAGGTAAGCTCCAGTTAATCAAAATACATTCAGCAAGTGTTTGAAATATGATAATTAAAATTAAGATTTATTTTTAAAAAATTATTACATATCCTGAGATAGGTCGATGAAGAGAGAATTCTTGAATATCAATCCTAAACTTATCACAACATAAAAACCAATAGGAAAATTATTTAAATAAGTTACAGCTCATTAAAATTAAATCTAATACTTCATATATCAGAATAAAAAATATTAAAACCCTTTAAAATTTCATCTTGAAAGAACATTGTAAAAAGGCATCATTTTAGGAACTAAATTTCAGAAAGCTCTCAACTCCAATTTATTTTCACTTAAATAAAGAATTTAAATCATTTCTAACATAAACTAAATCATTTGAATATAAGTCAAACTTTTATTTTCATACACTTCTTTTCTTAGCCAACTATAAAAATGATTAGGTTGCTAGTTTTCTTTAATATAATATCAGAAACTAATGTAACAAATCTTTTCAATACCACTAATAGTCAAATTATTATTACTATAATAATATAGTAATAACAATAATAATGGTAATGATGAAATAATTTTTATCCAATATTTCTATTGTGCAAGAAAAGGTATCAAAACAGTAGAATTTTACTTAATAATTTTGTAATGAAGATATGCTCAATGCAGTGTAGAAGATTATTGACTTTAGATAAGGATGAAGAACTCCTACATTAACAGCAGAAATTTTCATATCTAGAATCATCTAAGTAAGCATGAAGAGTCTGAGAAAATAGTTGGAATAAACATCCAATGTCCACTAATCATTTATGCTTACATAAAGAATCTAGAGTTGAACGATGTTGAATGGAATATTGCAGCTAATATACATGTGAACATGATAGAGTGATGGAAGTTTTCTGGATCAAGGCTCCATCTTAACACATCCAATGCTTGAACATGACATATTCTTCCAAGCAACTAACCACTTTATTATAAAAATTATTTTAAAAAATGAATTATTTTTATATTAATGAGAATAAATTTCAAATGCCTGCTATGTTCTACCTAACTCTTTGTACTCAAACATGACATAATCTCTAAAAAAATTGACTATATATAATAAAGAAATAAATATGCTTGAATTATTGGAAAATGTATAATTTCCATAATTATTGTACTTGTATGGAATAACTTGTTTTATTAATAAAAATAAATATTTTATTGACTACCAATATGTCACCATGAGTGTTGGTTTATACATTTATCCTCAAAGAATGAAGCAGATATGAAAAGTTAAATTTCTAATTGTTCTAAGGTACTGTCTACATTAACTTGGTTTGTTCTAATAATAAAGTGGCTGATTCCAAAGCTTAAAGTCCATGGTTTGCTCCCATCTCTTCTTTTTCCAATGCTCAAACTTTTTATGAATTCCCAAACAATAAAACCATTTGATTTTTTAAAAGTTCTACTTTGCTGGTGCGGTGGTAAAATGGCAGACTCAGATGGTTGATCAGCCATTTGACTATTTATTTTTATTTTTGAAATATTATATTAAATATGAATTGTGTTCAGAGTATGGAAAGCAATGTCAAACTGTTATTACTGATCAAATACTACTATTTGTCATAGCACTTTATTGCCTAATTATTTGGCCTGCTTTCAAATTGAAAGCAAACATACATATCTGAAAACACAATTATAAATCTATTTACTTGTTTTATTGACTTACATAAGGTACCTATAATGTAATAAGTTCTTTTAGGAAATATCTAAAGAAGAAAATAAATAATAATTGGAATAATGGTGTGTTAATTACATTCAACCAACAAATAACATGTAACTGTCTCTACTTACATATAACATATACTTCATTCTACCTCAGAATCATCTATTGTATACTTGAGTAATTATTGAATACTAAATGGTAGTGCTATTATATTTATATCCAATGCTATCTTACCCACACCTGCAGATTAATTTTTGGCTAATGCCTTTCATTAATGAGGAGCTTGGACCTAATGTACTTGGACTTTTAGTTCTTAAGCCTATTATTCTACTACTGAACCAATCTGCAGTCTAGATTAACTATACAATTAGAAAATAAATAACCAATGGATGAAAGACTAATTGGATTCAGGAGGTCCAGAGGAACAGATTCAACTTTTTAATTGATGAAAGTTGTAATCCAGAAACTAGTCTACAGATATGAATAAGGTAGCATTGAATGAGAATATAATAGCAGTACTATCTGATTTTAATTGATTATTCAAACTCAAAAAATAGATAGCTCTGGAATAAAGAAAATATTCCTAACAGCTATTTTAAATATTTTATTCCATATAAATTAGCACAAGATAAATAATAAATCAATACAAAAAATGTGAATATATCTGGAAAATATTTTGATTAATCAGAGATTTTAGATTATATAAAATTAGCACAAGATAAATAATAAATCAATACAAAAAATGTGAATATATCTGGAAAATATTTTGATTAATCAGAGATTTTAGATTATCGTTATAATGTGTCTTGAACTTCAATTGTTATTGAAGTATGACTACTGTATTTATGGATGATGACAAAAACAAATGATCCTAGTTATATAATAAAATCATTTCAAAATGTGCAGAAAAAATTAATCATCAAACACTCCCATGTGTAGATATTTATTTACTTACATAATTCCAAGATGTCATAAATCCAGACATACCCAAATGTTTCAACATATATAAAGTTATCGGTTGTTTGTTTTGTAATATATTTTCATTTATTGAAAAATATTTTCATATTCAGCCAACATCCCTAATAGATAACATGAAATACCAATTTAAGTAAAAATTTGACTTAATGTGAAGGACTGAAAATTTTAAACCATCAAACATCACACAATCACCATTCTTTATGCGTATACAAGCTGTTTTTCAGAGGCAAAACTCTCCATACAGTAGCACCACTCAGTGCAGACCAGAGTAATCAATGGATGCAAGGAGATTTGTGCATAAAATTTTTATCTGGTGCCTACTCATCCAATATCCCCAGATTAGTTTCTAGTTTGTGGCTTTCATCAGTGAGAAGCATTGGATCTGAGAGCACTGCACCTAGATCTTAGGATCTAATGCAACCCCCCAACAACCACCTTTTACTTTTTTAGCTAACTATAAAGCATTGAGTCCAAAATGAAAACATAATAATGTTTTCAAGCTAAACTCATTAGCTTATATAGTTGTATAGATATGAACTCAGTTCAATATCCATACTTTTTAGTATCTGATTACTCTGGCATGCATTAAATTGTGCTACTGTATGCCTTTGTGAAGAACAGCTTATGTCAGCATAAAGAATCATGATCATGTGATGTTTGATGGTTTAATACCAATTCTGCCCAATAGGATTATGGTGATTGTGATTATTAAAGAACCAAATTCATCAAAAAGTATAAATGCTGAACTGAGTTCAGATCTATACAACCACATAAGCTAATGAGCTTAGCTTGAAAACATTATTGTGTTTTCAGTTTGGACTCAAAGCTTTATAGTTAGCTAAAAAAATAAAAGGTGGTTGCTGGAGGATTACATTAGATCCTAAGATCTAGGTGCAATGCTCTCAGATCCAAAATTCTTCATTGATGAAAGCCACAAGCTAAAAACTAATCTGGAGATATTGGACGAGTAGGCACCAGATAAGGATTATATGCATAAACCTTCCTGCATCTATTGATTACTCTGGATTGTACTGAGTGGCACTACTGTATGGAGAGTTTTGCCTCTGTGACTGAAAACTTTATTGGAGACAAATCATTTAGAGTTCACTAAGCTTTGTCCACACCTAATAATAATAATTTATGGAATAAAATAAATACAAGTGTTTTAACATAATAACTATCTTTATATTTTAGTTGACATTAAACAATAACTTATTTATGCTAATACATATTTCTTGAATCTCTACTTTATGTTGTATTTTATTTATTAGGTCAAAGAAATAGATAACTTTCATTTATTTGCAGAATTAAACCTTCTTTAAATACAGCTAGCATATCCATATGATTAATGTTTGTGAACTAAATTGTTAAAAACATTTATTAACAACATACACTTTAATATATATAACATAAACTATTTCACTATAAAATTGTGATTTCCTTGTACTGTATTTATTATTCCTTTCAGCCATTTTGCTAACAGCAACTGAAGTAGTGATTCACTTAGACATGATCTGTGTTTTCATACATTAGTTAATATTTTTTAAAATATTCTTGAAGGTGATATTTTAAAATTCAGTTTAACAGACAATCAAACAACTCTGTCACTACTAATAGATTTTGATGAGTTGTAAAAAAACAATAATTACATTCTCTTTTAAAAACGACATCATTCAACTTTAAGAATCTTAAAATGAAGTTTGATGTATTATTTCTTATAAGTTATTATTGTTATTTTTTATTCAATAAATTATATATTTTGCATATTTTGAATATGACAATCTTAACTACAACTTAGAAAAAAATGTCTAGACAAAAAAATATTATTGATAACTGTAAATACATTTAAAAAATATATAATTCATGTTTATAAGGTAATTTATGAAAAACATTGACATATAATAAAACTTTGCTTTTCAATTATTCTACTCTAGAGATATCTATTGTAAATGTGAGTAATTAATAGACATTAGATTCTAATATTATTCCACATTCCCAAATTAGTTCTGACTATTAATCAATGATGTCTTTCTCATTGAAGATGACCAATAGTAAGAAACTAATCTGAGGATGTAAATATAGCTCCATCATTTTATGCTTATCATGTGCTGTATTCAGGCTACTGATGGGTTCCACAGAAAGTGGATAGTGACTGAACTTCAAATATTAAAGTTACCTAGTTCTGACTATTGATCAATGAGGAGTTTTCGAATAAAGATGAAAATGGCTAAAAATTAGTCCGAGGATATAGCTTTATCATCTTATGCCTGTTGTATGCTGTGTTTAGGACACAGCTGGATTCCACATGGCAGACAAAGAATGAACTTCAGATATGAAGGTTGGCTGTGAATAATGATTAAACAGTGTCTGACCAACAGTACACTCCTGCTGCCTTATAGAAAGTATTATTGATGTGTCAAATGCCTCTGATACAAACTGTCTTTTCTATCTCCTTCTTTTCCTTATTCAGTCATTAACCCATTGTCATGACCTCTCATGCCATCAGTCACCATACTAATTACAACAATAGGATTCCGGATATGTGTAAGCTCATACCAATTGCAACATTATAAGATTATGTATTGTGTAGCTATATTTCCATTCTTCAGTTACATGTTTAGCATTTTTAATTTCAATTCCCTTTTTAATTTTTTTTTTTTTAGCTTAAGCTGTGATATTTGCTTGAGGCATTACAATCAGTAATAAGTCAATTTAAAACTGGATTTGGGACAAGAGTTTAGCTTACAAAAATGTTCTGTTTAGGTACCCCTATTTAAAAATCTGAACTAAAATGGTCTGTCTTATCCAGACTATCTTACCTGGCAGGATTATTCATTATAGCAATAGAAATAATAATATTAGTAGCAGTGGTAATATTATAAATCTATTTTTTCCTAAATATAGTTATATGGAATGTGCAAATTTTACTTGATAAAAATTCTTCAAGACTAGAACAGATAAAAGCATTGGTGACTAAGGAGCTATCAAGATTTAAGATCGACATAACTGCTATTAGTTAAACTCATTTTTCAAAGGAAATGTAATAGACCAGGTAAAGGGTTTCAAGTTTTTTTTTTAAAGAACAGATCAGTCAATAAAAGAAGAATATACAGTGTTGAAATAGACTTTACTGTAAAATATTGGAATTCCTTATCATATCAATGTAAAACTAGTGATGTTAAAACTTGTAGTCCAGTGCTCACTTTATTAATGTCTATATTCCAACATTAGATTCATAAAAATTGGTAAAAGGAGGCTTTTATTCCTTATTTTTCATTGGAAGTTGTGGTAGAAAATATGATACATAAAAACACTACAGATAGACATGTACTTCAGTAATTTTCTGCTGAAGAGGTTAAAAAGCAGCATTGCCAAATATTACACGAACAGGATCACAAATTGAATTGTATAAACTCATTTCTAGAGCAGTTTTTCCTAACTTAAAGTTAAAAGCTTTATAGTACATGTGTGTCCTGTGTCTATTGATTATTTAAGTTTACCATAGTTGGTTTAGAATAGAATAAGTAGAATGAATTACCAATCCTAAAAGTATTTTTCCCATTTAAGATTTTTTACTCTCTTAACAAATAATATTAGTAAGCTTTATAAAACATTTTTTAAAAAATATTATGGGATACTTATAAACATCTAAAAATAATGAATCAAATACTGCATATAATTTATTAGATACAGTAAAGTTCTTAGTATTCAAACCCCTATCCTTATACTAGTTTTTGAATTTGCCTTTGTTAATGTTCTTGAGATTATATATTCATGTGGTAATCAGTGATTACTCAAGCTTATACTATATGGCACTAATATGGGTAGCTGCTTATGTTTTATCATACTGTTTAAACTAGAATTTAGGATCAGACAAAAATTAAACTTTACTTTCATTAATCATAATTTTGTTAATCATTACAATAATATTTCTTATAACAAATTTTGCAAGTCCAATAAAAAAAGACAAAATTAATAATAATTAGGAGGCTTATACAAAAATGTAATTCTAGCTTTTTTCAGTAGGTGTCAATTATAAACATGTTATTATGATATATAATAAAAAGATTTGAAAAAAGATAAAATAATTTAAGTTCAATACCCATATTTTAAAATATAAAGCTGCCTCCATTTTTGTTTTACCATCAATATATTATTGTATGTATCATATTATTAATTTAGATTAATCTGAAATCTTTACTCCCTATGGTAATAATATCTATACACTCATTATCTACTAATAATCAGATGGATAAGTCATTTACTTATGAGCTATATATCTGGGGGAAAAAATTCTATTTCTCTTAGTAACATGAAAAAATTTTAAATACAGTAGTCTAGATTTGAAACTTAGGTCACAGCATAGTAGAAAACTGTTCTAACATGATACTGTTAAGATTATTTTTTACAAATAAACATGTAGTGGAGATATGTAGATATGAAATCTGTGAAAGTGGTGAGGGGTGTGTGTACTGAATATTGGTTGAGAGATTAATTAATATTTTTAATAAATTCTGGCTCACTCTTAATCACCAATAGAAAACAATAAAACAAAAAGAATACACAATATGAAAATAGGTTAACAGTTAGGTTAAAAAAATACAGACCAGCCTTTAGACCAGAATTTTTTTTATATATTTTAAAACGTTAATACCGACTTGGGGCAAATGCCTTAAAATTGAAAGAAATGAACAGTTTTTAAGACTGCAGCACCAAGGAGTATATCTTGTACAATTAAATTTTGATGATTTTTCAAACTTAAGAAATATAGATGTTAAATGACTCTTGTTCACTTGAAACAAAATCTCAGAAAGACTAGACTAAGACACACTAAATATATCTGTGTGAGACTTCATATGTGTAATTATAAATAGATAATTATATAAATTTATACATACATTTAATAATAGCATATAAGTTAATAATAGCTTATAAATTAATATTTAAGCAGTTTACATAATGACATTATGTAAATCATGATAATTTTTAATCAGTTCAAACAACTTTTTTCTCCCTTTTAAACTGTCAAAATTGACAATGATTGACATAAAGGTTCCTGTCGATGAACCTGTGGTTATTTAACCTATAAAATTAATTTTTAAAAACACTTTCACATACACAGAATATTTAAAATAATTTGTATAAATGATTTGTAGGTGTAAACTACAAATAAGAAAATATTTGATTAACATTAACAATCATCTGCCATTGTTTTTCTTTAAAAATATTATTATAATATCTACATATGAGCACAAAAAACATATGATGTCATACTTATAAAAAAAGAGAAGAAATACAGGAATAAAAATCCTGTTATTTTTGAAAATAAGATTATACAGCATAACAATACATTTGAAATTTTGTATTTTATTAATTTCCCATTTGTTCTGACCATTTTAAAATGTTAACTTCTTTCTTTGCACTTTTTCAATACTTTACTACTTTATCTTTTTCGATTCTGCTGTCTGGCAATCTTTTTCAAAGTTACAACTGATAGTACATTAAATTAATAAAATTATTTATAAATAAATAACACCTAAATAGATTACTTAACATTAGGTATTATATTATTTTACTGCATATAAGTTTCTTTTGATAACATTTGATTAATCTTTTTTGTGTGAATATATATAAATACTAATGTTCAATCTATTTTTTAAGACATTAGTAAAAATAAAATAAGAGATATGTAAAAATAAAAGAATCAAAACATATTAAAAGAGCAAATTAAGGATTATTCATTGAAATCAGTAATAATAGTAATTGTAATGATACATAAGATTATTTTTTAAAGAATAAAAAACCATATCATTGATTTACAAAATAAAAAAATAAAATTAACATTTATTTAAAAAAACCATCAGAGTGTGCAATAACTCTAACAAGCTTTATTGATAAATGCTGCAAGAGAAAGAATTGAAAAAATCTCCATCTAGAAATTATCCCTATTTTTTGAATGCTTTCTCTTGTGGCATTTATCAATAAAGCTTATTAGAGCTATTGCATGCTATTTAGTTTTTATAATTACAAGCTTATTAAATTAAGTCACATGATGTATGACTTATTTTTAGTTAACATTTATTTATTTTGGACAAATTTTACATTTCAATTGATTTCTATAATGTATTTTATTTGAAAGGCTTTTATAAAAAAGCTAAAATTTTTTACAAGAACCAAAATTATAAATAATAACATAGCTTAAACCACAGCACATGCACTTTACAGATAAAACACTAGTTAAACAGAATACTCTCATTTCCAAACACAAGATAAAGTCTTTTTAAAATATAGAATGGATCCACTCTATCTTTTTCACCCAAGCTATATGTATGGGCCAATCTGAAGCATTTGGAACTGAGAGCATGAAGATTTTGATTAATCACTTTAAATTACTAATCATATGAGTTTTATTAATGACACTTGTAAAATTTTAACAATTTACAATAGAAAAAAGAACTTTTTCTTTTAAAGAAAGAATAGCAAAATAAAAAAAATTGTGTTGAAGTTAATGATTTTTAAAGAGACATCCAGTTTAAAAACACTGAAAAAAACAACAACTTGTCCTCACAATTATAAGAATTAAAATGTGAAAAGATTATTACTATTTTATTACAATATATATATATTTCAAATTAAAAAAACAACAAACTATACTGAAAAATATTTCATTAAAAATATGAGCAGAAATGCAAAAAATGACAGTTTGAAAAAAAAAAAAAATAGCAAATGATGAATACAGAAAAATGGTATGATGAAATGGGAGGTCTCTGTGCAAACAGAAAGTAACATTTAAGCTTTTGTAATTACAATTTTTTATTAATATATTGTACAACCAAATAAAAATATAACAATTTTATTTATGCATTGTCATAACAAGACAGGTTGAAAGTAATGATATATTTTTATTATGGCTTACTTTTATTAATTGCCATTAATACAAATTTATTTGTATAAAAATGTGTGCATATGTAATGTATTTATATATTATGGTTTATTGTGGACATAAAAAAAAACAACCAGAGAAAAGAGGAAAAACAATAAAACAATTAACAGAAGAAAAGATACTTTGATAACAAATATTCATAATTAGACATATAGTTACTGAATAGAATGTCAAACTATGATTAAATCTTTACATTACATTAAAGATTTTAACAACAACAACAAAAAATTCAGATATCAATCACATTATGTATAACAAAAGTAAAAGTATGAATAAACATAAAATATCTATACAATTAATTATAGATTGGCTATTTAAATATAAATGGGTAATTATAATATGTGTATATGGGTATAAATCTCCACAACATTTTGTATATAAAGGTATATGGGGTGTATATATATTTATACAAATAAATCCATATTAATGATAACCAAACTTGGATATATATTTATAATAATGCATACATAATGTTGATATCTTATAATGCATACATAGTGTTGTAATATAATTTACAGTGAATGTATTCTATATATAAATTAATTCAAAAAACAATCTAAATGTCACCATATTTTCATTTATTACATATTATATGTAAAAAAATAATTAAAAACCAATTTACATGTTACTATATGTGTATATAGATGTCATTAGTTATATATGAATGCATATGTTAACATTCGTGTCAGTTCCACTAGAAAGGATAACTAAATATTAACAAAAAGATAATTTTTTTTTGTCTTAAAATAATATCTATTGTTGAACAGCCTATTTAGATATTAATTTATTTAATTATATATAAAAACAATAATATAATGGATCACAAATTTGTTTTTATTACACATATATTATACTTTTTGTTATATATAAGCTTTAATTTTGGGATGTTATATTTTATTGATTACTTTTCAGGAATTAACAGTGTGCAATAGTTCAAACATTAATACTTTGAATCATATAGTTGTGAATTTAATAATTATTTAACTATATATTATAAAACATTTGTAAGTGAACCATCAGTGAAAGTATTAAAAAACTTGAAAAATGGTTAAAAAATATAATAATTTATTAACATAACATTGAAATTTAAAATGTCTTATTCATTTCATGGTCAACTATGCGATCCTTTACATGGCAGTGAGCTGTTTTCAGTTGTTGTGAGAATAGTTAATAAAACTAGCATTACAAAAATCCTAAAGAAAGTTATATAAAACAATGGCAATATCTTAGAAGAAATTATTAAAAGTAATAGTTAATGTTAAAATTTCAGAATGAATTATTAAAAATGTTATTACACGGGTTTAAATTTAAGAGAAACTAAATAATAAATTGTATAAACTATGCTAAAACAATCTAGCTAGCTTCTCTTATCAAAGATTAAAATTATGATTAAAAGAATGTATGTTTCATAACAGAATGAGTTTTTTTATTTATTTATATAAAAACAATATTATTAAGTATTTTAGTGTTAAAAGAAATAAATTGTAAAAGTTTAAGTAAAAAAAATATCTATATTTTGGCTTAAATAGATTAAAAATAATGTAATTAAATATTAAGCCTAATTTTACTTTTAAAGTTGCATTTTGAGTTTGGAGATAATAGATTCAAAAACAAGATAAAAATTTAATTCATTAAATAATTATGGCATTTTGAAATTGAATATAATTAAAATACATTGAGGTCACCTAGGTGTTGTAAACAAGAGATCAATGATATATATAGCCAGGGTTTTTTTAAAATTATTAGCCTTGATTCTTGCTTTATTTAATCTTCAATGAGCAATCAGTATGATGACTGAGTATAAAAAGGAAAAAAACCAACAGCTGCCAAAAGCTAATCTTGGATCCACATTGATGAACCTGATCAAGCTATTTTAAAGAAATATCTACTATACATGAAAAAAAGCCTAAACATCAAATAATTCAAAGAATGTATTTCAGGAAGAACTGTATATCTGAGAAGAGGAATTCCTGCCTGAATAAGAAACTTATAAAAGACAGTATAGTGATTTGGAAAATAAAAAAACATGATAATAAAACAAATTATTTAATGCATACCATTGAAAAATATTAGGCACATAGAAATTTTCACAACAAATTGTAGAGAATTTCAGCTAAAAAATTCTATGTATCAATTAGACTGATATCCTTGGATATTAACCATTTTGAGTTTTATTTTGGGATGACCTGTTAAAATAATTTAATTATAATTAACTATATAGATATACAGTATTTATATATGTACAATAAATTATTAGGTTGATTGATTAAAGAAGGAAGTGAATGTTCTGTCAAAGTTTGCTATTTAACATATTATTTTCAACAGAGTTTAAACAACTAAAATATAAAATTCACTTCATCCTTTTTTATATATATAGATGATTAGTTAAAATTTTATCTCCTTTGGCAAAAAAAAAAAAAGGTTTTCTTTTCAAGTTGAAATTGTCAGTGAATATGTAAAAAAAAATAGCCAATAGTAAACAATAGTTATTTTAAATACATGAAATGTGTATAAAAATCTTTAATGTGAACTGCCCAGGATAAGAAATAAAAAGCACTTCTGGAAAAAAATATTGGCAGCATAATCATTGGAATTTTAAATTAAACTAAAGGTTATTTTAAATTCAATCAATTTCATTTGTACATAAATTAATCATTAATTACAGTAAATTAGATTTTATGTACATTAGAACTTATAATATAAATGTAGATGTTTAGATCACTAGTTTAAATGGTTTAGACATTTTTTCATAGTTTTGTTTTTTAAATTCAAGGTCAGATGTAAAAGGACCACCTTAATTAATTCAATTTGGTTATTATTAAAAAAGGATTATGATATAAAGTGAACATTCTCTAGAATTATTGTTATGAAAAAAGTGTACTTGTTATAATAACTCATACTAGATATATAAAGATAGAGATACATATATTATATTTGTGAGGGTCTGCCATAAGTAGAATTATATCCAGGATATATTAAAGACCAGAGATTGACTCAATGGGGAAATGAACTTGATGTAATATCTAATTAAACGATTAATGTTTTAAAATTAATCAAGATAAACCCAGAGACATTTAACAGAAAATGTGATAATTAGTATAATTTGTTTCAGATTTGTTTTCCAGTGCATGATAATGAATTATAAATTATAAGATAGTTGAAAAATGACTATGAAATAGATCATTACCATGCAATTACATTTGTTATGTTAAATTATAATCATAAAGATTTTTAGATTACAAAAAAAAAAATTGTTGGTACTAATAATATTTAACAAATTCTAATATAATTGGTAATGGAAGTATAATTAAGGTAAACAAAAAGAATACATTTTATGAAATAAATTATTGTTTTGTTATTTCTTTATACAGTGTATATTAACTTCTTTGTTTAGATAAATGTTGTCTGGTGCACATATTAATTCCATGTCCATTTTATTGAGTATAGCTCATGTTCCCAGTGATTTGGCTAAGTGCTTCAAATAGAGATTACATGTTAAGAAAAATATTTCAGAAGTCTGATAAAATATATAAATAAAGTATATGCCTGCATATTTCCTGAAAGTATTGTCTGATAACACCACTGAATCAATTTAATTATAGCAAGCTGATTATTACAATATATACATTTAATTGTAAGGGATTTGAACCCAGACTTTCAAGCTCCTTTTAGCTAATCATTCTATTTCATACCACTAATACATATGACCACACACATGTGAAAAAGATAAAATGATCATCAATATATTTTGTGCATTGGTCCAGATCATCATCTCCCACACTTATATATAATCAGTGTTCAGTTTATAATATTAAAATAGCAAATCTTCAAACTTTAATGGACAGGCTTCAATCTACTCCATCCTCCAACTCTTCAGCCATCCATACCATTGAAAATATGATGATGGAACACCTAAATCCAATGCTGATACCAATATTATCATACCCATGTCAACCTTAAGTCACTCTGAGACTCATCTATAAGACCTTGTCCATTTAAAAAAACATAGAAGAGGGATGGGCAGGATGCAAGTGGAATCTGTAATATTTGAAATACAGGCATATTTCATATATCTAGAGTTTAATTATAATTATGGAGGATTTGAACAAATACAATTAGAATTATTTTCATCCATTAATTTTTTGGCTGTACTAAACCACAAAAGTTTAGTTTAATTGCAGTTAAAATTGTTTTAACAACATCATGGCTGTATTAGAATTATTTTAAATTCTCATCCATTTCTAATATAGGAATTGCAGTAACCTATCAAAATGATGGCAACCTAAATAATAAAACCATTCAAGTATATACACTATGCATGTCACATGATATCACATTTTGGTACATTTGCTATTTTAAAATGAACCTTATACTGGTAGTGATGAATTTTATGTAAAGAAAATTGAGGGACAATATTTGAACTAAAAATAATAATCAAAACAATGGAATGGACATAAATAAAACTAATAGTTGAATATATTATCATATTGTTTAATAATGTCCAATTTCATACTTTTTATTTCAATGCTTTTTATTGATATTTTTGTCTTCTAAATATTTGGTTTAGCAATTTTTCTTAGGAGTATAAAGGATTTAATTGTTATTAGAACTTTAAATTTTGTAATTTTTAAAAATAAAATCATAAAAATTATGTATTATAATCCTAAAAAAGGTTGCTAGCCAATTGGAAAATCATTATTAAACTTGATCTAAGTAGAGATAATATTAAATTTGTTAATTTTATATAACATTAATAGATTTATTTATAAACTATTTATTACTTAGCCTTTTTTTAAAAAAAAAATTAAATATAATTAAAATCAAGACATGCTGTTTACATTCCTTATAGAAATCATTAATCTGAAAATGGATTTGATAATTATAGCAACTTAAAAAAATGTTGCCCATGTATCTACATTAATATAAACTCTACATTCAGGCTAATGTGATCAATTTCTGTATATTAATTACAAAATGTACAAAATTAAACTGATTTGTAAATCAACAGTCCACAATTCTAGTTTATCTTATGCTGAGTGGTAATATATTGTAGTACTTATTTTCATTTGTTAAAAATATATTTTCGCATACTCGTAATTATAAATTATGATAAATATATATCTGAGAGAAAAAAATCCAACTTAACATGCAATTAAACTTCATCAAAAAATCATACAATGCTCACTTATAAGAGGAAGAAAATGTGTTTGGAATCCTTTACATGAGAAGATAAAAGTTCCAAATAAAATTAGAAAGAAATCAAGTCATATGTCACATGACCTAATTTAATAAGCTTGTATTACAAATGTTATATATAGAGCTAACAAATAAGCTCTTAACAAACTTTGCAGAATATCCCTAACCCCAGACCAGTTTCTGTTACTGGTATTTTTTGATGAAGCCAGTAGCAGAAACCGGTCTGGGGTTGGGAATATTCTGAAAAGCTTGTTATATGAGCTCTATATATAAAAGTTCCAAATAAAATGAAGGTAGCTTCAAAAAAAATATTGATTTTCAAACAGTTGTCAATGAATACTTTTTTGAATTTATAAATGAATGAACAAAAACACTGAAATGTGGTTTATTGCCCTGATAGAAAGATGGATTCTGGAACCAAAAATGTTCAATTATTATTATTATTTAGTTTTTATATTTATTTTATAATATTTCATTTTAAAAATAGGATTATTTTCTGAAGGCAATTTAATATCTCTTTAAAATGTCAAATCAAAATCATATCTTTTTTTTTTCAGTCAAAATGATGACTAATGCAAATTTATTTGAATTGTAACATGTTAATAAAAGCAGTCCTTGACTTATTCAAATGATTCATTTTATGACTTTTTACTGAAATCATATTTTAAATAAGTTGGATTTTCAATTCAAATACATGTTTAACATTCATCACAGTGTGGAATATGAGGTCATTTTATCTTACAAATGAAAATAACCAGTAGAATATATCACATTAGATGTTTTTAGAATGTTACAAACAAGAATTGACAGCCACGTTAATGTGACACCCTCCCCACCATACTTTGTAAATTACTTATATTGCATTTACTTAAATGCAGAAGTAGCTGTAAGTGTTTACAAAAGATCTCTTGCCTTCTTTAGAAATGAAAATAAAATCATAAGTTTATTTTCATTATCAGTTAAGAATAAAACAAATATATTACTAGGATAATGTTTTTTGTTATTTATCATAAGGGATGACAAAACTTGATTTTTTAAATAAATTCCTGATATATATAGTATAAAGAAATTATTTTGTCTATCATTGGTTGTTTATTTTATGTTCAACTGAGAATCAATTCAATAATTTACTAAATTGTACAGAGAATGCCATCAATAAATACACACTATATTATTTTCTGACCCTCCATTGTTTGATGATAAATAGGTTCTCAAACTGAGCATGTTCAGTCTGACTGCGGACACCTTCCTAAAACTATCAAATATGGATTTAATTGTTTGACTGATTGTGATTTAATGCAATTAAACAACTACTGGAATGTAGCTTTGAATCCTATCTTATTCTTTACATTAACTAGGTCTACAGATATCTTCCATCATGATGTTTTTTTATTTCAAGTTTTTATAGGGATGAGGAAACAAACAGGAATAGGAATTAGTCACATCCTTAAAAAATTAAGACGTTGATGTGGAATTAAGCAGCGCCTATAAGAGATGGCAACATATGACTAATTGACAATTTTATAAGTGAATTCCAAATGATTGTAAAAAGATCCAGAAAAAGACTATGTGTGAGGTGGATAACTGAGATGAGGATGTTTGCTGAATTCCTTATATCATTTGCTTTTGTATTTCTTATAGCTTATACAAGACAATTATTGCTGTTATGTTTGCCAAGTGATTTAACATAATTACATAAAAAGGATGCTTTTTTAAAAATTATTTAATGACCGTTACTCTCTCCTTTAAAATATAAAGAATTCAAATACTTTTGAAAAAAAAAAAAAGATTGTTTTAAAAAAGTAAATACATCATGTGATGGTGATATTTACTGCTTCATATTCTATCAAGACTTCATTTTTGTAGCAAATTTTTTGAAATGAAAAAACAAACACTACATGTCCTATTAACATGTACTCCATAACACCGTACAGAAATAGGTCAAAAATTAATTTCTATTTTAGTTAAAACATGAAAAAAAAAGATTAGACATGTTTTTTTTTTTTTTAATTCTGCAAATGATATATATTCTAAATCTATTTAAAATCCCAAACTAAAGATAATAAAAAGTAATGTTTATTGTCAAACAAAAATAGTTTGTGTTTATTCAAACTTCTGACAAAAGTTTAAAACGATAAGCAAAGTTTATTTTTTTTTCTTACCAGATAAAACTCTTCAAATTTTTTTGATCTTATCTTTTTTAACAAAATATCCAATCTTAAAAGTATAGTAATTCATTTGTGTCTGCGTGTATATACATATAATAAATAGGCTTGTTCTGTTCTTATATATAACAAAACATTAAAAATATATTTAGTTAAAACTAGCTTACAAAGAGTGCACATTAATTAATCTATGCAAGCTGCTTTTCTATCTTGTATACGAATGTTTTATGAACATTATATGTATATTTAAATAAATTAAAACAAACAAACAAGGTATATGCATAGATTCGCAAATATATCATCATCATCAACCATTATCAATCCACTGCAGGATGAAGGTCTCTCCAAGTTCAATCCATCTTCTCCGATCTTTAGCTTCTCCTCTCCACATCACCCTTGCACACTTTCTCATCTTATTCATCAATGTCATATGTGGTCTCTTTCTGGGTCTTTTACAATCTCTTGGAATCCAGTTTAAGACTTCAATTGTCCATCTATTATCATCTCTTCTAGCAATATGTCCAGCCCAACTCCGCTTCAATCTTTTAATTTTTGAATGAGGTCAGTAACATCTGTTTGCTCTCTTACCCATACATTGCATTTTCGATCTCTCCATACTTCTTTGAGTGGTCTGACATCCCTGTATTGCTCTTCTATTAAGTGTCCAAGTCTCAGATCCATAAGTAAGAACTGGTAAAACACACTTGTTAAAAACCTTCCTTTCTAAACACAGAAGCATATTTCCTTTTAGTATCAAGTTATTTCTACCAAATGCACTCCAACCAAGTTTAATTCTATGATTAATTTCATCCATTATGTTTCCATCTGTATTAATAATCTGACCAAGGTATTTGTAAATGTTAACTTCTTCTAATTCATCATAATCAATCTTTATTTTCATATTTTGAGCAAATCGATTAAACATTACTTTAGTCTTTTTAACATTTATCTTTAGTCATACTTTCATCTGATAACTCCTACAACATTTCCTGCAGTTCTGAAGCATTACTTGCAAAAACAACTACATCATCTGCAAAATCTAAATGACTTAAATAATCTCCATTTACTTTCACTTCTTTAGTTTTGCATTTTAATCCACAAAATACTTCTTGTAGCACTGCTGTAAAAAGTTTTGGAGATATGGAGTCACCTTGTCTTATACCCTTCTCAATGTTGACTTTCCCAGTATCATTATGTAATCTAATTGTTGCTGTCGCATTTTTATAAATATTCTTTAAAATATGACAATATCCTGGATCTATACCTTGATAACCACTGAAGAAATGTTTATAAAATCAAATGCCTTTTCATAATCTACAAATCCAAAATATAATGACAACTCATATTCATTTGTCCTTTCTATAACTTCTATCAATACTGGATATGATCTACTGTACTAAAACCACTTTTAAATCCAGCTTGTTCTCTTGGTTGGTGAAAATCCAATGTTTTATCTTGGTAAAAATTTTGTATAAAACTGATAAAAAGCTGATAGGTCTGTAAGTTCTAATATCTTCTTTATCACCTTTTATAAATATTAATATTATTACTGCATTCTTTCAATCATCTGGTACATCTTTATCATTTAGACATTTGGTATATAACTTTGCTAAAAAAAATTCATTTCTTCACCTGCTTCTTTTCATTACCTGGAGTCTTTCCTTTCTTCATATATTTAATTGCATGTCTCACTACATCATTTAAAATTCTGGTAAATTTGGAAGATGTAATAGATATAGGAGGTACTTGTTCTTTATTACTATATAATTCTTGATAAAAGTCTTCTACCCATTTCATGATGTCATCTCTCTTTTTAGTAATAATTCCATCTTTTTTTCTTATTGCAGATATAAATTTTCTATCAATACCAAAATGTTGTTATATTCTTGAGACTTTTATTTTCTTCTACAGCTTTCCTTGCTAGTTCACAGTTATACTTTCTTATATCATTTTCAACTCTTTTCTGCACCATTTTACAAAATTCGAGATATTCAATCCTTTTTAATGCATCATTTTTGTATATCTTCATATTCCTTCTTTTCTTCATAAATTCTCTAGTCTTAGTAGAAATTTTCTTGGTCAAGTGCTGCTTTTTTCTACCAGCTATCTTTGTTGCAGTTTTTAAAAGTGTATTAGTTATTTTCATATTAATTTCATTAAAATCTGAATCATGTTCAAAATCTACTAATACTTGAAACCTATTTGTAAGTTCTAATTTAAATTCATATTGTTTTTCTTAATAATTTTTGTCTCTCTAGTTTTGCATTAACACGTATCTTACATTTTACTAATCGATGATTACTTCCTGTGATAAATTTATTAAGAACATTACAATCTTGAAATATGTATTCTCTGTTAGTCAAAATATAATCGAATTCTGCTGTACCTTCATTTGGATGCTTTCATGTCCATTTCCTTTTGACATTTTTCTCAAAAAAAAGAATTCATAATATAAAGTTTTTCTTTTTCTGCAAACTCCACAAGTCTATATCCTCTTTCATTTCTATTACCATAACCAAAATTACCTACAGCACTTTCATCGTTCATTTATTTACCAATTCCAGCATTAAGGTCTCCCATAACAATTTTAAAATGTTGTTTACTCTGATTAAAAGCCTTTTGTACATCCATATAAAAATCTTCCACTACTTCATCATTATGTGAACTTGTTGGGGAATAAACTTGAATTATCCGCATTTGGTATCTGCTATTAAGTTGTATAACTAATCTTGCTACTCTGTTTGATACACCATCAATCTTCACAATGTTGTTCTTCCACTTTTTATTTATAATTAATCCTACTCCACTTGTATTTCCAATAATTGTGCCTTTATAATAGAGTACATGCCACGTTTTAAATCAATTGTTTCTTTACCTTTTCTTCTAACTTCCCAAAGTCCAATAATGTCCCATTTAATATAAGACAGTTCTTCTTCTAATTCTTGCAATCTTCCTTCACTTGAAAGTGATCTGCAGTTGTAAATAACTAAATAAAAAGTCAAGACAAAAGTTTTTAAAATTATTAGTAAATATGCTTCTGCCCTAAGGCAAGATCTAAAGAATAAATACGATACTCACCAACATTAGAATCCTTAATCTAATTACTCTGTCATTTTAATACACTTATTAATTTATAAAATTGTTTTGAAACAATTTTATAAGTTAAGAAGCTCAAAGCTAATATACTTAATTTGCTATACAATACTTGAGAAAGTTTGAACTCAGTTTAATGGTTACATGAAACTACATAAAAATTATTCAAACTGAAATATCATTAAAAATAAAATTTAAATAAGAAGAATATAAGTGTTTGATTTAAAAATTATACAAGACTCCAAAGCATAAAATACTAATAAAACAGAAATTAGTTCATCAATATTGATTACTGTTAAGCTATCTTGACAAACTTTTTTGAATTGTTCTACCTATACTACAAAATATTGGACTTACATCTGCTGTAGTTGAAAAATGTTGAACTCAATTCATTATGGTAAATGTATTTCAAATCAGTGTGATATTTTATCAGTTTACGTATGCATATATTATTTAAAGTGAAACCCATCATGACCTGTCAACTGGTGCAAAATAGTTTTTTAAAAAAAAACTTGTATAAAACTTTACAAACTCCATATGTATTGAAACACATATGTTATTAATAAAATAGAAACTATTCTAGTGCCAATAATGAATGTAGAAAATTAAACAAGATCATAATAAATATGTTGTAACATTTATGATCTAAGTTGAGTCTTATACAATACTGCAAGGTTTAATGGATCAGCCATTAATTATAAAGCAGTAATAATATATATCTCAGATGTCAGCTATGGTGTACAAGATTAAAAATTGCTCAGGAACTTAAGATATTTAAGCATTCTAATAAAAAAACTGCATATTTAACATCCATTCAGTTTATCAGAGTCAGTTTATTTATGTTATTTAGCTGAGAATTGATCCTGAAATATGTGGGAAAATGTGCAAGGCAAAAATAATCAAATGATTGTCAAAAGAATGGGTGATATTTGAGTACTGGAAGTGATAAATTGGCTTTAAATCAAGTGGGGTATCAATAAGATTTTGAATCGTTACTAAGATTTGATACTAATCGAGTCAGTGACATTAATTTCATATTAGAGCATGATTGTGGAACATGATTAACATTAAAATGGCAAATAGCATTTTTTCATAATATTTTATAATTTTATAAAATGTCTTTATGAGTTATGAACTGTCCAGTTTATGGATTATCCTGCCTTCTAACAATATGTTTATTCTATCACCATTTATTATTATTATTAATTGAGTTGAATTCATTCATATTTATATGTTCTGTATGCTTTAGTGCAATGGTAAATTGAAATATTCTTAAGCTTAAGATTCACAAATTACACCCAGTTTTATCTTTTCTGGAGTCCAAACTTGTTATAAATTCTTGAACAATAAAACAATTCAATTTCTTGAAAATATATTTATTCTATCTCTCTTTCTTATCCTCAGTATAATTTTTTGTTTCATTTTTAATCAAATTCCATGGTTCACAAACATATTTTGATAAATAGTCTTTTTTAAAAAAAGCATTATCTTTTTTAAAATGAAATACAGGCTTATTATATGCCTGTATCAATACATGTAAGATATAGGGTATATGAGCACAGACTTTCACACCACTTACCACTTTATCTCATATCATTGATACACTCAAACACACACATATATATATATCGAAAAGATAAATAATCACTAATATATATTTCATGCTAAAGCAGCAATCATCAGTTGGTACAGATCATCATCTCCACACATTTATGCAATAAATGCTCAGATATATATTAAGATAGCCAATCTTCATACTTTAATAAACAGGCTTCAATTCACTCCACACTCCAACTTTTCAACCATCTTCAGATTTTCAATTGGATGGATAGTTGAAGAGTTGGAGTGTAGAGTGGATTGAAGCCTGTCTATTAAAGTATGAAGATTGGTTGTCTTAATATATATCTGAGCACTTATTGCATATATGTGTGGAGATGATAATCTGGACTAACTGTGATTGCTGGTTTAGCATGAAATATGTATATTGATGATTATTTATCTTTTCGATATATATATGTTCGATTGTATCAGTGATATGAGATAGAATAGTGAGTGGTGTGAAAGTCTGTGCTCATATACCCTATAGATTATCTTCTTTTGTAAATAATTATATGTAATGGCAGAATGATGAATCCAAAAGTTAGAGATTCCCTATTAACAGGAAGAAAATATTCAATTATTATTATTTATTTAATTATATTTAACATTACAATAATTTGGGATTAACAACAAAGGTTAAAATGCATTTGCATCTACTGATTATATCTTCCCTCTTTCAATAATTTTTCATAAAAATGAATTTATACCTTTTGCTTATTATTACTAATTGTTTCTTTTTCTAACTTGCTTTTTTTTATTTGTTTTTTTTTTTTAAAAAAAGTAAAAGTAAATCATATTCTGTTCCTACAGAAGAATAATACCATTTTATCAGTAGTGAAGATTGTAAAATATTGATAATCATGTTCTGTTATTTTTATAGTCAACACATCAGTGCTTATCTGATTAAGTCAGATTAAGATGACTAGCTAGGAGGTTTATAGGATAGATATATGAAAAAATAATCTAAATCTGCTTTTTGTATTACATTCTCTTTAGTAAATTCTTAATTCTAATACCTATATTATAAAGAAATAATATAAAATGATATCAATGACAATCCATTTAAGACAAATAAACTGTATACCAAATGCACAAAGTTTTTACACAGAGATAGCAAATTGGGTTAAATTCCAGCACCAGGTCACCATTGCTGCTAAAAAAAACCAAAGGTCTTTTCTAGAGACTGCTACCATGCACAATATTGTGGATTTATAATCATAAAATTAGTGGAGCTCAAATGACATTTACACATCAGAAGTGATAATGGTTGGATTGTGACTAAAAAACTTTTAGCTCTAGAATCTTTTATTTTACTACTGCAACTGCATTACATATGGTAATGTCATAATAAAAAAAGTAAACATGAGATTTAAAAAAAAAAGGATATACCTTAGATTGGTGAAATAAAAATTAAAAAAAGCTTAATATGAAAAGATAAAATGAATCATTTACATATTCCACTAGACTTGCCTGAAAATGCTAATTCAGAAGAACATTCAAGTCAAAGACAATAATATGGCTTGCATCATCAGAAAAAAAGATTGCAAGGATTGTCATTACATACAATGTTATAAATTATCAAATAGAAGTTTGTTTTGAAAATACAGTGAAAATGCAGTATATGCTGCATCAATATACACTACTTCAAAATTATATGCTATTAAAAAAAAAATGTAAACAAATAAACAAAAATGGAAATAGAAAGTAAAAACATTAAAATTCATAAATTTAATAAATTTTACAATACAACATGCAGCAATTTTTCTGCCTCAGTGTGATGAGAATATATGATCTTTTTTTTTTTGGTTTAACATTGAAAATATCAAAATAACTAGAGGGGACAGAGTCTTCTGATAACAGACACATCACTTTATTTCTATGGGGGAAAAAGTTTACTGAAGAAAAAAATATCCAGATTGAAAAACATCTGCATTATATATATGCTGAAAAGCATTGTACATGAGTAGTTCAATAAACTATGTATTCTATTATAGTCAAACCTTATCAACAAAATGTGAGCTATTACATGCGTTATCCAATCTATGAAAAGAGGAGCTTGGAATAAAATATAGTGAATATACCAACTCCCCTATGCTTTTTCTATAGTACAATAATATAAGCTTATGACCCAAGAATTCTAGCAATTAAAAAAACAAATTAAACTTTTATAATAAAGTTCAGTCAGAAATTTGAAAAGCATACATGTAAAGTATACCTCTAGTGATTTGTGTATGAACTACCAAAGTTAAAATTGGATAAAAAAATAACGGCATTAGACAATGTGAGTGAGAGAAAAAATGAATCTGATAGTAACTCATAGCTTCTTGAGAATTCAATGATCACTTTATTCCAACATATTTTTCAAAAAATCAAAAATATCAGCTATATAAAAATATTATTTAATAGAATTTACAAAAATAAAAGACATTAAATTTTGACATCAAGTATCAAAAATATAATGTTGTGATAACCAGTGATGAAAAACATCAGTAAAAAATAATCAAATAATTAATTGCTTAGAAGGTCTTGTGATCTTTGAACATTAAAGATAACCAAGTGAGCTTTAATTTAGTTATTTTATCCCTAACTCAAATGGGACAAAGTGAAATCTTTGGTTATATAGTATAAATAATAGCCAGAGAAAATTATGTAATGGATAAATTTTTTGTGTGAATTCACAAGGATAATATGCAAGCTTGCTTAACTTACTAAATATAACCAAAAGAATAACATAAAATATTAATTTGAAATTTTATATAACTGATAAAGAAATAGATGAATTATTGGTGGGAATAAAAGTAATAATTAAACATTAATTAAAAAAAGTTTGAGTAAAATGAAATAACTATAAAAAGAAAATGGATGATGAAAGATACAAAGGTAAGCAAGAGTGACAGAGAAGTATTTTGAGGTAATTGAACCAAAAAATCTAAAAAGCATCAAGAAAAACAAGAAACAATATTACAATAAGACAATAAAATGAAATGAAATCTGAAAATTGAGTAAATCTTGGAAAATTCACAAAATCAAAAATTTTGCAAAAAAAAAAATACCAATAGGCAGAATGTAATTACAATAAGAAAAATTAAATAGTGAAACTCATTTACATACAACTTTAATAATAATGAAACACAAAGTCATTGCCAAATATATATTCACATGGTATTTAAGCACAAGCATTACAAAAAGTTGAATAAGAATCTATATAGTGCAGATCAAATTATGTCAATTATCTGAAAAAATTTCTGATGAATTGCAGATTGGAAAATATCCATTTATAACCCTATACAAATAAAATTAGTATTGTTAAAGTACAAACTATTGTACAAATCTCTCTTATATAATAATTTGAATAAGACTATATTCAAGTGATTAAAACTAAAATAAAAAAATACAGCAGTAATCAATGTCATATGGTGGATAACAAATATGATGAGAAGAAACTCAACATGTGCTTTATTGATTATGTTAACACATTTGATTCAATAAACTAAATTATTTAATATTCTTAGGAAAATGGAAACACTTCTATGGCAGTCCACGAATGATGAATTAGACTAGTTGAATTTCAACAAAAAATTAGGTATAACTTTATATTGGCACTGTTCTAACTTAATTTTCATAAGAAAACATAAAAAAAAAAAAAATCAGAAATAAAATGAAATGATTGCTAAAGAAAGTGATCACATTATACTCAAAGATGAAAATGTAGATCTAAAGACTTAACATTAATAGTTGAATAGCTTTATTGCTAGGAAATTCATAAGTTAAATGCCAGACAGGATAGATTTGGGTATTAATCCATGATCTTGTCTGTTAGTCTACAATGCACTAAACCATAAAAAGGACTTTTAACTCTTAAAAAAAAAAAAAAAAAACAGAGTGAAAAAATGGATTAAATCTAAATATTAAAATGCAAAATGGTGGCTGGGACAATAGCTATCTTTAAAATTAATTTATGAACATAAAAGCTGATAATAGATTTTGCATTTTTGGATTGTTTGTTGACAATAAAGGATATAAATGTCTAGGAATTCATAATAGTGTAATATTAGGCAGAATCACAATAAAACATAAAAAATTCTTAAATGTTGAAACATAATTTTAAAAAGAATCAGAATTATTCAAATTATGATACTTCCTAATATGCTCTCTATGAATATCAAAACTGGTTAATAATGAATCAGAATCAAAAGATTTGGTCATATGAATTGCTTTGTGAAAATTTCGGCCATTACCATGGTCAGCAAGGAAATGAATAAATAAATGCTGAGAATACAATTAGCCATGTTAATTTTGATCACAGCATTCAACAGAAAAGTGCAAAATGTTCTAAAAATCTGGTGGTAAATAAAGATGGAAGATAACAACAGCATGGGTGGAAACATCATAATAATTAATATGTTATTAAACACCTAAAAAGACAAAAAATATTCTAAATAAATTTATTTATATAATTGTAAATTCTTATAACTAAATAGCTATAAGAAAAGCTAATTTAAAATTAGAAATAAAATATCTTCAAAGTTTTGAGTAGTTCAGTGTGGGTAATTATCAAAATTTATAAAGGCATCTTGAACAAAGAGATAATAACTCAATGTAATTATATATTCTAGAAGATTAGATATCATATTTCTCAAGCTAATTAACACCATTTAATTAAATTTCATCTATCCAATTTTTTTTTAGAAATTTTTTTTAATGACACTAAAAAATTATTTTCTTTTAATTTGTTAATAATTATATAAAAAAGTAAATAAACAAGTACTAATATTATGGGTGTGGATATTTGTGTGTAAAAAAAAAATAGTAAGCTTATTGAATCTAGTATAAGAAAGTTTAAAACAGAATATTTATTTTATATTCTTTCAGATAAACAATTACGTTCCTGTATAACACAGAGTTAATAAAGGAGAGTTTGCGCCTCATTTAACAATATGAATAGCATTTATTAATCAATCTATTATTATTATTATTAATCTATTATTATTATGTTAATCTATTTTCGTTGTCTTTATTAATTACCAAGGATTTTAATTCCATACATGGATTTTTTTTTTAAACTAATACTAGTTCTTTTTTCAGCGTACCACAAGTTATTTTTCTAAATTTACACACTCACACATATGTATGATAATAAATCAATTTATTATTTAAAAAGATGGATCAGCTATGTGAGTGGTTAGTTTCATCATGATAAACAAGCATTAACATTTATCAGATGTTATCATTTTTACAAAGTATATTGTATCTATATATAAAGTAGAACAGTCTTCCTATGTGGCTACTACAGGGCAAAGGTTTCTTCAACAAACCTCAAAGAATAATAATGAAGAAAAAGACAATATTCTCCAGATTTTCCACTTGTATAGTCATGAAAATTTAACTATTTTTCATCCTTGATTTACCTTCTAGCTAATAATAGTTAGATATCAAATTAATGACCATTATTAGATTATTAGTAAAGATAGATACAGGCTTGCCACTTAAAAAAAATTCTAAGCCTGTTAAAAATTATTTTCAATTTTACTAAGCAAATTTGATTCTAGGTAATACACATGGCAGACAGATGCTCTATCATAGGACTGTGAGATGTTGCACATATGCAGATAATTGTATATTTTCTTGAAAAGAGTGAAATATAATTTTTTACATTAAAAAAAATGCTTTTGTTAAAAATAAATGATATGATACCCTTCATACAAATCACTTTGAACTTGATTTAAAGTTGTAAAGTTAAATAATGCAACATCAATGCAGATAATTCATAGCTTATTTTTAAAAAAATCTTTGCAGTGCAATAATTTTTCATCCTTCCATCAGGTATTAAAAACCCAATCTCTACCTTAGGAAAGAGTATTATAAAGCTGTCCAACATGAGCACTGAGATTCAGATATATGATATCTCTGGCTCACCTGATGAGTAAATGTTGTTGTTTTCAAAAATGTATGCATAGTGGGAAAAATATATCCAAATTTCAGCACTGATGGATGATTATGATATGGTGGAGTTGAGATGAGAAATGTACTGATAAAGAACCTCCCCCCCCCAAAAAAAAAAACCCCATTAAGAACTGATATCTACATTTAAAAAAAAAGTAAATCGTTTTGAACTTAAATTAATTTAAGGATTTTAATTATCTATGTTATCTTATATAAAATGTTAAAGTCTAAGCTTTTATTTTTTTAACAAAAATAAATTTATGATGATGCTGAAAATGTGCCATTTAAAAAGATGAGATTCATTCTCAAATGAAATACTTTAATACTACACTATTGTGTTTAATGGTTATGCCTTCTAGTGGAGTAGTTACTACAGCCATCTGCTATACTCTTTAACCTGGGTTCAAGTTCAAAATGTACAAACATTGGAAATGTATTTCAGAGCACAATAAGCTTTAAGATTTCACATGATCACCATTTCTTATGCTTGCTCATAACTGTTATTAAAACAGGCAAAACTCTCCATACAGTAGTGCCACTCAATGCAAGCCAGAGTAATCAATGAGTGCCAGAGGCTTGTGCATAAGATCCCTATCTAGTGCCTACTCATCCAATATCCCCAAACTAGTTTCTGGCTTGTGGCCTTCATCAGTGAGGAGCCTGACGAAGGCCACAAGCCAGAAACTAGTTTTGGGATATTGGATGAGTAGGCACTAGATAGGGATCTTATGCACAAGCCTTCTGGCACCCATTGATTACTCTGGTTTGCACTGAGTGTCACTACTGTATGGAGAGTTTTGCTTGTTTTAATAGTTTTAAGACCTCTGTTTAGTCCAGTTATTGATTAGAAAATAGAAATCTGTTATTAGTTAGATAATAAAAGTTCATGATTAATGTAGATAGGTTATTTTAATGTCAATGTGTTAATAATAAAAAATAAAAATATATATTTGTAATATAATACTATCTTCATTAATGACTAAAGTATAGACTCAGTACCGTCAGAAGTGTATTATCGCCTCCCACATACATACCAGTCATTTATTTTTATCATATACATGTACTCAAAGTAAACAATAATTCAAAAAATTCCGTTTTCAGACAATGTTTAGGATTAGTAAAACCGGAGACGACTTAAGTGAGATTAACAAGATCAAAGTAAATTCTTAGGCAAGTAATAATACTGTTCATTGAAAATTTATTATATACACATAAATAAAGAAATTATGGACAATCAAAATTCTTTTAGTTAAAAAATAAAAATAATTTCCATAATAGAAAAAAGATTTCTTTAAGATCTGCTTTTGATAACCAGTACTTTTCCCAGAATTCATCACTATATTATCTTCCAATCACTTGACATTCTTCGCTGTCTTGTAGTCAGTAAGTCAGTTAGTGACAAAGTGTATCAGTCAGTAAGTCAGTTAGTGACAAGGTGTATCTCATTTTCAAAAAATAATGCGATTATTACAATTTATTATATTGAGGTTCTTTTGGCTTTTCACGGCCAAAATGTTGCCTATTACTTTTTATTGATTATAAGATGGGCACACAAATTATCATGTTTTAAAACATTTGATGTTTTGCATTGTCCTTTATATGTTCTTCGTATATAAATAATTTCATTTATTGAAATAAAAATGTTTTGGAGCAGATTTCGTTTTAGTTTTGAACATTGTACGTATAAATATTAGCTGTCACGTGAATACACTAAAATAACATGACTGCCTTAATCACTAATATTTTATTTCTTTTTAAAATGCATTAGTTTGAAAACTATTAAATTGGCAACACTGATCCCCATGATCATACCTTAGTATCTGTAATGGATTAAAAAAAATTACTGTTTTACAGAATATAAGCATCATAAAACAAAAATTCACAAAAAATACATAGATTTCACAATACTGTATATCAATTCTAACAACACACACGCACACAAATTCACAAATAATTTTAAAATATGGTTATTTTCAATATCATCATATTATGTACTTACTTAAATATATTACAATGCATTTTTATAATTAAGAGTATTTTAGCAATATCTCTAAGTTAAAAAAAAAGAAGCAATATTCAGAGCTCAAATGTGAAATTAAAAGTTATCAAAGATAAAATGTAGATATTAGTTGCCATATGAAAATACAATATAGTACCTGAAATCACACTATTACAATTTATGTGAAAAATAATTAATGATTAATTAAAAACGAATGCTGCATTTAAAATTGTAAACATTGTGTAACTTTATTTAGCTGTGCATACATTGAGGGAAAAAAACTTAAAACTGTCTTTAGTCTATAAACATTCTGAAACATGTTACCAAATCATCATTATTAGTTATGTGAAAATCTAATAAAAAAGATATTCTTTATTATATTAAAAAGAAAAAAATCTACTTCCTAAGTCTACTTTCAAATTTGAAGCCAAAATAGATAATGGCAAAATTACATGAAGATATATATATATTTAAACTTAATGTGAATGTGAAAAATAAATTCTTTTATATCATTACTTACTAATATTATTATTTGTGTTATAACATAAATGTAATATATTTATAGTTTGAATTCTACTTAGAATTTTTTTTTTTAGATAGCCAGCTCACAGTCAATACTGCTAACAATCCAAAATAAGTAGGCAGTTGGTATCTAACTATTCTTAAGTGTAGAAAACCTTCAAACCCTTACAACTTGGCATTTAGCAAATCTGGTTAATACTCTTTATTATTCACAATGAGAAAGTTTTGAGAGATAATGAAAGCTTTACCTTTATACTTTTCTACAAGCATTTGAAACTGTTTACCATATATATATATTTTTGTGGAACTGATAAATCTAATCAATGAAGATCTCCTGTAGTAGTTAATACCAATTAATGTTTGTGTTTTATTTTATTATTACTAAATACATAACAACAACATACATAAACAATTAAATAAATAAACATGTGTTAGAGAAATCTCAAGGCCTTATAAACAATAAATAGTCATTCACAAAATAATAACTAAATGTTATTTAAGCTATAGCAAATGATGAAGATTATCAGAGATGATTAGTATTTAAATCATGCAAACAATAATATTCTGAAAGATTAATACTGTTTTGGAATGGTTATAAAATCATTTATAAAGCCATTCTCAAGGAAACACATATCTATGGTCTTAATATCTGTTGCAAATTGGGAACTGATTATGCATAACACTTAATCATGCCCTCCTGAAGCATATTCCCATGTACAGGAGTTAAGAGGCATTAAAATTAAAAAAAAAAACTAGTGTATATTTGTAGAAGGTTATTTAAATAAGATTTAAAGCAAATTAGTATTGCATTTGATGAAAATGAAAAGCATGTCATCATACACATAAAAAATATAGAATGCTTTGAAAAGAGAAGCAGCATTTTTTAAAAGTCCTTTTAGTGTTTTAGACATGTGGCCCAAAAAATGAAAGAAATTGGTTAAAAAAATCAATAAACTAAAATAAGTTATACTGGACATCTCAATAAAACAAATGACAATGGATAGACATTGAATTCTTGAACCAAATCCCTTGAAAAAAGACTTAGAAAGAATTATATGCAAGATGGATTAATGAAATAAGAAGAGATACTGTGAAGAAAAGAAACTATAAATCAGAAAAACTGGATTAAACTCAAGGAATCATTCATTCTGCAGTGAAATAATCATAGTTAAAATTGTAACATGAGGAAAAAAATCAAATAGATACCTATCCTAATTTAAATTAATTTTGGGTATATATGTAATTGGTCATTTGTTAAAAATAGCTTACAAGATTGGTAAATATAAGTCAAAATAATAGAATAAATATAATGGTGCAGTGCACTTTAATTATAAAATTATCTAACTATTCAAATGTATTTATAAATGCACATAAAAATGTATGTGTGGTTTTAGATCCTTAGTAGAATGTGCACAAATGTCGTAGAAGAATATTTTAGTTATTCCTCAAATGACTTTTGAACAGTTATTTCCTTTTAGATTCTACTCTGACAAAAAATACAAGTAAAAACTAATAATAAAAAGCTGATGAGAATCATGAACTTCAGCTGGTACTCATTAGAAAATGTTTTTGATGGCATCAAATTATTCTAAATACATTGTATTATATAATACAGTACTGCAGACAAGACTCTGGTGGCATCATGAAAGCTTTTTTAATATCAATATGCTTATGCGATAATAATATATTTCAGTAACATAGAATAAAAAGCTTGGGGACTCACAAGTTATTTTAGTATTGTGAAAAAGCTCATAATGTATTATTTATTTTAATATTATTTACCTTATTATTTTCTTACAATTAATTTTTTCTTTCATTCTTTTTATTTTTTTCTCAATCACATGTTAAGACCTCATTCTTTTACATTTCCATATTAATGTTTCTGTTTTAGTTATAATTTGAAAAAATCACAATCTAAGCAATTAAACAAATCTGTGTACTTACTTATTATGGAACCAACTAACTTCTGGTTCAGGGTCACCATCTGCTTTACATGAAAAGTATGCTGGACTGCCAAATGAAACTTCTACATCATGGGGCTGTTCAACTAATGATGGTTTCCCTGAAACAAACAATAATAATCATATGGTTAGTTGTTTGAAAGGTCATATGATGTTCAAATACTCCAATAGTAATCGGACTGCTGTAATTTCAGTTGATTGACTAAACTGACATAACTGACCCTTTTTTTTAATTACTCAGCCAAAGATCAATCTTATAACCTGTTATTTTACAACTCATAATTCAAATATTAAAACATTCTGCTTTATACAAAAACAATTATGTATACTATTTGAAGTTAACATTACCCAATGATCATAGAGTACATTATTAGTAAACACTCCTCACTAGCAAATAATAAAAACATATACTGTATTTACATTACCAATAATTTATTTTTCATGATACTTCAATTAAAAAAAAAACAACTTTATATACAATGAAGCAATCAAAGATCTTTTTATATTAAAAATAAATTACCAATGCTCTGTTATTTTGACCCAACAATAAAAATATAAAATTAGTTTTTTTATTATTAGATAAATGTTTCAATATGTTAAGAGAGCTTTGTGATACAATAATAGTGTATCTGATTGCCATGCTTATAATCTGGATTCAAATCTGAGCTAAGTAAATTAAAAAAAATTTAAACATGTTTTGGTTTTTACTTTAATATGGCCAATGCATAGTAGTTTTAGCTAATCATTTAATATTAATTAGCAAAATGGTATCTAGCTATTATTATTTAGAGAGTAAAACAAGTGTGAAAAACTTCTCAAACCATCACTATCTGCCAATCAGAAAGCTTGATTAATACTGCTCTCTACTTTTATATTTTTTTATAAAAGACTGCTGCTAAATTTTTGCTCTGACAGAGCTATTTAAAGGCTGTTTTACAAACAATAACTACTCCAATGCACAAGACAAAAATCTAATGATGTAAGACACTGGAGAAAGAATCTCTGCATCTATTCAAACTACTCTGCTAGATAGGCAGTCAGTTTTATGTGAATATGATTAATTGATTGCTAATATTTTTTCATTACCATCTATATCTAATGAGCACAGAGAAATTCCAAAATAAATATTGAATTGCATCAGCAATCAATATTTATTGAATAAAGCAATGAAATCTGACCAAGATAAATCCTAAATACTTTTCCATATAAGACAATGTTCTGTTTGTCTATTAAAAATGGTTAGCTTATTTTCAAATATAAAACTTCTATTTTCAGTCATAGTAAAAATGTTGCCATGAAATTATTTCATTTTCACACCCAAAGACATGCAGGCAGAGCCAATCAGAGAAGGGATAGGAGGAGCAGCTGCCCCAAGCCTCACAATATTAGGGACCTTAACTTGGCAACTCACTATGTTAAACAAAAATATAGAAGGCAAAGTGACACCACAGCTTGTGGAATGGTCTTAATTTTACAGTTAAATTCCTCAAAAATTATTTGAAAAAAACTTTTTTGAGCAGGCACACCATGAGTCAAAAACATAAATCAGTTTAGAGATGAGGTGCAAATTTGATGACTCTATAACGAAAGTGACTGCAGCACTTGGAGACTGGCAGAACTAATAGTCTCAGCTCCTTGTCAGTTAGTTCTGTGCTAACAGTGTTTTACAATACTAACAGTGCTAGAGTGAATCTACTCTATCCAAGTGCTATCTGGATCTGATCTGCTTGCTCGTTTCTGTGACCCAAAGTAAAAACTCTCATTTCTTCTCTCTCTCTCTCACACACCATGTTTTTATTTTAAATTCTGAAAGCCTCTAAAATATTAGTTGCCCTAGGCCTTGCAGGTGTGGGTAAAAATGTTGAACAATGATAAGAATGGTGAGTGGGAATATTAGTGGACTGCATAATCACCTCCAGCAACAATCTAACATTTATTACATAGCTATTATTATTGTGCATTTTATGTAATTTTTTAAATATGTATCCTATATTCTGTCCCTTAAAAATAAAGCTTTTTTTTTAAAAACTCAAAATTAAATTCAAATTATTATTTTAAAGTATCCATAAAAAATGATTGCCTCTATTGAGTTAGAATTCAGCTATCCAGAATTAAAATAATTTTTAAAAAAGTATTGGAAAAAAAAAACAACTATAGCCATGTTAATTTGAATTAATAAGGTTTCTTTTTCCGGGATTTAATCCGTTATATGTATATATTCTCAAAAAGTGATTTTTGATTTGTTTTCTTTATAATGAGTAGAAACAGGCAAGATTCCAAAAATTCTTGTCAAGATCAAAAGATTTTCTTTAATTAAAATATCTACTTAATTAATATCATCATCATCATTTTCAAAATTATTGATCTATCACAAGACGACAATCTCTTCAAGTTTAATAGTTTACTAATTCATAGTTTCTCTGTGTTATTTCAGAAAATTTCCTTGCATCACCTAACCATTTTATATGTTGCCTCTTTCTAGGTCTTTTACAATTTCTTGAGATACAATTTAAGATTTTACTTGTCTAGCCATTGTCATGTTTTCCTGCAACTTGTCTGGTTCAGGGCTACTTTTAATGATTGTTTGATGAAAATTAATATAATTATTAACTTCTAATCCATTATTACCAATCTTCCTTTTCTCCTTTTGTGAACAGCCATTAAACATTACTTTAGTCTTTTAACTTTTTATCTTCAGTTATACATTTTTATCATTTCTTAGAGCTCAGAAGCATTATTTGCAAAATAACAATATCATCTGCAAAATATTGTTGACTTATATAGATTAAATTAGATTGGTTAGATGAGTGCTATTATGTTAAATGTTATGTATGTATGTATGTATGTGTGTATATATATATGACTGTCATATGATGTAATCACCACTATTTGTTGAAGAAACCATAATACTTCAATGGGCACTATGCCAATTGCGTAGTGATACAATTCCTTATAAGATGGGCATCCACTACTCTTTGTAATAGATTCCATGCACCTTACATCACATTTTTCCGTTTCAAATGCATGATAATCAAGCTCAGTTGAGAATCCTATAACATACATGCATACAAATTCTTGGAAGCAAGGACAAATTTATCTTTTTATCTTCATAGTCATCATCATCATTGTTACTATTATTATTATAATTGTTCATTAAATAAATTGAATTGTAATTATTATTATTTTATCAAACATTAATAATGAACTGAAAATTATTATTTAAATAAAATTGAATTGTTTTTTTATGTATCTGAAGTAATCTTATTATACATTGGAATAATTATATTGGACACCTTTGATAATGTTGAAAAAAATTATTACCCCCCCCCCCAATAATTTGTAAATAATTAGTACACTTAAGCAACTATAAAAGAAAAGTGAAGATAAAAGGATGTTAGATTTCCTGGGGCTTATAGGTGATGGATAATGTCCAGCTCTATCATCATTCTTATGAATATTCGAGCAATAAACAATGTGATTACATATTTTATTTTAATTTATAAATGAAACAAATATTATTAAAACAGTCTTATTTATCACAAAAAACTTACTTAAAAAATATTTATTAGGCTAGGTTTATAATGATTCCATCTATTGTTAGCTGGGTACTCAATAGATATTAAATGTACATACATTTTTACATTAGTTTTTGATTTATGGCATCCAAAATTCTTAGTGATTTAAGCTATAATATATCAAAAAGTAGTTTGGGGTTGTAATTATATTATAACATCATAGCAATGTAATAGAAATGAAAATAAATTAATCTTCAGCTATCAGGAATAAATACATACACCCAACTTCATTATATTAGCAAATCATTAAGAATAGAAGTATCATCTATCTGGTTTACCATAGAGGCAAAACTTTCCATACAGTAGTGCCACCAGTGCAAGCCAGAATAATCAATGGATGCATGAAGGTTTGTGCACAAAATCCCTATCTAGTGCCTACTCATCCAATATCCCCAGACTAATTTCTAGCTTGTGACTTTCATCAGTGAGAAGCCTTGGATCTGAGAGCACTGCATCTAGATCTTAGGTTCTCACTAGATAGAGATTTTATGCACAAATCTTCCTGCATCCATTGATTACTCTGGCTTGCACTGGTGGCACCATTATATGGAGTGTTTTGCCTATGTGAAAAACACCTTGTGTAAGCATAAAGAATGGTAATCATGTGATGTCTGTCTGGTTTACATATGACTTTCATTGATTAAATTTCAACAATCAGAAAATCAAGTTTTATTAGCATTAAAAACTTTAAGCATAGATGGGACATTTTATTTTTAATAGTTTTCTTGAATATCAGCATTGATTCACAGTTAGTGGAAGATTATTCTATTTTTCTTTATTTTAAATTTTGCTTAATCTATTTTAGAATTATGATTTTTACTGCTACTAAAATTATATCCTGAATGATATTTTTTTAGTGTATAGCTTATGTTATAAATAAGAACCTTGCAGTGTAAGTAGTTGGCATATTCATTAGCAACTGACCTGGGATCCAAACAAATATGGACTGGATCAAACTTTTTTTTTTTCAAGCTCCAAATAGAATTAGCATTTTTCTTTCTGATAACTAACCCCTATCCAGTCTAATGAGACATGTAATTTTGAATTCGATATATGGATAATTTTTAGATAAAAAACAACAAATGATTAGATTAATAAATATTGTCTTCTCCTAAACCTTTTCTATGTGCTAAAGAGACTAACTGGTTTATCTTTTACTTTACTATCAAGAAATTATCTCTTTGAGAAATTTTGACCATTTTTGTTTATTGCTATTGAAAAGAGAACAAAAATATATGAATAATTTGTCATTTATGAAATCAAACATTTGAACATTAGGAACGACAGAATTGAACTGCAATCGTGAGCGTTTACCCCTGGATCTGCCACCACTCTTTTTGCAAAGCATGCCTATCATTTTAATGACTTTCTAATAATAATAAATTATCTTAGTATTATAAATTGCATAAATGTGATAATTAATAAATGTCATATCAAAATTTAATAAATCGTTTTAAAAAAAAAACGTATTAATAATTACCTACATTTGTGTTTTTTTTTAAAAAATAAAATATATTTAACTCGATTTGCTTATTTTGACCTACTTAATTTTAATACATATTGTATGTCAATTGTAGAACTCCTTTTTAAATATCAGTGGGTGTATATTTATTAAATTATGTATTTAATTATTTAAATAATTGGGGGGAAGGGATGAGCCTTATCAGTTATGTGATAAAGCAATAAACTTATTAAGAATGGCATTTATATGTAAAGTTAACGGGATAGTTTTTTGCATGGATATATGACGACAATTTAAAACTGCAACTGGGCATTTTTTTTTGTTAATTAATTTCAAATAATGTGTCAAGTTTACAATAGTCGAAACTGCCATCATTAGTTTCTGCTCTGCAAGTAATCTTTTTAAGTTTAGTAATGAATTATTTTAATAATTTATAGAAAAAAAAAATATTGTAGTTAACGAAATTTACTGTATGAATTAAACTAACAATAAAAGAAAATTGGAAGTTCATGTCAATCCAAACAGCAGATATGAAAGTTTGAGTTTTGAGCCAAGAGCACTGGAGTTTAAATCCATCATTCTACTAAATAGCATAGCTAAATAATAATAAAATATTAGTAACTTATGAGATTATATAATATATAAGAACCAGAAACAATAGAATGAACTTCAATCCAGAAATCCTGAGTTCTCAATACCATCATTTTATTACAATGTTAAACTTCTAAGAGCAAAAAATAATAATAATCACATTATTAGTCAATCAGGAGATCACATGACACATGAGAATCAGAAATAACAGACTGAGCTTCATTCCAGGAACCTTTAATTCTTGAGTCTATTACTGCAATGGGAAAATTATAATTTACAGATAATGGTATACTTCGAAAACTATGGCAACCAAATTATGCTACAAAAGAATTTCCTGTGTTCAAATTCTTTTGAGATTTTTTACTAACCACATAAAAAAGAACAGTTGGTTATTGTTTAGATGGATGTATTTAGGAGATCATGTTCCAGTTCTTAAATTATGGAGGATTCTGTAATAGATATAAGTTTTATAATAAATTTAAATATACTGAGGTTTTGGATTTTATAATCCATGGTTAGTTCCATAAAATAACAGAAATATATATATACTATATTTTTCAATTCCATTTCATGAAAATATGTTCCCGATTAATGAAATTGATATTTCATGAGATTTAAACTGATTGTAAAGTTGTTGTTGTTTGATAAATCCCTTTTCTTGTAAAAGATATCTGATAGCAGGCTTTGTAAATGGATAAGATCTATATATAATAACTATAAGGAAATGCTTTGAATTTTCAAGTTACTAAGTATTAATAACAAAATTCATCATCATAATTATTTAATCATGTTGTCAATTATTTAAAAATTATATAATACCAGGAGCACCTATAATAATTCCTTCTGAGAACCTTTACCTCTTGAGTCTGATATACTATCACTGAAACAAATCACAAATAGTGCTGAATAGAAATGAGATATGCTTCATATAAATTTAAAATCATATATTGTTTATCCATCATTACAATCAATCATCTTAGACTGATAAATTCAGTAAAACAAAAAGGTTTGTACATATATATTTGATTTTGAAGATAGGTAACTTTTTTTAACATATATTTGAATACATATATATATACTTAAAACAAAAATTAAGCGTATAAAAATATAAATTGTATGTGATACACACATTGGTTATTAATAATTTTTATTAGTCATTCATTAAACTAGAGATTATTCGATAGCGAATAATATTCTTGTAGTGGGTGGTATAATGAAAATTAAACTACAGGAATGTTATAGAAAATTGATAATTCATTATAGATAAAAACAAATCTACCAATTTCACTTTACTGTCAAAAGTTCTACTTGTAGGATCAACATAACTATCTCTAGAGTTAATGAGATATCCATCAGGCAATGTATTCCCACTATAATCACAGCATCCAGTCTTGTTTATTTTTTGTCAAGTTCATATTGATTTTTGTACATTTGCATGCCAAATTGTTTTTTTTTCTGTGTGTGTGTACGTGCGTTATGTAAATATTATCAATCTTAAATATCATAAATAAATTAACGCATAAAATGAAGGAGTTTGAAATATTGATTGGATATATGTATATTTTAAAAAATAAAATCTAGTGAAATATGAAATAAGAATAATTTATGTCAAACGAAGACACAAGCAAATATATAAACAGTATATTAAAATTTTAATCATGTAAATTATTTTGTCATATTTTTTTCATTTTATATATATAATGTCAAATGTTATTTGTTAATATATTTTTAAAATTTATCTATTTGTGTACAGAATTTTAGTTCTAATCTTCAAAATCAATCTACATTAACTATTTAAGCTGATTTAAGGTAAGCGTTTCCGGATGTTACAGTTCTAATTAAATATCTATAAAAGATAAAAGAATACTATAAGAAATGGTCGTTTCGTACTACAAAAAGTTACAGAACATAACAGCTAGAGGACAGTTCAATTAATAATACTTGAAAATTATTTTTTTATTCTCACCTCAATTTTGCCTAACATCATTTATTGTTAAAATTTGACTCACACATTGTCACCTTATTCAGCCATTTTATTATTGATCTCATGCTAAACAAAGACAATGATTCCATCCACTTCATGCAATACTGAAGGTTTAAATTCAAAACTGAAAAAATAGAATATGTAATGATTTTGTTTCAAGATGGAAGAAAGAGAGCTGAAAAAGTTTAGTAATAAATATTTTGTCATTTGGTAGATCATATGATGTGTAAGTAATGGAAATGACAGAACTAGCTACAATTTCTTTTTACCTTTAGCTTTACAGATAAACACTCTATCACCACACTAAATGATGCAAGACAATACAAAATTGTAGAACATGATCTTTTAAAGTAATGTATTGTTGTTATAAATATAACATTCAATAACACTTTGAAGTTAAAAAGTATTCCCATTGCTACCAATCTATTATGAAAAAGACAAAACAAATAGGTTATTAAAAAGCCACATTGCACCTCACAAAATTTTCCAAAACAGGTATAAAATAGTTGTCAGAGTGAGCATTAACAATGAAACATTTGATAGAAAATGAATTTTTAAGAGGATTAAAATATTTAATTTATATCCACAAAATAAAGCAATTTTGATATCAGTTTGACTATAGAGGAAAAAAATACTCCATCTTAATGAACTATTGATAAACATTTATAAATGATTAAAGCACTTTCCAGACAATTTTTTTATTATTACACTAATAGTTTAGACTCTATAGCTAACTTTTTCAGAGCTATAAATATTCTTCACATATAAAGTGTGATAAACAGAGCAGCTAAAATTCAAAAAACATTAATCATAAAAACTGTTTGCCAACAGATCATCGTAACATATTGGAACTGAATGGTTAATATTCCAGTGCATACTCAGTGGAACACTAGTGTTATGCTGATTGATAATGTTTTTGACTTTGCAATAAACCAAGTTTCTTTCAACTTCCTCTTTCTATCGTTTGATTCATTGCACCTAGTACAATATTGTGAGGATAAAACTCATGTCCACAACTACTTTCATGATTTGAAAAAACAGAATTAATTTGTGAATCACTTTAGATTTTTTTATATTGATAAACATGCTGTTGCAATTACGTTAATACATTAGCCTTCGTTTCAAAATATCAGTACTGTGCGAAATGAATCAAACGACAGAAAGAGGAATTTGAAAGAGGCTTGGTTTATTGTGAAGTCTAAAAATGTTATCAATCAGTGTAACACTAGTATTCCACTGAGCATGCCTAGAATATTAACCATTCAGTTCCAATATGTCATTATGATTCTGGTACACAGTACTAAAAGCACTTGGCAAATAGTTTTTGTGATTAATGTTTTTTAATTTTAGCTACTCTGTTTATCACACTTTATATGTGAAGAATAGTTTTTCATTATCTGACAGACTTTTTGTATTATTTAGCTATAAATATATAAATATACCACATTATCAAACTATTTACATATAATAAAATTCTATTTAGAAAGTATGTCCAGTGTTAGTGAGGAAGGTTTATTACCTTCTAAATAGATCTACAATCTGACATTATGCTAGTAAAATTTATTGATTATTACATATAACAAAATTGTTTTCTATACATCTTAAACAATACAATTACACAAATATTTGTATAATGAAGATGTTTTATACATATATACATTGCAAGGAAATCAAGTCTTTAATAAACTTATATTACAAATGTTATATAAGGCTTTGGTGATTTTATATTGCTAAAGATATTAATATATGGTGTATCTGAACTTAGTTCAGTCCCATATGGTTATTTAAGTTAGATAGCTGAATGTCTGAAAATTTCAGATTTTCTACTTAATAGTTAAACATTAGATAAAGTGCTGGGCTTGACCTGCTGTTTTAAATCTCTAATGATTGAATATCTTAGCATCTCACTGATGAAAGCCAGAACTAAAAACCAATCTAAGGATGAGGATGTTCTGAAAAGCTTGTTAAAAGCTATTGACACATTCATTATAATGCATATATATATATCCAATTTCAATATAGTTTTTTAATACTTAATCACATTACTTTTTATTTTTCAAATTAGTCTCAATTTAATTAAATATGATTAAATATAAAAAAATTATTCAACTTAAAGATAAACATATATAGAAAACATCAATGTATATAATTAATATAATAATGTTAAAATATTATATATAAAGAATTTTGCTATATGTGTAATGTTTGCTAATGTGATACTTTCTTATATTTCTATATTTACAATCTTGAAAAAGAATGTTGTTCAGTTGAAATTTTATTATTAGTAAATTAGTTTATGTTCTTATTTCCATGCAATTTTATGGATTACTATTTTATTCACATGGAATATAAGTAATCCAAAAAAAAAAAAAAAGAAAGAAGAAATCCATTCTTATAAATATTTTTGAAAAAAATATATTTATAGTTATTGAATTGTTATGATAAAAGTAATTGATTTAATAACACTGTCAAATTACACTGTTACTAGCTATTGTTGTATATTAGCTAAAAACACATATAAAAAGTCAACTATTGACTTTAATATATTATTAATAAATTATCAACGATAATAAACATTCAACAATATATTAGATCTTACATAATAAATCATGTTCAATGCAACAACCATATGACTAACTAGAAAAGTTTAACATACAATTCATATATAATTAGAATTACTTTATCAGAGATGCAAGGGAAAGTTTTACAAAAGTCTAATAAACATAATAACCCTCTATTTATGGAGAGAATCAAGCCATATTGTTAACTTATTATATCATTAGTGATAATATGAATATTTAACCAGATGTATAATTATCCAATTACATTGACAACATCAATCTAAAGATTGCTACATGCACTTTTAATTTAAATTCACCATCCTTATTTGGGATTAGCTATTTCTCTTGAGAAATGTTATAAGGGTTGATTGATTTGAATGGGATTATCTTCTAGCAAATCACCACAGAGAAACAAAATAAAAACTAAAATATGTACTTAGCACACACAGAAGCATGACATTCTTTAATCACTAGTAAAAACTGCTTTATATTAGTCTTTTTTGTAAGATTAGAATATCAGCAGCCATCTGAAATTGGAGGGTGACTTAATGGCCACATTCACTAATGATAATAATAATCAAATGGTATATTTCTCAGGAATACATATAATGTTTGAGCACCAGAAATGATAGAAGTGGCTGTGATTCATGAATCTCAAGCTCCCATATCTGCCATTCCACCACTAGATCAAAATGATGTAGCTAATAAACAATTGAATGATTTATTTCTTTAGAATTTTTATAAAATCGAAGCCACAATCCATGGATTTTGAGTTCATTTTTTTAAAACAATGCAGAGATTTAATTTATCATATGTATAGAAGATAGTAAAAAAAGTATAAAAATTCCAAGAATTAGGAGATAAATGATCTTTTTTTTTTTTTTTGCAATGGCAAAAATTACCTTTTTTATAATTGTAAACTAAATTAATATTAAATTATTGAGAAAAAATAGTTATATGTTAAATATATGGAAAAATAAATAACTTCAAAAGAAAATTAAAACTATTTCTGGGTCACATATGAAAGAATTTTCTAATTGTATATATTATATGTGTACAATTGGAAGAATATTAGATTTCTGGTCTATGAATTGGCCTTTTTTTTCAGTTGAAAGCAATGAATCTGTAGTTCCATTTTCAGAAAATCCACATTTGCATGACTATCAAATTACAACATTAAACAAAACAACATTCAAGAATTCAGACGATTACATAAAAAGAGTGAATCTAGAAAGATTTGGGCAAAAAAAATATGTAAATTTTAAAGAAAATATAAATAGCCAACATTTACAACACATCAAGTGCAGAATATTTTAATATCACTGACTGATCTACTATCTCCTAACAATGAATTATTTGATTTATTGATGTAAGATCATATGAAATTCAAGTACCAGAAGCATCAGGACTGAGAAACAATTCATGAACCTTGAACTCTAAACTACACCATTCTACCACTACAATAAATCATGCAGGTATTTATTTTCATTTATTACTATAGTATTAGTAGTTCTCATAGTAATTGTAGATGGTGACTTATAAAAAATGATTGATATTATAGACTTATTGCTTTTATATCCTAATAAGTTTTTATATGATGTTGATTATATTTTTTAATTTTATTTTGAAAGAAAATATTATTATTAAATTCAACTCAATATCTCCACTTTCATTTTACTTACTTCATTCCAAAACCATCAGTTATAAGTTTGATTAATCAAAGAACAGTAAATGTTGTATCAAAATATCTCAGCTGCTTTTTAGCTATTGGCCTTCTTCAATGAAAATACTCCAATGATCTTGATATAGCACTATTTTTTAATGTTTCCTGATTATTAAGATAACAACAAATGTCTCTGGTGTAAAGTAAATAAATTATATCACTAAAAAACTGCCCTCAATTTTGTATGCTTTGATCGTTAACAACTTTCAGAATTAAATCTTAAAATTTATTGAACAAAAAAATGCAGTTTACAACTTTACAGAGCAAGAATTCCCAATCTTAATATGTTTCTTTTACTAAAAATTTCTCAATCATAATATTAAAATTTCAACAATGAATGTAACATACATTCATATTTTACAAATTCTTTTGTGAAGCATTATTATCCCAGAAAGAAATTTCCATTCCTTTAAATGTTAAAAATGGGAACAGGCACTGCATAAAACGAACTATTTACACACATATGTCCTATACCTTATAATGACATTACAACTTCCCAAATTAAAAATCTCTATAACAGACTCTATTGATTTTCTAAAGAAAAAATAATTTCAATATTATAAAATCACTCTTATATTTATTTAACATTTCAAGTCAGACAACATGATGTTGAGAAAATGAGAAGCAGTTCTCTTTACTTCAGAACCATCTGCAGTCAATGTATACAGATTTTAAAATATATTTTTTTCTCTTTAACTAAAGTTCAGAGGTTGACAATATCTGAGGCACCATACTATTTGTGGCTACATGCAATTAGCATAATGATCATTTCAAAGTTTAAGATAAATTCTTGTTTAATAAAAAAAAATATGAGTTTGGTCAGTTATATAAAGCTGTCATGCTCAACCTGCTGTATAAGTGTTCAAATGTGCTGAAAAACTGACTATATGCAAAGATATACTTAACAAAAGTATAATGTCTTAAAACATATAGATTGCAAATTTTAAAGAAAAAAGTCTCTCTTCAACTTTGACAGTATCACACAAAAAAAAAATCAATTTCAGCAGACTCTCTCCCTAATATCTGCAATTTCCATATATGAAGTTTTAGTTATCTAAGAAAGAGAAAAAAATATTCACCAACAAAAAATAGAAATTATAAAAAACATTAAATTTTTTAGTCACAGCGCATATACAATATAGACACACACCTACATATATACATCAGTGACAAAGAATGACTTTTTTAGGAATGGAAGCACACTACTTTTTTTATAATGTTTTTATTTCACTTGCCACAACAATTTTTATGTAATGGTGCCTAATATATATATATGTGTGTGTATTACACACATCTAAAAAAATCTGAAACTCTCTTATCTGTAAATCAGAGAATATATTATCAATATATTTTTATCTTCAAAATCCTTGTAACATTCTTAAAAGTTTTACTTGTAAATTAGATCTTAGCATTGTTTGCACTTCTTATAATCAATGAGAATGAATTAGTCAAATTTATTCTTTGCATATATAAAAACAATTCAACTGTTGGTAAAAAAAATCCATACAAAAAATAATGAATTTGAATTGCTCATTCTAATCAGACTGTGATTAGTTTAAATATAGGTAATACATTATCAATATATTTTTATCTTCCAAATCCTTTTAACATTCTTAAAAGTTTTAACTGTAAATTAGATCTTAGCATTGTTTGAACTTCTTATAATCAATGAGAATGCATTAGTCAAATTCATTCCCTGTGTATATAAAAATAATTTAAATGTTTGTAAAAATATTGAAAGTAAATTTTTTAAATAGAATTTTAATTAAAGTTTTTGAAAGTTTTAGTGAATTTTTCTACAGAAGCACTCATTCCATTCAATACATGTATGTTTTGTCTCTGATATGTATATATTGTATATTTTTTAAACAAGTATATACAGTTTTTATACTCACTTATAAATATATATTTGTTAAACACATTTTCATCAATATTCATGTTAAAAATGCATAATATCTAAAGTTCATAAATTTAGATATCTGTGCCTAGTATCTCAAATATGAAAAAACTACTGAAAACTCTATTAACAAAAAAAGTTAATGCTTTGAAGAAAATACGGCTCTATAAATTCTTTACATTCTTGGTCTTTCAATCATCTCTTTGATTATGTCACCACTGCATTGACCGATGTGATGGTAAAGTGGCAGACTTTGAAGCCTAAGGTTTTTGGATTTCACTCAGATTTGTCACTTTTGACAGTCAAATTTCTTAAGAACTCCCAAGCAATATCAATTGTATATTAACTCTCTCAACTATAGCTTATCTCTTAAAATCTACCTCTTATCAATACTTAAAATATACTTACTACAATGAAATTCATCTTTGTTTATACTGGACAAAGATTTGCCTTGAAGATTAGCAGGAGATTCACAAGTTGCAGCAGCTTGAGTGTCACGTTTTTCCTTCAACATCTCAGCCAACCACATCATTTTACAATCACAGATTAGTGCATTGGAATCAAGGCGCCTAAAAAAATAATATATAGAAATGCACATACTTTTAAATGAGTTTTATTTAAATAAATTTAACAATGTTTATTTATATACAAATTAAAGAATAATTTACATGTTTTTGCGGATATTTTATAGCTTTTATGTTATTTTTTTATTTACACAAAGCTCAACTCAAGGTGAAAGATTACCTCTCTTTTGAATTTTTTTTTCAATCTCCAATTTATGATCAATCAAGTATTTCCTAAATTTGATATTTGGTTTCAATATAATTAAAAATAATGATTATGATCAATCAAGTATTTCCTAAATTTGATATTTGGTTTCAATATAATTAAAAATAATGAACAGCTTTTAATTATTTAAATTAATTCAATGGCTTTTTCAACAATTTCTGATTGAAAAACAGCGAAGGCAGTTCTCATCAGAAGTGTTAATTGTCAAGTGATGACGGTGTGAGTGTTTTTTTCTATCCTTGTTTTATCCTTTAGCTAAGAGTAACTAAAAACACATTTACCAATCAATATTGAATAGTTAGCTGGATTTTTACCTGAAAGACAAACTCCAAGACTATTAAAAAAATCAAAACCTACTTGGATTGAATTTAAACCTAGTAGATATGTCTTTTATATAACAACATATAAATCAATAAGTGGCTTAATATTTTTAAAGCCTTAAAGTTAAAATATTTTAATATATCTAATATTTTATATAGTTTAATAAATTTTCTTATCTGATTCCTTAATAATGCAGGTATTGTTAGCATTATTTATAATTTGAGAATATAATATAGCAAAATTCCAAAATAGGTCATTAAAATGTTGTTTAGTCAAAAGAATATTCGAGACAAAACTCTCCATACAATAGTACCACTCATTGCAATCCAGAGTAATCAATGGATCCAAGAAGGTTTGTGCATAAAATTCCTACCTAGTGACTATTCATCCAATATCCCCAGACTAGTTTCTAGCTTGTACCTTTTATCAGTGATGAGCCTTGTATCTGAGAGCACTGCACCCTCCAGCAGCCACCTTTTACTTTTTTTTTTTAGCTAACTATAAAGCTTTGGATCCAAAATAAAAACACAATAATGTTTTTAAGCTAATCTCATTAGCTTATATAGTTATATAGATCTAAGTTCAGTTCAGCATCCATACCTTTTGGCGTCCTTCGTTCTTTAATAACCAGTTATAGTTAGCTAAAAAAGTACAAGGTTGCTGTTGGAGGGTTGCATTAGATGCTATGATCTAGGTGCAGTGCTCTCAGATCCAAGGTTCCTCACTGATGAAAGCCAAAAGCTAGAAACTAGTCAGGGTATATTGGAAAGTATGCACCAGATAGGGATTTTATGCACAAACCTTTCTGCATCCATTGATTACTCTGGCTTGCACTGAGTGATGCTACTATATGAAGAGTTTTGCCTCTGAAAAAAGCTTGTGTAAGCATAAAGAATGGTGATAATGTGATCAAAAGAAATTAGTAATATGAAATGTGTTTGATTGCTATCCTTTACTTAACTGACTTTTCTGCACTGAGAATATTATTAATACAAATAGTGAAATCACTTCCCTCCATATAATTAAACAACTTATTTTGCACACTTGAACACTTGCAAATAGCTTAAATTGTGACTGTTCAATAGTCTTTCCTAGAGTTTCTAATATTTAGAAAACATTAAAGGAACAACTTTTTAAATTTACTAAGGAAGATTGCTGAATAGTTGAAACTAAGCTATTTGCTAGTGTAAAATGTAAATAGTTGCATTATATAAAATGGATAAAGGAAATGATTTTATTATTCATATTAATAGTAAGAAATATTTTACTTATTGACTGATTTCTTAGAAATAACTTCATTCTATTAATTTGAAAATATCATCGTAAGTGTGAATATTCAAGATCACAACTGCTTAACCATTAGGTCTAATTCAAGCATGATGTTACTTTAAGGCAACTCCCTTCTATTAAAGAGAATGTATTCCGAGGCTATTATGTTCAAAATATTTTTTTTCATTCAAAGATGGATTTAATGAATATTTTGATAATAAGTAATTCTACAGTTTCAGACAGTATATGTCAAATATTTTTTAAATGGTGCAAATTTATTGACTATGAATACAAAGAAGAGATAGTAAAGCAAATACAAAAAAAAACACAAATAAATTGTCTTGAATCAGGATGAGCATTAGGACAGTTTGTGTAACATGCACAGTTTTCAACAGTCTTGTCATTCTTATTAAAATTGAGAGTTCGGTATCTTTACTTGATAAAACATGGGCAGGGAAACAAAACACATTCACCAGCCTTATGGCTATTATAGGAGAACTGATCCTTTGGCTCTCAATCGCCTGAAACGGGCATACCTAACCATAGCTAGAGCCATCTTAGTGGCTTATGTAGAGTGACTGTTGGAAAAATCATTAAGGAAACCCCTCAGTGCTGATGCAAAAACTGTTCTGACAACACCACAAACTTCCAGATATCATTATAGATTCTTTCCAGAGAAATCATTTATATGATCCCTCTTTCTGACAGCCTTGATCTTGCGCAAAAGTTCATTATGTAAATTACCGTTACTCTTCCCAAATATCAGATGGCATCTCATTGTCCAGACTATATAGTTCATCATGATTGACAGTCTAATTATTCCAAAGATGCCAGTTTTCAGGCATTCATTCAGGTTAAAAATCCTTTGTTTATAGGATGTCATCCAACCATTGAGCATTGCTTTGCATTTATTTAATATCACACAACCAAAGAAGAGATGCTGCATTGATTCATTCTCTCGACTGCACATTTGGAAAACCGGATTTAGTTTGGCAAAGCCTCTCTTCATGACTAAGAATTCATTGATGGGGAGTGCAGTCAAATTTATTTTTATGATAAAATCCAGAAACTTCCCTCTAGCATCCAGAATTAAAATTTCCTAATTAACAGATCATTTGAAAGACCCAGGAAGCCATGAGGAGTAGCTGTGGTAGAGTTAAGCAATTGGTACACATCCCAATATTTCAATTTAGCCAACAACAATTTGCCTCCAATTCCCATCCCCTTAACCAATGCAACAAGGTGGGGGCCTATCCATAGGCGGTGGCGAGTCAGTTGTGGGAATTAAAGAATATGAAAAAGAAAAAAAAAATCATCCCCAAGCAGTGAATTAACTTATTCAAATAAGCTATATAAAAAAAAGAGAAAAAGAATCATTAACGGCTGATTAACTTTATTTCTTTTTCATAACATTCGAAGATAAATAAAAATCCAACTTATAAATAATAAAAAACAACACCAATCCAGCAACATATTTTTTAATTTTAATAGCAAATGTTTATTAATCATAAAATTGAGAAAATTATTAATTACAAAATATCTTTAAATGTTTCCTATAATAAAGACTTTTATAAAATAATATTTTGTAAATATAATAATCAAAATAACGTGTTTTAATAGATCAAAGCAATAAATATATATATATATGTATCTTTCAATTTATGGATAAACTGAATTGTGCAAAATTTATGACTCATATTAATTTTATAAGTTGATAGATATCTATATTTAGTACAAAGAACTTTTATAATTTTGATTTGTTTAGTTTATAAGCTGTAAAATAACATAGATCAGCTTTTGAGAAAATAGAATTCAAATAATAATTATGCATAACAAAAGTAGGAAAAAGGAAGTGGTTAAACAATTTAAAAACAGAAATTGAGAAAATATTTTTTTAAAAAAGAGAGAAGTCGAGCATTGGTGGCCTAGTGACTAGCAAAGCTGCCTTCCAATCAGCTGGCCCGGGTTTGCTTCCCGGTCAACGCATTTGACATATAAAAAAAAGAGAATGCAAAAAACAAATGAGAAATTATTTCAATGAAGATAACTTAGCAATGAACCACATATTAAGATCAGTAATTTACCACTCACAACTGCCATGTAGCTTTCTACATCCTAAGGTATAAATTTCATCTGTATTATATTTATCAATTTACTTGGCTTGGAGTTAATACAATCTCTAAAATTTTATGCTACTGCTATTACTATTAATATCATAATTATTATTTAATAATAAGTATCTCCATGAGTATAATGACTTTACTAAACATTCATAAACATATTTTCAGCTTCAAATCATTAAAGTCAAGCTTATACATTTTTTAAAAATATTATTTATCTAATGCATACATTCAAGCAAATATGCCTGTATGCCAATGTATTCAAATAAAAAATATCTATTAAAAAAGAATGTGCCCAAACACTTAACATTCATCTGATCATGAAAAAGTTGTTAAGTTAAATATTCTCTTCTTTGAGGTTTTGTATTTTACTAGATTACCAAAGGAATGAGTAAAAAACTTCTAAGGAATGTAATAGACAATTTAAAACCAAAGAGACAAACTTATGAACAACAAATTTAATATTTATACAAAACTTGTTAGAAAAATTAGAATGTTACAAGAGTAGATTAGATAGAAAATGTTGAAATTGTTCTTCAGTTTCTGTTATAATCATGATTGATCAAACATCCACTTATTAATCATTTGAAAATCATTTAAATATAGTAATAAAATAAATGATCACTCATCAGGACTTTACTGGCATCATCTTAGTTTGCTCATAAAAAGTTTTCACAATCTGTAAACTTATTTTCTAATGGTTACATTAAAAACAAAATTTTTTAAAGGTATTTAATTTTTTTTTTAAAAAAGTCTATCTTATCGGGCATTTAATCAGAAATAGATCTTGCATTATGAGCAGATTACTGCTCTATTAATTTTAACTCCAGAATCATCACCTATACTCTGGATTATTGTTCCAAATACAAATGCTGAATGTAAACTAAGAGTCACGTGACATTTGTTTGATATGAGACAGATGCTAAACACTCATATAGTAATTTGTAATGACTCCAAAGAAGTTGAGAAAAATAATAATAATACAAGAGAGTTGTTTGGCACAAATACCATTAAAAAGTAGAGTTTCCAAATTGTTCGTTTCTTGACAATTGTGGTAACTTTTGATATTTTACTGACAAGTAAGTAAAAAAAAAAGAGAAATGATAAATCAATGTAATTTATTAATATTTGTACCGTAAATAATTTTTGTTAGCTTGTAAGAAGCATACGCACACACGTCTATGTATATATAACATACGACTATTTAAAAAGCAGAAATAAAAATAAAATTTAACTATTTTTATACACATATGTTAAAAATTTCTCTTTTTACAAGCTATTTGTCAAGTTAAATAACTGATCTACTTTAGGTAAATTCTTGACTCAGTAAATCAAACGCTGTTATCTATGAGATTCCAACGACTATTTGCTGAATTTTATTTAACAAAAGTCAGAAGATAATATATATATATTCAGAAATTATTGTTATTTTAAAAAAAATATATTTATTGACATAATAAAATTGTACAGATGAATAATAAATACACTTTGTTAATGTTGGCTCATCCATTGCTGGCGTTGGTCTGGAAGAAGTATGCCAGAGCCATTCTCTGCACTAGCAGGTTGATATATGAGTAAATACGTACTATTTTGTTGGAATTGCCCACCCCTTTTGAGGTTGACCCAATAATGCTAACTTATCAGCTGGGATACATGTAGTGTGAAATCAATGCCTCTCTAGTAGAATCCGACATGTTGCAACATAGACTACTTCTTCTACGATACACTACAATGTGGATATATCAGGGCCAAAATTCATGTAGAGTCTGTGGGCCATACTAGTAGGCTCCATGTATTATTAAACAAAAATCTAGAGGATAGTATCTTGTCCTTGTCTTGAGGAGCTTTGAGCTTATCGCAAAATATAGCATTGGGGTCCGGTGTTGATTGTGTGAACTTTGTCCTGCACCTTGTGTACCAAAAAGCATATGTCAGGAAGATAGATAACCTGATAACTGTAAAGTCTCCAGAGAAGAGACAACCCCTGATGTCCAGGATTTTATCCACTGCTATAATGCAGTGTTGAGAGATAACACTTTGAATACTGTTATAGCCTGGACATATATTTAACAGATGATTAAAGGTCTCCTATCCTCTAGAACAGGCATGACAAATTGGGTCTATTTTATTTAGAAACCGCTTGTAGTATAAGAATGTATTAGTTGGCATGGAACCTTGATCAGATAATCCAAAAGTTTGGGCTCCAGTAGCAGATATTTAAATATTGTGGTGATTTTATGATTGCTGTATTTACAGGATTCATCAGGCTATGTGCCTGGCAGATGTTGATTTTATTATTAAACTCTGTTGTTGAGTGCCCGATGTATAGAGATTGTTGTTTAATAATGGTGTCAAGCCATGTGGGTTTATTGGGGGGAGGTCTGTCAGTAGGTATTACAGTCTCTATAATATCTGATAGAGGGTATTTTTTTCCCAGGTTTACTAAAAGTGAATGCCCTTTTTGGAAATTGATTGTCTATATTGAATGCCCTTTTTGGAAATTGATTGTCTGTATTGAATGGAGACCCATTCCATTCTGTCTCCTGTGAAACTGAAGTCTGCAGATGCTAATTGCAGTGGTCTGACCTCTCCATAAGAGCTGACCACAGAGCCTCAAAGCTGAATGATTTGGTAACTGTCATTATTGGCAGGTAGTAATTTATGCTCGCCATAATCTTCATATTAATCAGAGCAATCTTCCCTTATAAGGACAGATATGTCCTTGACAGCGACTGAACCACCTTAGTAGCATTGCTTATGATGGATTTTTGTAGGCAGACAGACATAGCAGTCTGTAACTTGAAGATAGGGAACCCCAGAAAACACCGAGGTTCTGCTAAAAAATTGGATAGTATTTTCATACCAGTGTTGATGCACCAGGATGATGACTTGTGAGGATTGATGGATAATTTATAATCTTTAGTATAATTGATAATTATGAAATGAAGTGTCTTCAGATATTTACGGGATGGAAGAATCATAAGTATGTCATCCATGTATGCGAAAACCTTGATGTTTTTCTTAAGCTGGGGCACATATATCCCTGGAAGCTGATCTAGCTCTTTAATCAGAGGGTCAATGTACTTTATGAACAATAGACCACTCAACGGTGAACCTTGTGGTATGGATCTTGAAGGGCCAAATCCGTCTGAGTAATGTCCATTTATGGAAATATGAATATGCCTATTATTCAGGAGATTGTCCAATATCTGAATTATCTGTTTTGATATATCCAACTGAGATAGCAATTCAAGAAGAATGTTGACATCTACTGTATCAAAAGCATTGGACACATCCAGCTGGAATGCCACAGGCTGGGATTTTCTGTTAGATCTAATGTGATCAAACAGAATTTTCACTTCACCAATTGCAGTCAGCGCTGATGATCCCTTCCTTGCATATTGAGAGGCCGGTATATCCTGTAGAATGGCATCCTGAATTTTTTCTTTTATTATACCCTCCATGACTTTGAACAAAATTGGTGTCATCGATATCGGCCTGATACTGCTAAGAGAGGTAGGATCCCGGTTCTTTTTAATGAATTAAAAACAATAAGCAGCCTAAAAGCAACATATAGTTAAGTCTCTGCTTAAAAAACATATTGAGATAACTAGCTAGTAATTATATAACTAAAAAAATAAAATGATCGAATGACCCTATCGCTCGTGAGTTCGTAAGAAGTTCGAGTTTTGAATAGGACAGAGCTGGACTATAATTCATGAATTTTATGGTCTAGAGTCTGGAATTCTCTGCATCATCAAATCATTCGGAGTAACTAAATGAAAGATTTATTGCTGAGGAGTTCCTAAGAGGTTCAAACACTGGAAATAACAGAGCTGGGGCATGTTTCACAGACCTTAGTCTCCAGAGTCTATCAATCTATTGTTACAGAAAAACACACAGAGGACAGATTAATAATTATTATTCTTGATGATTATCACCTTTTAGCATCTTAATATCTGATATCATAAATTTTAAGACTCTCCTGATATCATTAAACATACATAAATTATACATGCTTCAATACCGGCACATTAGGAATATAATATATTACATATATATTCACCTAACATTTTTATTTATATAAATATCTGTAGTATAGTTTTATACTATACCTTGAAATGAAGTTATTCTTTTGCTATATACTTCTTTCTGCCTTAAGATGTTAAGATGTCATCAACACATATTTGAGCAGATTTTCTGCTCATAGACAATACAAACACTTGGTGAAAGATTAATTAACTTCAAAACAATTCCATTTACATTTTATAGATGGAAAGATCTAATTAACATTTATAAAAGAACTCTAAATACACTTGAATGTAGAATCCTAGGTGTCCATACCCCTCCCTGAATTTAAATGACTTTATTTGTTAGGTTAGACCTAGAATGAGACAATGTGTGAGGTGGATGGATGAAATAAGGAAGTGTATGAGGATAAGAAGAAGATGAGAGGCTAAAGATCAGAGAAGATGGATCGAACTTGGAGAGGCTTTCCTCCTACAGTAGACTATGATGATGATTTGTTAGATTATCTTGGCAACTGAATTGTTTTTGCCTTAGAATATATATATTTAATATTTTCATTTTCTTCATATATATATATACGTCAACATAAACATTCTAGGTGATAAAAAGCATCAAATACTTTTTTTTTGTTTGTTTGCATGTTCTTGCCTTTAAGAAACAAGTATGATGTTAATAAAATCCAAACAAGCAATTTTGAAGAGCATGACTAATAATGATAGCAATGATGATTCTTTTCAGGAAATCCATTTATTGACCTCTTCATAATAATGACCTGTTGATTAACATTATGCACAAGGAAGCTACAAAAAACTTTTGACATAAATAAGACATACAAAATATCACTATATTCTCTAAATCCCAGAATGAAAGGAGTATGTAAAAAAAAAGGTCTTTATTCAGACATATATATTCTAAGAACATATTTTCAAATAAAGTAGATTAATAAGGCAAACAATATACCAAATTAATTAATTTGAGTATTAATAAAATAATTATTAGTCTTGGTAGTTTTCTATAATCACAATAACAATTAATACAATGAATAAAAATTAAGAACATTCCTTAATAGAAGACCATTCAGTTATAATGGTTCATCTATCAAATTAATTTAACTTAAATCCAAAATTTTATTTGTTTGTTCATTTTAAAAATGCTCTAGTTATTTGTCTTTTTATTCTTAAATACAAATATTTATTCTTCACTACATTACTTAATGTCTGATAATTGCAAAGCATATCTGTTAATAGAGGGATTTAAACTTAGGATTTTCAGTCTATATTCATCATCCACTCCATCTCAAACAACCAATACACATAACCACAACATGTGAAAAAGATATATGAACCCCAATATATGTATTTCATGCAGAACCAACACTCAACAGTTGGGCCAGATCATAATCTCCCCCACATATACACAATCTATGCTTGGCTTATAATAAGATAGTAATTCCTTAAAATTTAATGGGTAAGCTTGTTCTGCATAAAATATGTATATTGAGAATCATTTATCTGTTTCACGTGCGAAGGATAAATATAGACTGAAAATCATAAGTTCAAATCCCCCTATTTACTATAGTAAATATTCAATATATTGAATGAACAGGTTAAAACATATTGTTATAATGAGAATTGGCATCTGCAAGTGTATAACACTTCCTCACCAGTAATAAAAACTCCACATTATAATTACATTGCTTATTTTTATTATTAGCACAGTGGAATTTATCAGACTGACTCAAGATTAATCTGAGAGCTTTATTCTTTAGGTAATTTCATCTAGACAGTCATTTACTGGTTAATAGTAGATTGTTTCAAGGCCTCAAGGCACATTAATAATACCAGCTATGCCTATGATCTGGTTTCAAATTTCTGTTAAACTAATTTAATTGTTTTTGTAAGGTTTAGATCTTTTTTTCAGATAGCTGACTCATAGATTAACTCAGCTAACTATTCAATACTAGTTAGAAAATGAGTATCTATCTAATCTTAATTTGAGGATAAATTCAGATGGAAAAACTCCTCAACCCTCATCAATTAGCAATTGGCAATCTAATGAGGACTATTTTTATTAACTGTTCTGATATGCAGGATGTACAGAAGTCATTTTCTGACTTCTTGTTTACCTTTTTTTTTTAATCTATTAGACATTTAGATGTCTTAATGATGAACTGTCTATCAGTAAAAAAAAATTCTAAGGGCTGTTTGTGACTTGAAAAATAATGTAAAGCTTCATCTAGTCAGATCACAACATACATTTAATATGTTATTAGAAGACTAAAATTAAGAGCAGTTTGATTTAGTAAAAGTTGTAGAAGTGAGAGATTGGCAAGGTTTTTTTTGAAGAAAAATCGACTTATAAGTTAATAATATTTTTTGCAATCAGAAAAATTAGAACACAGTACAGCCATAAAAATTAATTAAGTAGAAAGATTGTTAAAACTATGCAAAAGGATCATATTTATATAGTTGCATTTGATATCAGATATTCAATTCAGAAAAATCTTCATAAAAAAAAATCACTTGAAGAAATTTAACTGTTGCTTCCAAACATCTATTAAAAACTTGTTATATCATAATCATCTTAATACAATTTAGATTTAAATGTTATTTAACTATTTAAGATATGGCTGGATCTGTCATTAGAAAAAAATAAATAGATGAACAAACAAAAGTTTTAAACTAAATATTTAAAATAAAAAAAGGATTATATATGATATGGGCAGATTAAATAAAAAAATTTGTTGAAATCCAATAAATTAATAATGAATGAAAATATTGATAATACTATATCAGATGCCTATTTATTTTAGATTTTTTTTTCAAGTTACAGAATTAATTAATAGCAATCTAGTTTAGAAATATTGAATCTGTACATATTTCTTATAATAAAACTAGGGAGGATAAAGCATATTTAGGGTGTTATAACATTTACAAATATGCCTTTAAGTAACATCCCTGGCCATTATCTAACTAAGAAATAATAATAAAAATAATTTGCAAACCTTAATAAACAATCTAATACATATTAAGTAATTAAATATAGATAACAATGAGCATGTAGCGATCTGTTGTTATATCTTAGAATAGATTTCAAAGGAGAGATTTCTATCAGCTAAAAAACGCTAAGAATTTTATATTGAAGAGCTTCTAATCATCTCTCTGAAGATTTATTAAGTTAATTATTCTTTACTTTGAATTAATTATGGCATATCATAACATATAGATTTAAAAATAAAATAAAATAATCAAAATAAAAATATAGTCTTAACCGCAGATTATTAAAAGGTTAAATAATAACTGATTATAGTTATTACCTTTAAAGGAAAGTTATTTTAAAATTGCATTTCTATTTATAGGCAAGAATTGAGAATTAATAATTTATGAACATTCATTACCGATAGCTAGCTTAAGGAATTTATTAGAAATTATAATAGAGATTTATAGAGCTCTGTGGTGAAGGACTATTACCAATCTTCTTCTAGACTGAGTTGTCCAGCATTTGAAATAGGCACTGGTACTTCTCTGAATAGACGCTCATCTGCATTGTCCTTCCATGGCAGCAGTTGGTAGTGGAACTTCTCCATCCTTGCAGTGATGATGATTGCTGTGGAAACATGCAGGACAGGCTGGATATCACCATTTTTCATAGGAATATGGCAAATTGGTGGTCTTCCTAGCCACTCATATCAAAGTTCTGATTGCTTTCTGTGGCAATTTGCTTAAATTATATTGTAGAGAGCTTTTTATTGCCAAAATATGGGGTTTCTATACTAAATTTTTACCCCTCAACTACATTTGCCTATAAGTCAGGTTTGAAGCATCAAAACCCATTAGCTTGTTTACAACTCTTATTTAAAATTATAAAATTTAGCTCTTTTGTTGTTAAATTTTTTAATCAGACACTTTCATCTTAGTAAATCAAAGGCAATCCCCAAGTAAATAGAAAATAGTGCTGCATGATAAAGGTGTACATTTAAATTTATTTTTAAAATTAACATTTAATATACATGCAATTTTAAACAGCTGCATGTGGCATAATTTCTTTTACTGGGAACTGTTTTAAAATTTAGAAACTTATAAATTGTTGCATAAACATTTTGTTATATATGTATGCTGGTCACCCATGGAATTATACGTGATTAAATTAATACCCATAAATTTATAATAAATGAAAGATTTAAAATTATAAATATAATCAAGCTGTAACTTTACTAATCTATTATATGTTACAGCTTATACTCACATATATACAAGTGTGCCGATACATATATAACAATGTTTACACAGATGTACCTTTAATTAAATACACAGATATGTAGATACATGTATACTTGATGGGGTTTAAAACTAGTATAGATCCTACTATGGGACATGATAAGTAAAACGGGATGTGTGATAAAATAGACCATTTCAATCCCAAGATCAATATGATGCAATGTAGTTTTTAATTCACTAATGTAAGGCATTCATTTATACTTTTGGATTGGGCATGTTATTATTTTTATTATTATAATCATCATTATCATTATTGCTGTTATTATTTTTGGAGTACATATCATTTTAGTGCAATCATTTAAAAGAATGTTTAATTAGCAGATAATAATGGGGGGAAATCCAGTTTGTCAAAAATTTCCATCACAAGTTGTTTTGCCTGACAATGATATATGTCACAAAATCAATTAAAGATCAATAAAGAAACCAATAACTGTTATATAGCACCAGTACTCAAAGATTGGTTCATCATCATCATCATCATCAACTATTATCAATTCACTGCAGGATAAAGGTCTCTCCAAGTTTAATCCATCTTTTCCGATCTTTAGCTTCTCTTCTCCACATCACCCCTGCACACTTTCTTATTTCATCCATCCATCTCACATGTGGTCTCTTTCTGGGTCTTTTACAATCTCTTGGAATCCAGTTTAAAATTTCAATTGTCCATCTATTATCATCTCTTCTAGCAATATGTCCAGCCCAATTCCACTTCAATCTTTTAATTTTTTCAATGAGGTCAGTAACACCTGTTTGTTCTCTTACCCATACACTGCATTTTCGATCTCTTCTTGTTACTCCCAACATGCATCTCTCCATACTTCTTTGAGTGGTCTGAAGTCTCTGTATTGCTCTTCTATTAAGTGTCCAAGTCTCAGATCCATAAGAAAGAACTGGTAAAACACATTTGTTAAAAACCTTCCTTTTCAAACACATAGGCATATTTCCTTTTAGTATCAAGTTATTTCTACCAAAAGCACTCCAACCAAGTTTAATTCTATGATTAATTTCTTCCATTATGTTTCCATCTGTATTAATAATCTGACCAAGGTATTTGTAACTGTAAACTTCTTCTAATTCATCATAATCAATCTTTATTTTCATATTTTGAGCAAATCGATTAAACATTACTTTAGTCTTTTTAACATTTATCTTTAGTCCTACTTTCATCTGATAATTCCTGCAGCTCTGAAGCAATATTTGCAAAAACAACTACATCATCTGCGAAATCTAAATGACTTAAATAATCTCCATTTACTTTCACTCCTTTAGTTTCCCATTTTAATCCACAAAATACTTCTTGCAGCACTGCTGTAAAAAGTTTTGGAGATATGGAGTCACCTTGTCTTACACCTTTCTCAATGTTGACTTTCCCAGTATCATTATGTAATCTAATTGTTGCTGTTGCATTTTTATAAATATTCTTCAAAATATGACAATATCCTGGATCTATACCTTGATGATCCAATGCTTTAATCACTGAAGAAATGTTTATAGAATCAAATGCCTTTTCATAATCTACTAATCCAAAACATAATGACAACTCATATTCATTCGTCCTTTCTATAACTTCTCTCAACACCTGGATATGATCTACTGTACTAAAACCACTTTTAAATCCAGCTTGTTCTCTTGGTTGGTGGAAATCCAATGTTCTCTGTAGACGAGTAGTAATTATCTTGATAAAAATTTTATATAAAACTGATAAAAGGCTGATAGGTCTGTAATTTCTAATATTTTCTTTATCACCTTTTTTAAATATTAATATTATTACTGCATTCTTCCAATCATCTGGTACATCTTTATCATTTAGACATTTGGTATATAACTTTGTTAAAATTTTTCTATTTCTTCACCTGCTTCTTTTAATATATCAATTATAATTCCATCATTACCTGGAACCTTTCCTTTCTTCATACATTTAATTGTGTATCTCACTTCTTCATTTAAAATTCTGGGCAATTCGGAAGATGTAATAGATATAGGAGGTACTTGTTCTTTATTATTATATAATTCTTGATAAAAATCTACCAATTTTATGATGTCATCTCTCTTTTTAGTGTTAAAGATTGGTTATATATATATGTATAGCAATATAAACTTCATTAACACTCCTTTAACACTTTAAGCAAATAATCTTTATTTATTTATAACAGTTTTGACTGTCCTAGCAGTCTTCTTCAGATCTACAATAAAAAATTATACAAATATTACATCAATCATTCTTATTCTTTATATTTATATTTTTTTATTGTAGATCTAAAGAAGACTGCTAGGACAGCTGAAATTGTTATAAATAAATAAAGATTATTTGCTTAAAGTGTTAAAGAAGTGTTAATGATGTTTATATTGAAATATAAAAAGAAGCAAACTATAGAGGGAGAAAATAGATGAGTTATATATGTAGAAAGTGTATTACAAAAACAGAAAGATAAATCATGATAGTAAAAAAAACAAAAACAGTAAATGATAACTTATGAATTCAACATTTATTGGAATGTGATACTTCCACAATCATTAGTCAAGGATTAACCATATTATGTCTTTTTGGTTTTTACAATCATTATACATTCACTCATCTGATTAGTCCAGACTAATCTGATATCATATCTTTGCCCTTCAGCTAACAATAATTAAGTCCCTATTGAGTGATAACCATTCTAGATGGAGTTAAATTGACTGTGAGCAGGATAATAAGGTACATTCAAGTAAAGCTATCTATTAGAATATTACAATGCATGCAGATCTATTGAGGCCGTAATTGTTTAATATGATCAATTAAAGAATTAGAGAAAGTCTTTGCAAAAAAAAGAATAGATAATGAATCTCTAAATTAAATAGTATTGTTGAAGAGAAACTTTCCAATAATGCATTAAAATCACTTATTAGAATTTTATGATAATAAATTCTTAGATTGTAAGGTAAGCATTTTGTTCATCTACTTTATCAAAAAAATATATCTGTATAACAGTAATCAAAATCGGGTAAACAGTAATGTCAGAAGAGTGTAATGGAAAAATGGGATTTCAATCACGTGTCTAGCTTTTATGGAATTTAAATAACAGTAGTAATGTAGATAAATAATAATAACACGTAATATTTTATTATTCCACACCTTCAAAAATAACAAAAGTTTTGACTAACCAACATTTTTCTTCACAACTATAATATACATATTCTATTATAACAAAATAAACAATTATTGTGTACAATACAATTCTGAAGAAAAATGTTGGATAGTTTAAATTGTCAATTATTTGGAAAATGTTGAATAATAAAGTATTGCATTTGCATTGTGCTGAGAATAGTATGCTTATTTATATTACTACTAATATAGTGGATATAGAAATTAAAAGAAAATAGATCTAGTAATAACTAAGAATAACTAACTTTGAAGCAACTTTTAACATTTCCATTATCATGTTCTTAAAGTGCAAAAGTATTTTTGTTTCAAGGAATAAAATATTTAGTAGAAACTTAAAAAATTAGCTCTTTGCAACAACTATTGTTATCACTTGATTAGATGTATGTGAATTTGCTGAAGGTAAATAAATAAAAATGTAGTTGTAATTAGATACATTCTTCACTAACGATGAGATGTGTCATACACCTATAGGTACTAAGCTTAGACTATATCTTGGCATTTTACAGACAATTTCTTATTCATTAACAGTAGGAAAGAATAGTACAATTTGAGTGGAAATTGATATAACAAGTCCAATCTAATTGATCAATACTGTCACATGTGACACAACTTTTTGTATGATGGTTTGTACAGTAGTATTTAGAAACCAAGTATATACTTATATCTACATGTTTGATGTTAAAATATTTTTTTCAAACAATAATCTATGATTTGGAAAGATGAGTATTTAAATTTGAAGTCACAATTGAGTTGACATATTAGGAAACTTCTGGAAAACAAATTTAACAAACACTACTTCCTAAAATTAATCTGTTTCCCATTTAAACATTAGATTTTTTTTGTTCTGTATTGAGTTTAACTTCTGTTACATATATATATACATAGGATGGCAAGACGTTTTTATGACAGGAAGTAAACCACTGCAGTAAAATCTTATTTGGTTTTCCTTTTTTTTAAAGACAATCTGATACAAGTACTATTGTTAAATATAAATGTACTATTGTTAAATATAAATGCTTTAGTTCTGGTATCAACATCATGAATAGAAATGAAAGTGGATACAGACAATTATTTTGGCAAATTGAAAGAAGAAAGTTCATATAGAGTTTCATGTGATCTTCAAGCACTAAAGTGATAGAATTGAGCTGCAATCCATAAACTTAAACTCTAAGGGTGGATGTTCAGCTCCATTGACCTCAGTATGCAAGATAATAAGGACAAATGATTTGTTCTCATGGTGTGCAAATAAATCTGGCTTGATTTTCAAGACTATGTGAATTAAATGTTGTGTTAGTGGGTGTGAGTTTTCACTCCTTTTCCTCAAGTGTGGTGATAGTGGTCATAAGGGGCTTGGTTCATTTGAGAGGGTGGTCAATGATCATTGTCTAGCCTGGGAATGCCTGCTGGGAAGGTAAAAGTCACTACCTTCACATGGACTTTGCCATGAAAGGCTACTGCACCCCTTGATGGATTATTTGATAGGTCAGTGTTGATTTGCACTCACTATTATTGGGTTTCATATGTTAGTGCATTTGTAAGGCAGTTGGTCTGCTTTGGGCCACCGCCAATTTTTGTAACATTGATGGAGTTTTGTTCTAATATTTTGTGGGCGTGGGTTTGCACTCCTCTTTTCTTTCTCGGGGGTGGCTGGCGGCAAGGTTAGATGTCTGGTTTATGGTATGGGCTGTTGACAATTTTGCCGCTACCCGGAATACCTGCCGGGAGGGTATATAGTCAAAGTCTCAGTGCTATTCCTGCTCTGGTCAGCTGCTGTGCCTCCTGATAGGCTGGCTTTGGGCAGTGTCGATCTGGCTCATTACTTATTACTTTTTAATTTTTTCCCAAGTTGGCCTTCCAATTTTGGGCAGGTAGACTGATTGTGGTCCCTGGCTATTTGGACTGCTAATTGGGAGGCAGAGGTATCTGAAATGGTCTTGACATGGTTTGGCTGTGGGCTGAGAGTTTATTGCTTGGTGAAATTGGGCCTTGGACCTCACTGCCTATTGTGGTGGTTGGTGCAATGCTGGACTTCACCACCTATTCAGCTGAAGCATTCGGGTCTTCACTTTGGGGCCCCAGGGGTGGGATCATTGGGTGATGGTAACTTCTCAATAGCCGGGCCATGTGGAACCATGTACACATACACATTAATCACATTACAGCAATTTTTATTGATGTAATTGTTTTTGAACATATGTACATTTTACCTTGTTACATTGAACACTGTGTAATCCTCAATGGGTAAGTGTACCTGAAAATTTTTTGTAATCTTTTTATTAATAAAGATTACCGTTGAAAGTAAACTCTAAGATCAATACCTAAATCACTGCATTAAATCACATAAAGCAAAAATAATTTAATATTTAATGCTTGAGAAGTTATAAAAAGTTTCAACACTGCACCAAATCAAGTATGGCAGTGTCTTTCTTATTAAAAATGTATTTCATTTCTCTTCTGACTCAGTGAATGCAGAGATTTAGAAGATTAAAGAAATAAATGAAAAGTCTATATCAGAGAGACCTAACAAGACGATAAAAATTGGTGGATGATGTAGATTTGACCAGTAAGGAAAAAGTAACCATAATTTCAATGCTTATAAAAGTATAAAAATTTACTCACCAGAAATAAATATTAAAATGTTGTTTTTTATTCCATAATCAATGCATTGACATATACCCATATATCGAGCAGCATTAGTTGAACTAGTAAAGTTGATAATGAGGCATCTATCAGTAAAAAGAAATCATAAGTGTTATACAGCCTGGATCCAAGCAATAGGTCTTGGCCATTACAGATAATACAGATTCTTCAGAAACTCAATAATATTTTTAAAGGGGGGGAGGGGGAAGATGGATTAAATAACAAATACAAATTTATTAAAAAGTTGTTTTATTTCAATGTGTGTTGTCTGAAAGAGCAAAATGTCTGTAGCTAAATTGGTGCTATTATTAGATAATTTTTAGTGGTTATGAAGCTAGTCTTATATCAGAATAAGCAGAGAACATTTGATTGGTTGATGGTAAACTCAAAAGCTAAATATTTCTGATGATAAGGGAAGCAAAAATTCTGGATCAATTATAGGCCGAGTAAAATATTAAAAAATTATGGTTGAATGAATCAAATAAAACAATTGTGTTCAATCTGCCACATGGATGCTTGACCTTTGAGTGACTTTGTAAACAGTTAGTTATCAATGTGAGTTCTATTTTATCAAGCTGAGCACATTGAATTAATTAAATACTAATACTTAAATATTTTTTTATTATTATTCATAATTCAATTACATTTATTTTTTCTAACATCATCATGCAGCACACACACACACATATATATATATATTATAAATTTATCTAAAGTAAAAATAAAATCATAAACTATAGTAACATTATGTAACTATACCTTAAAAGAAATTCAAATTTTCTACCAGATCAATAAATGAGAATCATGGTATGATGAGACTGGAATAGTATTAAATATGTTTGGAGATGTTGAAAAATAATTAAAATAAATTGTATGAGAATGTGGATTTTATAATTTTTTTATTTAGATTTTTATAAGACATATAAAAAATACGAGAATAGAATAGTGGAATTAATAAAATAGCCATTTACTAAAATGAGATAAAATAAATTATTCATGGCTGAAAGAATGATTTTACAATAAGGAGATATGTTTATCATGATGTATAATAGTTTTAAAGGATGGAAAAACTCAACTTGATTAGTAGGGTTTCTAGATATATGACCTTTGCATGTAAACTTCTGACTTCAGCTTAGAGAAAGCCATTTTGTATCACATTACTTATTTATCATACTGTTTTTTTAAATTATGTTGAATTCTCAGAAAAATACAAAATATGTTAAATAAATCAAAATCTACCATACATCATCAGAGAATGTTATAAAAAAATAATTATATTTTCATTGGGAGGTCATGTAACATTCTCACACCCAAGTAACAAAGATTGATAGATTCCATTCAATTTGACAATTTTTTTTTCTTCATTAAGGATTAATTCAAAAAACTTTATATGTTTAGTTTATTATTCTATCACTGAATCAAACAGCACAGAGGATAAAGTTTAAAACATATTATAACACTGATAATATAAAACAAAAAATTACTTCTACAATAAAATAAAATTATTTGAGTAATATTGCACCATATGTTTAGATGGAATATTATTTGAATGTTTTATGTGTAACAATATTTGCATTGAATGTATACTAAAGTTTTTCCTAATAGATAAAAGTTCTGAAATTTATCCTGTTTGAATTTGTTCAGTCAGTAAATCTAAATCTGCAAATGAATTGTATTAACATAATCAAGATTATAAAATTTTGTCACAGCTGATGTGAATTTAAAAAAACTAATAGGAGACATAATCTTCTGCCCTAGAATGAACATTTGTTTATACTTAATAAATCTGAGAATGTGTTTACGGCAAAATAGATAGAGCAAACTATGTGAAATGGAGAAGAGTATGCTTTTTGCAAATAGTCTTTTTTTTTATGGTGGTGTGTGCACTTTTTTAGTGTCACAGAATACACTACAGCTCTGATTGAAAAGATCGTATATATAGCATCAGTGATAATGTTGAAGCTGTTTAAATAAATCACTGTACTTTTTATATATCTTAGTAATCAGATTATAAATGGGGCAGCAGAGAATATATAAAAGAGGAATCTTAGTATGTAGCTCATATTTAATAAGGTCTATGCCACTGCAGGGCATATTGTGCATTTAACAGTACTATGACCTGTGTCTACAACAATGTGTATGACTTGTGATGCCTCAAGATTTTACACATGTATTGCTGAAAAAAATATCTTCAGTTTTTTTTATTTTGGATATATTTAAATAAATAGTGTCAAAATTAAAGTACAATCTATTGGATAATTGTAGCAGAATAATTAATAGCACATCTGTTTTGTCATTTTATAATTCAATATTAATAAAAAGTTATGAAAAAGTTTTTTCAAACATAGGAACCTTAAAGTTAGTCTTAAGGAGTCTCACCATAGATGTGGGTTGGTGCAGTGACAAAATGATACATTCTGTCACTAAAGGTCAATGGGTCACAGATCAGCTTTGCTACTTTTGACTCTTGACCTTTTTATAAACTCCTAAGCAATAATAACATTTGATTATATTTATTTTACAGGTAAAACTGTTTATTTTCAGTACCATAAAATCCTTTTCATTTAATGTGTAGTAGAGGAGTAAGCTCAAGATTCCAGGATTGATTCTTTACTAAGAAAATAAAATTTCAGTTTGGACTAAAAAAAAACAGCTATTCTCAATTTAGAAATCTGATGTTCAAATACCATATAATTTATCAACGAACTAAAGCCATATATTTATATATCTTGTCAAGATAATGTTTTAAAATATTTTATCTTAGATGCCCCCCCCCCCCACTAAAGATTTTACAGATTTAAAGATGTGCTAATTGTGCATTTTACAAAGATCATAAAGATTAAATTTATTCTCGAATTTGTTATTTGCAGAAAAGGTAGTTTTTTTTTTAATATTTAACTTTATCAGCATGCATAATAAAAATATATTGAAAGCATGCTAGGCAATAATAAAGCTAAATATTAAAAAAAAAAAAACTACCTTTTCTGCAAATACATAAATTTGAAAATAAATTTAATCTATGATTTTTGTAAAATGTACAATTAGTACATCTTTAACAATTGAATTACAAAAAATTTGCCATTTGTTTCATATCTAAACAGTATTTCGAAAAAGAAAAAAAAAAGACTTTTCATGAGAAGTAAGGTTCAACTGTTCATAAACATGTCAAAGACAGTATGTAAATAGGTTCAGAAATAGTTCATATGCTTAATCTACTCCAGAATTTGAATCTAAGGCAAGTGCAAATTATTTTCAGGATGCTTCTTTCAATAAACTGGGTCATAACCAACTCAGCTAAATATTAGCAACATTTTGGTCGGAAAATGGGTATTTAGCTATACTTAAATAGAGGGTGAATAAATCAAGGACCAAAACCTGTTCAAACATCCAGAAAACGTCAATTCCTGATACCATCTTTTTCTCCCATTTCTCTAGGAAGGGTTATTGGAGTTTTGTTCTACGTTTATTTACGATCTTTACCTTAAATTTAAAAAAAGTGTCATCTGTAATCAACTAGATGAATATTTAAAACATTTACTAACAAACTGGATAAGTTTTATAGACAATTTTCATATTTCTCCATTCCTTTTTATTTCATAAATAATTTCATATAAACAAAGATACAATAAAAGACAAATAACCCCCAAGATACATTTCGTGCTGAGCCAGCCCTCATCAGTTGGGCCGGGTCATCATCTCTCATATATATCTTTATTACATGAAGAGTATTTATGTAGAGTAAATTAATTCATTTTTATTTTCAAGCGTCAATTTACTCCTCTCCCAACTTTTCGTTATCAACTTTTTGATAAACACGTAATGATTATTACTAATCATTTATTAAATTAGAGATTTTTTCTAGCACAGATATAAACTTCAATCCAAGTTAAAGATTAATATATCTGATTTTCAGCACACACACATGGCTATTTACATTTCTTTTTCTCCCAAGCGTAATATCTTTTTATAGACAACTTTCATATTTCTCCATTATTTTATATAAAGTTTGTTTACTTCTCTCGCCTCTCTATTACATATATACATAAACTGCATATACATATAAGTTAAAAATTAATTCACAATATAGGTAAAGATCTTGTATATTAATTTTTTTACAGTTCAATTTTAAAAAGATAAACAACATGATTATAGTCTACTAGCTAACCTAGTTAGTGTTAGCTTAACCAAAAATTTACAGACATGCAGAGGTTAATCTAATCATTGATATTAAGTGCCTGATCATTTATACATTTATGACTAGTCTGTTAAAACTTAGTCGGTATAGTAATACACCGTCTAAAAAACAAGAATTATATTCAATAAGGAAATCCCTTATTTCAATAATTGGTCACCAAAGCAAATAACTGGTCTAGAGTGTGATTATCTAAACTTACAGAAGTGAATCATCTTCCCATTTCTAACAAAAAAAATCTTCACTAAACAAACTAAAAGATTTCAAATAGTTTTTTTTTTTTTTAAGATGACAAATTGAGTGTTGAGACGTCAGATGCAACTTTCTCAAATCACAAAAGCGTCTATTTAAATCCGATTTCTACCAAGAAAATATTAACAAAAGAGTGAGTAGATTATTTTTTCAAATCAGAAAAAGTAAATAATCATTTTTCCATAAGTACTAACAAAAAAGGCAGGTCAAAAGACATATAATGAAATATATTTTTATATCTATAATAAATCCTTTCAATAAATAAACTTTTTTTTATTATAGATTTCTTCAGATATTTTCACAATGATAAATATATTTCAGCTTAATATTAAAACCATTTTTTTTTTAGTTCACAAAAATGTACTCTGATGTTAAAACACGGTAGTTTGCACTAATAAATACATTTAAAAAATATTGATATAGAACGAAACCGCAAATAAACGCGCTATTTAAACGTAGGTTATTTCATAATACGCTTCAATATATAAATACATCAGCTTTCAACTTATTTAATATAAAAAATACAGTTGATAAATGAGTTCATGTAAGTCTAAGATTTCAACAATTGGGAATGTTATATTTCATGATAGACTTCTGCTGTATGTTGACTAAATTGGGTCAATAATAAAGTTACATATGCGTGCATAATCAGTCAATATAAAAGACATTAATAATCACTCTAGAAATAATAAAAATGCTTAATAAGTGAAAATTATCAAATTAACTTGGATATGTTAATTTGCAAGAAAATAAGAATAAAACCATTTATGCAAATTAGGTCACAAAAACAAAACTGACTAGCCAGAGCAAAGACAGTCCTTGCAATTTTAAAAGCAATCCGTGAGTGATGAAATATGCTGAAGAGATAATTGTGGTGAAAAGCTTATAAAGAAGATTTAGCAGAGTAAAATAAACTATTGCACTGTATAAAGAAGTGCAACATTATAATTTAATACTATTAAAAACTATGCATGAGAAGTTAAGACCAAGTTAATTATTGGAATTCAACTAATAAGCCACAAATTGAAAGATTAACAAACTAATAATATTACATACTTTGAGTAATAAACTCATTGTTAAGTTTAAAACTTTCTTGTATATTATTTCCAAAAATAATTTAATGAGTGTGCAGCTGCCTTAGCTCAATCTAGCTCTGTACACAACAATTGACACAGTCTCTAGAACCCAAATTAAGCATCGGTTAGTACCATGGATGTACAAAATGGTAATGTAGAGTAGTATGGTAATGCCATTCAACATAAACAATCCAAGGTAATGGTAAGTATATGTTACTCATGTTGAAAGATACATAATAATTAATAACATTAACAATAATAAGTCAAGCTACAATTGGGAAATCATCATTGTAAACTGAAAATACCTGAAGATATTCTGTATGAGGAGTTGCTGCTAAAGTTAAAATCATATTTCAAATCAACAACTTTAAAATACATAGCATGCCTTCATTTCCAAAACAAAATGTGGTCACCAAATGAAAACATGGTGTGAATCAGAATCTTAGACAAATATTGCTAAGTGAGTCTACACTAAATTATGCTGCTGCCATTGAATGAGAAATAGCATATAAAACTGTTCTAGAATAGGTGTTAGAATTTAAAAATAAGGTAGATGAAGTTAGACAACCACATATATAAACAAGGTAATGGCAGAGATAATGGAGAAGACTACTAAAGAGAATCCAGCATCTGTTATTGCTGTGGAAGGAAAAAACACATAAAAATTGTGTACTGCGAATATTAAAAACATAAAAGAAACTGTGAATACATTGAATTTACTAGATGTCAAAATTTTGTAATCAAATCATAAAAAATGAAATTTACCAGGCATATCACTCATTAAGGATTGGATGGGCATTAATAAAAAATGGAATGATAATATACAAAAATAAAAAAACTCTGGACCATGCTACCCAACATTTTCTGAGATGGATAAATACTTTCATGTATTATTTCTAAATATTATAAAGGCCTGAAAAGCAGATAAAACATGTGGATGATTTTTCTATAACACTTGATAAAAGCACATGGAAAATGTGTATTAAGGAAGTTAACTGTATAGATGTTATAGAATCTAGATTTGTAAAGAGCAAAGTTATAGCAGAATGGACTAAAAATGATCCAGAATGTCAAATAGTTAAAGATTGGATGACCAAAAGCACAATCAAATTATGTTGTCCACAAATCTGGAATGTTCAGGAAAGTTTGTCTATGTGTCAAGAATGTATTCTTATGACAGATAATATTAATTCCAATTCAAGGGAGGAAATTTATGCACTACAGTTGCTACACAAAAGACACCCCAAAATAACATGCATGAAAGAACTACTTGTTCATATGTTTGATGGCTGGACAAGAATAATGACATTGAAGAAACAGTAAATAAATATTAGGCTTGTTAAGAAACAGCAAGATTATCTAGTAAAGAGTTCAAGCCTTGGACTGAAGCCACAAAGCTATTGAAGAATGTCCACTTAGATCATGCTGGGCCTTTCCATGGATATATATTCATTGTAGTTATTGATTTGTATTTGAAGTAGATGAAATAGAGAATGATAAAAAATATCAAATGCAGAAAATATAATAAAAGTATTAAACAAACTTTTTCATAACACATGGATATCTGAGTCTATAGTTATCAGCAATAGTACAGGATTTTGTTCAGTGCAATTAAAGAAAGTTAGACTCAGAAAGGGATATGGCATGTTTTAACACCTCCATACAACACTGAATAAAATGGATTAGAAGAAAAAAAACATTCAACATCTTAAATGCACACTGAATCAAATGATGTACGTTGATATTCATGAAGTGCTAATATAGCGATATTTTATCAACACTTCACACCAAGTTCTTAACCAAAAAATTCTGGAAGAATTATTAATGATACACCATATAATTTTTTGTATTGATTACTGAAAAAATTAAAAGGAAGGAAATAAAAACTGAAAGTGTCAAGTTCAATATAATAGAAGTTTTTGGATAAGACATATTGAGAAAAAAATGGATGCTAGGAATTGTAATTAGTCTACTTATTAAAAAAATACTCAAAATTTAACTGGAAGATAGTAGAGTAAGTAGTAAGACAGCACATTACCCATATAAAAAACTTTTATTGAGCTAATAAAGATAATAAATAAAATCGCAAATTTAATAACTATCACTTGTGTAGAAGATTCTCTAGGAAATAGTGAGAATTTTAAAATGGTGTCTTAATACTGAAATAGAGGTAGAAAAAAATATTTGAGCCAAGATACACCTATTGAAGTAAATTGCAAAATACAGTGTGAACAAGAAGTAAGAATAAATGAGTAGGAGAGGTAATAATCAATATTATCAAGACCTGCCACAGATAAGCATATGCCTAAAAGATTATAGGCTTGTTTCTTGTGAATTAATGAACTTATTTCTCCAATGAAAGAAGATATTGCTGTGTATTGACTAAATTATGTAAATAATGAATAAAATTACATGTGCATGTGTGTATAAGACTAAATTATGTAAATAATGAATAAAATTACATGTGCATGTGTGTATAAAAAAGTCATCATAAAAAACCTTAACAGTCATTGTAGAAATAATGAAAGTGAAGTTATGCAAATTATCAAATTAACATGGATATGCTAATTTACAAGATAATAATAAAACTATGTATGCAAATTAGATCACAAAAAACAAAACTGAATATCTAGAGCAGTAGTACAGTAGATAGAGCAGTAGAGAGCAATATAGTGCTTGCAAACAACAATGTTTGAGTAGTGATATATGCTGAAGAAATGACTGTGGTGAAAAGTTAACAAAGAAGTGTTAACAGAATAAAATAGACTTCTGCATAAAAAGTGCAAAATTATAATTCAATACCATAAAGAACTGTGCATGCATAATTAAGACTAAATAACTATTGACATTCAACTAGCAAGCTTCTAGCTGAGAGACTAACAAGCTACTAATATTATATATTGGGAGTAATAAACTTAAGTTTAAAACATTGTCTAAAATAATTGAATAAATATACAACTGCCACAGGTGAAACTTGCCGTGTGCACCTTATCTTCCAAGACAAAAAAAAAAAATAGCTGCTGCCATGGTAAATTTATGAGTTTTAATATTTTCATTTTTTGTTTATAAATATATTAAATAGTACATATTTGAAATAGCCTGTTTATATAGTGCATTTATTTATGGTTTCATTCTATATCATATTTTTTAAAGATATTTGTTGATGCAAAATACTGTCTGAAATATATCTTTCTCTATGACTTTATTAATGCCAAGTTTCTTAAATGTAAATTTTTCTAAAGTAGACATAGTAGAACTGTAAAAGAAATTAGAAACATTCTTCAATAGCATAACATCCACATGCATCCATTTTTTAACATCTGATTATTATTATTATTTGAATTTTAATATTCTAAATCGGAATTATAAGAAAATAAAACAACTTATCAATTTTAATTATAAAATTATTAATTGCAATATATTCATTATTTTAAATTCCACTAAAAATCGATGCATTAAACATTGTGATATCTGCTATATATACAATAATTTAAATGTGTTACAATATAATGCAATAATATTGTATTATTATTTTTTGCTTATGAAACAATTAAATTGCTCAAAATTTTATCAAAAGTATTAATTACATAAATTGAGAACTGCATTTTTAGATTAAAGCATTATAGAATAATAGTAATAATATAGCTGTTATAGTTTTCTTTTCCCTCAGAAGTGGACTATTCCTGATTCCTTCTTTATCTGATTGGATTGAGCATTGTTTGCTGCTGGTCAATAGGCTGATGTACAGATAAACACATAGCCAATGATTAGTACAGGCCTGAATGTTCCAGTGAGGTTAGGAATCTGGCAGTAAATAGTCAGCCGTTTGGAGGAAAAAGCTGAGAATGTCTGTCTGACCTACAAAGACAGTATGCATTCTCCACAGGAAGCCCTGCTAACCTGAACAGCACTAAGCATTCCTATGATAACAATATGCTATTTTCCCACACAACTAGGCAAGTCCACAGAGGGACCGGACACTGCTAAGACTACTATTGACTTGAGGCAAGATGTCTTGTACAGTCGGAAGAGTCATTCTCCCTACCTATGAAGCAAGGTATCAGGTGTAGCTGGAAGTGGTAGAACCACAAGATGCGAATCCAAGAGTACACATTATAAGTATATTATTATGTATTGTACATATTTGTAAATATAATAAATATTATAGTAATTGTAATATTGGTGTTAGTATTATTTTCTGTAGGTTGGGTCTGTAATCCAGACCACCAAACACAACAATAACAATCAATTAAATATTGACTGAAAAGTAGAAAATTTTTAATATATATATAATTATGTTGTATTAATGCTAATTTAATATGCGCTATCATTCTTGAAATGTTTTATAAAACTTATGGCACTGAATCTATTTCTGTTAAGTGTTAAAACATATCTTCTTTGCAATGTCACATTTTTAAAAAATATTATCCTGTTGAATAGTTTGATGAAGTTGAAATCTACCAGATTCTGAAACTAAAAGTCCATGGATCATACTCCAGCTTTGTCATTTCAAGTACTTAAAATTCTTATGAAATTCTGATCAATAAAATCATTGATTAATTATATATAATCAAAAGCAGATATTATTTGAAAGAGCAAATATGATTCAAAGCAAAGAATGCCCTACAATTACAAATTTAGTTGCTTTCAGGAGCAATATTTCATTCTATTTGTTGTTTCACTTGGTAGAACTTGATTAATCAATAAATACTAAATGCATTCAAAAGCCACCTTTAACATTTTTCTACTACCAAATTAAATATCTAAAATTAAAAAACATCCTAAGACTTTGGACCAACATCCTTGTTTAATTTTATAAATCTGGCATCAGACCAGTAATTGTATATTTTAGTGACTTCCATTAAGATATAAGTACAAAAACCATGGTATGATTTTACTGCTATAACAAGTATTGTAAAAAAAATTATTCACTAAATACAAAGAACATATTAGACAACATTCTGTTTACTTGATACTTTGCAATGCTGTCATTTAACTTATTTTGCAGAAAACTTTTCTACAATGAGGGTATCTAATTACAGATTTCCTAATACTATTTGCCATATCAGCATCACACTTTTTTAGATCGTCTTTGATATTTTTACAATGTAAATGAAGTCTGCCATTCCATAAAGACCATACTCAAGTCCATCATAAAAGCAATTTTTAAAAAATCTTATATATTTCATAAGGTTAAAATTTAATTAAAGCTCATTATTTTAAAATAAAAATTTTATTATGTATAATGCATAAATTTCTATTTTGCATTTTTAAAAATGATGTTGAATTAAGAGTTAATTTTTTTAAAAATGTTCCATTCCTGAAAATATTTTTAAAAATTCATTTAAATTATATTTTATCTCTTTATGTGGAACTTGAATTCCGTACTTTCTATAAGAAAAATAAATAAATAATTACTGGGTTTATAAAGAAAGCTATCTCACTAATCAAAAACAATAATAGTCAAAACCATTAATAATAATATTAATAATAGTCGTATGACTCTACCACATAACTTGCTCATTCAGTATTATTTCAGAAGTATGCTTTTTTTTTTGCTCTCATCACTTCTATGCTAGAAATTGTATACTGTATTAATTGACATGCAAATGATAATGCATAATAAATCCTTATCCAGCACTGTCCTATCCAATATCACCAGACTAGTTTGAAGTTATGGCTTTCATCAGTAAGAAGCTTTGGATATTGGACCAGATCTTTAGGATCTAATGCATCTTTCCCCAGCAGGACACCATTGAGCTTTCTCTTTCACTATCAAATTATCAGCCCAATTTGAAAAAAACAACAACATTTAAATGTATTCAGTCTAAGCCAACTTGGCTATATAGGCACGTGGAACTGAAAATAGCTCAGTGTGTATATGTAAGTCTTGAAACTAATCTGGAGAGATTGGACACAACAGAACTGGATGTTAAGCTACAATTAGTAACATAGATGGGGTGAAAGGTAAAGAAAAGCATGCTGCTAAAATTAATAATCAATGATAAATATACATTATCATATATTAAAACCTATTCTAATTAATCGCTAACCAATTCAGAAAGAATGAAGACTAAACTAGTGATGGAACAATGAAATCTAAAGCTCAAAATATTTATCACTAGAACATTCATTCATAACTTTAGCCCCCAATCCTGTTATTCTACCACAAAACTAAATTTCTCAGGCTATAAAATGCAATAAAAAGAATTAAAAACAATTTCTTTTAATATAAAAAGTCAATTCACATCAGGAATAAAAATCTCTATTGCAAGTGAATAAATCCTGGTTGGTATAGTACAATGGTAAAGTGTGGACTTTGGTGCTTAAGGTCTATGGATCACAAACCACTTCATCACCTTCAATGCTTGAATTTCTTATAAACTCCCAAGAAAAACCACTTACCTATTTTTTTTTATTAATTATAATTGTTTTTATCAATTCAGAGTAATTTGAAACCATTATCCTTTAGGCCAATGATTCCCAATCTGACATATGTATACTGCCAGAGGTATAAATCAGAGTTTTAAAGGTATATGAAAAAATTGAATAATAATGGAGAAATGTACGTAAATAAATTAATTAACATAATGTAGTTTTCTTTAATATAATTTGTGATGTACTTACTTGAACTGTATCTTTTGAAATTTGAATATAATTTGCATATACACTGCTGTTTATCTTATTATTCAATTGCTTTTAATTCCATTATTGGGCTATTTATTAATTAAAACTTATAAATTTGAAACAACAGTTACTATAATTTTCTGATATAAAGACTACAATTCGACAAACTTTTGCTTATAAATTTATTCTGTTATAAGTATTTGTATAGTGTTGGTTATTAATAGTTTTACATATATATATATAAGAAATAGACTATCAAATATATATATAAAAAGGAGTACAATTTATAAAAATGGGTTGTTATAATGGAAAAAGATTTAGGAACCACTGCTCTAGATGATATTAGCTTAATATTTAAGTTGTTTACTGGATAGCTGTCTGAAACAAAAAAAAACTTCTAAGACTTTATACGACCTGAAAAAATTTCTGAGATTTAATTGAATCAGATTCAAACTGAAAGTCATGGGTGTGAAATATGAATGTTTAATCACCACATCACAAAAGCAAACAAATAAGGAAATCATTAACAATTCAATCAATAATAATAATAAAAAAAGAAATGAGGATATTTAATATTTTTATTTTGAAGACAAGTAATATATTTATGTGAATTACTTTTGATTACTGCTGATAGAACTAGAGAGAGATGTCATAATATATTGAAGTGTTTTCCTGAAGGTTTGTGATGATGGTGTTTTAGTTGTATTTATATATTGAACCATTTCCATAATCTAATATGAGTATTGAATGTCTTTGGAAAAAATTAACTTGATTTAAATATTCTAAATACATTCAACTGTTAGTAATAGCACACAGGTTAGTGTATGCACAATGTTTTAAGAGGTATTATTCTCCCCTCTTCTTCTGGTCTTGCTGGCCTGACCAATGACAGTACTAGCATTGGAATTGAACCTTGACTTTTAGATTCTTGAGTATTGAACTTTTAAGGTAATGCTCTAACTAAGTGAGCCAGTGTTACTTTAAAATTTTCAATACTCAAGAATCTAAAGATCCAGGTTCGATTCCCATACTATTACTGTCACTAGTCAGACCAGCTGTTCACCTAAAGGAGAGGGGAGAATAATATCCCTTGAAATGTTGTGCATATACTAACCTGTGTGCTATTACTATCAGTTGAATATATTTGGAATATTTAAATAAAGTTAAATTTTTCTAAACACATTCAATACTCATTAATTAGATGATGAAATTAGTCCGACATATAAATACACTAGAATGAAATATATAGAAATTATGTCTATATGCTTGAAGACAGTTCTTAATACATGCATTTTTTATTAATGAATCTGGTTCAGGAATACTTGATAGAGAGTAAAGAACAGATTGACAGTGATATGTTTGGTAAAACAAACAGTTACTAACATCGTTATAAAATTAAGAGGTTAAAATAAAATTGGAATAAACATAGTACTAGAAGATGGCTATATATGGATAAAAGATTGTAAAAACTTAACATAAGATCATGTGCATGAGAGAAAGATGTTTGCCAAAATGGTGAGAAGAAGAGAATGTATGGATTAGAGAAATTGAATTAAGCATAAAAATATTTTTTTTCCTGTGGTATTTCATGTGAGGTGAGCTAGTAAAGGATACTACATATAAAGTTTTATTTTACTGGATTCAATAGTTGGGTATATTCCTAGCTGGTTGTATGTATACAAAAGTAAAAAAAAAAATACTCATCCATTTAAAATCAAACACTGGATATAGTACTATTAAATTTTGTTCAACAATAATAATCACATGGTTTGAATGTTTTAGAGATCATGTTATGATTGAGCACATCATTGATAAACTGAGTGCAACAGATTTTTATTTTTTTTATTTTATCTGGAAATCAAACCACACAGAGTGTAGCTATTATGAAGCAATCCATGGCAATGTTTATGATTCTTGGGTCTCTTTTACTTTATATATATTTAAAAACATATTAAAATATATATATAAAAAACTTTTTGAATGATATGCATAGCCAAAAATCTTTGACCACATCAGTGAAACCATGAAACTTTTAGATTTTTCCATAATCTGAAAATGAAACATTATTTCAGTCATTACAAAATGCTTGACTTTCGAATTTTATATTCTTTTTTAATCACAAGTATTACTTAGTGAAGTTTTTGCATGAAAACTTGCTTAGAGTAATCTTTTTTCTGAGTATATGAATGTTATACATTTCAAATAATTTTATTAAACCATGAAATGCATATTGATACGATTATTATTAAAAACTTTATGATATGAACTGTCATTGCAAACTGAAGATGACAATTAACCAGGAAATGATGCAGAGTAGTTCTTAGAACTGGATTCTGATAAGGATTCAAATTTCTCCAAATGGAGTCAAAAGACTTTTTTTGAATCTTAACTCAAGAATAATTGAAGGGCTAATCACTTAAGAGCTCGTATGACATTGGAGCACTAAAAAAGGCAAATTGAGATTTAACCCAGAAATTTTAAACTTTCAAATCCATTCTTCACCACTGCATTAAATTACATGAATAAAATGCAGCCATATCAGTTCAAAACAGGCTAAAATTTGAATCTCACACTGCCTGCCTACAAATGATAATAAAATCACTGTCACTAATTGTTTAAAATTAATTGTTTTTCATTTTATAATTCAGAAATACTCTAAGAAATAAAAGATGTAGATTTCAATCTTTTTTCTTCTTCTTAAAAAATTGTTTCAAATCACCACACGATATTTATTGTTTCTATTCATATTAAAATTTCCTTAGAAAGTAAATTTCTTCTTTTATTTTTAATAAATAGATATCTGAGTAATGCTATATTGCAGGTGTGGACAAATATTTTTAGGACAAGAGTTACTTGTAAATTTCTCCGCCATGGTCTATTATTTATATATATCATGCATGATTTAAAATATCTTTTAACGTTTTCTTTTTTTACAATGTTTCCTTTTTTTTTTGGAAATGAAATATTGCACGACACATATTTTCCATTCATCATTGTAAATAAAAACTGTTCTTCCCATTTTGTATTAAAATTGTGTGTCTTTCTTTTGATCACAATAGTTTCAAATATTATACACTTCTTTTCAAATATCATAAAATACTAATTTTCCCCAATAAATTAATTAAATATGTGCATCTGCTACAACAAAAATACAGTTCCCAGCTTCACAAGTGACTGAATATATTTGATGATTCCAACTGCATTTCCTTCTTGCATGTATTTAAGCCAATGAATTTGTAATTAACATATGCATCTACATGCATTTTAAACAAAGGCATGTATGTTATCAGTTTATAGGCATATGTCCAACTATATACAGTCACATTAATTGTGAAGAGCAGGTTCTCGTGGTGCAAAAATGTATTTTATATATAGCTATCTAAATTAGCATAATGTAGCAACAGATACTATTACTTTTTTAAATTTCATAAATTCACTCCAAAATTTCTTGGTAGTTCACTGGTAGATGATAATTGACATTTTGTCCATCCCTGATATACTATGCCTAGTTTTTAAAATGAAAGGGTTTAATAATCAATGCCCATTAGATTGTAATGTCATAAAATCCTAAAACAGATTTTAATTATTGATCTTCAGTAGTGAGGAAGATTGAATGTATTATTACCATCAAATATCTATTGATTACTGAAGTTTGTAAGTGATAGCTCCAAGGTAGAGGAAAGAAAGTGGATTACTGCTTCTAATGCAAAGAAAGCAGATAGGTTTCTTAAAAAGTATTATCAATAAATAGTTTAAACATAATGTGTTTGCTTTTGCTAATTATTGTTTCCTCTACATTCAGTGAAGTGTGTATGCCCATTGCTTTTTAAAACTTGAAGAAATGAAATGAATCTGTGCTGCATTGGACTTATATGCTAAAAAAGGATTGTAGTCAATATATTATTCTATAGCATATTTATGAATCATCTTTTTTTTTTTTCAAAAAGAAAAAGAAAGTCATTAAGTTTCATTTTAAAAAACTATAAATTGCATCATAAAGCAAATCATCATATATTTTACCACAAGACTTATTAACTTCCCAAGTGCCAAAGCAAAAGGGAACAAAGTTCTACTTTAATCATTCAACATGTTAAAAAATGTTTTATTTCCTTATTTAAAAAAAAAAGCTATCATAATAATTGGAACACCTGCTGAAAATAAAGTTCCCATAACTTAACTGTATGGTACAGGTGTTGCTGAATTAATGAACTATTTTTGCATGCAAAATATGATTTTGCCCAAAGGATTATAACTTGAAACAAAAAAAAAATATTCAAGCATCATAATAAATATTACATATTTTGATAATGTGTTTCATAAAACATCATTAATTGTGAATGAGATAGATTACTATTAATCCAAATATCTAATATTTCAAAATTCTATTATCCAAACAAAATTTTAAAGATACCCTTTTAATTTGCCTTACAAATGTAAGAAAAATTGATGAACATGTATAAATTAATAAGCCTAAATGCCTATATTTATTTTTATCTTAGCAAAATTTGGGTTTAAAGAGTGTGAATTAAAGATCTATTCTTGAAATGTGAAAATATAAATCCAAAAAAAGCCCTGTAGTCCAGAATTTTGAATTAATGATGTTTTACTGTACTATTAAGTGAATATGTCAAACATTCATTCAGACTAATATTTTTAAATATAAAGAATCATGACCAGTAGAAAATATTCTTAGCTTTGAAAAATTTTGAAAACTTATGATATTAAATCTATTTACATAGAAATATTTAATGCATAAATGCACACACATATAAATTTTTACTTGCATCTTTTGATCAGATAATATGTATGTATATATGCAGGTTAATAAATAAACATAAACATACAGAATTTAATTTCAAATTCAGTCTGAATGCTTTTATTGTTCTTTTAAAAAATTATAAATTTTGTATATATTAAGATTAAAATAATAATATTTATTTTGTTTGATCATTTCATAATTCATAGTACTTTTTTTTTTTTTTTAGAGATATAGACTGTGAAAGAACTCTTAGTTTAATAGTGAAAGGCTTATAATTTAATTGCAATGCATTTTCCTAATTTGTTTATAACCTGTGTTAAAAATGATTTAATTAACTTTTTTTTTTTTTCAGATAGCTGGATCTGGTCCTAATCAACATAAATAGCCATTCAATATTAATTGGTAAATAGGTATCTTAGCTAAAGAATAAATCAAGAATGAAAAATCTTTTCAAATCTTCACAGTAAGTCAAGTGAGCAATCTTTTTCTTCAATTGATATGCAAGTGTACAATAGTACTGTTGGTTGTAATGGATCCATTATTCATAAAATTAATGGAACCCCAATGCTCAAATGCAGTGGGTTATTTAAAATCTGTTTCACCATTTTTATTTTACTAACTGGTTGCTTTTTTTTAAGATTTCTTAGTATATATAGTAAATTACTCAATCATCACAATTATTAATGAATACGTTTTTGAATAATCGAAAAAAAACCCAAATAGATGACAGGGCATTTTGGAGAAATGCTATTCACACTATTTTCGGAAGTCTACGATGACTTGATAACACATTGTTGACATCTTAAATTACTAAACATCACATGGTAACTATTTTCTATACTTACACAAGCTATTAAAAAAACAGAGGCAAAACTCTCCATACAGTAGTCCCACCTAGTGCAAGCCAGTTTGTGTATAAAATCCACATCTGTTTCCTATTCATCTAATATTTCCAGACTAGTTTCTAGCTTGTGCCTTTCATCCATGAGAAGCCTTGTATCTGAGAGCACTGCACCTAAATTTTAGGATCTAATGCAACTCTCCACAAGATAGAAACAAGACTTGGGATATTATATGAGTAGCCACTAAATAGGGATTTTATGCACAAATCTTCTTGCATCCATTGATTATTCTGCCTTGCACTGAATGACACTATTATTATCCTCTTCAATAATAAATATAAAAATAATGTTTGTGTGTGTGTATTTTTAAATAAAAGAAAGCTTTTATTAAAATAACATATATACAGTAATTAAGTATATTTAAGGCATGTGAAAATATTAAATTAGTCCTGAATCTATTATTGCTAGAAAGTTCATAAAAAGTTTGGTTACTGGAAATGACAGAACTGAAGCCTGATCCATGAATTTTAAGATACAGAATCTGGTACTCTGCTGCAGCACTCAACCACAAGACAATGCATTAATTATATAGAACGCTTGTTTCTCTGGCCAGGAATGGATGAAATAAAAATGGTATTATACTTTTTATCTTACGATGATCACTATATCAATACAAAAATAATTATAAAAGCTATAGCTCAAGTTTCGAATGAAGTTATATGTTTGAGATATTTGTTGGATAAAATATTCTCCAAACAGAATGAAATAATGAAACATTAAATTAAAATTATCAAATTTATTACAACTACTTTCACAGCAGAAGATTAGTATTTAAAATTATAAATTCCAATAAACACATCGTCCACAATTCTAAATACTTGTAGGAAAGAGAAATACAAGATTGGAAATATATTAAATATATAAATTGGAGCATTGAAGCACTATTTATTGAGTTTTAAATTAAATAATATATTGAATCATATATATATATATATAATAGCCAACTTCTGAATTGTAAACTAAAATATTACAAAGACTCTTGGCTCTGACTTGATCAGTTGAGTCAGATCTTTAAACATCACTAAACAGAAACCACACAAAAAAGTTTAATCTAATTTTCTACTAAATCATCATATGATTAATTATGCATGTGACACTTGAGAATATTTAATAATTCCATTCAATTATTTGAGTTCAGTTTTTTAAATTATGTTAATTAGCTGAGAATCAATTCTGAAACTGTCAATACTGAAACTTCCACTCTGTCAGTATCCTAAATCATATGAGACAACAATGATATTTATTTGATCACACAGACTTTTTTTTTCTTTATTCTGTGTAGAATTATGGGCTAAATTGTACAAAGTAATAAAAACATTTTTACATGTAGTATATTTATTGCTAGTGAGACTGAATTTTTTAATGTTAATTCTCCATCTTTAACAAATCTTATTTACTTTGATTTCTTAATGGGAAAATTAAAGTTAACAAACTCCAGTTCACTAATGTTATAAGTAAGACATTTATTTTATATAGTGCTAGGTTTTTATAAACTGTAATATTAATAAGCCAATAAGCTAATGCACATGTGCTTTGTAGATTTAACTATATAAATGAATACTCTCACTTTCCAAACACAAGATAAAATCTTTGCAAAAAGATAGAATGAATCCATCTATCTTTTCGACCCAAACGTTTATGACATATCATAAATTCTAGAAATTTTACAAGCACTATTCATTCAGGCATAATAAAAGATAGTTTAAAGTGATTGATTAACATCTTCACACTCTCATTTCCAAATACCTAAGATTTGCCCATACATAAATGTTTGGGTCGAAAGACAGATGGATTCATTCTATCTTTTCACAAAGACTTATCTTGTGTTTGGAAAGTGAGAGTATTCATTTATATAGTTAAATCTACAAAGTGCATGTGCATTAGCTTATTGGCTTATTAATATTAATGTTACAAGATAGATTACTATTTATTTCTTATATCTTGAAGAAAAACTTGAAATCTACGAATAGCACAACAAATTACATTAAGTGAAATATGATGGCTTAAAAATATAAATAATTAGATACAAAATAAAAATAAAGTAATAATTATAAAATTTATAAAGTTAATTTGATATAAAAAAAGTTCATTAATAGATAACCAAAAAGTCTACTGCTTAAAAAGTCATATGTAATTATATATATATAGTTTGAAATCATAAATGACAGCTGAGTCCATCAATAAAAAAGGTAATAAAAACAAGTTATTACTTCTATAAAAGATATCAAAAAAGGAGAAAAATTAGCAATTACCAATTATGATAGGAAAATAATTAGCCAGATTTTTTAAAAAAAAAACTAATTTTTTGCTTAATTATGTTCATTTTTATTGATGAGAAAAAAATCATATATATTATAATCCACAGTTGAACTCATAAACAATATCTTTCTTAGTGTAGACAAAAAATTTGATTATTGATAGAATCATTTTTGGTAGGACAAATATATATTTATAACCATACTACTGAACATGGACTTATACAATGTTTCAATTTTGTCATTGTTAAGATAAAGTAACTGATTAATTTGTGCCCCCTCCCCCAATCTTGTAATGTATTAGTTTTTATTTCTTCTTTTTCCACCAACATAAGCAACACCAGTATTTTAATCAGTGTGATGAATGTAGGGCTCCCTTATTTTTTTGGAAACAAAAAATATAACAAATATTTTATCCAGCCATGAGACACTTATAATAAGTATTGCAGTGAATTTATCGTGTGACCTAATTGAGAGGATCTGAAGCAATCCAAATCCAGCAGTAATATGTATTGTCTCACAAATAATCCATACAAATACCACAAATCTTTTGAATGCAGCTTGATCTTTACTTTAAATAAACTCATTCTCATTAGGTAATCAGTGTGAGACTGCACAGATTTCTTTAACAACAAATGAAATTTCTTCCAAAATTGTAATTTTTTCCATATTAAAATTTATGGGAGACTGAATAATATGTGGAAAGAGACAAAGTACTTTTTATCACTTTGCATGTTAACTAATTTATTCCAATTTATAAAATATATATATATAAAAAACATAGAGCAATAAAATCTACACTTGAAATATTATGAAAATTATAAATGCAATTTTTAATTTTAAAACAGCATTTGGAAGTTTTTTGTTAGTTTCACATTTTTTAAAAAAAGTTCAAACAACAAATATTTCATTAATTCCCCCCCCCCCCACTGCTGAGCTGACTATCCTTTATATGATCCAATCAAAAAAAAATGTTCATTGTTCTCATTATGTATTTATCTTAATTATTATTTTTCTATATTTGCAAAGTTCAAATATAATTTTTTAGGATGTTTTTCATTTGTAATCTTATATTTCTAACAAATCAAGTTCTATTTATTAAATTCTAATGCATTTTCAAACATCTATTTCACTATTTCAAGAGAATAAGACATATGTAACACAAGTTTTAATTTAACTTCACATACGTATTTTTAGATATACTTAAATTTAACTTCATATATATATTTAAAACTTTTATTCCACCACACATTCTGGAAACATATGATTAAAGATATATAAAAAAGATAAATGACCCTCAAGATGGGAATTTCATGCTAAACTACCATTTATCAGTTGGCCCAGATAACAATCTCTTATACATAGCTTCATCATTTGTTTAATATTATATAGACAGCAAACAACTAAAGTTTGATTACACGCGTCAAACTTTCTGCACTCACAACTTGGACACAAACCATTAATCATTTATAAAACTAGAGATTATCCCTAGCCCAAATATACACTTTAAATCTCATATAATGAATAATATTTCTATAGTATCTTAGAAGTAATAAAACCCAAGTTTCCTTGCCCATGATGATAGTTTTGATAACTTTCACTACACTATTATCACTCAAGGTAGAAACTGGTTTCTATCCACTTTTAACATCTATTACACTTTAATACATATTTTTAAGTTTTTGTTTTTATCAGTGTATCTTTCATTTCAGCTCAATCACATAACATCTATCCATCAGCCCAAATGACAAATTTTGAAACATCCACTTGGTTTCCGCACTTCAGCCAATACTAATAGACTAATAAGCAATTCAAAAGATAAACTTGATCCCAAATTAACATTTTAAGTGATTTACCAAATACAATGCCCTCAGGGCAGATGCAGAGCCTCATATTATGGGGAAACAAAAACTACCATTACAAACAGATCATCCCAGCACATATATATGTATAAAAGGGCACTGAACAACAAGGAGTTTACATCAGCATTCTTGGAACATGAAAAAGCCAATGGACACAGATTTGAACCCACCAATGCCAGAATAGTGTGTAAGGAGAGAAACGATCATAGGCGCAAAATAAAGGAGGCATATTTCATAAATAATGACACCCAATCAATTAATAGAAAAGACACCTGTTTTACCATTTCAAAAAGGTGGACAAACTAATTCAAACAATGTTTTAAATAAAATACCAAAACATCTAACTAATTAACATAAATTTAAATACCCCCCTCATCACTATCAGCCGCACACAGCTATGAGTATGAAGCCATAGAGCTTTGAAAGCGCTAAGCTTTAAATAAATTATTTATAACGAGCGTTATAAGCGCATAATTATTGATATTTTATCAAGGGAATAAAACATAGTAGCATATGTTATAATTTAACTTCATATAAACATTTTTATTTTAAAGACATACTTAAATATATTTCAAACTTCTATTCCATCATACAATCCTGAAACATATAGCCAAAGACAGATGAAAAAATAATATCCCCAAGATGCGTATTTCATGTTGAACCAGCATCCATCGGTAGGCCCAGATCATTCTCATCATATATTTTCATCATATGATTATAAGTGTAGTAAAATATTTATTAACTATTTTTATTTGTGTATAAAGTATTTTAAATGTGCATCATTAGTAATATATATATATATTATAAGCTAAGTTGTAGTTTATCATATTCTGTACTTGCATCCACATATTATTTCTATTATATATAGAGAGTATTCTCTACTATTCACTAGTCTACGATATCCACTATAATCTTTGCAAATATCTGTAGCAGATGACAATCTCACTGCATACATGTTCAATATAATGTTTATAAATACTTATTATATGTTAAATAAGCTTACATTAATCTATACGCTCACAATTCTGGGAACACAAGTTTGCATATACAAACTTCCAATTTAAACATAAATTTATAAAGAACAAGTATATAGTTTTCTTTCTAAGTTATCTGAGTGATTTCTTAAGATTTGATAGCAACCTACATTGTTTTTATAAGGTCAGTCAAAAGTTTATACAGTATACTCTTTTTTATGATGTTTATGTACGGACAAGCCTTTTAATAATATTAAAACGATGAAACAAAAAAATAGTAATAATTATGTAAATAAGATGTCATTTGTGATTAATTTAAAAATAATTGAATTCACAAGATAAAGATTTAAAAGATATGAAGTCATTTATAAAAAAGACTTGCATACATGAAAACAAAAAATTAATTATACATTTAAAATAAGTCCATTGTTTCTTAATAAGCTAATTTTAATCTTTTTAAAAATATATATCTTCTCGCGAATTCATAAGAAATTCAAGTACAGGAAGTAATGGATATGAGAACGATCAATAGACCTTGAACTACAGAGTCTGCAACTAAATTATTGCATTAAATCACGTAGGAAAAACAGAAAATTATATATATCATCAGATTGATATATACTGCTTAGATCTTAAAAAACCAAGCAGTAGATTTCATACAAGATGTAGATCTGAAATATAAGATGTTAGGATAGTATGTTTAAAAAAGTCAACAAATTCCAGACTCTATTTAATGTAACTTGGTCAAAGTTGCTTTGATAGCCAAATGCTCATCTTTATAAACTGTTTTAAAAATCCACACTGACCAGGCTAGATCTTCCTTACAACTTTAATACACATGTTTTTTTAAATGCAGATATTAAGAAGGCCCTTTTTTCAATAAGTTTTGTAGTGTGCTGTGTATAGCAACTATGAATACTGTGTTTGTTGTAATGGTGATCAGACACAAGAAAACTTTATAACTAAATTTGATATTTATTGCCAACAGATAACAATGGTAAAAGTTAAATTAACAATGCTGAATATATACAATTTAACAATAATGTTACATAGATTAATGTTATAATAACATGATACTCGGTCATAGAGCTGTACAAAACATAATAAAGCTAATATGGCCTGCAAAAAGTCCCTATGTCAACTTTTAAACCTTCAATGGTGGAGTTCATTGGGTCATCTGTAGTCCTTTGAACACTCAACCTTATAGTTATTTTAGATAAATGTGACTAGCTCTGTTGATAGGAGTGTGTGGTGAAGATCTCAATTCGTCTTAAAGATAAGCTTTTATCTCCTTTTCAATCAAATTCCAGGTAACAACACTATAGTCATGAAATGTTTTAGTAGACTAATTACTCTCATTGTTTATTATCATTTTAGTTAATCTGCATCCTGGTCTATTTTTTTAGTTAAATATTTTCTAATATAGAAACACTTTTCTTATCAACATATATTGAAATGGTATATTCCTTCAGACTACCCACTTCACTTAATATATCCCATAGTAATACCTCTATTAACTTCAAATTCTATTGAGTACACATATATCTGTATATCTGTTTGAACATCATTATATATGAATCAGCACACCTATATATATATATATATGCGAATACAAGCTGTAGCATTTAATAAATTTAGAGATGCTACATTATATTTATATTTAGATGTTTAGATCATTAATTATTATAAATTTATGTGTTATAACTTTATCTCACTATTTTCCTTAAGAATTGCATATATGCACAATTTCACCTGTGACCAAGCATACATATAACAAAATGTTTATATGATAATTTGTTAAATTTTTAAATTTAAAATTAATCTTGTTAATAAAAAATCATGCCACACACACTGTTTTAAAATTGTATATCAGCTAAATCTAAAATTTACAATAACAAATTTTATAACTGAAACACAGGCTTATTATATACCTGTATCTATATATGTAATATATAGAGTATATGAGCACAGACTTTTACATGACCCACCACTCTCCACTCTGTCTAATAACATTGATATACTTAAGCACATATATGCTGAAAAGATAAATAATCTGGACCAATTGATGATTGCTGGTTTAGCATTAAATACATATATTAGTGATTATTTATCTTTTCAGCATATATGTGCTTAAGTGTATCAGTGTTATTAGATAGAGTGGAGAGTGGTGGGTCATGTAATAACAAATTTTAGCAAACTCATTCAAGCAGCACATTTTATAGTCCACTGGGACCAAATTGGCTAAATTAAGATGAAATTGTGTGATTAGAAAATTTAACAATAGAAAAGTCAAATTTTGTAAATTTAAGTAAAACTTGTAAACCTAGATTGTGGGCAAATATAATATAGGATAGAAAATAGTATATATACCCTACATTTCAGCACTGTAAAAGATATGCTCCATATTTCAAGTGTGTTGCCACAAAAAGCTATATCAGTCATAATTTTAGAATGAGTGGCTAGAAAGGCCACAAATTTGCCATCTTCCTACAAAAAATGGTTATCTCAAACCCATCCTACATGCTGCCACAGTGTACCATCATCACCATCAGGATGGAGAATTCTACCACCAGCTGCCAAGGAAGAACATCACAATAAGCAACCTATCAAGAGAAAAGTGCCAATGCCTACTCCCAAATGATGGATGACTCAACTGCAAGAAGAAAAATTGGAAATACTTCTTCAAACCATAGAGCTCTATAAATTCGCTTTTAAAACTATAATATATTAATTAAGCTATCTACTATGAGCATTAATTTAAACTATAAATCTTCAATAAATTAAACTCTTTTAAAGCTGTCTAAAATGTAGCCATAAACTTGCCTGTAAATTAATATAACTTATTCTTTTGGCTGTGATAACTGTAATCAGTTATTATTTAAAATCTCTTATAATCTGTGGTCATGCCTTTCTTTCTGTTTGGATTCTTTTATTTCATTTATTGATTTTATATGTTATGATATGCCAATTGTTTTAAGGCAGGGAGTGGTTAATTTAGTAAACTTTGGGGAGAAACTATTAGAAGCTCTCCAGCATAAGATTTATCTTTTCTCTTTAGGTGGTATGAATCACTCCTCCCTCATTTGATAAAAACTAATTGTATTCAGATTCAATATGTATAAACTACATTAATATTTAGTTAACCCTTTCTTAGCATAATTACTATATGCTATCTGAGTTGGTTCTCCAGACAGAAACTATATATATATATTTAGGGGCATTATTTAGTTATTTTATATGTGTAATAGTATTATTATTATTTATTGTGGCTGTGTCTTTATTAAGCACCAAATATGCACTAACATCTTGCTATGCCTTCTGAAATAGGTATCCAGTGTTGGACCATGCCATTCTTTAGTTTGAATGGCTATCTTTTAGAATTGGAACATGAGGGTCCAGAATTCAAAGCCTATCCAACTTCCCAAAACTAGAAATGTTTTTTATTATGCTAGCAAGCTGTTCGGTCCAAGGGCACCAAATATTAGGTACTGAAGCCCAAGATTAATTACACATTTGCACGATGACCTTTAATATTTTAGTACCATATTTTTCAGACCCCAAATTTAAAGGCCATCAGCTTTTCTCCCCCATATAGTCTGAACTTGAAATCTGGTTTTACCTAATGAATCTGTATTTTGAGCATATTAATTGCTCGTGGGTAATATATTAAAATAAGTAGCTTTATCTCTATATCTGTATCGTACTGGTAAATATTTAACTTACTATTAATAAACCTAAAGAATAGCTTGGCATATCACCATATTAGGCATGATCCATAGACCATAAATAAGTGAATAAATTGAATTGCATATCAAGATGAGACACCACTATATCATTATCACTTTATCTCATCATTGCTGCAATGCCTACATGGGTAATCCATTCACCCAATCCTCAATTATTTTATTTTTATTTTTTTAATTAACTTATTTAATCATTATTTTATTAAACATATTTAAAATTATCATTTGTTTAATGTTATTTCTTATACTATACTCCAAATCTATAAATTATTAATTTTTCCTTGAGTCTCATGTTTCTCTCCCTGCCCAGCCAGCTTGCAGAAGAAATTGAGACTGAGTGTAAGGTGTTAAATCATGGAGTACTGGTAAATGAGTTAAAGTTGGTCGGATCCAAGATCTCACCACCTCGGTTCAGTCAGCTTTGGTATATTTTGCCTAAACTCTGGATTTTGTTACGTGAATATACAAATCTGACCTTACAATATTTATAACTTTTTAATTTTTATTTCATAATACTTAACATTTATTTCAACTCTAGCACAATTATTTATTAAATCTAAATACAATATTTTATTTACATTTTAAATATAGCACACCTCCTACACTTCAGAAATTACAGTTTCTCTGAAGTCTCATACAGTGTTTGTGATAACTTGGTTACTTCTTATTTCTTTGGTATTTTCAGAGGAGAGTATTCTTTTCAATGGTAATGTTATCATCTTCTTAGTGCTTTTCATTTACTCTTGATTTGTCAGATTTTTCTATGTAATTTGCAATATACAGCACTGTAATACTGCTGCTTCAATTAATTTCTTCTTTATGATTCTAGACATGATTTACATGATTTTGCATATTTTTTCCTGTTTCTGTCTGGACTATTTGTCTTGACAAATATTTTTGGATAATGCCTTTCACACAGCACTTTCCAAGAATGTCTTTTATCCAGATTTTTCTCCCTTGATGTATCTCATTTCTGCACTGTTGCTTTCATCATCCTCAACTTTTTCATCTGCATGAATTAAGAATAACTTTGTGCCAATTTTCCATACAAACAACAACTCAGCTGGAGATTTACCAGTAGTACATGATGGTGTACTGTGCTGATATAATAAAGCAGAATACAGTTTCCTATATACTTGCAGTACCTTCCTTATGCAACATTTGCTTTAACATTTGAACTGCCTTTTCTGCAATGTCATTGGACTCAGGGTGATATGAGACATGATTTTGTGTCTAATTCCCCATTCCATAAAAAAATTCTCAAATTCAGTGGACATAAAACTGGTTCCATAGTCTGATATAGACTTTTCAAGAAAATCATGGAAATCAAAAATTTCCTTAAGTTTTCCATTGTTTTTTTCAGTGTTGATATTTTTAACAATTCTATATTCAGTCAACTTTGAGTATACATCAGTCCCCACAAAAAAATATAATCATGAATGGTCTGCTGTGAACAATGTCGATATGTTTCAAAGCTTTTTGACAATAGGCAAAGCAATATAATTTCTCTCTAGAACATTTTCATGTGACAACTAGAACTCTTGTCAATTTGTCTGCATATTTAAAGCCATTTCTGTTTTTAAATTTACATATTTTGATTCCAAAAGCATAAAACCATTCTCTACCTATAATAGGGTTTAAACTACCTTTCTCTCTATATAATGATAATCTACAGACCAGTTATGTCTATTTCCCTTAATATCATTATAATATTACCACTAGCATCTTTCACTTTTAAACTAGTTTGCATTAATATGGGGAGGGGAGTTTTGCAATTTTCTGGTTACTCTATTCCAATCTTTAACTGCCATCATTGGTACACCAAACTCACTGTCACTTTCCATTGCCATTTTTGTATTTAATAGTTTCATAGACAGCATAAATTGATTGCATATATTGGTGATTATTTATCTTTTCTACATGTGTGTGGTCATGTGTATCAGTTGTATGAAATAGTGTGGATAGTTGTATGGTGCTTAAAAATCTGAGTTCAAATCCCCTATACTTACAATTAAGCTCCCAGGTTTGTGAAGAGTGCCTGGTTTTCAAATATTTATAATCCAAGTGTTAATAATAATATTTAAACAGCATTAAACTGTTGCACATACGCTTTGGATTTTAAATATAAAATGAATGAATACTGGTGAAATTTATTAGAATTTATAATACGTCATTCTTATTTGAAATCAAATGTATGTAAATAAGTCAATTATTTTATATAGCGCAATGTTTTTTATAAACAATAATATTTAAACAGCATTAAACTGTTGCACAGCGTCATTCATTCAAGCATGTAGAAGTAATTTAAAGTGATTATTTAATATCTTCACGCTTTCACTTTCAAACACTTAAGATTCACCCATACAAAAGCATTTGGATTCAAAAAGATAGATGGCCATTCTATCTTTTCCAAAGACTTTATCATGTGGTTGAAGTGTTAGTATTCATTCATTTTATATTTAAAATCCAAAGCACATGTGCAACAGTTTAATGCTGTTTAAATATTATTGTTTATAAAAAACATCTCGCTATATAAAATAATTGACTTAAATCCAAGTATTATAAATTTCACACTTTTGCATATTTCCCTTTGAAAATGTTGACAATTTCTGCTATGTTCTTTCCCCCCTTACTCTACAAGCTTTTTCTAAGTGACCTATTTTCCCACAGTCTCTGCAATGTTCTTTATTAAATTTACATTTTGTGCTATGTGGACCTACTTCACACAACAATAGCACACTATTTCTTTCATCTTACTCTTAGCAGGCTGATATTTATTTCCAGTTTTTCTTATACATGCATTATTTTCATTATTATTAGTAAAATTTTGGAACTGCTTTAATTGATCAAGCACTATTTCATGGGCTACTCCCATTTTAATTGCTTCATCATATGTCAAGTCTTTTGAGAACAGCAACTGCTGTCTGAGCCTATCATCAGACATCCACCAAAGTAATTGTTTGAGCAGAGGGTCCTCTAAAGCATTGCCATAAATATAACTAAACTTCTTTTAATGCTAGATCATAATCATGTATACTTTCCCCTTTATTTTACCACCTATTTCTAAAATATAGGCATGCTACATCATTTGAGGACTGGGAACTGAAATAATTATTCAATTTTCAAATTATTACTCTGTATGGCAATTTCTCTGGTTCTTCATGATCACATAGATGATTACCATTTCAATTATGTGTTGCCCAGAATAATGTAACAATATAGCAACTTTAATGGGATCATTCACAGTTCCATTAATATAAAAAAAGTATCTCTATCCTCTTTAGATAAATTGTCAATCAAAAGAACTTTTCACATTGAATTTATTTATAGTTATTTGCAGCACAGACGTCATCTTAACAGTAATTCAAATTAATAATTACTAAATAAATGTTTTTTTGTTTTTTTTTACAAGATTCTCAAATTACTTTCCAATAGGCTGATTTCTCCAGCCAGTTTTAAATTACAAGATTTAATCCTATTATGACTATTAAATTCTAGAAACCACTTGAAATTCTATTGCTGACTACTTGCTAGACTAAATTACAATTCAAATTCTATCCTGTCAACTGTATCAGTTTTCTGATGCATACAGCCATACAAATACTGCAGTTATGGTCAAAGTGGTCAGGCAAGCAGAAATAATTATAACACAAGACAACTTTATAACTAAATTTGACATTTATAACCAACAAAATAACAATTATAAAAGTTAAATTAACATTTAATATATATTTAATGCTACATAGATTAGTGCTTGAATTCAGACTTTCACACTATCTCATACTGCTGATACACTTGATCACAGAAATGTCGAAAAGATAAATAATCACCAATATATGCATTTCATGCTAAACCAGCACTTGTCACCCCCTATATATTACATATTGGAATGCAGGTATGAAAAAGTCTATACTGTAGAAAAAATTCATACATTAAAATAGATTAGTGTTATAATAATACTTATGATACTCAGCTATAGAGGTATACAAAATATAATAAAAGATGATGTGGCCTGCAAAAGTCCTAAGATCCACTTATGAACCTTCAGTGGTGAAGTTCACTGGGCCATCCATAGTCCTTTAAACATTTGACCTTGCGGTTCCTTCAGATAAATGTGATAACTCTGTCAATACAAGTATATAAATTAAGACCTCAATTTTTCTTATAGATGAACTTTTATCTCCTTTTCAGTTCAATCTCAGGTAGAAAAATACAGTCATAGAATGTTCTAGAACAATAATTACTCTCAATGTTTATTATCATTTTAGTTAATCTGCATCGTGGTATATTTTTTTAGTTAAATATTTTCTTAACAACATATTTTAACTTCAATATTTATAACTTTTTAATTTTTACTTCATAATAGTTTAACATTTAACTTTAGTACAATTATTTATTATATTTTAAATACATCTTTTATTTACATTCTAAATATAGCATAGTGATACAAAATCAATGCTGAAAATTTTAACACATTTATATGAGTTTAAACTATTGTACACCAATGTATTCAGATACTAAATAATCAAATAGTTTGGCATTCAAAAGTTTGGAGCATTAGAAGTAACAAACTGAACTGTGATCCATGGTCTTCACTTTTCAAATCATTACTCATCACTGTGACAAAATGAATGGACTCCCCACAAAATTTTGACAATCCGTTAATATCTATAGATTTATGAGTTATCTTCTCATAATAAAAATTAGTAACAGAGGACAGCTTAGATATTTCCTATTCGTAATAAATAGATAATTATAGATACTTGCAATTTATATGTATATTGTATATTGTTTAACTGATAAAAATTGTATATATATAGTTCTATACACACTTCATTGTAATCAAAAGTAAACATAATTATAATCAATAAACAATAATTGATTTTCTGGTTACAAGATTCATTTCATTTTGTATTCATTAGGCGGATAATGATACTATTATTAAAACTTACATTTACAATTTTCCTTTTCTTTGCCAATTTTAAAATTAATATGAATTTCCCTGCTGTCACTCATTTCTCTGACATGAGCAATACTAAATTTTATTGTTTTTGAAAGCACTACAACATTTTATTAGTATTTTTAACGGCACGCCTTAGATTTAAAAATTTTCAATCAAATACTTCAAAAGTATTTCAACTTCAAAAAGAAAAGTCTTTCTTAAACCAGAAAATTAATTAATCAGAACTACTTAACAAAATTTTCAAATGAATCGTAGGGCGCACAAAGGTGACGAAGGGGACAACAATAAAACAATGTACCACATATTTTTCGGAAAGTTATTTTTTAAATAAATAATTTAATGATAACTACCAGGAAGAGAAGGGATGTCTTAAACCACACACAAATAGAAAATGAATTCACTCCATCCTCGAGTTTACGTCAACCTTCAACTATTTTTTTTTTTTTTTTAGCAAATCAAATCTTTTATATATTATTAAACTAAACAAACGAGGTATGTTAAGATAGCTATTTACTCAGAACAATAGTTGAATGAAAATTTTAAAACAATTACTTATATATATGTGTGCGCGTGTGTTAATGATCCTTAGAAGTAAAGAATCTCGTGATGTTGGGATAGTGCACTCACTTATCATACCTATAATCTTGGATTCAAATCTAGACTGAGCGAAAGTCTTTTCAAAAATCTTAGGATTTTTCTCTCAAGTAGGTAGCCCATAGCCAACTCAACGAATTATGCAACACTTGTTGTAAAATGACTATCTAGCAGTCGCGTGTTTATTAAGAATATTTTATCTTTGTATTTTTATCTAAGATAAAATAATACTATTTTATCTTTGTATAAACAAATAACTATGGTTTCTTTTTGTTAGGATAGTCATCATATGATGTTTGAACATTCAAGAGAGTGGATATTTGTCCACTGTATTAAACTGCACAGGATAATTTATATAACTCCATTAATTATCTTTAATAATATTACTATTACATTATTTACTACAGATTTTTTTTTTCTCAAAGTTATATCTATACTTTTTATACTTCAATATATTATTCTTTCTGTAATTATATATGTCTTTATCAATATTATATTTATTATTTTTATATTTAAAATGGCTCCAATCTTTTATATCTATACTTCATTTCAAACAAACTTTATTCATAATTAGTTGTTTACAATGAAAGTTATTTACAATGATTAAAGGTTATCATTTGAGTTCTCATTTGTGGATAAGAACAGTTTCAAAGATTTTATTACTTTGTTGGCTTGTGATAGTTCTGGTTTCACATTACAATCATACTTCTAGACAAAGGCTGTGGTTTGTTTGTTTTTTCCCCTGTCTTTGAATTTTGGCCTTTTTTTGTTGGCATTGGAGTAGTCTAGTGGCTATCAGTGATGAACTTGCGATAATTTGTTAGCAATTGTTTTTTCCCACTCGTTAGAGAAACTCATCCTAACAAGCAATGACACAAAAAATTACAGCTATTAAAATTTTAAATATAAAAAATGATAAATATACTGACAAAAAACATGTTGCAATTACTAAAAAAAAACAAAAAACAATGAAATATACATAATGTAGATATAATTCCAATACTATTAAAATATGCTTTAACAACAACAATAAAATAATGTAAACAAATCAAGCGTCGGTAGCAGAGAGGTTAGCGCAGTCGCCTTGCAAGCAGTTGCTCACAGACGGCTGTCGTGGGTTCGCTTCCCGGCCGATGCTTTGGCATATGAAAAAAAAATGCAAACAATACTAGCTTAAATTAACATTCTTAATAAATGTAATAATCATATTTTGGTTTTCATCAGTGCAAGCCTTACCCCACTATGCATGCATTTTGTGAACAATCTTGACTTTCCAAGTAAGCAAAATGTATCAAATTCCCTTAATCTCAAACCCATGCTGATATCTTAATCATCATCAATCATTATCAATCCACTGCAGGATGAAGGTCTCTCCAAGTTCAATCCATCTTCTCCGATCTTTAGCTTCTCTTCTCCACATCAACCCTGCACACTTTTTTATTTTATCCATCCATCTCACATGTGGTCTGTTTCTGGGTCTTTTACAATCTTTTGGAATCCGGTTTAAGATTTCAATTGTCCATCTATTATCATCTCTTCTAGCAATATGTCCAGCCCAACTCCACTTCAGTTTTTAATTTTTTCAATGAGGTCAGTAACACCTGTTTGTTCTCTTACCCATACATTGCGTTTTCGATATCTTTTTGTTACTCCCAATATGCATCTCTCCATATTTCTTTGAGTGGTCTGAAGTTTCTGTCTTGGTTTTTTATTAAGTGTCCAAGTCTCAGATACATTAAGTAAGAACTAGTAAATCACATTTATTAAAACCTTCGTTTTCAAACATATAGGCGTATTTCGCTTTTAATAGCTTTCACTAAATAAATACTCTCATGAAAAGTAGAGGTTAGTTTCTATCCATTTTTAATACTTTGTGGAAAAGTGAATAATCATTACCTATATATATACTTCTTTAAATAAAAACAACTATAATATAACACAATGCCATTATTTTTTGCCCTTTTTAAATTCGTAATAATCGCTTAGGAAGCGAAAAAAGCTTTCCTTATTTTTGCACTTCCAAAACGATTATTCCAAACTCTAATGATAATAAAAATGCAGTCCCATAATTTATAAAACATTAATTAAAAATAAATCATAAAAATGTTAATATTAATTGATCAAACAAAAAATTAAAAACACTCATATTTAATTCTAAAGTAAAAGATGATTTTAAAAAATAAGAGTTACACAATTAATTGTGAAATATAGTTTATTATAGATATTAGAAAAAATAGGAAAAGAACAGGTTGAACAATTAATAAAGACGATGGTAGATCACCATTATGTATATATATACACACACACTATTTGACATACGACCATAAAATAGATTCTCAAAAAAAAAAAAAGTAAAATAAACCTTTACACTATGCTTAATAGACCAATTATATTAAATATATAAGTATGATTTGCGCTAAAGATGCATAAACACACAAAGCTGATTTTTTTAAAATTCTTTATATATTAAAACAATAATGCAAGTGTGGCTGAGCCTTTTCAAGAGACACAGCACTCATATTCATAGCCATGTTGTAACTAACAAAATTAGTAATGCAAATTTATGCAAATGAGTTTATGTATTCCATTTCTTGGATATATTGTAGCACGTGTTTTTTATGTTGATGGTGTGATTGTGCCTAGCAATAAAGTAAGCATCTTTGACTTTTCTTTTTTTAAGTCGTTGCATTCCCTGCAAACAACCACAGGGGCAATCGGTTTGCAATCGTGCCCTGCTGAGATGCGATGCTGGGCGAAAACTGAGTTACAAGTTGGGTCTGTTAGTGCTTTGTAGTACGAATATATATGTTGAGACAGCCATGTAAATAGAGAGGCTCTGGTTTCACCGATGTATGAGGCCTGACAATTTGCCACAGGGCAGGCAATATTGTACACCACTTGAGGAGTCTGCGAGGGTGGTAATCTGTTCTTGGTGCTATTGATTAACTTGTTGGAGTGAGGGTGAAAGCACAAGTGGTATTTTTTATTGAAAATAGTACCAAGTTTTTTATGCACATTTGGAAAATATGGGCCTTTGTTTATCAAGTTTAGCTGCATTGTTGTTTATCTTGATTAGCTGCATTGTTGTTTATCTTACAAGAAAATAAATAAATAAAAATACAAATACAGTATATGCAAAACAGAGGTTTTGGGGAGAAAAAAGTTAACAAACACTTGATAAGATGACACTTTTTTTTCACATAAAAAGAAATGCACAAACAATAGGAGTAACAATCAATGCATTAATAGAAGATAAAGTAACGTTTTTATTTAAGAGAACTAAGAACAGTCATTCAGATATTTCAGATAGTGGATTATCAGATTTTATTATAATCAGTTTATTCAATGTTTGTGTGGTACTAGCATAAATTAGTACTGACTAAAATAACAATATAGCATGTGATATATATATAATTGGCTGCAGAAAAGAGTTTGCTACTAACTGAAAGGAGACCCTTTGATTCCTCTTGGAGACCTTGAAGAAACCGAGCAGGGCAAATTTCTAATGTTCACTTCATATGTTATTGTCATTGCAGTTGTTATTACTATGTGATTATTCATATAATATACAAACATGGATGGGCTGCTCATGAACATGAATTATCCAGCATAGTGAGTTTATTAGCTTTTTACCTCTGAGTTTAAGATCAAAGAAACATCACGGTCTTTCCTCTCAGTTGCCTGATAAGGCAGAATGAATGTAAGTGTAAATGATAAATGTTTTTTCAATAGAGATATACAATCATGACAGAGAAAAATAAATCATAGCCCTTATTCCCAGGAGGCTGTAAAGTTACCAACCAAAGCAGTGGTTGGTGGCCCAAGGCAGAGGGTGCTAAGAATCCCCTGATTGTGGACCCAGGCTTTCATTTGATGAAATTTTTATTTAGGTAGTTACAACTGCAGATCACTTTCAAGTGAAGGAAGATTGCAAAAATTAGAAGAACTGTCTTATATTAAATGGGACATTATTGGATTTTGTGAAGTTAGAAGAAAAGGTGAAGAGACAAATGATTTAAAAACTGGACATTTACTCTACTATAAAGACACTAATATTGGAAATACAAGTGGAGTAGGATTCATTATAAATAAAAAGTGGAAGAACAACATTGTGGAGATTGATGGTGTATCGGACAGAGTGTCAAGATTAGTTATACAACTTAATAGCAGATACCAAATGCAGATAATTCAGGTTTAGCGACAAGTTCTCATAGTGATGAAGTAGTAGAAGATTTTTATATGGATGTATGAAAGACTTTTGATCAGAGTAAACAACATTCTAAAATTGTTATGGGAGACTTTAATGCTAGAATTGGTAAATAAATGAAAGATGAAAGTGCTATAGGTAATTTTGGTTATGGTTATAGAAATGAGAAAGGACATACTTGTGGAGTTTGCACACATGAAAAAAATAATATGAATCCTTTTTTTAAGAAAAATGTTAAAAGGAAATTGACATGGAAGCATCCAAATGAAGGTACAGCAGAATTGGATTATATTTTGATTAACAGAAAATACATATTTCAAGATTGTAATGTTCTTAATAAATTTAACACAGGAAGTGACATTGATTAGTAAGATATAAGATATGTGTTAATGCAAAACTAGAGAGATAAAAATTATTAAGAAAAACAATATTTACAGTTGATAATCCTAATCATCAAAAACATTCTAATGAATTTAAATTAGAACTTACAAATCAGTTTCAAGTATTAGTAGATTTTGAACATGAATCAGATTTAAATGAAATTAATATGAAAATAACGGATACACTTTTAAAAACTGTAACAAAGATAGCTAGTAGAAAAAAGCAGCAATTGACCAATAAAATTTCTATTAAGACTAGAGAATTTATGTAGAAAAGAAGGAATATGAAGATATACAAAAATGGTGCATTAAAAAGGATTGAATATCTCAAATTTTGTAAAATGGTGTGAAAAGAGTTGAAAATGATAAAAGAAAGTATAACTATGATCTAGCAAGGAAAGCTGTAGAGGAGAATAAAAGTCTCAAGAGCATAAAACAACATTCTGGTATTGGTAGGAAATTTGTATCTGCAATAAGAAAAAAAGGTGGAATTATTACTAAAAAAAGAGATGACATCATGAAACGGGTAGAAGACTTCTATCAAGAATTATATAGTAATAAAGAACAAGTACCTCTTATATCTATTATATCTTCTGAATTGCCCAGAATTTTAAATGAAGAAGTGAGACATGCAATTAAATTTATGAAGAAAGGAAAGACTCCAGGTAATGATGGACCCTATAATTGATATATTAAAAGAAGCAGGTGAAGAATTAGAATTTTTTTTTTAGCAAAGTTATATACCAAATGTCTAAATGATAAAGATGTACCAGATGATTGGAAGAATGCAGTATTATTATTAATATTTAAAAAAGGTGATAAAGAAAATATTAGAAATTACAGACTTATCAGCCTTTTATCAGTTTTATACAAAATTTTTACAAAGATAATTACAACTCATCTACACATAACATTGGATATCCACCAACCAAGAGAACAAACTGGATTTAAAAGTTTTAGTTCAGTAGATCATATCCAGGTATTGAGAGAAGTTGTAGAAAGGACAAATGAATATGAGTTGCCATTCTGCTTTGGATTTATAGATTATAAAAAGGCATTTGATTCTATAAACATTTCTTCAGTGATTAAAGCATTAGTTCATCAAGGTATAGATCAAGGATATTGTTATATTTTAAAGAATATTTATAAAAATGCAACAGCAACAATTAGATTACATAATAATACTAGGAAAGTCAACATTGAGAAGGGTGTAAGACAGGGTGGCTCAATATCTTCAAAACTTTTTACAGCAGTGCTGCAAGAAGTATTTTGTGGGTTAAAATGGAAAGCTAAAGGAGTGAAAGTAAATGGAGATTATTTATGTTATTTAGATTTTGCAGATGATGTAGTTGTTTTTGCAAATAATGCTTTAGAGCTACAGGAAATGTTGCAGGAGTTATCAGATGAAAGTAGGACTAAAGATAAATGTTAAAAAGACTAAACTATTAAACATCACACGATCACCATTTCTTATGCCTGCTCATAACTGTTGCTAAAACAGGCAAAACTCTCCATATAGTAGTGCCACTCAATATAAGCCAGAGTAATAAATGGATGCCAGAAAGCTTGTGCATAAAATCCCTATCTAGTGTCTACTCATCCAATATCTCCAGATTAGTTTCTAACTATGATCTAAGTGCAGTGCTCTCAAATCCAAAGCTCCTCACTGACAAAAACCACAAGCTAGAAATTAGCCTGGGGATATTGGATGAGTAGGCACTAGATAGGAATTTTATGCACACATCTTCTGGCATCCATTGATTACTCTAGCTTGCACTGAGTAGCACTACTGTATGGAGAGTTTTGCCTGTTTTAAAAAGACTAAAATAATGTTTAATGGATTTTCTCAAAATATGAAAATAAAGATTGATTATGATGAGTTAGAAGAAGTTAAGAACTACAAATATCTTGGTCAGATTATTATTATAGATGGAAACATAATGGATGAAATTAATCATAGAATTAAACTTGGTTGGAGTGGTTTTGGTAGAAATAACTTGATGCTAAAAGGAAATTATGCCTATGTGTTTGAAAAGGAAGGTTTTTAATAAATGTGTTTTACCAGTTCTTACTTATGGATCTGAGACTTGGACACTTAATAGAAGTGCAATACAGAGACTTCAGACTACACAAAGAAGTATGGACTGATACATGTTGTGAGTAACAAGAAGATATTGAAAGTGCAATATATGGGTAAGAGAACACACAAGTGTTACTGATCTCATTGAAAAAATTAAAAGTCTGAAGTGGAGTTGGGCTGGACATATTGCTAGAAGAGATGATAATAAATGGACAATTGAAATCTTAAACTAGATTCCAAGAGGCTGTGAAAGACCCAAAAAGAGACCACATGTGAGATGGATGGATGAAATAAGAAAGTGTGCAGGGGTGATACGGAGAAGAGAAGTTAAAAATCGAGAAAATGGATTGAACTTGGAGAGACCTTCATCCTGCAGTGGATTGATAATAGTTGATGATGATATATATATAATTGAAGTATACACACCGCTTTTCAAAATTCAAAAGATATCAATAGTCATAGTTGCTAATCTGGAACTTATTTCCATAGCTAATCAAATTGACAGCTTGAGTTCAAAACATTAAGTTATAGAAAAAGGAACCAGTTGGATAAATGCTGCAAGAGTATCCTCAAACATCCATTAACCTGTTTGCATTGCCACTAGTATTTACTAGTCTACTATTTACGTACTTAGCAGGAGAAGTGGCTATTTTCCAGCAATTATATAATAATAGAAATAAAAATATGGACGGTGAATGCTTGTGCAGTTGTGATTGTGGTAAGAATCAAATCTAAAATGATAATTATTTTTTGATTAAATGAAATATTAATTTAAAACAAAAGAAGTAAATAAATTAAATTCTAAAAAAATGCGTAATTGATAAGAGCAATCGAAAGTTAAAAATCCAATTTTGAGATTCTTTTATATGTATAGTTGCTTGCTTTTATTATATCATTAAAGTTTTAATTGAATCTCATTATTATCGGTCTGATGTGGGTGGCTTAAATAAACTCAAGAGCTCAAATTTTTTGGATCAAAGTTCAATCTGTCATTTTAAGTGCTCAAATGCCATTTGATCTCATGATGGTTGAACCATTCAATTAATAATAATAGCTTTCGCTAGAGAAAATGACAATACAAAACAGACTGCAAATCACTTCCCTAGGATTTATCTGTTTATTAGTTTATTCAATATAAAAATTAAAAAGTGGTTAAACTAAATGAAACAAACATTCAGTACTATTGCGGTATACTAACAATTAACCATATGTATGGAAAAATCTAAAAACTGTATTCATATATATATAGGTAAATCAGTCTTTAAATAATCCACTGCGGGGGCAGAAAAAGACTCTCCAACATACCATCACAATGAAGAAGAAAGCAACACTTACCAGGCTTGGCAATTTCTGGTTGATAAGAGTTTTCTATCTTGCCTTCTAATAAGTAAATACTCATTTACTGACCAATAACAGATAGCTAATAGGATAACTAAAAAAAAAATTCTAAGTCTATTTAAATCAAGATTACTTGGGCTGAATTCGAATCCAGTATCCGCATGGAAACGAGTGCTCAACTTGTCCATGAGTTCATTTAGATAATTATTAAAAATAAAATTGGTTTCATTTATTTTTTAATCAAAGTAATTGAAAGCAAAAACATTGAATTACCATTTTAAAAATGCAGAGATATTTTAAATAATTATAGTTTCTTTATTTGTAGCAACAATTATTAAATAGCGAATCAAAACATAGCCTTGAGCACGATCATTATGGGACGGTCTTAAAGTTTTCGTTAACGATTAAGTTCTAAATTAACATTTTAAAAGAAGACCAGAAATGAAAATAATAAAGACATTGGGAAGATAAAACATTTCTTAAAGGCAAGAACACCTTGTTCATTGATAAATTACTTCAAACAGACTTCTAATTAAGGTATTAATGAATCACAGTGAAAAACTATAAATAGAATGAAGTACATTAATTATTACAGGTTACAATAGAATTCATTCTATTGATTTAAAATATTATCAGAACTACAGCAACAAATTCAAAGAAGACAATTAAATTTTTAAAACAGAATTAAAATTTCAATTCTTAAAGTGACTTTTATGAAGTGCAGATAAAAATGATAACTAATGGATTCACAAAACAGAAAAATATTTATTACTAACTGACAAAAAATGAAGGGAGGTAAAACATATTTAAGACCTATATCGTCTCTCAATACTGCTTTTATTTAAAGATGCACACTCGTAAAAATATGCTTAGAAAGTTCACGCACATATAAAAAATGTAAGAAGGTAATGAAAAATAAAAGGTGCTATTTTATTCATTTAATTGTTATACACATACAATAGTTTATTATTTGTGTAGCAGTTTAGACCTGTGATATTTCAGTGAATTTAAGAGCTAAAGATTATGAAATGATTCCTAGCAGAGGAAATACATATCTCATTTTTATGAATTGAGTTAAAATTATTGTGCTCTTTCCAATACTTTGGTATTCATGTATAACATAACTTTCTAAGCAACAAATGCATTTATTATATTCAAACATTTCATGGCTAATAATCAATTAATACAAATTTGGCAAACCTGAGCTACCATAATTAGGTTAATATTTTATATCTATTGATTATTTTTCCCCATCTCATAAGTAAATCTACAATACTTTTCTTCACCTATAAACTTTTTACAAAAGAAGTATGTATCTTTTTGACTGTTTTTGAAATTCGAAATGGGGAAGATCGCGTACTAAAACAGCACACTTTAGTCATATTATATTGAGCAACAGCTAATTATCAATAGCAAACCATCATTTTAAGCCATAAAAGAAAGCAGTTATGAATTACTTTCATATAGATAAGTTATTTCAGTCTTTAAATAGTCGAGTGCTGATTGCCCTCTCCAACAACATCTCATAGTAGAGGAAGCAGTGAAAAAAAAACCCAGTATCAATTCAGTCTTTCCAATTTACCTTGGATTTACATCTGTTCATTAATATTGTTGCTATGATTGTTATAGTTTTAGAAATATATCTTCTTTAAATGGCTAATTATTCCGCTGATGGTCAACCAGTCTCTTAACTATCATGGATAATTTCAGAATAGTAGTTCAATATCAAAACCAACCTGAATTATTTTTAGAATTTTTAAAATAACATTATTTTCTCTTTATGACAGATCAGATCTTAAAATACAGGTAGTAAAAAATAATCTTATATCATCCTAAAAAATCGTGAATATTTCATTTTCATTTGGGTTAACATAAATAGTCAAATGGTCTATTTATCATCATCAACCATTATCCATCCACTGCAGGATGAAGATCTCTCCAAGTTCAATCCATCTTTTTCTATCTCTAGCTTCTCTTCTCCACATCATCCCTGCACACTTTTTTATTTCATCCATCCATCTCACATGTGGTCTCTTTCTGGGTCTTTTACAATCTCTTGGAATCCAGTTTAAAATTTCAAATGTCCATCTATTATCATCTCTTCTAGTACTATGTCCAGTCCAACTCCACTTCAGTTTTTTAATTTTTTCAATGAGGTCAGTAACACCTGTTTGTTCTCTTACCCATACATTGCATTTTCGATATCTTCTTGTTACTCCCAATATGCATCTCTCCATACTTCTTTGAGTGGTCTGAAGTCTCTGTATTGCTCTTCTATTAAGTGCCCAAGTCTCAGATCCATAAGTAAGAACAGTCAAAACACATTTATTAAAAACGTTTCTTTTCAAACACAAAGACATATTTTCTTTTAGTATCAAGTTATTTCTACCAAAAGCACTCCAACCAAGTTTAATTCTATGATTAATTTCATCCATTATGTTTCCATCTGTATTAATAATCTGGCCAAGGTATTTGTAACTGTTAACTTTTAACTCATCATAATCAATCTTTATTTTCATATTTTGAGAAAATCTATTATACATTACTTTAGTCTTTTTAACATTTATCTTTAGTCCTACTTTCATCTGATAACTCCTGCAACATTTCCTGTAGCTCTAAAGCATTATTTGCAAAAACAACTACATCATCTGCAAAATCTAAATGACTTAAATAATCTCCATTTACTTTCACTCCTTTAGCTTCCCATTTTAATCCACAAAATACTTCTTGCAGCACTGCTGTAAAAAGTTTTGGAGATATGGAGTCACCCTGTCTTACACTCTTTTCAATGTTGATTTTTCTACTATCATTATGTAATCTAATTGTTGCTGTTGCATTTTTATAAATATTCTTTAAAATATGACAATATCCTGGATCTACATCTTGATGATCCAATGCTTTAATCACTGAAGAAATGTTTATAGAATCAAATGCCTTTTCATAATCGACAAATCCTAAGCATAATGGCAACTCATATTCATTTGTCCTTTCTATAACTTCTCTCAATACCTGTATATGATCTACTGTACTAAAACCACTTTTAAACCCAGCTTGTTCTCTTGGTTGGTGGAAATCCAGTGTTTTCTGTAGATGAGTTGTAATTATCTTAGTAAAAATTTTGTATAACCCTAATAAAAGACTGATAGGTCTATAATTTTTAATATCTTCTTTATCATCTTTTTTAAATATTAATATTAATACTGCATTCTTCCAATCATCTGGTACATCTTTATCATTTAGACATTTGGTATATAACTTTGCTAAAAAAATTTCTATTTCTTCACCTGCTTCTTTTTATATATCAATTACAATTCCATCATTACCTGGAGCCTTCCCTTTCTTCATAAATTTAAATGCATGTCTCATTTCTTCATTTAAAATTCTGGGCAATTCAGAAGATATAATAGGTATAGGTGGCACTTGTTTTTTATTACTATATAATTCTTGATACAAGTCTTCTACATTTCATGATGTCATCTCTCTTTTAGTAATAATGCCATCTTTTTTTCTTATTGCAGACATAAATTTTCTACCAATACCAAAATGTTGCTTTACATTCTTTAGACTTTTAATCTCTTCTACAGCTTTCCTTGCTAGTTCACAATTATACTTTCTTATATTATTTTCAACTCTTTTCTGCACCATTTTACAAAATTTGAGATATTCAATCTTTTTTAATGCATCATTTTTGTATATGCTTATATTGCTTCTTTTCTTCATAAATTCTCTAGTCTCAGTAGAAATTTTATTGGTCAATTGCTGCTTTTTTCTACCAGCTATCTTTGTTGCAGTTTTTAAAAGTGTATAAGTTATTTTCCTATTAATGTCATGCAAATCTGAATCATGTTCAAAATCTACTAAATTCATTAGAATGTTTCTGAAGATTAGGAATATCAACTATAAATTTTGTTTTTCTTAATAATTTTTGTCTCTCTAGTTTTGAATTAACCTGTATCTTATATCTTACTAATCGATGGTCATTTCCTGTGTTAAATTTATTAAGAACATTACAATCTTGAAATATGTATTTTATGTTAATCAAAATATAATCCAATTCTGCGGTACCTTCATTTAGATGCTTCCATGTCCATTTCCTTTTAACATTTTTCTCAAAAAAAGAATTCATAATATAAAAGTTTTTCTTTTTCTGCAAACTCCACAAGCCTATGTCTTCTCTCATTGCTATTACCATAACCAAAAGTACCTACAGCATTTTCATCTTTCATTTGTTTACCAATTCTAGCATTAAAGTCTCCCATAACAATTTTTAAAATGTTGTTTACTCTGATCAAAGGCCTTTTGTACATCCATATAAAAATCTTCTACTATGTCATCACTATGAGAACTTGTTGGGGCATAGACCTGAATTACCTGCATTTGGTATATGCTATTAAGTTGTAAAACTAATCTTGCCACTCTGTCTGATACACCATCAATCTCCACAATGTTATTCTTCCATTTTTTATTTATAATGAATCCTACTCCACTTGTATTTCCAATATTTGTGCCTTTATAGTAGAGTATATGTCCACTTTTTAAATCAATTGTTTCTTCACCTTTTCTTCTAACTTCACAAAGTCCAATAATGTCCCATTTAATATAAGACAATTCTTCTTCTAACTCTTGCAATCTTCCTTCATTTGAAAGTGATCTGCAGTTATAAGTACCTAAATAAAAAGTCATCATCAAATAGCAGCCTGAGTCTGCAATCAGGTGATTCTTAGCACCCTCCGCCTTCAGTCACCAACCGCCGCCTTGGTTGGTGACTTTACAGCCTCCTGGGAATAAGGGCCATGATTTATTTTTGTCTGTCATGATTGTATATATTGGAAAAAATATTCTTAAACTTGGAGGTAAAAAGCCAATAAACTCACCACGCTGGCTAAGGCTTGTTGGTGAGCTGCTCATCCATGTTCGTATACTATATGAATAATCACATAGTAATAACAGCTGCAACGATAAGAACATATAGTGGACATTAGGAATTTGCTCTGCTTGGTTCCTTTAAGGCCTCCAAAAGGAATCAAAGGGTCTCCTTTCAGTTAATAACAAACTCCTTTCTGCAGCCAATGGTCTATTACTCAGGAATTTATAAAAAATTCAACCACTAGAAGGTGCAGAAGTGAGTTACAATCGGTCCTCCAGAATACACACAGTACTAAATCACAAAGGGTTTGAGTTGCCATAATACCATGTATGCAGACTCTCTATATAAACACTATTTACAAGAATTCAGTCTTACAACTTTATACTTGCTATTCATTAAGACACCAAATGTTTGTGCAGCTTAGCACAGTGGTGGAGAACCCTCAAACTGTAATAGTTTCTAGATTCTCATCTAAATAAAGTTTTAAAAAAATCTTAGTTTGGGCAAATAAATATACTCATGTTCAAAGCAATCAAACATTTGATTATAAAGCATCGAATGCAATGTAAGTCTCTCTCTCTCTCTTTTTTTTTTTTGCAAATAAAAATCTCTGGATATTTAAAAAAAAAATAAAGGAAGAAAGAAAGAAAAATCAATGAACAAACTAAGCTTTAAATTATACTTTTTGACAGTTTATATAAATCAGGGTCTTTATTCTACTATCTAATATTCAAGATATGTTAACAAGACATATATTTTTGAATAATTAAATAAATTACAAAACTGAAATTTATTAATAAATAATCATATGTTTACAGAGTAGCTGTAATAACCAACATATTTTGATTATAAAGTTCCTTTCATGTATATTGTATATAACACATAATTAGCTCATGTTTTGTTAAGTTTTGATTTCAATAGAATATAAATTATTTTACTAAACTGCAAATGCACAGTACTTTTCCTTACATATATATATATAACTGCAACACGTTTTTGTAAACAAACAAACAACAACAACAACAACAACAACAACAACAATAATAATAATAATAATAATAATAATAATAATAATAATAATAATAATAATAATAATAATAATAATAATAATAATAATAATAATAATAATAATAATAATAATAATAATAATAATAATAATAATAATAATAATAATAATAATAATAATAATAATAATAATAATAATAATAATAATAATAATAATAATAATAATAATAATAATAATAACTGAAAGAGCACATTCACACATTATATAAATACTGAGTCTTGCTTCATTCACATTTTTTTATCTTTTAAAATGAAGAATCACCTGAGTGGATGGACAGGACTACTAGCCAATAAACTTCAGGAATTGAACAATTAATGCCTCAATACTAATTTGATGAGCAAGAGAACATTTCCATTCTTGGAGCTTCACCTGTGAACAAGGACATATATATTGGAGCAGAGAACTGGTCTCCGAACATGGGAACAGCCAGCTAGGACTCTTACAGGTCATTCTGATCTAAATTATTATTTATGTATGCCTTCAGGCCTTATTATGTTAAATTATCATAAATATGTAAATAGCTAAAACGCTATTAAGGATCGTATGTTAAATTATCTAAATATTAACTGTTAGTAGTGATTTGTACTTGTGGGAAGTGCGCTCCTAGATTAGCTAGACATATCACTAGGAGCAGTCACAATCTTGATTTGAATCTTAATTAAAATAATGGTTAAATTTAGGCTATGCAAGTAGCAATCAGTGAATTTGACAACAGTGAGGCAAGTAGTTGGAATCAGTACGTTCAACATGTAGAAAAATGCTTATTCATTAATAAAGTTAAAGACGACAAATATAAGATTTGCTTCATTATTATGTTTTGCTGGGTGATGAGTTATTGAGATAGGCAACAGGCTTACTGAACCTCTAACTCCTGAAGATTGTACATACGACTAGGTTAAAAAGTGTTTGTCAAACCTTTTTAATCCTCAATCCTCTAGGCATGTTGCTAGACTGCAATTCCAAGCCTGGAAACAAAGTTGGGATGGAAGTATAAAAGTTTATGATAGTGCTCTTCATAATCTAGAAAAAAATTGTGTCTATGGATCTTTCCTAAGCCCTGATGGAACAATTTCTTATGGGTATGTATAATGATAGTTTATGCCAACAATTATTGGCCATTAGCAATTTAAATTATATAGAGACTATAAAACATGAGATAGCTTATGAACTCATGCTTGATCAATCTCAAAAAGTTGCTGAGTTCAAGATTAATAGCAAATTGCAAGCAGATGTTTGTAAAACCATAAGTAAAGTATTGTCTAAGAGTAATGAAAATAGTGCTATCTGTAAAAACATGTTTGTGTGTTTTTGCTGTGGGAAAAAGGGTCACAAAGCTAGCAATGGTTTTCATAAAAGAGAGCACAGCAATAATTGTAAAAAAAGGAGGGCACATGAAAAAAATGTGTAAAGAAACATGTAATGATCCCAACAAGGAAAATAAAAGTTATAAACATTCATATCAGGGTCAGGTAATTTGGCATACCAATATTAAAAAAATGTCCACCTTTGATGACAAAATCATGTTAAAACTAAAGCTGCATGATCAGCCCATATAAATGAAAGTCCACAGTGGTAGCAGAGTATCATTGATATCAGTCTGCGATTGGTATATTGTAGAAAAAGACCAATTATTCAAAACACTGACCTAAAGGTATTAGATATGAATGGTAATGCCATTAAAATAAAGGGCATAGTTGAAGTGCCAATATATGAAAGTCAGGGCAAAATTAATGTACTACCACTATATGTAGCAAAATTAATGTACTACCAATATATGTAGTACATGCCCTATCAACCCCATATTAGGACAAGATTGGTTCAGTAAAATGGGAGTAAAAATTACAATTGCTAAAAAAATGAATAACCCCGACAAAAAAAAAAAACTTTCTGAGAGAATTTAAGATGAATTTGAGTAAAATAAATATACTCAAGAGAGAGAAAACCTTCCCAGCAGCCTGTAATTAACAAAATCAAGTCAAAGAAAGTTCACAATGACCAGAAACATAAGGAAATGAAGTACAAAGACATATGAGTAAACCATAAAATTGTAGCTTGTTGGCTGAAAATAACAGCTACCAATGGATTATGAAGCAGATTCAAGAAGGCTGGCTAAAGCAATGTCCTAGTTTCCTCCACAAAGAACTATAGAATGCCCAGAAGCAACTATCAGTACACAAAGGTGGCATTATGAAAGGTAATTGTATACTGATTCCAGTCAAGGGTAAGCTGCATAATAATCTGTGAGATATCAGCTAAGCAAAAGCCCTAGTGCTTAGTCATGTTTGGTGGCCAGATATTAGCATAGACATGAAAAATAAAAATAATAATTGTGATTTTCAAACAACTACATTTCCTGAGAATGTACCTAATGAGTTGAAACATAATTCTCAAGAGTACGCTAAAAAGAAGATAAAAAACTTCACATATCTTAATAACTTGTAGTAAGTACAGAGATTAAAACCTCAACTCTGAATTTGGGGAAGTAATGATATGTATATGTATGCTTAAATGCACATACTTTACAAGTATAAATTTATAGCGAGAAAAAGTAATGAGTTTAATAAATTAAAGAATTTTAAAAGACTTATTATTTTAAAATTAGTAAGTAAAAGATTTATAATTTTAAGATTAGAAAAAAATTATTTTCTAAAATGAATACCAGACTAATTAATGAGAGTAGAATACATTATTAATGAAATAAAAACAATTAAAGGAATCCAAGTTAGATAAGTCAGAAAGATAACTATGTAAATTCTTGTATAAAAATTAAAATGAAGAATCACCTAAGTGGATGAACAGGACTACTAGCCAATCAACTTCAGGGATTAAACAATTAATGCCTCAGTATTAATTTGATGAACAAGAGAACACTTCCATTCTTGGAGCTTCACCCATGCACAAGAACATACATATTGGAGCAGATCATCTCCCATGACACAGTAACTTCAGCTGTGAAGAACTGGCCTCTGAATGTGGGAACCACCAGCTAGGACTCTTACAAGTCATACTGATCTAAATTATTATTTATGTACACCTTCGGACCTTATGTTAAATGATTGTATATATGCAAATAGTTAAAATGTTATTAAGGATCATATGTTAAATTATCTAAATATTAACTGTGAGTAGTGATTTGTACTCATGGCAAGTGCACTCCTAGATTAGCTAGACATAGCATCTAAGCAAAGTGTTTAATTTGTAACAGTTATTAGAAAATCAATGTTTCCTAAACATAAAGCTAAAAGTTTTACAAAATTTAAGAAAATTCTCAAATGATAAATCTCCACTTACAGGATATTTAAAGGCCATTAGAGACTTAGTCCTAGAAATACAAAATCTTGTCTATATTCCTCCAAAGGGTAAATACCAATATTGGGAAGTATATTTATTACTTTCTCCAGCAACAAAAAATTCATGAAAAGACTATACTTGAACTTACAAATAAACAACTATATCACAAATTTAGATATTGGTCACTTGAGTCAAATTCTTTAATTTTATGGTTAAGACCAACTTACAAGCATTACCTACCAACTTTTTTTACAAATATAAAACACAGATTCAATCAATGATGGCTGTGGTTTTTGTAAAAGGGAGTCCAAAATCGAATCTCACATTTATTTCTAATGTTTCAGCTTTGACCAGATCAGGGCAGAAATACCAATCATATTTAAGAATAAAAATAGAAATATTGGATATATGTTTAAGGAATTTGGTCTTTTTCTGAATGTACATGCTAATATCTTTCTTCTCTATGCTATATGATGCTCAAGATGCATATGTGTTTATGAAAACAGTTCAAGAAGACTACTAATTGCTTTTAGAAATAAAAGAAGCTAAAAAAGTTTCCGAATACAAGGTATATATAGAAACCTGGTCAAGATTCTCTCAATCTTCAAAGCTATAGCATGACTCACTTGCCTCAATAATAATATCTGGTTGTTGTTTTTTTTATTGATTTGTTGTATCTACTGTCTATGATTTAATTAGTGTTGTAAAAATAAATAAATAAATAAATAAGTGTAACCAATGTTTTTCTTTTCAAAGAATGAATAAAGTACATTTGAAACATAAATAAAAGTAATGGCCATAGAAGAAGATGGAAACTGATTATGCAATATATTAACTTTTATTGTGGATAAAAAATTACAATCACAGTAAGACTCTCCCTCTACAGTATCTCAGCACATACAGAAAAATTAACAACGCTTTAATTTAAAAAAATAACCAAATCGTTGTTGCTCAGGATATCATGTTATATTCAAACACCAAATTAGCAGGTTCATTTCAATGATTGTTAGCTCTCAAGTCTATCAGAATGACTAACTAGTTAATATCTTCATGCAGATCATGGATCAGCAAACATTTTAATATTAAAAGCCATTTTGTTTAAGTCTCCTTCTTCCTTCCCCAATTAAAAAATCACAAGGAAAGAAGTATCTCCACCCCCATTTAAACAGCTGCAAGGACAGAGGTGAAAAATATGAATTTCTGAATGGTTGTGGAAATAACAATAGAACATAATTGAATCTGTATACATTCTAATTAAAGTAAAGATTTTCTTAAATAAAAACAAAAATATACTTTGACATTTTGATTTACTAACAAATTTCTAATATTTAAATATCCATCATATACATTAATTACAATTCTATAATAAGGATAAATTCAAAAACAATATTGTAATGTACATTTTTTCCATCTAGAGTCATCAAAATATTTATTTACAAATTACAAGGCGAAATAAAAAATGTGTTTATCATGATAAAAAGAGCCGTGAGAATGGGATCAAATAACTATATTTGCTTTGCAAGCTACAATTTACCTCTGATGTAAATGATATTATGTTTTTTTATAGTTTTTAAAAAGTTTTGTTGTTTAAAAAATAATAATAAAGAAAAACTAAAGGAGTAAAACATTTGAAAATCATACTAACTAATTGACTATCAACACTTGTCATTAATATACACTGACAAACAATTATTCAATATATTCCACTAAATTATAAATAAATCAATTATAAAGAAAAAATTACTAAATTCAAGTTTGATTTCTATAATCCAAATACAAAAAAAAAGTCAATAGATGATAACCTGTTCTTAAAAACATATACTCCAAACACAACAAGCTAACGATAAATGCATCAATTCTGCTATCATGTTTGGTGATTAGTGGCCATATATTAATTCAAATTGTTTTAATCAAAGAGATTAACAAGTTTGAAGTTCTTTTGCCCCCCAAATACTGTTCACTATAAAATAAATTATTTCATTGCACTAGGATGGAGCAGTTAGTAGAATATTCAACTTGGAATTGAAAGGTCCCAGAATCAATTCTTGGACTTATTGGTCTAGTTCTCAAACTTCTTATGAACTCTTAATAAATAAAGCCATATGCTTTTTTTTCGCCTGCACAGTGAAGCAGTTACTGTCTAATCATCATTGAGCTTCATGCTTCCCCATCTATACTATCCTCCTGCGGGGCCTGCAATTCAGACCTCACCATAAATATATGCCATTCACCCACACACTGTAGGCTTAATTATCCAAGGAATTAATAAAATTATTTAGTAAAGTAAAACAGTAGTGTGCATGATGCATATATACATATATGAATGAAGCAATAATTTTATTAATATTTATTGCTGGAAACTAAACATTTTCTTTATATAATTGTAAATCTTTTATATATATTTAATTAAAGATTAAAATGTAAAAACAAAGTAAAATGGGAAAGGCTCAAAATACTGAAATTATCTTTATCTATAGTCAGATTGTATTCCTTAATTAAAATTATAAATCTTAATTAAAATCGTAAGCAATTCTTTTGTTAGTTGTTTGCAAATCTGTAAAAATATCTAAAATGGTATTTCGAGCCTTATCTGTTTTAAAAATTTTACTAATTGTTTTTTATTTAATCAAGAGATTACAGAGATAGCTGTGGGCAACTGAAATTGCATTCTTGGGGGGATTAAAAGGTATATAAAAGGGCCCATAGAACAAAAGACTACTTTTCAGTCAGTTACTTTTCAGTCACTTTCAGTTTTTACTTTGAGTTACTTAGAAAATTCTGTGAGAATGATTTTTAGTAAATTAAATTTTCAAAAGTGTTTCCCGACTTTAAAATTTTAAGAAGTCAACAGCAATTAGGTGCTATGAACTGTGAGTAGAAAAGAAGCACTTTTCTCCAGGTCTCTCAGAAGACTGTCTACCTGATGCTGTCAAGTTCCATCCATCTGACCGGCAGTACAAGATAATCATCTGGTTGCTGACTGCTTACCCTCCATCTACTTGCTTGCTGAGGTAACCCCATGTAATATAGAGCTGCTTTAATATGTAACTTCCTCTTGTAATTTCTAATAAGATGTAGTTAAATCTTTGTATTTAATTCGCATATTAATTTATAAGTTCCTGCCAATTTCGCTCTTAAACTTCCTCTCTCTCTCTGTAATCCCTTACTAGTATAATGTAGTTCTCACTATGCCCTTTCACATTTAATTCATGCTATATAGCTTTGTGTGGCTCAATTAAATATTTAACTTATTTTGTTTAATGTATATATATAATTCATTTTCTTTAATATGCCAATATCAGTCAACCTCATGAGTCTAATAAGGGTTTATTTTCTTTGTTTAATGGGGAAAGAAGCAGTGGCTTTAGTTAAATTTATTAGTAAGTTTTATTCATTAGTAACAGAAATCGCTCGCTAAGTTGGTTTTATATTTAAATCTGTTATTCACGTTTTTTTAATCTAAAATATTTTATTGTGGATGCATATTTTACTTCATTATTTGAATTTGTCTTTAAATTTTCATTTTAAAAAATCATGAACCTTAATATAATTATTGCACCTTTCTTGCTGTTACCTGGAGGGCTACTTCTATCAGTTAATAGGTATATGGGAATCAAAGTTAAATATAAATTTCATTAGTTCAATGTCATAGTTAAAAAAGTTATTCTCCATTATAATTTTCTGAATGATTCTTTATTCAAATATATCATTGCACAGGAGTCAAACCAGGTATAACACTGCTGGCCTACCTTTCCTTTCTCTTATGGTACTTTTACATATATTGTCTTTATTGCTTTGTCATTGGGGACTTCGGAAATCCAAATCTCCCCCTTGTACTAGTTCTCAAATCGTTCATAATCAGGGTATATGCTACTCCCTGTGGAACAAGAGGTTTATAGGATTTTGATTGTGCTGTAGAAGTTCCATACATCTGGCTCTGGGCATTCAAACCAAGCCTCTCCATTCGATACCATACCATCAAAATGGTGGACATATCACCCCTCATTCATTAGCAAATGTCTTAAAATGATGAAGCATTCAAACTACCATAAGATCCGTATTTCTTTATTTAAATGATTTATGCCTGTTTGACCTTTCGTTAGGTGTTGGAAATAATGACTCATTCATGAAATGCGCCAACATGCTAATTAATCAATATGTTGATCTTAAAACTGCTTTCTTTTAAAATACTGATGAAGCATTCAAACTACCATAAGATCCGTATTTCTTTATTTAAATGATTTATGCCTGTTTGACCTTTTGTTAGGTGTTGGAAATAATGACTCATTCATGAAATGCGCCAACATGCTAATTAATCAATATGTTGACCTTAAAACTGCTTTCTTTTAAAATACTAATCGATTCCCATAGACGTAAATCAATTTACATTAATGATTGTATCATGTATTCTTGTAAATGTAGTGCATTGTTTGTTTCTTATATATTTTTCCACGATAAAATTTTTGTTTCTTATTTATAAGTTCCAAAGACGTCTTTTCCAAACAATGCCAATAAAAGTATATATTTTGCCTGTTTATCAAATCATTTAGTACTAAACCTGTCACAATCTTTTATATTTATTTTAGGCATCCACAACGTTCTGTTAGTAAAATGTTATTAAATTGGCATATTAACTCCGCACAAGTTACAATACACTCCATAAAAGTGTATTCAGTAAATGATTAATAAAGGGGATTTTATAAAAAAAAATCCCAAGTTTTGTAAATAAACAATATCATCCCAATCGTGAAACCTTTTATAACAGATATATGCGTTTTCTCAATATTTTATTAAATATATATTTCATATAAATCCTGGTTTGTTTTGAATTATTATTTTCTAATTAGTATTTAGAATTATTTTTTTTAGCTAATAACCTAGCATTAATAAATATAACTTCGATAAATGTAATTCTGGGGCTACTCTTATCTTGATCATCATTATCATCATTCTGGCCTTATGCTTCACCGCTTTGCTTCTGGGACTGGAATTAAAATAATTGTGCTGTATCATGGGGGTTGTTGTTCATTGTGTCAGAGACTTGAAGAATAGGCAAATAAGTTAGAATTCAGGATTGCTCCAGACCTGTGTATCTCAAGCATGATCGGATTCAAGGTACTTTTGCTTAGGATTTGAATCTTGTTAAGTGAGCATACTATTTTGACTGGTACAACAGTTTATAGAGTGTCTGACTTGGAAATGGGAGGTTCCAGGGTCGATTTTAGTGCTTGCAGGCTGACACTCAAACTTCTTACAACCTCCCAAACAATAAAGTCATATGCATTTTTTTTAGAAACCCACTCTATTTTATTCCAATACCACCAGACTTATTTCTGGCTAATGGCTTTCAATATTGGCAAGCATTGGATCAATAACCAGAAATCAGTCTGAGGCAATGAATGTGAAATCACCATCTAAAAAACACTGATAAATTTTGAAGGATATAATAGATCTTTCAGTAATAAATAAAATATGAATGGATTGCTGTTTTCAAGGCATATGAGGAAATTAGGTTGGAAGAGTCATGATAATTTGCTTGAGGTTTAAAATGCTCAAAACAATGCCAACATGTAGGGTATTAAGAAGGCGATCATTCAGCTAATTTCTTCTAGTGTGTAAACTAAACTTTATTACTTACATACCTAATTACCAAAAATGCACAAGTTTATCTGATACAGGTGGAAATATTTTACATATATTTATAACTTTCTAGTTTATCACATATACTTTAAATATATGAAGAAAAAAAAAACATGGGAAAAAAGTGGAATGGTTTTGAATTAATTATTATAAGTCATCTTTAATTAAAGTTTACAAATGTCTATTTTAGTTTAAATGATAGGATAATATCTAATTTAATCAAAGATTCGTAGTAATAATCATTGATATATTTGTGTGGGAGGATGGTATCATAGTTGTGAATGTTTGTCACCTTTAGATTCACTTGTATAGATATCATTACGAATACATTTTAAAAATTGTTCAACAGTAAATAAATCTTAAAAATCATACCATCTTTTCTGTTTTACCAGTCCAAGGTAAATCAAAGCTGCTGGCTATATGTGCTAATCGACAGGTTGCATCCTACTGCTGCGGCTAGACTGTATATAGTATGCTTATGGGGAATTCTTAAACATGCAACCATTAAATTGATGAACAAATACAGCAATTACAAAACTAGAAGGTATAATTTTCAATAAATGGAATTTAAAGTGGTTTTTAAAAGACTAATTTATGTTGTCAAACCAATAGAAATACAAATTTAAAATTTAATATTCACCATTTAAAATAAAAAGAAACAATTACTTTTAAAAAAATGTTTTATTTATTTATTGAGAATATCTCAAAAGATAAAAACAAAACAATATTATATAGTATATGTGTGTATGCTTTGTGCCAGATTAAACTGTCTAGGCATAATAGTACAAGTGCTATCTGTATACTTAACATAACACTGGTTGTTAAAGGCTGTTTGCCACTTGATGCAGCTATTTTTTTAAAATCAATTTTAAAACTTTTTTTCAAAAAAAAAAGCAAAAACAACAATAAAAGAATCATTTCTGATAGTAATCATTCTTTTGAACGCCATCAGTTTATAATCATTAAAACATTAGTTATTAAATAGATAATCATACGATTAATTGCTTGTAAAGTCAAGAGACGTTTGAGCACTCTAGTGGCAGATTAAATACATTAGTTCTATTCAGTTGTCTGAAATAACAAAATTTTAAAAAAATTGTTTAGATGAAAATCAATCTTGAAACTGTATCAATCCGTGCAAGATTAATAAATATATTGATTTATACATAAGATAATCTGTCTATAAGACTGGTAGAGTGTCACTAGGTGGCGCATACTAGCAAATAAAGGGACACATCAAGTAATTTTATTTGTATTGGATTTACTGTGAATTTGTTGAAAAATTGACTTCTTATTAGGATTACAGCAAAGGTAAGAACCTTTCTTAAATATTCAGAAGATTAAAGGCTTTAAAAAAGTGAAATTAGATTATTAGAACTTCATTTCCATTGTAAAACGTTTTGATAAACAGTTCAAAATGGATTCTGGGGAGAAGCCTCAGTCTAAACAGAGCAGAAAGAAAATGAGCTGTAACACTCAGAATTCAAACAGTAAAATTAAAGAAAACCTTAAAAAACCTGTCAAAGTAACCCAAAATAGTATCAACAATGATTATATACCCCAGAAATCTATGCTAAATACAATGACAAATATGCAACTATCAGGCTAGCGGCATGCCTACTACATGCCTTATGGATCACCAGGTGCCAGCATATCTTTAGACAAGGACATAGTGATCCTTGGATAACTTTTAAAACAATAATAACAAGCATGAAGTACAGAGATTGACTCCTTGTGCCAGAGTGTCTCTTTGTAGACACATGGGCACAGATTATCATTTGTGACGATGAGAACATCTCAGACTACTGCAGGAAATGTTATGACAATACCACACAAATTGGTTGCAAAACTTTGAACTTCTATATGAAACTATTATAATTATCAAATGTAGCTACCTGACACTGTAAATTTTTTCTTAATTAAAAAAAAAAAAAAATTAAAGTGTCTTCTATTTGAGCAATATTAACTAAGAAAGAAGAGCCAAAGTCTGAATTGTTAACTACAACAATATAATCCTCAAAAGGTTGGTTTTCAAGCGAATCTCCTTCATCAATTAGGTCAAATTCTAACATCATTGGTTATAAATCAGAATAAGCTTGATTCTTATTTACAGTAATCAGATTTCACTTTATTTGCGATAATTAGTCATACAGATCAATAAAAATACTTTTAGTTTTATATTTACATTATGTAAGCTCTATAAATGAAGTATTTCAATGAAACTATAAAACAATCCATTTTACATAACAAATGTTTAAACAAATCTTTATCACCAATTATCTGCCAATAGACTTGTTTCATATACTAAACCAAGCCAACTTCTCCAAGCTGCTCTACCTCTTCTTGTTCTGTTTAAAATAATCTAAACTATTTCCATACGATCATTAATCTTTTTTTTTTCCATTATATTTTCTATACTCCTCGGCGTTAACTTTCTTAATTTTCTGCCTTCAAATACACATATTTCTATTTTTATAGTTTTCTCAAAAAATTGCATTTTTATTAACTTGAATATTGTTAATACTTTTCAAATCTACATTCCTAAAACCTCTGACATCCTCACCTTTTTCTTTACTGTCAACATTTCTGCTCTTATTTAATAAGTTTCTTTTTTAGTCTAATTAATCCATCTACATAATAATTGCATAAACTTCTCAAAAGTTTATTTAGTCATTGCACCTCTCACTCATAATTTTTGTATTATTTCCATCATCAGATAACTAACTTCAATTACTATTGTTTTCATTTTCTGCAAAAGCAGAACTCAAGAATTTACCAATAGACTGTGAGACCACATATGTTGAGTTTTGTTTTATCTGCCACCTTAACATTTGTAATCTTTAGTCTCTCGAATATTGTCTTAAATTCTGGCTGAAAATATTTTATTTCAATACATAGATATCATAATTTGCCACAACCTTCATTATTTGTTTTTAAGTAGAAATGAGTTTATACTTTATAATATTTTACACAATGAACAGAATACAATTTTTTTTAAAAAAAATCTAGTTATTGACAAGAATGCACACACATACATACTAAATAACAAATATATTTTAACAAAGATATGATGTTGGAGAGTAAGTTTTTCACAGTTTGATCACATCATGTGTTATTTCTGATAATGAGTGTCCAAATACCATTCATACTTGAGATAGATTTAAATGTATATTAGATCAAATATCACCTGTAAAATTTGCAACAATCTAAATGGATGTATAAACTGTCCTTTATAAAGTATTCCTTGCCATGAAGCAGCATTGTGAGTTCTGAATGTCTCTATTGGAAATACATCACCTCTGATTATAAAATTTGGAACAGTGGCAAATTTTGTCATTTAAAATATCCATTAGCATTTGATTTGCCATAGAATGTGTAGAATGAAAGCAGTTTAAGCTTACTGTCTATCAGATAGGATAAACAGCATCATGCATATCTGATTAATAATTAAGAGATGATGGTATTAAATAACATGAATATATTAATAGCGGCTCCTAATCAGCATTGAGTAAACTGCATATTGTATCAAAAGAATAGTATCTATGACTGTTTAAGAAGATGACTACAGACCTTATATAGAAATTTAAAAGCAATATTTATTAAAGAGAAAACCGAGTAGATTGTTTCTAACATAACACCACACAGTTTTTTTGGTGACATTCTGCATATGTTTTTAAAAGCTGTATTCACTCTATTTACACTATTTCAGCACTATTTCTTGTAAACCTGTGTAATCAATGAAAATTGAGTAGCAGTAATGTCATAATTCATATCTAGACTAATTTTCATCAAATGGCCACATTTAATATAGAAGTGAAATCACTAAAAATATATAGTCATTAGTCTATTATAAAATCTTTATAACTATGCTATTAGATGTGTAACTGCAAGAAATAAAATCCTTCACTAGGAAAGATCAGTAATCAGATACCAATTAAAGAAAATGGATTACAATCATACCATCTGGTGTTCAGTTTACATACTAGCTAATGAAAATATTAAAATTTCAAGATTTTTAATTCAAAAAACTTGTTAGTTCATCTAGATAGCAATACCACACTATTATATTTCAGTTATACGCTAATTACAAAAAGATGTCATATGCTACCAATTAACTGACACAAAAATAGAGGTCATCAACATCTAATTCTAATGCAATCACTTGATATTTGATGCAATAAATGAATCCACTTATATGTGTAGTTTCTTTTCTAAAAATGTTTAATATAATTCCAAACAGTATTGGAATTCAAAACTATTGTTTTTAAGAATATATAAAGAATTGACAATTTAACTATACTTATTTTTAATAATTTTTTAGTAAAGCAAAATTATTAGCAATTTGCAAACATTTCTGCAGCTGTGAGGTCAAAAGTCAGTGACTTTTCAACTTAAGCCAATTAAAATATAATTATTATAATACTATATTATTGTAAAATAATTTTGCCTTTTTTTTTTAGAAAAGCTTTTTTTTAAAATAAGAATTACTTAGATTACAAACTTTTAATAAATAAATATAATATATATATGTTTAGTGCCAACATGATCAATCTATGACCCACAAATCAGATCAAATTCAGAAGGTCCATTTATGTGTCCTATGTAAGCATGCAATGTGATAACACAGTGGCAACTTTTTCCATACAGTAGTGAAATATGATATTATAAGTCCCAAACTACATTCAGTTGTTATGTAAATACCAACTTACTTGACAATGAACATTATATTTTATCATTATTATGGTTTTGTTTATCCATTTTTAACTTTGGAAATATTTATAACTTGTTAATAAATTTATCAAACAAATTTATTTATCACAAAAGTTTATTTATCAAACTTTCAGCACATATTTTTCACTCTTATACATTTTTTATATTATTATGGGAATATCTACACTAGCACCACTTATTATGATATGGCTAATAATCGAAACTAATGATGCACTGGATAATGTATTTAATGTAGCTCAGCTCTGAATGATTATGATTAGCCTATGCCATGCTTTATTTTTTCTGCCTTGTATAAAGAAAATAATAATGATATCTAACAAGCAGCTTAACATGAAAAATTGATAGGGTGATATACAGTCACTTTATTTTCCTTACTGATTATTTTTGAAGTAGTTGTAATTAATTTATATAATTTTAATTGAAAGTATAATACTGATTCATAATAAATCTATCAATTATTTCATTAAATTGTAGCATTTCCCTTTCCTTTTTTTTCTTCTGGTATGCAAAGTGGCCAGAATTGATTAAGTAAAAATTTGGTCATATTTGATTTAAAGCATGAAGTGTTATATGGATACATTAATATAATAATCTATTCTATATATTTATAAAATAATAAGTGAAATGGAAGTAGTACCAAATGACATAATTATCCAAAAGTGCTGGATGTAAATTGTTATTAAGCAACTAAAATAGTTACTCTTATAAAAAAGAACTAACTGTTGATAAAAATCTGGCAGAAAAGAGTATTGCTAATAAAAAATACAGTATCTGAAAAAGCATTAATAATTATTTATTTAACAATAAACTTGTTCTGTCACAATACATCAAACCACCATATTACTCACATGGACGACTTGGCCATTTTTCTTCCATCGAAAAAGCTAATTTCCAGGCTTCTATCAGTGCTTGAGGAGTTTTCTCATCAATCTGGCCTCCAATTTAATATGGCCAAGTTGTCTACCTGGCAATTATCTTCTGGTAAAAACATTCCTGGCTCATTTACAGCAAGGCCACAAAATTTCTTAGGCTTCCCTATATTTGAATCCACTATGGCCAAGAGGAGATCTATCCAAGATAAGCTACTTCAATCTACACAGAAAATTACATTCTCCCTTTCCAAAGTATATATGTCCATATTTGCCAAGTCCTCCCTCATCAATATATTAATATTCCCTAAAATATCCTATTTCATCCCAGTGATCAACTTCACTAAAACCTTCATCAGGAAAGTACATAAGCTGTACATCGATCTGATTAGAGGCCTACAGAAACACACAAATCTCAAAGGGCTACCCCTACACTCCATAGATACTTTCATATTTCAATGCTTCTACAACACTGTCTACAGAATGTTTCTGCAGTATCCTAACACATCACCCTTTAAAGATATATCTTCCACAAACAAGTCTCCCCCTGTTAGCACTGGCTGGCTGGCAACCTTCATATCCCATATATCTAAGTTCACTGCTATTTCTAATAAGCCATCCTCTACAAAAAGTAATTTCTAGGAAGTGTTATTAAATCCTATATCCTGATCTTTCCATAAGATCAACCCTTCTTCAGCTCAATAACCATCTGCTAATCAAGAAATTTAAGCACTGGTTCCTTTAGCCTAAATTCTTTGACTTCCTATTGAAAATTAACATTAATGTCTTGCCTACCAAACATTTCCTAGTACCCTGCCGAGGTTTCTCAAGTATTAATGCCACTTGCTATCTATGCCTCAGACATGAAGAATGCATCTCCTCTGCCATTGCCTTTTCCTTCAACCCTATAGAGACATTATAGCCTCGATGCTAAAAGACAAATGCCTACATTATCAACACTTATTGACAACATACTATGTGTATCTGTCCCAGAAATATGTTTATCAATGTTCATATTATTTTTGCTGTAGTTCACCCATTGCTGACTCACCTTTAATCATATATATAGATAAAATTTGGAGGAGAGATCAGAATTTGGCCTCCAACTACATCTTTGAAGCCACATGGAAGTTGATTGTTATGGCTCCCCAAGGCTAGTTCCTTTTATACCTAGATAGAAACCACCTATACTGGAAACAATTAAAACTTGGCTTAGGTGCATCCCTTTGGAATTTGACTAATAATTGCGCCCATCCTCAAGCCTATATCTCAGACCCTGGATATGATGACATTGACATCCATTCTGAAGAGTCTGATTTACCTATGTATTGCTGTGATTTTTGCATGGACAAAACTTTGGTGTCATCTTTGTACATTTCGAGTCATGCAAGCTCAGTCACCTACCTCCAAGATACCAAACCCTGGGCCCTTTCCGTTGCTCCTATGGATCACTGTAGTCCTCATAAGCTATATAATGCAGGATATGTTGTCATTGAACTTTTTTCTTTTTTGAATATCATTTAATGTATTCTAATTTTGATCTTATCATATGAGTTGTAACCAAATTACAGAATAAATTTTTCTATATTTTTATAATAATAAAAAAAATTAAATGTAAATTTTTAAAAAAGTTGCATTTTCTAAAATAGTTGTGTATTTATTTAGGACTTATTTAACACAGAAAAAATAGAATTTGAATTTCTCCTCATAGATTAAACAATAATTTATTATGAACACTTTTGACAACTATTTTGTAAGATTTTAATATATATGATTTTAGAATTAAGTGTGAATAAAAACTTTTAAGCCAAATACACAGCAGTTGAAGTAAAAAAAAAATATTAATATTTATTTATTTAACAATAAATTTGTCTGACTTAATTAATAAAAGAATAAAATGTAATGTATATAAATTAAATATATGTTAATTAAATAATAAAATTATAATTAGTAAATTTTTTTGTCTTCGGAAAAAAAGAATGACAGAATTTAGTTTGCCAGAAGGTATAGGAACCAGTCCCTTAGTGGATATACTTTTTATCAATTTCTTATAATTTGAAATCCTTTGTTAAACTATACATCAATATAGTAATAAAGTAGGATTATAAGATAGTTTTTAAAAAAATGTTTACATAGTTTCGCTCTAGTTTAAGAATGAAACATAAATATGCACTAGTTCTTGGCAACGCTATTATATACTAAATCAGTTTTAAAATTTTCTACCCATATGTTGTTTAAATAACTGACACAATTTAGTAAATTGACATTTAATGACCTTCCACCCCAGAATTTATTGCCTAGTTGTAAAAGTAAAAGAGAAGTCACTTATATTGCTATTATAACATATTATCAAATAACTCAATCAATTGACTGTTAGCAGCTAACCACCTAATTGTAATAGTATTGTATGATGCTTAGCTTGATAAAAAAAATACATAAATCAACTGATATAATTTCTCTTCCAAGGAATTCTATACACAACCACACACATTATTAGTTATAAACTGTCAGCAAAATCAAAAGTAGCATTGTCTTTTCATTATTAATATTATTTCAAAATCAGTCAAAAAACTTCAAATATTAATTGAAAAAAAATATAATAGCACAAAAGAGAAATAACATAGTAGCATATGAATTTTTTTAATTCATCAATACTTAATAAAGTTGACATATTCACATAATAATCTTTTACTTTTTTAGTTAATTAAATTAGAATTAGTAAGTTTATTAATATTTTTTCTTCTATGTAGGTTACAAAGTTCTACTATAATTTATAAGATGCTACGATATTGTGTAATTATTGATTACTGTTATTTTATAAATTTCATTTAATGTTCATTGTTTGGAAAAATATTTAACATTGAATTTCAATTCAGAATCTTAACGTTTAGAAACCATTAAATTAATAAAATTATTAGTAGTAAATAATGAAGTTTAATAAAATAAAAAAATTTTTTGTAGTTTTTATAAAGATCATTAAATCAAAACATCTTTCAAGTTATACCATTGCTAATTATTTATTGCAAGAAATTACAGACACTTAGCATTAATAATTCCAATTGAAAAAAATTTCATGGTAATATAAATAATAACAATTAAACCAAAAATAATAGATCGCTTCATGAGGATCACATATTCTAACTCATATTAAGTTGAGTTAAAGTGATATGAGTTGAACCAACAATTACCACATTAATCTACAATGTGGAAAGTATTGTAATATCAATATGAAATAAATTTTGGTGTGTCCTTTATATGTGTATATATTAATTTTCAATACTTTCAAAAAAAAAAAAAAAATTCTAAAAAACATATTACCATGAAATTATTTGACCTGAGTTTTTTCTTTTAAATTTCTATAAAAGATAATAAATTCAAATGTAAGTGATCATCAATGAATACAATTAATAGTTCACAATAAAAAAATGTCATAATCGAATTCATAAAGCATGAAGAACAAATCCCATGACATAATATTAATACGAACCAAAGAAGGATAAAACTGAATACACATTTTTATATGTAATTATATAAACATATTGATAAATGAAACATAATAATATACAAATAGTTTGATGTCATCTGATGTTTGAAAACCAGAAATGATAGATTAGATCAATCCAGAAATCTTTAGCTCTCAATAATTTTATTACTGCATAATTCATAAAGAATAGTATTCATTTCAAAGTAATGATGGTCATTCTATTTATTTAATAATAAAATTATGAATTTTTATATGTTATTAATTGCTAATTCCTGAAAAATAGACAATAAAATATAGAAATCCAGAACAAAATAGTTTAGTTCTAGAGGAACTTCATATCAATATTAGTCCTGGATTTCCATTCATTATTGTTTATTTTTCAAAAATTAGAAGTTAGTAATATTTAAAAGAACTTTAATTTATTACTAGATAAACTGTATACTCACAAGTTTAAATGCTACTTACTACATCAATGTAACTGAATTGTTACACATAATATATATTTACATTATTATTACTTTTACAAATATATATATATTTAAAAATAAAGATTCTATTAAAAAATAAAAATTGAAGTCATTTATATTAAAAAGTCAAATAATCAGTTATTTGGGATGACATATGCATTCAAGTACAAGATGTAATAGTAAAATTATTTGTAATGATATGTCAATAACCAGCTAAGCCAAATAAGATACTTTTTTCTCCCTGATCCCTTTATTATTTTCAGAAAGAGGCAAAAATGTTTGTAGGTGTCACTTTTTGAACATTTTATGATCCAACTCATGGTAATTAATGAACAATTTTGATATTAAAAATTACTGAGAACTTAATTAATTCAAAAATATTACAATGGCCTTTATTTTTGGGTTGTGGTATGAAAGAGATTGTAATGTAATTCATTGATAAAAAAGTAAAAACTTTTTTTTAGAAATTACTAAGTGTGCTATTGAATGAAGTTTATTGTAAATGCAAATAATTTTCTTAGTATAAAAATTATGTATAACTCATCACATATTAACAAAACTCTATACAACTTATCTGATTACATTCAACATATGTTGTTAAAAGCTAATTAAAAAAAAATCCAAGTCAGATATCACATGACTTAATTTAATAAGCTTGTGTTTACAAGTGTTATATATAGAGCTCGCAAAACAAACTCTTAACAAGCTTTGTAGAATATTCCCAACCTCAGACTAGTTTCTGCTACTGGTGTCCTCAGTGAGGTGCTAGGATATTCAATCATTAGATTAAAAATACCAGGACAAGCTAATTATGTTAGATAGCTGGATTGGAAGACATATAGATGTCTGAAAACTTCAGAGTTTCTACTTAATAGTTATACATTAGATAAAGTGCTGGTCTTGTCCTAGTATTTTTAATCTAATGATTGAATATCCTAGCACCTCACTGAAGATGCTCGTAGCAGAAACCAGTCTGAGATTGGGGTATTCTACAAAGTTTGTTAAACTCTTGTTTTGTGAGCTCTATATATAACAGTTGTTAAAGGCTATAATTTATTTAATTTGCCCTACTCTAGAGCTATAGTAAGTTTTAATAATTAATAAGTGTTAGATGATAATGCTATATCCTATATTCACATTCCTAGATTAGTTTCTGACTATTGGCTTTCATTAGTAAAAAGCTTTGAACTTCTCAGTCTTTTAATAGATGAATTTGGAAAAAAAATCTTTTGAATTACTGCTTCTCTGATCATAGTTCATATTACTATTGATAATACAGTATATATCATTACTTTCATGTTGCCATGCAAATTGCTATTATATACTTTTAAATCAAATAGAATGATCATGAGGTGTTTATATTTAACAAACTTTTATGAAGGTTTGGAGAAATTTTCATAATGTTCTACAATTACTGAATAAGATCATGATCAAAAGTGATTTAAAATATACATTTCTATAAAGAAAATATGAAGAAAAACAACAAACAAACTTAAGACTTTATAATGTTAACTTTTAATGCTTAAAGATATTTAAGATATCTAGATATTAAATTAACATTTAAAACTGTTCAGATTATCCATTTAGGATTGCAAACTACATTTTCAGATTGTTTTATAGCCAATTACCTTTTAATATTGACTGAACTAATCATGAGAATACATAAAATAAAATACTCTGTGCATTTTAGTGCAGTGGTATAATGTAGGATTATAAATCCAATGAATAAAAGATTAAAGCTGGTACTCAAATATCACATAACATTCCAAACAAATAAACTATTCAGTTATTATTATTAAATAAAATTTGAAAGTAAGAATACGTTTTTATTATAAATACAATGTAAAAACTATAATTTTGTAATTATTCATAAATACTGTATGCATTCTAATTTTTTTTTTATTACAAGATTTGCCTCTAATTTAAAGCTGCTAAATTAATAATTTTGTTTTGCAGTAGAAATTATCATTTTATATTGTTATTTAATAAAAAAACTGTTTCAGAATTTTAACTTTTTAAAATTTTCCATTCCTTTTTCTTATTAATATTAATTTTCCCCCTCCCCCTTTCTTTACCTTTTTTTTTTATATATAAAAAAATATTAAAATAATTATTAGTGTTTATATAAACAATAACAACAACAATAATAATAATAATCATCATCATCTGGAAAAACTGTGATAACAAAAAGAGTCTACACTCATAACAGACAAATAATCAGTTTAATCACATACAAACAAGATTCAACCACACACAAACAAGATATCACCAACACACATAGTTAACACAAATTCAGATATGCAAACAACTTCTCTATCTGAAGAATCACTATTACTACCTCTCACAGATCAAACTGCCAAAAAACAAAACAGAGGAATAAATGAATCCAACAATATACAGTACATAATTCCAAATGTCACACAATCAGTTCCAAATAACACAAACAAGTGTCAAAACATACACCTGAATGAAGCAAATATCAACCGAACTGAAATATCACAAAGCACTTACAGGGTAACACAAAGTACCAGTAAAACAAACATTACCTACACAATAAAAAATAACACATCAACATATATCAGGGAAGCATTCATGCCATGCCTTTCACAAGTCGAACTAAGTAAAATAGAGCCAAACAAAAACAATAAAAAACCAAAGACAGAAGAGCATAACAGTGCATCAATGTCAACCAAAATACAAATAGAAGACTGGTCACCAATAGATATCACTCCTATCTGACTAACCAATGAAACTCCAACAATATATAGCCCGCACAATGAAAATCAACAACTAACAAATCTTGAAATGCAAAGAAACCCCACATACAATTGGAATGAAAGTCAGAATAACAGATTTTAATATGCTTCAATGCCTTAGTCAAATAACACCAACAGAGAGGCCATTCCCCACCTATTACCAATGATCATTCATCATCAAGTATATAAAACCATGTTTGCACCTATATCTCTTCAAATAATATACAAGTACTCCTGCTGACAAATTTATTCATAATCCATCCAAATTCCAACCACGACACCAATCTGATAATGCTTAGAATCAACAATCACAAATTACTCTGTAAGTTTAAAAAATGGACTCTGGAGCCAAAATACTTTGATTTTCTATTGAGATTAAATCTTCATGCACTACCCATGTTATATTTTCTGAGATACTGGAGATTGTAAACCAATATTGATCTTTTTTGCTCACTATGCCATAGGGCTAAAGAAACACAGCAATATTTTTTTTTATCATCGTTCAGCACTAGACAGAATTCACTATATCATGATAAGAGCATATAGACAACCTAACACCCCCTTCAGATAATTAACTCATATTACAAAGACTCTACTCCATCAGTCTGTGCAGCCACCTTTGTGCTTTATGCTCACTGGTACACTTGTTGCAAATTTGCTTTAGGTAACAACACAAGGTGATGTTCAACATTTAATATCAAACTGGCAAAATTATGAGCCAGAGGCAATAAAAACCCACATCCAGAAATTTTTGTACAACAACTAGGTCACTGACAACACAACAATCAAACCACTAAGGTGATCTCGTATATCCACCAATCTAGGACAACAACAAATTATTTTCTCCAAAAGATACTATTGACATAGAGGACTGTAACAACAAAATGAAGACTTAAACACTTGAAAGCATACTAAACTCAGCAGCACAATGAATATATATGTGGATGTTTGAGATTTTTAAGAACTCAGATTACAGGAAGTAATGCTCACAAATGTAACATATATATATATGTATCTGCACCCCCCTCAAAGGCATCTGCCCAACATATATTCAAAGATAAACTGGCAAATAAATATATTAACTACCATTCCTACCAAAAACTTATAATTCTAAAAAATGCGGTTAACAAACACAACAATGATTAAATACTCCCCCCCCCCCCGACACTTTTTTTTTGTTTTTTTACATATACACACCTAACATGATCCATCCGCTAGCAATGTAAACATATGTATACAGAGTGGCTTATAGCAAATGTAACTCTTTAGTCATCAATAGAGTTTTTCTTTGAAACACCATCATCATAATAATAATAATATTAATAATGGAATGTCAAAACTGACAGAAATAAACTAATAAAAAGCATTGTTAAAAAGTGCAAGAGGAATATATAATTTATTGTTTTGTTTGATTTTAAAATAAAATTATTAATACAAATAACTTAAGTTCTGTATATTAGTAATAAAATGTAACATATATATATATTTAAAAAAAAATAGAATATAAATACTTTGTACGTTAATACTTACAATCGGCGTAAAGTCAGTGTATTTTTAAATGTTCCGGGTGGAACACGGGTTAATTTATTATTATGCAGAAATCTAAAAACAATAACAGTAATATAAAATAAAATAATAGCAAATTCAAAATAGAAAATATATATATTAAATATGTGCGAGTATTTAGTGAGAGAGAGAAACATAAAAGCAAATATAAGTAAATAAAATTCAGATTACTAATCATTTTCTTAATAAGACTTTAAAAGAGAAGTCTATATAGATCAAACATTAATTCAAAAAAGATTTTACATTGTTAAATTTATTCATCAATTAAGTTACATATCACGAGTCACTAATTTCTGAACTAAACGCTTGCACATGTTCGGAAATAAGTGTCAGTAAAGTATTAATTCTTACTTATTATTTGAAATTTAGGAAGTGTCCAATGTTATGCAAACCATAGTCTTCTCTTGACTATAGAGCAAAATAATTTTCGTCTTGACATATAATATCCAAGATTATATCGTATTTATATGAACCATCTCAAGACAGTGTTCTCTTTCTTTCCTTTTGTTTAATTATACAACTAATTCTTTTTTCCATTTATCATTTGGATTTGGCCTAAGAAGTTTTTATTTCTTAATTATAAATCAAGAATTTTTCAGGTCTATCAATTAATCTTTTTATATAGCTTGTACATTTTCATAATAAAATCCTTCATCAGTTTAGCTAATAATAAAATTTAAATAATAAAAAACAGGCTTATTATCTTCGTCATTTTTTTTTTATTAACTGCAGGTATTAAAGCTTGTGTGGTAAAAAGAAGTGACTCAAACAGATTTGTGAAGATATGCTCCAAAGAAATAAACTGCACATTTTCTTCATTTTGTAAACCTTAGTTTATCTTCTTATAATTAAAACTGAATTAAATAAAATATTAAAATAATCTTTTTAAAAAAATCACATTGATCACCAAATGATTTATTATTTGGGAGTTCTAAGAAATTTGAATACTAATAGAATTGAAGCTGAGATTCATGGATAAAATTATCTTCAAACTTCACAAAACATTTAATATATTATAAAATAAAAATAGTTTTAAACAAATAAAAGTATTTTTATATTGGACTATTTCTTTCATCTAAATTGAATGTCTTTAGAAAAGTTTAATTTTATTTAAATAATCCAAATACATTCAACTGTTAATAATATCTCAGCAAATAGGTTAGTATATGCACCAACTGTTAGTAATATCAAAGAGAGCAAGTGAAGCTCTGTTAAGAGAAAGAATAAATGCTCAAAGGTTTTCTAAGTATCAAACAATGCATTCAATTAATAATGTAGAATATCTTCTAAAAAATAAACTTACTGAGGATGACTACATGAGAGTTTCTCAAGCAGTAAGAAAATCATATTCTAAATTACATGCAAAAATAAAAATATCCAAAGAAGAAACTTCCTAACCTACATGGGCATATCAAAAATCATAATGCACCAAGCAATGTAACAGCTTCATCTGTTAAAAATCTAAGTTCTAAACATCTAAAAAATACTGAAATTTCTGTTCTTGAAAGAAGATTAAAATTTGCCATAGCACCATCTAATATCCCCTTCTTAGATATAATGACAGCCACTGAGGAAGTGACTCAAAAATTGCCTTTAGAAGAAGAAGCAGAATAAAAAGAACATTTACAAGCAACAAAAATTGAAGTCATACATATCTTATGGGAAGAGGAAAGCAATTAAATATCTCAAAACAGATAAATCTATAATTATTCTCCCTGCTGACAAAAGCAATGCAACAGTTGTAATGGATACAACTGATTATGACAACAAAATACAAGAACTCCTCACAGTAGACCAATATAAAAAAGTGACAAAAGATCCAATACCAAGTATGGAAACAAAGTTACAAGCATCACTCAGAAAGCATTGCAAGTACTTCACTGATTCAGAAAAGAGTAAAATAACATCATATTTCAACAAAATTCCTCAACTTTATGGTCTACCTAAAATCCATAAGGATCATGTCCCTTTAAGACCTATTGTTAGTTCTAGAGATTCACCTTGCCAGAATTTGGCAAAATTTCTTCTCAAAGTTCTAAGTCCTTTGGCATACAAAACCCAGTTCTTTGTCAGGGATTCTAGATGCTTTGTAGAATTAATCAAGAACATGAAAATCGAAAGAACCGACTTACTAGTAAACTTTGATATGGACAGTCTATTCATGAATGTACCATGTAAAGAAGCATTGTCTATTGTAAGAAAAAGATTAAATGATGGATAATAGTTTACAAACCAGAACAGCTCTGCCTATTGATAGCATAATGGAACTATTAACATTCTGTATAAAAACAACCTACTTTCAATATAACACAGAATTCTTCCAACAAAATCAAGGAATGGATACGGGCTCACCATTGTCTCCCTTGATTAGCAATATTTACATGGAAGAACTTGAAACCACAGCCATAAAACTACTCCATATCCACCTAAAGTTTGGCCACAGCCATAAAACTACTCCATATCCACCTAAAGTTTGGCTTTGTTAAGTGGATGATATATTTGTTGTATGGCCACATGGTGACGCATTGCTACAAACTTTCTGGACACACATCAACAACATATCCCCTACAATTAAATTCACAATAGAATCAGAACAAGAACAAAAATTGGCATTCTTAGATGTTCTCATGACAAGATTCTCTCATGGCAAAATCAAAACTACAGTTTACTGAAAACTTACACATACAGGAAAATATCTAACCTATACATCCAATCACACCAGAACACAAAACATGGATACTATCACTGTGGAAAAGAGCAAAAAAAGTTTGTTCAGAAAGCAGCGATTTGGAAAAAGAAAAGATTATATAGAACAAACTCTTATGAAAAATGGTTATCTATCGGCTGTTATTAAGAAAATGTTAAACAGACAACAAAAAGAACCATCAAGAGAGAAGACAATTATTGGTACTATAGTGTATTCATACATTCCAAAAATAGCAGACAAATTAAGGAAATTCTGCAACCAGTATAACATCAGAACAGCTTTGCAGAGCCACACAACACTAGAGGAATTCTAACATCTACAAAGCCTAAACTTGAAATACTGGAAAGAAAAAAACTGCATCTATGAAATACCACGTGAATGTGGAAGAACATATATTGGTGAGACCAGCTATCCCATTGAAAAGCACTTGCAAGAACATAAATTTATGATTAGAAGAGAAAAAACAGATGTGTCTAAGGTAGCAGGCCATGTATGTACCAATGAACATACGTTCGACTGGGAAAATACAAAAATATTGGATAGAGAAGAAAAGGTACAGAGAAGAAAATTTAAAGAAGCTGATCACATGCCAATGGCAAAAAATCCCATAAGCCAACCTAGTGTGACTATACATAATGTATGAAACCACTTATCAACTTTGCTCTTAGAAAAAAGTGTAAAAATCAGGAGGAACCTCATAGATAAGTATATGAAATTACTACATACTATTGCCTTTGGCAGGATGGCTCAGTTGCTTAGAGTGTTACCTTAAAATTCAATAATCAAAAATCTAAGGACCCAGGTTCGTGTCTCATGCTAGTACTGTCACCAGGCCAGCAACACCTGAAGAAGAAGGAAGAAAAATACCTCTCGAAACGTGCATATACTAACCTGTTTGCTGTGATATTACTAACAGTTGGTGCATATAGTAACCTGTTTGCTGTGATATTACTAACAGTTGATGCATATACTAACCTGTTTGCTGTGATATTACTAACAGTTGGTGTATATACTAACATGTTTGCTGTAATATTACTAACAGTTGAATGTATTTGGAATATTTAAATAAAATTAAATTTTTCTAAAGACATTCAACACACATATTAGATGATGAAAATAGTTCAATATAAAAATACAGCTAGAACACAATCATCACAAACCTTCAGGAAAACACAAATAAAAGTATTCTTTAATTAATATTATATCAAACCACAAATTATTATTCTATTTCAAGCTACCAATAGATTTAGTATAAATTTATACATTATGCATGCAATTATTATTATTTTTTTCATAATATGTAATTTCCAAAAACTTTATTTAGGCAAATAAAAACTATAGATGAACTTGGATGCCTTCATACCCAAACACAGGCCATAGTTTGTATAATAGTGCTTATAAATGCAGATTTTTAAATAGAACAAGTACTCTCTAAGATTAAAATATCACATAATCACCATTTCTTTTGCTTGCTCTTAACTGTTATTCAAGCAGGCAAAACTCTCTATACATATTGCCACTTAGTGCAAGCCAGAGTAATCAATGAATGCCAGAAGGCTTGTGCATAAAATCCCCATCTAGTGCCCACTCATCCAATATCCCCAGACTAGTTTCTGGCTTTTGGCCTTCAACAGTGAGGAGCTTTGGATCTGAGAACAATGCACCTAGATATTAGGATCTAATGCACAAGCCTTCTGGCATCCATTGATTACTCTGGCTTGCACTAAGTGACAATACATAAAGAGAGTTTTGCCTGTTTGAATAACAGTTAAGAACAAGCATATAAAGTGGTGATCATGTGATGTTTATTGGCTTAAAACCAATCCTGCCTAATAGGATAATGGTGGCTATGATTATTAAAGAAACAAAGACACAAAAATGTATAGGTACTGAACTAAGTTCAGACCTATATGACTGTATAAGCTAATGAGCTTGGATTGAAAATATTATGGTGTTTTCAATTTAAGTCTCATAGTTTTGTAGTTAAGTAGAGATAAAAGGTGGGTGCTGGAGGGTTGCCTTAGATCCTAAGATCTAGGTGTAGTGCTTTCAGATCCAAGTTCATCACTGATGAAGGCCACAAGCCAGAAACTAGTCTGAGGATATTGGATAAGTAGGCACTAGATGGGGATTTTATGACAAGCCTTCTGGCATCTATTGATTACTCTGTCTTGCACGAAGTGGCAATATGTATAGAGTTTCGCCTATTTGAATAAGATTAAAATAATAGCTGCATTAAAATTATATCTTAGTCTATATCTTATTTTTATGAAATTTAATGTTTGTTCTTCATAACCAACTACTATTTGTTCTAATCTCAACAAGTATTAAACATTAAAAGTATAAATTTGGACTTTTGAGATTGGCTTGTAACTAAGCCATGGAATTCTCTTAAGGAGTGTACTAAGAGTTGACTAAAAAGAATAATCCTGATCAGTTCTTTAACAATGTTATTACTTTAAATATAATCTTTATCGGTAAAGTATGTCGTTACATGGTTTATATTAAGTGTACAGAACCTATTGCATGTATATACATTACATTTAATAGTGTGTACATGTTTACATATAAATATTTATTATTAAAATCAGTTTCAAAAGGAATTATATACAAATGATGGAGAATTAATAATGATGCTACTATTACTGGCGTATTTAAGAGAAACGTGCCATTTTTTTGTTTGATGAAAACTAAATTAAACTGTAGCACTTCATAAGCAACATAAAAATTTAAAGGCAAAATTTCAATAGTAAAAAGAGAGCTGAAAAATGACTGATGGGTCAAGATCATTTATATTTTTCATTTGAAACATTGAAAGTAATATATGAATATAAAAAAAAATATTATACTTCTATTAAATTTTTTATTGAGCTCTATTTTACAATAACAATGATACTTTTAACAAATAGGGAGAGTATTTTATTCGTCTTATAAACAATAATACAAGAATTGAAAAGACAATTTTTAATAATATATCCTATCTGTTCATTTATATTTGGACAAAGATATGCAGCTTAGTAAATTCAAAACAATTCTTTTTAATCTCAAAATAGCAAAAACTATATATTCTGATGAGATGCTTGAGATCGTTTTAAAATATTGTTGCATTATTTTGTTTTTAAAACTATTGGAACTTTTTAGAAATATATGAAAACATGAAACTATGCTGTCTTAAGAATTTTTATTTTTGCTTCAATTTATCAAAATAAAGGGGTAGAAAAACTGCAGTAATTATCATAGCATACTATGATCATCCATTATAGAAAATATAATTCCAGGACTTTTTTTGAATAGACGCCTTCCAATAATAAGTAAATACTCGAGTCCTTCAATTCAGTTTTATAGAATTATTAAAAAATTTAAGAACTGTTTGTTGTCAAGCAAATGATTGAAAAGATATTTTTTTAAAAAAGTTTTATATATTGATAATGAAATCAAGTCAACAAAGACTTGATCAAAGCATTAGATTTGAACAATTAAACACATTTATGAAAATGTTTGAAATAAGCTGATTATCAACAAAGTATATTTATCTTATGCAGCTTCTGTATAATGGAGCTTATAAAAAAATCTAAAGCATTTAAAATAAAATCTGATGTTAAATAAAAATGATTATTAGTTTCAACTTTATTTTCCACTTATATGACAGTTGTCTTTGGAACAGCAAAAATAAGATAGTTATAGATTTTTCAATATGTTATAGCATAAGCCGGGAGGCGAACCCGCAACAACCGTTTTGCAACCAACTACTTGCTTGCAAAGTGGCTGTGCTGACCTCTCGGCTAACAACACTTGATAATAGTTATAGATTTGATAATAGAATTTTTAATTTGAATCAATGAAATGCAAAAGCAACAAAGTTCATCTTTTTGCTTTCCAGATTTAAAATATGCAAATAATTATATTATTTTCATTAATTCTAAAAGTGATCTATAGAATGTTATTATTTTGAATGCAACTTACAAAAATTTTGATTTAACAATTAATATGGAGAAAAAATTTCAGCAACTTTTACAGTCTACTTAATATTAGAATTTTATTGGATTGGGTAATAATTGAAGCAAATAAACGATAAACTTTTTAAAAAGATACGTTATGAAGAATATTTTTCATGATATAGGCAGATTGTTTTCACTGGGAAAATATGCCAAGGATAGAATATAATGGAGATACAATAGGGCAAGTTAAAAAAATAAATTACACTGCAAAAGAAATTAAAAGACAGCATATCATATAAACTAAAATATCAGCATTAATATATGTAGATGTATTTATGGTACAATTGATTTCTATAGTTATTATAAAACTCACCTATAGTGTGTTTTTGTATGTTATGTCAGTACGAAATCCAGATGTCATTTTCATATTCCTTTAAGAGTATCTCCTAATGATAATATTGATGCTTGCACAAAAACATTAAAACCATTTTTAAAGCTAACAAATTTTAAAACTCACAGAGGCACATCTCTCCATACAGTAGTGCCACTCAGTGCAAACTAGAGTAATCAATGGATACAGGAAGGTTTGTGCATAAAAGCTGTCATCAGTGAGGAGCCTACACCTAGATCTTAGAATCTAATGCAACCCTCCAGAAACTACCTTTTACTTTTTAACTAACTATAAAGCTATGAGTCCAAATTGAAAACACAATAATGTTTTCAAGCTAGGCTCATTAGCTTGTATAGATCTGAACTCAGTTCAGCATTCATACTTTTTAGTGTTTTTGTTTCTTTAATAACCACAGTCACCATAATTCTATTGGGCATGATTAATATTAAACCATGAAAGATCACATGATCACCATTATTTATTCTAATACAAGCTGTTTTTCACAGAGGCAAAACACTCAATACAGTAGCACCACTCAATACAAACCAGAGTAATCAATGGATGCAGGAAGGTTTGTGCATAAAAATCTCTATCTAGTGACTACTCTTCCAATATCCATAGATTAGTTTCTAGCTTGCAGCTTTCATCAGTGAGGAGCTTTGAATCTGAAAGCACTGCACCTAGATCTTAGGATCTAATGCAACCCTCCTGAAGCCACCTTTTACTTTTTAGCTAACTATAAAGCCTTGAGTTCCAAATGAAAACACAATAATCTTTTCAATCTAAGCTCATTAGTTTGTATGCTGTATGGAGAGTTTTGCCTCTGTGAAAAACAGCTTGTGTAAGCATAAAGAATGGTATTCATGAAAAATTTTAAAACTAATTAATACATCATTTTGCTACAAGTTTGCTATTTTTTCTGTTTATTTTGGTTTATATATAATTTTTATTTTTTTAAAAAATATTGAGATAAGCTAAAGCAGAGCTGCTCAAACTATTAGCCATTACCCCCAAGGGGCCATGAAACTTTTCAAAGAGAAATATGAACCATAACTTTTAAATTTTTAAATTATAAATAGATCATTAGATATATTTTTATATACAGATATATTTTTTTAAATTTTAATCGGAAAATTTACACATTGTGCTATGTAGATGTAATGAAAACTAATAATCACTCTTGTTATTTTATAATTCATATACATCATTACTATAAGCACTTGGGAAAATCTTTATTTGCACAATTATTTAGTTTCATCTTTGTAACAAATACCACAATCTTTACTTGCACAATTTCCTAGTTTCATCTTTGTAACAAGTATCACTAGTATTAATGTATTTGATAATTCATTAAAAGTTTAATACTGAGATGGATAAGTAATTAATAAAACACAATGTATGTTTATGCAGAAATCAATCAGGCAAAGGCACTGAACCTACCATAGAATTTGAATCACAAGTATCTTGTTTGGGTTTCAACATCAAATGGCAAAAAAAGAAAAAGAAAGTGTTATTAAAACAGGTAAAACTCTCCATACAGTATTGCCACTCAGTGCAAGCCAGAGTAATCAATGGATTTCAGAAGAACTTGTGCATAAAATCCCGATCTAGTGCCTACTCATCCAATATCCCCAGACTAGTTTCTGACTTGTGGCCTTCATCAATGAGGAGCCTTGGATCTGATGAAGGCCATAAGCCAGAAACTTATCTGGGAATATTGGATGATTAGGCACTAGAAGAGGATTTTATGCACAAGCCTTTTGGCATCCATTGATTACTCTGACTTGCACTGAGTGGCAATATTCTATTTGAGAGTTTGCCTGTTTTAATAACAGTTATAAATAAGCATGAGCAATGGTGATCATGTGATGTTTATTGGCTTAAAAAAAGTGTCATGTAAAAAAATTGTAAATATGATCCTTTTTACTTGGAAATGTAGATTTGTCTTCCCATAATGATTCACTCAAATCTATTTGCATAATCTAATGGAAATAGTTGTCAAATGATTGTATGAGATCAGGAAAATATAGTGGCTATATAGTAAATTTATGAATAAGATACTTTTTTTTTCCAAAAAAAGGCAAAAAAATTAACATGGCAAAATAATTTTTTTCCAAAGCATACTAAATTAAATAACAAATTAATAAAAATTGCTTTCAAAATTGTTATATTAATTGCTAAAACAAAAAAAAACTTATATGATTGCTGAAGATCCCATCTTACTAGCAGTAATCAAAATTTGTGAAACTATCCATGGTTCCAAAATATCAAAGCCTTTAAAAAACTTCCTGTCTCCAATGAGACAATTAAAAAAAGAATAGATAGCATTGCTGATAATATCATTATCACAAATCAAGCAAAGTACTTTATTTGCAATACAACTTGATGAGTTAACTGACAATATGAATGATGCTAATTTAATGGTGTTTGTCAGATGCCTCTATTATTTAAAAATTCATGAAAACTTGTAGAACTCTCTCCATGCAATTAAAGAAAGAGAGAGATTTGATTAGGTGAATAACTTTTTTTATAGAAAATGAACTTGAATGATAAAATTGCATTGGAGTTTACATGATAGAACTGCAAACTATGACTAGCAGGATTTCAGGATTTTTAGGAGAATTAAAAAAAAGTTTGTGTTTGTTTGAATGCTTGACATGTTTTTGCATTATCCATAGATAAAACCAGAATTTTTTTATATTGAAGAATCACTTAGTAAAGGTTCATCAGAAGTTTCCACAATAGTTAATTATACAAAAATTAATGCACTAATGTAAGACGTTTTAGAATTTTATGCCAAGAAATGGATGCCAATTATGAATTTCGTTTATATCACACAGAAATAAGATAGATATCTCACAATAAAGAATTTTAATATTAGAAGATAAATCACAAATTTTTCTTCTTGATAAATATCCCATTTTATTAGCATCTCATTTTGCTGATTAAAATTGTATATATCCAACGTGTATCTCAGTTTTCACCCAGCATCACAGCTCAGCAGGGCACTATTGTGAACCAAAGGACCCTGTAGTTGCTTGCAGAGAATGACATAATAGTGAAAGAGGCTTGTTTTATTTCTAGAGACAATCATACCATCAACAGAAAAGACATGTGCTACAATATATTCATGAAATGGAATACATAGTCATCTGCATAAATTTGCATTGTAATTAATTAGTTTTGTTAGTTATAATATGGCTATGACTATGAGGGCTATGTTCCTTGAAAGCACTCATTCACACGTATTCATGTTTATTTTGTATTACTTTGTATTATTTTAATATATAAAGAATTTAAAAATTCAGCTTTGTGTGTGCATGCATCATCAGCGCAATCACATTTATCCTGATGGAAATAAATGAACTGAATCTTTATTTAAAAAGAAAAAGTACCAATACATCAAGCCTAAATACAAATTGCAAACATTTAAAAATAAACTTCTTGCATGATTAAAAAGTTTTAAAGAAATGCTTGCTTCTCTCCATGGGAATTTTCATAAAGAAAATAATATTTTATAGCAGAAAGTAAAAATAATAATAATTAACTCCATCACAAATTTGATTTTTTAAAATATATATATATATTCCTAACTTAAGTGGAAATAAAAAATATGACTGGATAAGAATGCATTTGTACCATCCCTATAATTTAGCAATCTTTCATGGTCATCTCAAGAACTAATTGTCTTGAGAGCATATTGAACCCATATATCAGAATTTTATAATAAGCGACAAAACCAATATCCTTCATTGGGTATATACAATCTTAAATATTCGGTACATTAGAAAAAAATATTTTTGTATCAAATATTTCACTCAATATTGACTTTTTGTACAGCAGTAACATTATTAAAGTCTCTTTTATTGTATTATTCATTTTTTGTTCTAATTATTATTAATGAATTTTATGTTTGATATTTATATTAAGTACATTTGAAATTTGAATGATATCACTTAAAAGAAGCAAAATCATTCAAATATACTTAATATAAACACAATAAAATTGTAGAATTTTTTTATTTCAGAGAACTATGAATGTTTCTGTATTCCAGGAACCATTTGAGAAGTACTGAGTTAGAGTACAAAAAAAAAACCCTTCATCTTAAAAATCATTTTTATTAATCACTTGCCATAGACATCATCATCAGAAGAAGAAGAAAGAAAAGAAAAAAAGGAAAGAAAGAAATAAAAAAAAGAAGAAGAATATAATGACAATGAAGAAGTTCAGCAGCAAGAATCCACTTGTTCACAACCAAGTTAACAAGCTAGTTTTTTTCATGCTCCAAAAGTACTCAAAACCCAAGCTTTACAAGGTAAATCCTGATACATCTTTTTCATTTCCCAATGAGTTGATAATTAATAATTTTGTGCTATATTTTTCATTCAAAATTTCAATTAAAATCAAGTTACCCAATGATAATTTTAGAAAACAATATACCGACAAAGCCATCACATGACCAGATGCTTGCCACCAATATTACCAGCACAGAGTTTCAAAGTTCCGTCAAACATAAGCTTATTTTTAATTTTATTGTAGCACATTCCGGTTTTTGTTGGGAAAAAAAAATTTCCCAACAAGCAATTCACTTACCCACAAATCAGTTAACAAGCTCTGGTATTTTATGCTTAAAAAGAATTCAAAACCAAGATAATAATATACCTTTTATCACTTGATTATTTACTTCCAACTTTGTGTTACATTTTTTATTCAAACTTCCAATTAAAATAAAGTTAGCTAACGATAATTTTTTTTAAAAAAAGGCCATCACATGACCAGTGTACCACGAATGATACCAGCACAGAGTTTCAAAATCCAAAAGCCAGACAAGCATATGCTTATTTTTAATGTTATAGTAGCAAACTCTGATCTTTGTTTAGTTTTATTTCAAGTTCCCAACAATTCCACTTTCACAACCAAGTTAATAAGCTCTGGCTGTTTATGCTTATAGAGTAATCAAAACCATAGGCTACCAAAAGAAAAAAATTATATACCTTTTTCAATTTCCAATCAGTTAATAACTTGTTTCCAATTTCGCTTTAAATTTTTCATTCAAATCTTTAACTAACATGAAGTTATTAGATAATTTCAATAAATATATCACTTCCAATAGTAATGCTGAGCCTAACTATCTATCCAGATTTTACCCTGTCTCCCTATGTCTGGACCCTCTACCCATGAATCTCACACTTAAATCCCATCAAGTCTCACTTGGCCTCCATCTCTAACACAACCCAGATCCCGACCAACCTATTACAAACTTCACTTCAACAATTGTATCTAGTTCTAACATAGTTATATCAACAGCTCCTCTGGAAATCAGGATCCTCTACTTATGGATACCACCCTTAAACCTCATCAAAAGCTTTATTCAGCCTCTACTTCTAACACACAGCTAGATCTAAACTCTGACCAACCTACCTCAAACTCCAACTTAACAATTGCAACCAATTCTAATATGATTGTACTACCCACTTTGGAGCACTCATCTATTTAAAAGCACCAGAAAAACAGGCATGATGGGGTTGTACCAATTATGAAAGCAATCCCACCATGCCTTCCACCCATGCCCACACTCCCCCCAACCCACATTGCCAATGAAACCTAAAGAAAAGCTGGTCACCCAAAGTCCAGCATCCTAAAAAATAAAAAATAACTGACATTGATCTTATCTCACAGACAATTGTCGCATTACCATGAAAATTGCTAGTTCCTCAATTATGTTACCCAGGCAATCCAACTACATATAAAACTAAACCTGGTTTGCATCTGTAGATACAGCAGCTCAGAGCATATAAAATTTATGTAGTCTTCTGTAAATTAATAAAACAACTTTTACATATGTAAATCTATAACTACAGATTTCCCATGTAACCACAGCGATCCAAGCTATGTAAAACCTCTGCAACTAATCCGCAGCATATAAAAATTGCTGCAATCTCATGTAAATAACTAAATAAACTTTTATGCACATAAACCTACAACTACAAAGTGCTCCTGTTGTAAAACCCATGTAACTAATCCACAACATGAAAAACCTTGTAATCTCATGTACATCAATAAATCAACTTTTACATATGTAAAACTACATCTATGGATTGCCAATGTAATCACAGTAGTCCAAGCTATGTAAAATCCTTGTAACTAATCCATAGCATGTAAAAATTCCTGAAATCATGCGTAAACCAATAAATCAACTTTTATATATGTAAACCTATAATTACAGATTGATTGCTCATGTAAACACAGCAATCCAAGCTATGTAAAACTTTTGTAACTCTCTAAGACAAAGACAAATAATAATAATAATTAATAATAATAAGAAAAAGAAGGAGCCAGAAGAAGTCACAAATAATAGACAAGTATAATAAAGAGACAACATGTTTTATGTAAAATAAATTTAACTGATGTTCATACTTACAATCTTTCCAATGATGGCAAATTTGAAAAAGTTTCTGGTTCCAACTCTTCAAGGTCATTGAAATGAATATATCTTTATACAAAAAAAAAGGAATACATATATTGAACAAAAGTAAAAAACAATATCAAATTTTTGCAAAGAAAAAAAAAGTAAATAATTAATTAATGAAGGTTTTTTATGAAATGTGTGCATAGTGAATGTTTATGATATGATGGGGTTAAGGATGAATTGATAAAAAAGAAAAAATATTGAGAATATATATCTACAGTGCAATGATAGTTTATTTTTCCACAACATGTTACAAATGGATAGAAACTAGTTCTTACATAGAAAAATAATGAGCTGTTAATAAGAACATGTAGATTCAGATATTTGATATTCTACTTCACCTGTTGAGTAAGAACCATTTGTGAAACCCATGCTTAGAGAGAAGTGATCTGAGTTTTAACACTGGTGGATGTTGTGATATATAGCTGAGATAAGGGATGCACTAACAAAAGCAAAAACACTACTGAAGTAATTCATAAAATTAACTGAAGTTTTAATTATTTTAAACATCTGTTGGACATTTGATTTCAATCCAAACTTGCTTTATAAATACTAAAAATGGTCCAAATATTTAGATTTAAAAGACTTTTAACAATAAAATAGAATTATTTGGTGAGTCATGAACATTTTTTATAAGTTTTAGTAATTAATTAACTACTAGAAAGTAGTAGTATTAAATTCACATCTGGTGCTATCTTATCCACATCACCAAATTAGTTATTGGCTTATGACTCTCATCAAATAGGAGCGTTGGCCTTTAATACACTTGGATTTTATGGGTTCACAGCTAGCAGTTTGAATTCAAAACATCTTAACACTTTGAATCCAAGTCAATTTGTTTCTATAATACACAATCCCTACACGATATTTGTAGGGAATGGGAGGGAATGAGCAAAAGTCTTTCCCTGGAAAAGAAAGAAAGAATGTGAAAGAAGATTTTGAATATAAATAAAAAAGAAAAAATAAACAAAATTCCTAATCTAAAAAGGGGATATTTATTAATATACTAGATTATTTTTAGAAACACTTTGTCAAGAGTTGTAAAACATAGAAAAAAAGAAATATAACAGTTTGATTAAGGAGAGAATATAAAAATTTCAGTGAGAAGGAATCACATTTTATTTATGTATTTATTATATATTGAATATGAATAGTAAAAAAAAATTCAACTATATTAAAGCTCTATGGAACAATTCTAAAGTGCTTAATTTTATTACAAAGCTTCAGTGTTAATAAATGCTTCTGAAAAACTATAAATTCAAGTTGTTTGAAGGTTTGCAAAGATTATATTTTACTTAATAGTTATATGTTAGAATATTAACAATATCATTATACAATTTCGCTAGAACATTTATGAATGTGGAAGGATATATCAATGAACATAACTATCCTGTTGAAAAATAATTTTAAAAGTCACAAGTAAAGATTAAAAAGTCTAAAAAAACAAACCATGATGTGCCAATAAATATATGGTTTGATTGGGAAAACACAAAAATTATTGGACATGAAGAAAAACATAAAAAGAAGAAAATTTAAAGAAACTAATCACAATGATAAATAATGTTCAAAGTCAATCTAATGTAATAAATCATACTGTTTTAGAAACAACTAATTAAATCTGGCATTTATAAAAAAAAAGGAAAAATCAGGAGGATCCTCAAAGGTAAGGATATAAAATTTCTACTGATTGTTTGCCAAAATAGTTTAGTTCAGTTTTTCATGAATCTAAAGGTGAGTGGTTCAATTCTCATAATAATACTTATCATTGGTGAAACCAATATCATTGAGGAAGAGAGCAGTATTAATATCACTTGACATGTGTTCTATATTAAGTTATATACTATTTCTAAAAGTTAAATGTTTGTAATATCCAATGTGCAATTTCAAATATACATTCACTAAACAAAATTTTTCTATATCAGTCAGAAGCTATACAATATACATGAAATCCAAGACTTTCATTAAGAGGAACTCTTACCATCTACAGCAAAAGATATATTTCAATAAAGATTTAAATGAAATACTAAAACCATAACCTGCTAGTTGCTTGAATGTCATGATCTCCTAAGTAATTGATCATATAATTATATAAAAATGTATATAACATGCTCCTTTAAATGACTTAATATAGCACTTAAATGAATTCTAAAGATATCTTACTGAATCTTCATTGCAATGTATTAGATATTAGACATTGTCTTTAGAATGGAAAAACCAAATTTATTTATAATCATATAAAAATTACTCAAACTTTTTTAAGATAGTATATCTAAAGATTTTTTTTTTTTTAATTTTCCAATCATTAAATCATTCTATTAATTATTTATTTTAGTTTTTTGATGTATTAATGCATATCATTTGACATGCCCCTGAAAATAATTTCAGACAAAAGTAGATTTACAATTTTTCTTTTAGATAACAAGTCCATATTCAATATAACTAGCAATACAGATTTGATCCATAAATGAGCATCTAGCTATTATTAGCTTGTGTTAATAATTTTTAGATTAATCAAAATTTGTTACAAGATTATTGATTGGTGATTGTAATATTCAAAATACAATTGTAATATGATGTTGCCTTTACTATTCCTATGGTTAAAGGAAATGGCAGCTTATATGTAATTGCACAATGAAACACTAAACAAAACAACAGTCAATGAGAAACTTGTAGAATACTTTTTATGCAAGTCAAGTAATCAGATGTGCATATAACTTTTAATATCATTAATGACACAATTTCGTATATTGAAATCACATTTATGCTTAGGTATCAATGAATTTAATGTTTACAATCTTCTATGCATATTAACATGATAATAGAGTGGAAGAATTAATGCTGTAAATTTATAGATCAATTATAATAGATGAAAATAAAAACTGAGTGGAATTGTTTATGTTCAGTTTTACCAAGAAGTAGTAGTAGTAAAACATCATATGACCTTTTATTTGATTACAAATGAGCTTCAATTCAGCTAAATTAAAGAATAACATTAATTTAGAAAACAATTATTTATTAAGTTCAGATTCTTACTATATAAAATAGCTTATAAGGTAAGCACATAATACCTTTCTTTCTATCTTGGACAGATACGATATGCATATGAGATTCTATTTGGAATAATGTATTATATTTTTTAGAGAATAATTTCAGTAAATAATCCTGAAACTAACATTCTCCAAGAACAAGGCTATAATTTATTAAAAAGATTTTCTGTGGCATTTTCTTAATATAAAAAACAAAAACAAATAGTATTGGGATTAATAATGCAAGCAATTAATAGGATAGTTGCTAAATAATCAAAGTTCTCTGGAGCAAAAAACTAAAATCAGTTCTATTTATTATTTATTAGTGAATGTATATTGTTAATGATCAGGATAATTTTTTAACTTTTTTTTTGTTGTTGTAGAATTTCCAACTTGATTGTGAAATGTCTATTGGACAATAGGTAATGAATCTCACATTGCATATTACAATCCTTATAATCTATATATACATAGCAATAATTCTTTCCAGCAAAAAGGTTATTATGTTTGTTTAATTGTTTGTAATAATGGCATTTTATGTTGATATATTCTCATCAATTGTTAAATGACATTAGAAAAATTCAAACTCTATATTTCACCAAGTACATTGAACTATTAATAACATTCCCGTAGTATAGTTTTCAGTACACTACCCTTACTCAAGGTATGTTTATGATTACATCCCTACACAAGGTGTTAAAAGTGGATAGAAAACATTCCTTACCTTGCGTAACAGTGGTATAATGAAAATTACACTACAGAAGTATTATTCATTATAGGATAATCTCTAGTCTAATGAGAGATTAATAAAAATTATTAATGCTATTATTAATGTTCAATCTGTTCAAAATGTTAACATTACAGTGTTATGTTATTGTTGTATTTTGTAAAAATTGAATGCAAGTTGTGCACTCCAGAAAAACTAATATTTATTCGAGAGGTTGTTTTTAGATTGCGCACACTGATAACTGAGGAATTTAATTAACATAATGGTGGACGATAATTCCAAGAAATATTTGCTGATTGCAAATATTTCTAGATAAAAGACGTTACCTTATTGGACAATGTGATTAATTGCTGCAGTTATCAGAAAGCATAAAAAGACTGTTAACAACTACACAGAGGAGTATTTGAGTAACAACTACGTGAGGGTATTTGAGTGCATCTCCAGTAGACATCTGTTCAATTCCAGCAGGAGATATCTAGCGTCAGTGCTTGCGGTTAAGGTCCAGCACTCAGTGGAAATATAGTTCACAGGTATAGCTGGAAAGGGCCCACAGAGAATGGGAGACCGCAGCCTGAGGAAACCGTCTGGATAGCAGCTGAATAAGAGTTGAGTTTCCAGCAGTTTTCAAGTGGAGTTACTGATAGACTGTTGCAGAGACGGAAGCTGTAAAGAGCTTAAGGTCAGTCACAGTACTTTACTACGAAGCGTTCGTATACAGCTAAACTGGACTGGGGCCAAGGTATGCCTAAACCTAGCCCATTGTGAACCGTTTTTGTAGCAGCCAGCCTGAATGAACATCGAGGGAATTGAACATTAGCGAATTGTAGAGATAGAGTTGTTGCAGACTATTCGCTATTCTGATTATTTAAAAACATTGTGTCTTAATGTATATAACCACACATATGGACATAACAGTTATCTTTTTAAAATAAAATTTGCATTATAATTAGTTTAGTTAGTAATGTTTTGAGGGAAAAAAGTAATATAAATATCTTACATTTTATTTATTTACTAGATGTTATGTTTCCACATTAATTAATTGTCTTGCGTGATTTAATGTTAGAGATAGAGAGGCGGATTCAAAGTTAATGGATCATGGTTTACTCAGTTACTTGGGATGCTCAAATTTTTATGAATTCCTGAGGAATGAACCATTCCCTTTTTTTAATTATTATTAATGTTAAAATTATGGAAAATAATATCTAATTTAATTAGGGTAAAATATATATAATAGTAACTACACACTTTTAGGATTTTAGGCATGTTAAAATTTCCATTAGTAAAATGCTTAAAAAGGTGGATATAAGCATTCACAAGTCAGTTTAGCTGCTCCAAAGTGATTGAGTTTTAAGTCAATTTACGAAGCTAGTCTTGTTTTCAGTTTTAATTTATGTATGCTGTTTTTAATCAGAGGATAACAAAAAATATTAAAGCTTGAGGCTCAAATTAAACTCTATTCATAGTTTTGTAAACTAATTCATAGTGATAAATAAAATGCAGACAGTAAAGTTGAATATTGAATGCTTGCATTTTTAATTTATTTAAAACTTTTAAAAATATGCCCCCTACCAATAGAGTAATAAAAAAAAGATGTTTTGGATAACATTCCATACTGTCTTATTCTTTATTCTAATAAAATTAAGATGTTTATATTAATTTTATTTTACACAAACTCAAATAGTACACATACTTTTATTTGTTATTTTATTTTTAGATACAGTATATTCAAATCATTGACTTAGTTTATTGCTCGAGAAATCACGAGAAGTTCGAACACTGGAAGTCACAAGACAAAATGGACGGTGATTCGTGAAAGTTGACCTTTAGAGTCTGCTACTCTACCACTATGTCGAGTTAATAATATTACAGGATTTTCATTAGGTAAAGCTATTGATACCAATTCTTGTCGTTCCTTTGAAATAAATAATCTATGAAAGTATTTAGATTTATTATTCCTTATTCACAAAAAAAAAGTGTACAAATAAATACGTTTCCTTAAAGAAAGATACTAATATAAAATCGAAAGATGGACTATAATTTCTTCGTGTGTGTAAAACGTAAAAAGGTGTTTAATATTATATAAACTTCATTCAAAACTAGCAAGAATTGTCAATTTATTATCTACTACTGTAAGGACATGTTAAATTTGGTGCACAAAGGTTATATGTCGATTCACATTTCAGATAAACATGTCAGTAGTATCAAAAGAACTCGTTGCAATTACTCACATTTGTGACAGTAAAAACATGATTTTGTTTCGTTTATAAATAATAATCTTAAAAATATTAAATTAGATTATTTAATCTGATTTTTCTATTTTATTTCAAACGAGTACATCAGGGATGAATTAATTTGAAATTTTTTTTCACCAGCTTGGGATTTTTATTTCGGATAACTACCTACCCATTCAATCAATACTCATCAGCAAATAAGTATATAGCTATTTTTGGTTAAACTATAAAATAAAGATAGAAAAACACTCAAACTATTACTATACAAAAATTAATTGATTTGATTAATACTATGTGCAGTGACTATCTTTACTCTTAAAAATGCACAATTGGTAACCATAAATTGATTACATAAACTTATCACATTGTAAGATCCAGGATCAGTGATTTTTGGTCATCTCAAAATTATATTCACTAAGAGCATTATAAAAACTATAGAAAGATATCTACACAATGAATAACAGAATCATGCAAAATTATACATGGTAAGCTAACAAGATGAAAAGCTATGTATAAAAAGATTGTTGTATGCACACACCATAAATGATAAAGCTTTTATTATTTATTCTACATGATTTATACTAAGAATGTATGCATAACATACATGCAAATTACTTTTTTGGTATTAACAGATTTCCCAGAAATTAATTTTGCTAAAAAATAAAACATTTAAAACTCAAAATTAAAATACCTATTTTTAAATTAAAATTACAGGTTATGAAAACAACATTACATTAAATGTTAATGTGAAAATGTCATTATCATCAGGTCAATCTCTTACTCAAATTAACTGAAGCAAAGGAAGTTTGGAAAATCAAAAAATTATAAAGTGTAATTAATCAGTTGCTTGAAAAATTATGTAACATTTAACATTCAAATGATGTGTTGCTCACAAAAGTATCATTCAATTTATCTAATTTTTCTTTAACTTTGTTCAAAGAGAAATTGGTTGAAACCTTTACTTTTAGAATCCATTTCTTTCAATTTGCACATAACTATGAATTTAATCATATAATTGGTTGTTCAGAGTGCCATGTGATATTTAGATACTGAAATGAGTAACTAAACAGGTTTGTTTTATTTACTATTCTGAGAATGTATCTTGAACTTTTAGATTTTGATTTCATCATAACATGCACAATGTTTAGAATTAAATAATTTGGATAATCAAAAGACATGTGAATACCCAGTTTATGCAGAACAAAATGTAATTATAAAAATTATTTCACCCATATTTTGAAATTTAAAATAATGTAATCAAATAGATGATTTAGATTTGTAAATAATTATTAAAATGTTAGTGAAACAATTTCCATTCTCATCTCAAAGCATAGAAAACATTACAAAAATTAAAATACCACACTAAGCATCTCTAAATGAAATTAATTTGACAATATATATATACTTAGATGTACTACACCAAAAAAAAAATGGTTGAATGATTATGTTATTAAAATAAAAAGGTTTTTATAATTTTAAAATTATTAACAACAAACTTCTAATCTCCTCTCAGTTATAAAAATATTTTAAATATCCAACATTACACAGAGTAAAAAAAATTTAAAATAAATACTAATTCTCCAAGCACTGTATATCAGATTCATGGCGGCTAATTTAAGCTGAACAGTTAATATACCAGTGTAAGCTCTCAATGGGACACTCATATTATGTGGATTAATGATGTCATTAGACTTAGCAATAAACCAAGCCTTTTTCAACTTCCTCTTCCTATCATTAGGCTCATTGCAAATAGCACTAATCATTTGAGGAAAACATTCATGCCCACTAATTCTCTCATAATTAAAAATACTGAATTAACCTGAGATTCCATTTTAGATTTCTTATATTGATAAACATGTTATTGCAACCTTGTTGATACATTAGCTTTCATTTTCCCATAATAAACAGCATTACAACCAGATGGCAAATAATTAAATAAACAACACTGTATTTATCATCACCATTGACACTATCTTTGGAATTATTTATCAACCTATTTAAACATAAGGATGATCTAAGACCAACAAAATAATTTTTACCAATTATTTCCATTAATTTTATATTTATAGATGTCACATATGTCAAAGAAATCCATTCCTTATCTGTTTTCTTCTTTACTCCTTATTTTGTTTAAATTTGACTTTATTATAAAATAAATACAATTGTCTATACAATAAATAGCACCACTTATTGCCAAACCCATGGGCCAACCATTCTTCATTTGTAGTTTGTAGGTTTCAGAAATTTAAAAATATATTGTAGAGTCATTTATAAATGGCAATGATAATATTTTGCATAGAAGATACGTGGATGATGTGTTTGTGTATGGACTAAGAAAATTGAAGATATTTTTGTTAATTTGAATAATAATTTGGGTTTAGTATGGACTATGTAATTTGAGGATAATATGTCTTTGAATTATTTAGATGTAAATATATGTAGAGATCATAAAGAGTTTGTGTATAAAATAAACCATTAAATGTAAGGGTTTTTATAAAAACATCCATCAACATAGCTATTGTTAAATTATAAATTGTCTGAATTTACATGTTTTTGAATCATAGTTTATATTTGTGTAAGGCAGATAGAAAAAGAAATATTCAAAGATATATGAATGATTTAATAAGTGTGGGTGACAATAAAAGTTGGTTGTATAGACTATTGTATTTATTTTATAATAAAGTCAGGTTTAAACAAAATGTGGAGGTAAAGAAAAAAACAGATAAGGAATAGATTTCTTTGACATATATGACATCTATAAATATGAAATTGGGGAAAATAATTAGTAAAGATTATAATGTTGGTCATTGATCACTTTTATGTTTAAATAGGTGGATAAATAATTCAAAAGATAGTGTGGATGGTGATGATAAATATGGAGTTGTTTATTCAATTGTAATGCTATTTAATATGGGGAAATGAAGGCTAATATTGCCGCAACATGTTTATTAATATAGGAAATCTAAAATGAAGTCTCAGGTTAATTCAGTATTTTTTAATCATGAGAAAATTAGTGGACATGAATGTTTTCCTCAAATGATTAATGCTATTTGCAATGAGCCTAATGATAGGAAGAGGAAGTTAAAAGAGGTTTGGTTTATTGCTAGGTCTAATGATGTCATTAATCAAATAACACGAGTGTTCCATTGAGCATGCACTGGAATATTAACCAAAGTGCTTGGTGAATTTGCATTTATTTTTTATTTTAAATTTTTTTTTTTACTCTGTGAAATATTTATATACATGTGGGATATTTACATTTGGAACAGAGTTGGTGATTTATTTAAAAATATTTTAAATATTGTACAATATTATCATTAAAAAAAATGTAATCAATACATCATGATAATAAAGAATATTTTGTTTTTTTTTTAAAAAAAAAAAACAAACTTTTGTACCAAAAATTTTTAATTAAAATCCATTCTGAAATAAACATTTTTCAAATTAATTTGCAAGTAGTATTTCATAACAACAAGTTTTGTGGTTTTCATCATAAGGTTACAATTTACAAGTTGAGTATTATATATATAATGTGATCATAAGCTCCTTCTATTAATTATATAATGACAAGTTTACCATCACCTACATTGATATATATTCAATTGACTTCATTTTTATTATTATTTATATTTACATTGAGTGCATCTGGTATTATCTTTCAATACATATTAAAGAAACTCGGCAGAAATTAAAGTAGGATCTGCATTACATTGCTTATAAATTAACACATCACATGGAGTAGGTGGATTAAATTTTACCTGCAGCCCATCATGAAAATAATATGCATTAGTAGATGAAAATGATGTCTTCACATAAAAATCAGACTTCATATTGATAAACTCTTGGTTAAGACAATTCTTTATGAAAATATATAATAATGCTATTAATATGAACTCTGGCAGTATTATAGAGATAGCCATGCATGGACAACAGAAGTGAGTGTTTTTGATTCTTCAAATGAAAAGTGACTACATAATATTGGCAGTCATAAAACATCTTAAGTGTCAGGTATATATTTTAGAGGGTGGCTTTCTCTTCACCTAGGAACTAATAAAATTACTTCAACTTAACATTGAAGGTATATCAAACTCAAAAGTTGAGATTTTCTACAAATAAATTGTTCAGCATAACATTACGTATTTGTACTTCAAGAAACTCATCATTCAAGTAACAATGCATATATTTTTATAATTCTTGGATTTGTACTGATTAATAATAGAATACATTCAAATATGGTATGACTACTTTAATTTCAAATTATCTTGTAAAGCTATTGAAGGGCAGTCAAATGATATTGCAATCACCATTCACATAAATAATTTATTAAGTATACAATGTTTATAAACTTATCAATACAAGTTGGCCCTATCCTATGCTTACAGATCTTCCCATATCCTCAACATTTATAGGAGATATCAATTCTCATAGTAGTCTTTGGATTAGGTTGCCAATTTGTAGAATGAATAAAGTTAAACAACATGAAATTACTTTATGAAGCTAAACCAGGAGGAACTTTCCATTTAGGAAGTTGTGGAACAACAAATAAATTTTTGATTTATAATGTATTTTAACAAAAAATGATTCACCATTATCTGCTGATCTACTGATATTAGATCATTTTCTCTATAGTCAACATAAATCAAGTGTAGTTAAAAGTTATCCTGTTACAAGGTGGAATTTAAGTAAAACCTATTGTTTACAATTTAATGAATATCTTGAACAAAATATTAATAGAATCTCTTCAATTCCTTATTGCTATGATAGGTTTAATAAACTCTTAATAATAGCTGTTAGAGAGTCCATCCCTCAAGGATATTGTAAACAATTTATTCCAAGTTGGACTAAAATGCTCTTTATAGTCAATTTTTGTTTACCAAAGATCGGGAAATTACTGACAAACTTATAAAATCACTACATAATACCAGAAAAGAAAAGTGAAGAGACTACGGAGAAACAAATTTCTAAAGGAACAATTACTGTCATTCCTAACTGAATCATCATTTTAAGGTCCAAGAATGATAGTACAGTATAAGGAAAGGCATCGTTAGAGAAAAATTGCAAGAATTTCCTTCTCAATGTTTCTTTAATAACAATTTGATAAAATCTGTAGATTTTGATAAACTCAAACTTGCCATTGATTGCCTTAAATCAGAAAACTTAAAAAGCAGATAACATGCTTCCAAAATTTCTAAAATATTTAGAACCTAAAGCTCAAGCATGCTCAGAAGAATTGTCCAGTAATATTATTCAAATAGCATTCCAAAAATTCATCATAGAAACAAAATTATACCAGTCTTAAAATCAAACAAAGTCAGAAATATCCAAAATATTATTGTCCAACAATATTATTATGTATTTCCTATAAGCTTTTTGAAAAAAAAAAAAAACATATTAAGAAGAATATTACCAATAGTTAAGAGTCATCTTCCCATAGAGCAACTCAAAGTGAAAAAAAAATTCGTAATAAATTAAAAACTAATGCTTCCTTTACTGATCTAATCTCAGCTTATGATTCTGTTTGGGAAAATGGTCTTCTAAAAGTTTCTAAAATTCTTAAATGTAGGAAAACCACTAATTTACTCAACAAATTACTCTCCAATAGAAAAATGAAGTTATCATTGTAGTAGAAATAAAATTTTACCAGAAGAGGCTGACACAAGATTCAATTTTTCACTTGCTTTATTTAATATATTTATAAGAGATCTTCTAGAAGAAAGAAAATTCATCTATGCTGACAATCCTTTCCTGAATTAGAAAAATCCCTCAATAAGAATAGGAAAAAATTGGGAATATTTTTGGTACCTTATTCCTAATCCAATGAAGATATTCAATTTTTCATTTAAATAATGGATTATCTTTGAATCTGAATATAACCTTTTGAAATAGTAGTATGAAGTATGATATTACTGCATGTTATTTAAGAGTGACTTTGAATCAGACTTTAACATATTTTCTTCATTTATCTAAGATCAAATCAAAATTAATTTCTGACAATCTCCTTAGAAAGCTGACTAACATTACTTGGGATTATAATGTAAATACTTTATGGCAGATTCTTTAGCATTAGCATATTTCCCTGGTAAATACTGTGCCCATGTTTGGAGATAAAAGTTCTCATATTAAACTTCTGGATAGTGAAATAAATATTATCTTGAGAATGTTACTGTTAAATTTAAGTCTACTCCTTTGCAATGATTTCCTGTTCTTTCACATATTCATCAGATATCAAAAGAGAAATTGTCTTATAAAAATGTGAAAATGTGTTTAATAAACTATTAAGCAAATCAGAGTTGCCAATAACTCAAAATATAATTTTACCAACTAAGACTTGGCTTAAATCAAAATCTCTTTTTGGATGTTCAACAAAAAATCTACAGTCAAATAATTATAACATAAATAATGCAATTCACATGAGATTTCTGATCCAACAATAAAACTGGTTGGATTGGCTCTTTCTAGACACAACTGTAATCTCATCAACAGATTCAAAACAAACCATGGTCATTGTCTGCTTCATAAATGGAATTTATTAAATGATGATTTTTGTTAATATAAACACATATAAATTATGAATCAGAAATCATATAGTTAATGGCTATAGTGGTAGAATTAAAGAGCTTAATAAAGCTACTAGTGAATTTATCTGTGGTTGGAATCTCTACAGGTTGCTTTATGATATTTTGTTAATAGTTTAAGCTATTTAAATCTATATGCTAAATAAATAAATAATAGTTCACATCTTTTGACATACAATATGCATATTTACTATTTAATACTTTTATAAGTTAAAGATTGTAATTGTATGGTCAATTATTTCAAATTTGTGTGGTGTTTAAGCAACAAATTCAGATTGAGCACAAACATCCTATTCAAATGAGTTTTTGTTTTACTTTACTCAAGGGAAATCAATCCAAATCTTTAAATTTTTAAAATATGACACTTTATCTCAATATTGAATGAATTGTGGCATTATTATAAATAATTTTGGTCATTATAAATTGCTTTTTGAATGATATTCTATTATTATAAAAGCCTTAATAGTAAAATGTTCTTTATATTAAACATTGAGGAATAAGAACAATTAATCTTTCCAAGCATTCTGTAACATCTGAATTAGAGTAGCCAAACTGCCCATTACTCTGTTCTACCTCTTTATTGCAATGATTATCTATATCTATGGGTTTTTAAGAAAACTAAAATTGTTTTTTCAACCAACAATTAATTTATCAAAGTCCTTACAAAAGGTGGACTCACATGCTTTCAAAAGAATTTCCTTATATTCTATTACAATGACATCTGTTGCAAGCTAGAGCAATTAATAAAGCAAGTCCTACTATTTTCACATTTTCAAACTAATTTCTGGATTGTAATCTCTGTTAATAAAGTTGAAACGAATGCACTTACATTCTAACAGCTAGTTATTTTTAATTTCTGTATATATTAGCTAACTAACTTGCTTATATAATTATTTATATCTAAAATTAGGCCATAAATATATCAAGTTTTATGCTATCTGTTAATGTAAAAAGATTTAAAATGATTGTGGGATGTACAGAAGCATTAGTTTCAGTTTTAAATCCAAAGTCTTCAATGACAGTGACTAGGCTGAGGATTTAGATATAATACTACCACTATTTAGCATTTATTGATTATTCAGGCTTACAATAAATGATTCTGAAGGGGAATGAAGAAAACTGCTACAAAAAGTATTTTTACATGTGATATTTTGTTGGTATAAGATAGACACCAAAACTACTTATATCTTGTCTCTTCTTATTCTTTTAAAATCAAAATCTTTCCTCAGATATCTCTTAACAAAAATATACATGGCAGCCTGTGTAAATTAGTGTAATAATAGAAAGATGGATTCTTTAAAAGCTAAAGATTTATGAATCAATTTCCAGTTGAATGAAACTACTGTGCTCAATCTACAGCTAGCATGCTTAATTATCATATGAAATTCCAGACAATTAATCATAATTATTTATTTATTAATAACTAAGTGTTCCTAATATTTCATTACATCATGTCACGTTTTGAAATCACACAAGACAAATTATTACATTACAAATATAAATTCAATAAAATTAATTTATAAACTTAACAAATCTGTATATCATTTAAATCATTTATCAGATAAATTGTTTTCATCACAAAGTCAAAACAACAACAACTTTGGTTTAAAAAGGTCTAAAATGTATAATTAAAATGCCAAAATAGTCATATTATAATTTAGTATAAATTTCAATAATATTTATGATCTTACTAACATTTTTTACAATATTTTATGAATGTTGAACAAACATTGAAAAAGAAATCATAATTTAAAATATATTTTTGTCAAAAATAATAATAAGTTAGTTATCAGCATTTTATTATGAACACTTCTTTGGAATATACAATTTCTTAAAATGCTTTCAACTTAAGTACGACTACTGATTGTTTAGATCAAATCTTGTAACCACTTTTTAATCTACTTAAACAGAATGAATTACTTCAAATATTGGACATGTGTTTGGTTTTGATGACAATGCAATATTTTTCATGATTGTCCAGCCTAGGATAATAGAGTTGTTGCATACATTTCAAATTGCATTCAAATTAATTTGCTAAGTTTTGAATCATGCCCAATAGATGACACTATATTTTTTAAAACACTTTCATTTAATGTGAGAAAGAAATTTTAGATGCATTTACAGTCAATTAAAATACAAAGAAAAACCTGAATGAAACATAAAATCTGAATTTCATTGTGGATAAAACTTGCTTTTTTAAACTGCTGTTCTAATAAAAACAAAAATCTTATAATATTTCAGTGTTAACAGGCTTCAAATTTAATTTGAAATACTGGAAACAATAACATTTTCTAGATTCTCAATTTTTAAATTTGAATATGAATAATTTTCCTGTTTCATATATAATAAGTGATTTCGATAATAACGAGATATAGAGTTCATATCAATATGGTGACATTTTTTAGATTTTCTTTTTTTAAAAAAATATTTGAATATGAGTATTTTCTTGTTTATGACAAAAGATTTTGAAAATTGAAACGATATAGGGATAGACTTCTTAACAGCAAGTCATTTGCAAAATACTGAAATCCTAAAAATAATCTATATATATATATTAATGCTTTTATTTAATTTGGGGACTAATGCACTAATTTTAGTTGTTATAAGTAACTTTAAATAAAAGCATGAGGTATCCATAAATTAATTCAATCAATAATAAAGTATTTAGTTTGATCACAAAATGTTTGAACTGATAATTTATAGATGTTTCGTAGTTTTATTTAAAATTATTGAATTAATTAATTTATAGATACTTTTATTTAAAGTTGCATATAACAACCAAAATTATGATCCAAAAAAAAAAGTTTTTTTGCTTTTTAGTACATTATTCTTCAAATCAAATAAAATCTTTTTATTAAATTTTGTATACATATTTTAAAATATTATCTAATGAGTATGCCAATAGCTCTTAACAAGCTTTTCAGAATATCCCTAATCTCAGACCGATTTCTAGCTTCTGGATTTCCTCAGTGAGGTGCTACGATATTCAAGCATTAGATTTAAAATACCAGAAACCAAGCTATTCTGAAAAGCTTGTTAAGAGCTATTGGAATGCTCATTAGATAACATTTGTAATACAAGCTTAATGAATGAGGTCATGTGACATATGACTTGATTTCTTTGCGATTTTAAAATATCTACAATCTTGACATTGCAAAAGACATCCATATAGAAACATTTTTCTCATTATTTTTGAAAATTTATATTAGATGATATTAAGCACACACAATATATAGTGAAAATCAAATTGCTTAAATGATAAAAAAAAAAAAAAAATACAACAATCTTAAAAATATGAAGAAAAAAAATTACATCATGATTAAATCTGCAATAGATAACTACTTGATGGGCAGTATGTTTTTTCTCTCTTTATATGCATACAAAGTTTTCTGCCTGAAGGTGAGTTGAAAAAAATAGTCAACAGTGTAGAATAATTAATTTTAATGTTAACATTATATATAGTACCTGAATCTCATAAACAACCAAGATAGTAACTGTATTGAAGGATAAAGTTGATTAGCAAGTGATGATTGGAATAAATCACTTAAAAAAAATTGACAATTTTTTAAAAATATAAAATAGATCTTCTATATATCACTAAATCATTTTATGCTAACTTTAATCAACACCCTATTTGCATGTGTGAAATGAATAAACATTAAAAAATCTTTCTAAAAGAGGTTTTAAAGTAAATTGGAGCATGGTTTTTGTGAGAGAGGCAGACATATTTACATTATAAATTTTGTCTTAAAGATATACTAAAGAAGTACAATATTGATTATTTTTGTGGCAGAGAATAAAATATTTTGGAGAGATACATTCAGACAATTTTGGAGAGATACATTCAGACATAATACTGAAGTCCTTCAAAAAAAAAAAACTCTGTTGGCAAAGAAACTAGGAGGCAGCATTATAAAATATCAACAAAATAATGGACAGCATGTTGTATGTACAGAAGTTTTGTGTTTGAGACAGATTGGGTTATATAAAAACTTATCTCTAATATATTACTTTCTATTTTATTATCTTATTTTCCTCTTAAAGCTAGAATAACCATATTCATTTGTGAGTGACTGCTGATAATCATAATGAGACTTTCTAATGAAAGTACATCTCTAAAACTTTGTGCCAGCAATAGAAGTAGCTCATCTTTCATGGATGCCAATATAAACATTAGAAAAAATTCTGATCATAAAAGACAATAAAAACAATTCGAATTAACAAAAAAATCAAAGTAATAATAGAATTTTTATATCAATTTGTGTTTATAAAATGAGCAGTAACAATATCAAACAATCGATTCCAACTTAAATATATATGGAAAATTCCTTCTAATGCTTAATAGAATCACTTTTCCAACGCATAATATTTTTGCTTTTCTTCTCCATCAATATATAAAGAGTATTTTCACATAGAATATAAAAAACAAATCAAAAGAATGATTATAGTCTTAGAATACTGAACTTCTATCACCATTAACAGTTGTTTAAATATTAAATCTAATTCCCCTGTTAATTCAAGAGCTCATGGTGAAGAGTTGGCACATTCATTTACCTTATTTATCTATAGTTTAAAATATGAGTGAGTAACGAAATTTTTTTTTCAGGAAAATAACACACACATTATCAACAAATGTCTTTATAATGACTTGAATTAACATTTCATTATCACCTGAAGATAGATCCAAATAAAAAAAATATGACTTCAGAATGCCCAATAAGGTTGAAAAATAGAAACTATATGAATAGTTAAGACAAAATGCCAAACAATTTATAATATTAATATAAAAATAAAACATTATTACCAATAAAGTTAATAATAAAATCATTAACACATATAAAATATTTTTAGATCTACTTAAAACTTCCATTAGGCCATGCACTCTTGAAATATATCAATAAAGACAATGGGAGGGGGTCATTTATTTATTTAGAAATGTTTATTAATATGTTTCAGACTACTCAAAGAAGTATAGAGAAATGCATGTTGGGAGTAACAAGAGAGATTGAAAACGCAATACATGAGTAAGAGAACAAACAATTGTTACTGACCTCATTGAAAAAATTAAAAGACTTAAGTGGAGTTGGGGGCTGGACATATTGCTAGAAGAGATTATAATAGATGGATAATTGGAATCTTAAACCGGATTCCAAGAGATTTAAAAGACCCAGAAAGAGACCACATGTGAGATGGATGGCTGAAATAAGAAAGTTGTGCAGGGGTGATGAGAAGAAGAGAAGCTAAAAATCAGAGAAGATGGATTGAATTTGGAGAGACCTTCATCCTGCAGTGGACTGATAATTGTTGATGATGATGATGTTTCAAAATTGTGTAGAAGTATAAAATTTTTAAGAATATCCAAAAATAATATTAAACACTTGGAAAAGGAAAGATGAAAAATTAATGCTACTATATTTTTATGTTTAATTTTAAAAAAGCACATATATTAATCTTTAACTGGGTTTAAAGTTTATATCTGGGCTAGAAATGATATGATGATCTCTAGTTTTATAATGATTAATAAGAATCATTAATATATTTATTTAAAATGAAAAGTGTTAAGACGTGAATGCAGAAAGGTTGGCTCTTATATTCAGGTTGTAATATAATAAAATATAATTGGTAAAGATTATAATATAGGATTCCGATCACTTTTATGCTTAAATAGACTAATAAATAATTCAAAGGATAGTGTGGAAGAAATGAATAGGTATGAAGTGGTTTATTCAATTTCCTGCAAAGAAAATTGGTTGTAATGCTATTTATTACAATAAAATGAAGGCTAATGTATTAATGTGATTGCAACAGCATATTTATTAATATAAAAAAATCTAAAAGTAATTTGCAAGTTAATTCTGTTTTTTCAAATCATGAAAATAGTTGTGGACATGAGTTTTACTCTCAAAATATCAGTATTGTGTGCAATGAATCAAATGATAGAAAAAGGAAGTTGAAAAAGACTTAGTATTTGTCTGAAGGTTTGTAATGATGGTATATTATAAGATGTGATATATTGGACTATTTCCATCATTTATGAGTGAATGTTGAATGTATAGAAAATTTTAAACTTTATTTAAACTTCTCAAATACAAACAACTTGTTAGTAATAACACACAAATAGACAATACAGGTTAGTAATTACACGTTTCGAGTAGTATTATTCTCCATTCTTCTTCAGGTGTTGCTGGCCTATATGCACAGTGACAATAATCGCTTAGAAGTTGAACTCGCACCTTTAGATTCTTGTATAGTGAATTTAAGGCAACCGCTCTACCAACTGAGCTATTCTGTCAAAGGCAACATATAGTAGAAATTTGATATATTTATATATGAGGGTTGGTTCAAATCCTCCTGAGTCCTTCAATTTTTTTTTTTTTATTTATTAACAAGTCTAATTATTTTTATTTTTACTTTTTCCTAAGAACAAGATTAATTAGAGGCTTCCATACATTGTGTATTGCCACACTGGGTTGACTTATAGGATTATTTACCATTGTCATATGAGCAGCTTCCTTGAATTTTCTTCTATGCATTTTTTCCTCTTTATCCAATATCTTTGTATCTTCCCACTTAAGCATGTGGTCATTAGTACATACATGATCTGCTATGGTAGACACATCTGTTTTTTCTCTTTTAACCATTAATTTGTGTTCCTTCAATCGTTGTTCAACCAGGCAACAGGTCTCACCAATGTATTTCCTTCCACATTCACATGGTATTTCATAGATGCAGTTTTTGTACTTCAACATTTCCAGTTTAGGCTTAGTAGAAGTAAGCATTCCTCAAAGTGTGGTATGGCTTTGGAAAGCAGTTCTAATATTATATTGACTGCAGATTTTCTTTAGTTTGTCTGCCATTCCTGGTATGTATGGATACACTACCATACCAATAACTGTTTTCTCTTTTGGTGTCTCTTTATGTTGACTATTGAAGGTGTTTCTGATGACTGCTGATGGATAACCATTCTTCATAAGCATTTGTTCTATGTGAATCTTTTCTTTTTCCAAGTCAATGGATTCTGAACAAACTTCTTTTGCTCTGTTCCATAGCGATAGTACAATTCCTTGTTTAGTGCTTCTTGTATGATTGGATGTATATGCAAAGTATTTGCCAATGTGTGTTGGCTTCCTATACACTGTTGTTTTTACTTTGCCCTGAGGGAGTCTTGTCACAAGAACATCCAAGAATGCCAATTTTTGTTCTTGTTCTGATTCCATCGTGAATTTAATTGTAGGAGATATGTTGTTAATGTGCATCCAGAAAGACTAATTTTTCCTTGCCATGTGGCCATACCACAAATGTATCATCAACATATCGAAGCCACACTTTAGGTGGACATGGAGTAGTATTTATGGCTGTGGCTTCAAGTTCTTCCATGTAAATGTTGCTGAGCAAGGAAGACAGTGACAATCCCATGGCCATCCCTTGATTTTGTTGGAAGAGGTCTGAGTTATATTGAAAGTATGTTGTTGTTACACAGAATGTTAATAATTCCATTATACTATCAATAGGTAGAGCTGTTCTAGTTTGTAGACTATTATCGTCATATAACCTTTTCCTTACAATAGTCAATGCTTCATCACATGGTACATTTGTACACAGACTTTCCACATCAAAGCTTACCAATATGTCAGTTCTATCCATTTTCATGTTCCTGACTAATTCCACAAAGTGCTTGGAATCCCTGATGAAAGACGATGTCCTACATGCCAATGGACTAAGAACTCCGAGAAGAAATCTTGATAAATTCTGACAGGGTGAATTTCTTGCTCTTATGAAAAAGTAAAAATAAAAATAATTAGACTTGTTAATAAATAAATAAAAAAATTGAAGGACTCAGGAGTATTTGAACCAATACTCATATATAAATATATCAAATTTCTACTATATGTTGTCTTTGACAGAATATCTCAGTTGGTAGAGCGTTTGCCTTAAATTCACTATACAAGAATCTAAAGGTGTGAGTTCAACTTCCAAGCGAATATTGTCATTGTGCATATAGACCAGCAACACATGAAGAAGAGTGGAGAATACTACTATTCGAAACGTTGTGTAATTACTAACCTGTATTGTCTATTTGTGTGTTATTACTAACAAGTTGTTTGTATTTGAGAAGTTTACATAAAGTTTAAAATTTTCTATACATTCAACATTCACTCATAAATGATGGAAATAATCCAACATATCACATCTTGAAAGAGGCTTGTTTTATTGTGGAGTCTAAAAATGTTATCAATCACCATAACACTAGTGTTCCACTCAGCATGCACTGGAATGTTTACCATTCAGTTCGAATATGTCACCATGATTCTGGTACATGATACTGAAAGCGCTTGGCAAATAGTTTTAGTAGTTAATGTTTTTTGAATTTTTGCTACTCTATTTATCATATAATCTGACATAGTTTTTGTATTATTTATTCAAGTTGTAATAAAATATTTTATATCACACTGATTTATTGACTAAATAGTTTAACATTTGTTTTCATATCTGATAATTAGCAACAACCAATTTAAACAGTATAAAAAATATATAGAGATTCGAAACCGGAAAATATTATCTCTACTGACATTATCAAATTTCCTTAGTTGTGTCATTTTGTGTATTAATTATGTTTCATGTTTGATCTCAATTTCATAAATCAGATGCTATTAAATTTCACATTTAAAATAGAAAAGCATAGTAATTATGAGTGATTCCGGACCTGTTGATGAGAATCCATATGTGGAAAAATATATTTGTTGCCGCCTTGAAAAAAAACAAGTCATTTTCTATGCCATAAAACATTAGTTGTTTAAAATGTTTTTGGTTTCTTCGTTTTTCAATTATATCAAGTCATATATTATCCCTTTTCCATTGTTATGTGACTAACATATAACGTACAAAAGTGGATTAGACAAAGTTTAACTAAATGAACAATCTAAAGCATTCAGTTACTTTCATCAACTGAAAAGAAAACAAGCCAATAACCAATTAAGGAAAAGGATTAAATGAAATAATAATGACTTATTTTACCCTTGAAATTCTATTTTGTAATTCTACTAACATTTCGAATCTGTAATTAATTATAACCTTGTCAATATTGTATATATTTCATAAATAGACATTTTTGATCTAAAATGACGTTTAGAAATTTAAACATGACTCATGAGAAAAATGAATGTCTATTGAAATTGTGTTATAAATATTTAAGTACTTAATTTAAAATATATATACTGATAAATATATACTTACAATTGTTCTAATTTATTAAGTCCTTTAAAGGCACGGCTATGTAATTTCCGTATTTTATTTTTATATAAGTATCTATATATAAAAAAAAAAATAGAAATTAGTAAAGAAATATAAAAATGAATCATTTAAATTAAAATATATTTATAATAAATCTCTTTCAAAGCAAATTTACTACTGTAATCAATTAGAAAATATTCAAGTGAAAGTTAAATTATGTCGAACATAAACTTTAATGTAGATTTGTGTGGAAAATGTATGTATGCACATGTATATATCATAAAGTATAGGAAAACAATTTTGTCCTCCTATATAGTAAATATAATTGTTCCCTGCATTCATGATCGTTTGGTTCCAGGTCTTTATATAGATGCTTGAATTTATATTAAATAACCTTGATCCCAAAAAATCGTACATATTAACACATTTTAAAAAATGAAACTTGATTTACTTAATTTATTAAAACAAGCGTTGGTGGTCGAGTGATCAGCACAGCTGCCTTACAAGCAGTTGTCCCGGGTTCGCTTCCAGGCCGATACTTTGACACATGGGGAAAAAAAAGACCAAATTTGTTCTTTTCAATCAAACAATATGAATTCTTAAAAAAATCTTGGATATCAATGTTTTAATTGTTTATTGTGGTTTTTTAGGGAGATGTATAAACAATATTTTTAACACATTTTAAAATTAATTAATTTTTAATGCATGTTAGTAAGGTATAATATCAAAATTTTTCCAAATTTTCATACATATAATAATATGACTGTACTAAAAATATAATTATATATCCTTGAAAAACGTAATGAAAGTCAAAATGTTGAGAACTGAAATTATTTAGAAAATATTTATATTGACTAATTCTGAAGTAATACATACAAGATATTTAAAGAAAAATGTAGGTTTTAAAAATATTTTAATAATTGAGTTTATACATAATATAATGCAGTGATAAAATTGCAGACTCTAGATGATGTGATGCAATGCATATGGCTTCTCCTTTATGGAAGTCAGGAATCTCTCAGCCACTATAATCAGAGAAACCTGTTAGCCACCTTTCCTTCTCTTTCTATTCCACATGCTATGTTTTTTCCATATTCTTTCCTTTTCTACTGCATCCTATCTCCACAACATTATCTTTGTCTATTCTATGGCCTTTATATCTAGATCCTCCTTATATTTTTCCAAATGCAGCATAAAAACCCAAGAACCTACTTTTTGTATAATCACTTTGTTTATATTTATTCTCCCACAAATTCATTATTAGTAACCTTTCTGCCTTTAAGCATTTACATTCAATTAGCAGATAACTAATATTTTCCATGCCTTCCTTACATAACTTGCAGACTAAATCACCCACATTTCTCCATTTGTGTATATTCCCTTGTTGCTAATGACCCTGTTTGAGCCTTCAACAGTAAATTACTTTCTTTGCTATTATCGTAAATTAACTCACACCCAATATTGTTTCCTTCTATATATATTTAAACTCTTTCTACTTTTTATATTAGTTTTCCATCTCTCCAACTCCTTATTTTTTAGTAATGCATCTATTCTTGTATTCGATTCTTTGCCATTATAACACTCAACAATCCTCCTAACACAATCATTCCACGTTTTGTACAAGAATACTACATAAAGTCTTTATCCAAATCTTCTGCATACCATACTACCTTTCATACCCATCTTGTTGCCTGTCCTTTGCTTGTAACCCAATAAAATATTATTTTGGCTATTCTCTAACTAGCCATAAATTGCAATCTATAAAACATTTTCATTTTGCATTTCTCATATAAAAACTTGACCATTCTATTTCTCCTTGAGTTGCCTCTTTTGCCATCCACAAATCTGCATCTAATACATGTTTTCCTACATTCCTTTGTATTTTTTCTAAGTAATCTAACACCCATTTACTAACACATAATGCATCATTACCATAAGTTAACCCTACTACTCCACTCTCTTCTATATAATTCTAACTACATCATATGTATTATATGAAAACACTGTTAATTTCTTTATCCATTCTTTTGTTTTCTTCATTTATCAATTTTATCTTCCATTCATCCAAGCAATTTCTCTGATTACTTAAGATGATTTTCAAATAGTTATACATATTCACCATATTTAACTCCCCCCCCCCAACAATAAAAAATACTCCTCTTCTCTTTCCCTAGCATTAATCATCATTACTTTTGATTTTTTTTTTACTAAATTTAATCTCCTCAATTCTTTACCCATTCTTATGCACATCTTTAGCATAACTTCCACCTCTTTGCATTTCTCCCACTATATTATTTTCTAATAGTCATTTTGCCACCCTTCCAGCCATCAAATATGCAAAAAGTTTTATATAACATTGATGTTATTGCTATCAGTCCATAATTGTTTAACTTTCTATGATCCTTACCCTTTCCTTTAAATAGTACTTTTACTTATGTATTATTCCAGCTATCTGGAAATTCTCTCCTCTGTGCCATCTTAATTAAAATATGATAATAGATTTAATTTTGCCCTATTTCCCAAATTGATCACCATATGCTGCCCATCCATCTAAACCTCTTGCCTTTCAACTTTTTAACTTCTTCCCTGATTCATTCAATTCATTTTCTGTAAAACTAATATATTTTCATTACTATGTGCTTTTATATTTATTATCACTCTGTCTTTCACATCTAACATTATTTCAGTATCCATTATACATACTTATATAAGACAGTCTCTAATTCTTTTCTAGAGCTACATTCTTTTTCCTCATCATTAAGTAATACTATTTCTCTCCCCCCTACATTCCTTCATTTAATATATTTCCAAAATTTTTTACTCCCTTCTCTTTCACTTTTATTAATATCCTCCAATAATTTACTTATACTCTCTATAATTATCTATTTTAGCCAACTTTAAAAAAAAAAAAATTCCCACTTAATATTAACATCTTCCACTTTCTTTGTTTTTAATAGCACATTTATATTCTCTGCATGCTTTTTCTCTCTCTTTTACACTTACTAATTCTCTCTTTTCTATTACTTTTATTTTTTTGAATATTCTCACCTAAAACCTTATTTGCCACTTTTTCTATTTCATTAAATCAATCCTTACATTCACCCCCAACAGACTCTTCTATTTCTTCTACTTTTATTTTATATTCTTTTAATTTATTCTTATCATTCATTGCATTGTTCATCCACATCTTTCACTATCTTTTCTATTTTTATTATTATTTTCCAACATATTACTAACCCTTTCTATTATAAAGAAATTCATTATCAAACACTTTAATTTCCATACTTTATTCAATCCCTCTTTCTCTACTAATACATAATCCATTCTGTGAAATATATTATTTCTAGACCATGTATATTGTCCCTCATAAGTATTTGATAAATTTCCAATTCTCAAATTCACTCTCTTAACAAAATTTTTTCAAAAGCTGTCCATTCTTGCTATCTATGACATCAATTTCTTCAATATACCCATTCATATCCCCTATAACCATTACTTTCTTCCCCCTTTTTTGAAACTTTGTATATCATTAACTAGTCATTCAAATATGCTACTATTCCATGCCATTATAGTTTAACTATCTCCAGTGGCCATATACACTACAGCCATCATTCATTTTTGTCTTCTTAATATTATCTCAAATCACAAATGTTCTTGACACTGTAAATATTTTTTTGACATAACTCCTATACCACTATCCCTTTCTTCTTTTCTATTTATATCCTGCCAAACCAAATCTTCCAGTGCATGTTCTTCTTCCCCTAGATGTGTTTCACTACTGCTAATATTGCAAGCCCTTAACTACTTTGTTTAATTCCATCCATTTTTCTGGTCTCCTACCACCTTGCATATTTAAATAACCAATTTTAACGATTGCTTCCTTTTTTACTACTCTTTTATAAATTTTTTTGATTCTTTTTTCTCTATTACATTTATAATTAGCTTGTTTATCATTAGTTTTACAGAGCCAATCTCTCTCCACATTTACATTTATATCTAAATATGCTACCCTTTGTTTAATTCTCATATCCTGTCCATTCTTAACCTTCTTTTTGATAATAGTGTAATTTAAAACTCAACCCCCTTTATAAGTTTCCCAAACTATAGTATTTTTCATAAATGAAACTCCTAATGCTTCACTTCCTTGTTTTTCTAAGTGCAATCCATCTTTACTATATAACTTCCTCTTACTAATAAAAAAAAAAAAATCCCCACACATCCACAAACATAACTTTATTTCTCTCGCATAATTTTTTCAATCTCATTTATAAAGAACATTCCCTATCTAACATATACGTATTGTTGAATCTTGCTAATAATCCAACTATCCTACTCTTCCTTTATCCTTATTCAAACTACTAATTAATTCTTTGTACTCATCCATTACTCTCTGTGATGGCTCTGACAAATTATTTGTCCTTACTATAACAACTTTACCTTATCTATAACATCTTTAATTCTAGCTTCAGACAAACATACTCTTACATACCTATTTCTATTTTTCCTTGCAATTACATCTCTATATCATCTAATTAGTGAGTCCCCTATTTCTCTACTTCATCTGTAACATCTTCCAGCTTCTGGACTTTTTTTATCTATTTTTTTCTTATCATTTCTATTCATCAATCCCTTGATCTGCTCACACTTCCTGTCTGATGCTTTTAATTTTGCTTCTACATCTTTACCTCTTCGTCTATCTTACCTTTTTTGCCTATCTCTATTGCACTACTTATTTTGTCATCCATATCTCTTGTCACTCCACTAAATATATATACTCTATTCTATCCTCCTCAACTACATTTTCCTCCATTTCTCCTGACTTTCTCTTTAAATTATCTACACTCAAAAACCATTTTTTCACTTCTTGATGTGATGCAATGCACTATGGCTTCTCCTTTCTCAGAGTCAGTAATCTCTCAGTCACTATGCCCAGAGAAAATTGTTAGCCACCTTATTTTCCCTTTCCATTCTCTACCCTAACTTTTTCCCACATTCTTCTCTATCATTCTCCATCTCATTTCCACAACATTACTTTTGTCCACTCTACAGCCTTTATACCTATATATCCCTTTATTTTTTTCCAAACTCAACATAAAAACCAAGAACCCACTTTCTATATAATCACTTTGTTCATATTTATTCTCTCACAACTTCATTATTTGTACTCTATTTGCTTGTAATCATTTACATTCAATTAACAGATGCCTAATATTTTCCATGCCTATGTGGTACTTAGTACTGATGGTAATGCCATCTACTGGTGATCATCAATGAAAAAACTAATAATCAAAAACTAATTTCAAGATCTGGTAAACATTATCTTCTGATGTTCAATAACTCACACTTAAATAGATAGCTCTAATGTCGAGAGATAAAGAGTAGATAAATGTAAAATTGATTAATCATGTGACAACTTATTTTAATATATTCTGTGATATAAATGAATATATACTAATATCAATTTATAACTGCAGATGAAATAATTGCTAATATTGTCTATTAATGTAATCAAAGAAAAAAATCTTTCAAATATAAATACAAAAAAAGTGAAAGATCTTACCATTAAAAGATACAGATGGCAGTGAATTAATTAAACCTCTTTGGATCTCATTAAAAATCTTAACTTGTTCAGTATGTATAGTATATTTTGTAAAATTCTGAAAAGTTTGCATTTTTTTTAATATCATAGTAATCATAATAGTTGCAAAATTACTCAGTAAAATCTGCTTTGTCAAACATTTTATCATTATTTTCTGAAAAAGTGTTTAATTTTTTATTATTTGGTATCCTTGAAGAAGGAACTATTACAGTGTTTTCACATGGTCGCATTGATGTTGGATAAGATTTCATGCACTTATCATGATACACTATGGGAATATTGAAGCGATCAGTGTGTATGCACACATAGAGCTTCATGTTAGTTGTTTAAAAAATAATATATATATATAGATTTTGTGGATCAAATATCTAATTTTCATTTTTTTGTTAAAAAATAATATACAGATGTATGTGTTAATGAATGAGAGGGCATATATGTATGTCTTGTTTTATTGAAATACACTTTTTTAGTTATATATTTGAAAAAGAAAATATATTTCCTTTGTCTTATATGTTTTTCCTAAAAGACAAAGAAAAATGGAAAATATAAGTTGACTCATTCTTTCTTTGGAAATAACATTTTTTATGAGTTTATTTTTTTGAAACATTCATATAGTTGCATGGAAATGTTAATTCTTTCTCATCTTTAAATGGCAGTTAAAAATGCAATCAAAATTTTCATACCTTAATTTAATCTTAATAGGATTTTGCTAACTAGTTTAAATTAAAAGATAAGTCAACCAGTCTATTTTCCTTTCTAACAAAGGCAGTTATGATATAGATGTTAAGAAAAAAATATAAGATTAAACAAAGACTGTACTGATTTTTGGTTGTGCTGAGAAAAGTTTTGTTTAAAGTTACAGGCATATAAATACTGGGTTGGTTTTCTACATAGCAGTAAAAGAGTTTAAAAAGTAAAAAGTGTTTTTAAAAGCAGTGTTGTTGGCAGTCAAAAGTAAAATAAAATAAAAAGAAAAGTAAAAAAAGTTTAAGAGTCAAAGTGAAAGTGAAAGACTCTCTCTAATAGACATTGAACATAAGCTGATGACAGATAATCACCATGACCTGTGAGTAGACAAAGTTTACCTTTCCCCTCAGGGGAAATCTCCAGAAAAATGCATCTGTGGGCAGGAAAAAAATCCAATTAGTTCCATGTTGCTGCTGCTGAGAAAATGGGGAACCAGCTTTGAATCCAGCCTGTATGATGTCTAGTAAAGCCAAAAGGGTCCTGAAATAAGATGAACCAGTAAGAAGATAGTTGCCTCATCAAAGTGACATCATTGCAAGTATGAACTTTCAATCTTTAAAAAATATTTATATATTTAAAAATGCCTTCTATAAAAACTCTACAATATTTAATTTCCTCAGATTTATAACTGATCGGTAAAAGACTATCTTAAAAAAATATGTTTCAAAAGAACAGTGATATATATGTTTTAATTTTTTATTATTTTTAACAAGTCAATCTGTGTTATAACTAGATTTCTACTTATTAATGGTAGAGGAAAAAAGAGTGTAATGTCTAATTCTAAAAAATGGAACAAAAGATTACTATGAAGTTTATAAATACCGCTTTTATTATTTATTTTGAGGTATGCCAGTATGTTCTCTTTAATTATAAAATATACACTTTCTTGATTAGTGTTAACTATGCCAAATTCAGCCAGTATTGGATGATTATATTTTACTATTAAATCAATTTTATGCATAAATTTGTTGATCTTAAATCTTAAATGGGGGAATGGTAATTATTTCATAATTGTAAAGTAACAAACAGTCAAACTTAAATTTCTTAAATTGTTTGTCTAATTCTGGCTGGGTAAACTGTCATTTTATTTTTTAAAAAAAGAGAAAGAAAAAAATCAAATATCTGTATTAAAATCCGCCCTTTACTCGTATATACATAATTACAGTATCTTGTTAAAGAAAATTAAGGATATAAATGAGTGTTAAAATTATTATTTATTTGATTTAGATTTGATTAAGATTCTTTATGACAATTAAAATAAAATAATATATATGTGTTTATTTATGTGTTAAAAAAAATAAATAATAATGATAGTGCTTCTTTTCTTAAATATAAAATGGGCAATATTACTTATTACAAAGGTATGTGTTCATCTCACTATATATATATATATTTAGTGACGCATACATTTGGGGAAAAAGTACTATCTCAGCAGTAGTGTTTTTGCCTCATTAGCATTTTGTGGTTAAGCTTTATATTTAAGCACATGGATATTTTATAGCCTATAAAGTATGGTTATCTTAAAAGTTTCCATTATTACTTATGAAACGCAGGCTTAAGAAAATATCTATACAGATATGAGTTAATGCTTTTTATGGGCAAATATATCAGTGTTGCTTAATAGAATGATCTGTGCCTATATGGCTTTTAATAATGAATGTATGTCGAGTAATGCTATGCAAGCTTCCAGACAGATATTTTTAACGGTTCTGAAGATAGCCGTGTTTTTGAGCCGATAATGGGTACTCTATGACGATAAGGATTCAAAGCCCACGCTCCATTATTTCCTACATATGCCATGCTGATTGTGAATGTGTTTTCATAGGAACTTCTATATATATTTTATTGCTTGACAACGGAGATTGATCATCTGCCAATTCCAATAATAATATAGCCGGCACAGGATTCAAACCCAGATGCCACTGATCTTTGTAATTAGATTTCTTGATCATGCCTGTTGGTAATGCTGTGTGGAATAGATAAACCATATTTACCATATAACTATTGATAATAAAGGGAGCTAGAATTATGCTTTGGTCCATAACTCCTGCTGGGAATACTAAAAGTAAATATAATAATAAAAAAATATACTTAGCTTTCCCTATGTATGTGAACACACACATAAATTTATTATATATATATTTCTGGCCTCTAACTTAATTTAACCAGGTATTGTGTTTACTCTTGACAATTGGCATATTAATTTTATAGTGGCATATTTCTTGATCAAATATTATCATTATCAACATAAAAATGTGTTTTATGCTTACACACAGTATAATACTGATATTTACTATGTGTTGTAATTAATGTTTCTGGTTAATTTGTAATGCCCATACAGTATCATACTGATTCATAATTGTTGTTGTCATGAATGCCAGTATGACTTCATTGTAATGCACACACACATCTAACACTAATGTTTAAATACTATTGAAATTACTATTTCTTGTCCATAACTTCTATTGTTATTATTGATAGTATGACTTCATTGTAATTCTCACACACATCTAATATTGATGTTTATTATTGTAATTGTTATTTTTAGTTCATAACCTTTGTTATCATTATTGACAGGTGACTTCTTTGTAAAAATCATACATTTATCCTAGTGATATCTAAATACGGTACCACTATCAATAACTGAGAGTAAAACATTGTAATTATTATTTTTTGGTTTATATGTATGCCCATACATGGATCATAATAAGATCCAAACATTGTTATTATTATTTCTATCTTCTAATGAATTGTGTTAATAAATCATATATATCTATACAGTTGTCATGTCATTCCCCACCCAACTATGTCCACACTTAATTAAGTCATATATGTATATATTCAAAACCTAGGAAATATTTGAAATAATATTCTGAGCTGTATTAAAGCATTTGGTGAGTATCTTAGATTAATTTAATAATTCTAGTGCATGACAGGCTAAGTTTGAATTGATAGAGTCCTTGTTTTACCCTGACCACCGGGACCAAAGAAAAATGATGACCATTAGTAGCATCAGGAGCGTTGATCAGATAGTGGAGGTTTTTGGAGCACTGGCAAATAGGTTAAAGCTTAGTACTTACTGTTCTGCGACTATCATATCCTGAACATGCTGGGTTTGAAGTACTTTTGCTAGGTCTCTGAATCTTGTTGGCTAATCACATGATTCTGACCATTACAATATGGAGATAATTGTTGGATGCTATGAGCTTGAAATCCATACAGTAGTGTCACCCAATGCAAGCCACAGTAATCAATGGATACAAGAAGGTTTGTGCATAAAATCCCTATCTAGTGCCTACTTATCCAGTATTCCCAAACTAGTTTCTAATTTATGTCTTTCAACAGTGAGAAGTCTTGGATCTGAGAATTGCACCTAAGTCTTAGAATATAATACAACTCCATCAGCCATCTTTTACTTATTTAGTTAATTATAAAGCTACGAGCCCAAAAATGAAACACAATAATATTATCAATCCAAACTCATTCACTTTTATAGTTCAGAATCTACACATGTTGGTGTTTTGGGTTCTTTAATAACTATAGCCACCATCATCGGATTGCTATTAAACCACTAAACATCATATAATCACTATTTCATATGCTTACACAAGAGACAAATCACTCTATAGGGTAATGCCACATAGTGTAAGTCAAAGTAATCAAGAAATGCAAGAAATTTTGTGCATAAATCCTTATCTAGTGCCTATTCATCCAATACCCCCAGATTGTGGCTTTCATCAGTGAGAAAGTCTTAAATCTGATAGCACTGCACCTAAATCTTAGGATCTAATAATACTCCAGCAGCAGTTTGAACTCCAAAAAAGATGGCTTCTGGAGGTTTGCATTAGATTCTAAGATTTAGGTGCAGTTTTCAGATCCAATGCTCCTCACTGATTAAAGCTAAAACTAGAAACTAGTCTGGGGATACTGGATGAGTAGGCAGTGGATAGGAATTTTATTCACAAACCTTTTTGATTCTATTGCTTACTCTGGCTTACCTTAGGTGGCACTGCTGTATAAAAGTCTTGCCTCTGTTTTAACATCTGTGTAAACATAGGAAATAGTGATCATGTAAGCTTGAGGTCCATGACTTTATTACTTCTGGTGCTTGAACTTTTTATGAATTTCTGATAAATAAATCATTCAATTATTTATTTAGATAATTCTGATTCTTATACTATAATACATTTTAAACATATATGTATATACACATAATTAATTTCAAAATTACACACATTTATATATCAGCAAGAATAATGAACATGACTACAAAAAGTAATGTAGTTATATAAAAAAATTACAATAATAAATCAAGAGGGGACATGATCAAACTGATTGCATGAGATGAGAAAGTTTCTAAGATAAATATGTGACATCCCTCATTCAAAGGAGTATAATAAAATTTATGAATTTTAAATTTTATAATTTTTCTCAATAATAGTGATTTCATGAATATGGAGAGACAAGTATATATATATATATTCACTGACATGTGAAATTTATATAAATATACCTACATTTTTTTTAAAATTAAGGACCAAATGAAAAATTGAACAAAAAAAACATGGAAGAAAAGGCGGATGTTTTTATAGTAAAATATAATTATTGTAGTGGTTAACAAATTTAATACATATGTATATATTTTCAAAGAATGATTAAAACAATGTAGAATAAATTGAACTGTACAAAAATAAATTAACCTATAAAATATTAAAGTAATAATAAATAAAATCTGAATAAAAACAAAGAATAACATTTAAATAACTGAGTTAAACATAATTATAAAACCAAAAACTAATGCAATTGTTACTGATACTTTTCAGTAATTAGCTTAACAAATCTTGGAGATATATTTGGGACTGCTAGGCATAAAACTGGATTTATCAATAAACGATTTCTTTCTTTTGATTTTATGAGTACCATTGCTGAAAATGTCGATTCACATAAGTATATGTAGTCAAAAATGACAATAACAATCTTGAGGCTTTTTTCATGTAATTCTGGATATTCGGTTTTAATTTTAACCAAAAATTGAGTTATACTTGTTGAATTAAATAATAACTTTAATGTACCATCGCAGCTTAAATCTATTAATTTTTCCTGTTCCAAATCAGGTTATTTTCTTGTTCAATAATTGGATTTAACATCCATATATTGCCTTTCCTAAATGTTCATAGACAGTATTTTTCAATTCGCTGATACTTATATCAACTTCATTTATCAATTCTGAAAATGAATAAAACATGTCATAGTTTTTTCTTCTTCTACATACTTACACAGTTTTAACTTTTTCTTGAATGCCTCAATTTTATTCCATAAATCAAAAATAGTATTATTTCCCAACAGGCTTAAATTTAGTTCATTTATTAATGAAAATATGTCTGATAAAAAAGCTGGTTTAGCAATCCAATTGTTGTCATGGAAAATATTCCCCAATTTTGAATTTTTTATTTGTAGAAAAATTTCAATTTTTTTTCTTAATTCATAGTCTTTTTAATATTTCCCCTCTCAACAACATTGTACTTCTGCATAAAGTAGTAAATTTTCACATCCAGATTCCATTTCATTGCATAAACTTGAAAATAGTCTTGAATTTAGTATGTTGCATTTAATATAATTTATTATTTTTATTGAGTGATTTCAAGTCAGAAAACAATTTTTTAGCAGCTAAATGCTCTTGATGTATATACAATGAGTAAAAATTATTTTGTTGTCTTCTAATTCTTTTTTTTTTTTGCAACTCCTGAATATTTTCCAGTCTATTTTCCACTCCATCAGTATATAAGTCAACACAATTTTTCCAGTTGAGTTCTTTTTGATGCTTTTAATATATCCAAACTAGTTGTGTGATCAAGAAGCTCAACACACCAACAAAAAAATTTTTTTATATCATTGATTTCAAAATCAACATAATGAATATAACATAAAAGTATGTCTTTATTGCTAATATCTATAGATTAATCTGTGTAAATTGAGAACAATGATTTCCTTACTTTTTGAATTAATTGATCTTTACCTTTAATCACTCATTCACTAAATCTGGTTTGACTAGTATTGTTAAAAAGCAGCAAAAAGTTTCAATTTATCCCAGAAACCATGTCTATCAAACATAGATTAATTAAGGTTTCAGCATTAGATTACACATCCAACAGCTACTTTTATGTCTTTTATATAACTAAAATAATAGCTCAAGATTTCAAATACATAAAAGTTTTGAATCAAGACCAATCTTCTAAGAGAGCATAAGAACTCTAGGCATGTATATGCAGTCCATTGCCCCAATGACAAAATCCGATAACCAAGAATTAATTGTTGTTACTATCTGGAATTCAATGATTATTCTAGTTTGGAATATAATGATTCAGAGTAAAGTTATAGAGTGGATTATTACTCTGATTATTTATGTTATTTAATCCATCACTATTTTTGGAAATTTAACTTATATATGGATGTAGTTGTGACTATTTCCATTATCTATGTTACATGGTTTTTTTTTTAAAAAAAATCAAATTTTATTTAAACTTTTCAAATGCATTCAATTGTTAATAATAACACACAGATTTGTATAAACACACAATATTTTGCATGAACTTATTCTCCTCTCATGTCCCACTGTGGCTATCTTGATCAATGACAGTACTAGCATAGAAATCAATATGGTAATCTTTAAATTCTACCACTGCACTAAACAATGCAGAATTATATTTTTATTGATGTGTATTTTATTTTTTTTATGTTAGCTTTGCCTTAATTATCAATTCAAAATTAGGGATTATTTGTCATACATGTTCTTGAAATTACAGATCTCTTTAAAATGCTTTTTATATACTGATTACTGAACATGGCTAATCTTTAGGTTTTGGAACATGTGTGCATGCTGATTTTTTTTTTCTTTTTTTACAGATTAAAAAAATAAAATTTTTAGAAAATTTCATTAAGATTTATAACAAAACTCCAAATCTTGAAATTCAATAAATTAAAAGAGAAGCAAACATATGATCACTGATTATGATTAAACATCATTGTTTGATGATAAAATTTTCATCATTATCACTACCATCCATATAAACAAGTAAGGCTGTTTTAACTCTGGAAAAAGGAAAAATACAAAGATATTGTCAAAAACAAATTCCTTTGTCATAATTAATGCAAAAAGATTGTAAATAACATGAAATGTAACATTGTGCACAGATGATATAAAGCCATTTTTCTAACATATTTTACATTTAAAGAAGTCTTACAGATTACAGAATATTTCACAAATTTCTTTTGCCATTTTAAATGCTTAATCATTTTATATCCTATTGGTCACGTCACTGCAGATCACAAGATAATTAAATGGTTAGTATGTCTGTAAGTAATAATGTTTGAGCATTAAAAGTGACAATTTGAGTTTTATTCCAATAACCTTAAGATCTTACATCCATCACTCTACTACTACACCAAAGCTCAAAGACAGAAAAATAAAAGAAAATAGAAAAATTAATGAGAGGATTAATAATTATTACATATTGAGTTGTAAAGGTTAATAATAATTATGAATGAATTAAGATAATCATCTTTCATTCAATCATATATTTTTCAACCCATGATTATTAATTATTTATACATTTGCACTTGTCTAAAACAAATTAAATACTGAGTAAAAAATTAAATACTGAAAATAAAGTTCAAGCATTAGAAGTGACAGAGCTGGGGTGGGATTCAAGGACCTCGAGTTCCAGAATCTGTCATTCTATCACTACAGCAAAGCATGTTGGGAACTCAGAAAGAATATAGTAATTAAATGGTTTATTATTCAGGAATGAAGTTCAAGCATTATGGGCTACAACTTATGAAGCTTCAGATTTAGCCATTTTACTATTAAATCAAATCATACAAGGCAATAATAAACATAACATAAAATAATAAAAGGTTAGTTAAAAAACAAGTTATATTTAAATATATTAAGAATTGATAAAAAAAAAAAAAAGGCTACTGTCACTGATAAACAAACACATTTTGTGAAAAAAATTTTGATCTGCAAAATTTTTTTTAATGCAAAATATTTTATAGAATCAGCATTATGATATTCTAATGTTTCCAAATTGTACAGATAGAGTAATAATTCTGTTTTGCAAATGGCTTTAATTAATTTCTTAATGCTTTTGTGATTTACTGCATTGAAGGAAGCAAAAAATTAAGGTTATTGTATCAAAGCACCCTCTGTGACTTCAGATGCTCAAATATTACTTGACCTGCATTAATACTAACCATTCAATTATTTACTCTGTGCGATGTGTAAATAGTAAAATGACAGTTTGGAGAACCATTACTGTGATAAAGATTAAACATTATAAGGATTACTGAGAGACCAACAATTTTATTGCCTAGTTAAATCAATCTGTCTTTAGACTACTTGTATAAAATTTATTATATTACAGTAAACTGAAATCAATTGAAAAAATATTGTATAAAAATATGAAATTAATATTTTTAAATTGTTTTATTCATTTAATATAATTAAAGAAAGATCTTCAATATAAAAAAATCAACAATTGTTTTTATTAAAAAACAGGTAAATGAATAAATTTGTCATCTTCATACGACATCACATATATGATTTTGGTATAACTTTTATAATTGAAGTAAAAAATCTGTCCAGGATGGTTAACATGTCTACTGAAAACAAAGAACAAATTATTAATTTCTAGATTGAGTTTCAAATCTTTGCCATTGAGGGTGTGAGGAATTAGACTTTTGTGTTTATGAAAAATATTAAATGGTATATGTTATAATAATAAATTAATGGTTAATTGCTTGGGAGGTAGTGTGATGTTTTAGTCACCAGAAATGACATAGTGATTTTCGATTCAGTAATGTTTAGTTCCTGAGACAGATGTTGATAACTGCTCAATATTTATAATGAATTGGTGAGGGCTCAACACTAGCTTTATGACTAGGAACAATCTTATTGAATATCCTGTGTTTAAATAAAAGGTTTTAAACTAATCATAAGTGTATGCTTGTGTATTTAGTTCAATATTTAGATTAACTTCTATATTAAAAATTAAGCTTATTCTATCTTAATTACTAAATGGTTAAAATCAGCATTAATGTTTTTAAATTAAGCAAAAAAAAATAATAACACCTTAAGTTGTCTAAAATAAATTTTAAATTGTTTATACAGTGAAATACCATTAATCCAATAGCCTTGATATCTGAATCTTCTTAAAAGGGATTTTATTGGATTAAGAACAATTTATTATCCTTTATTATAAATCTCTAATTCATTTACAAAGTTAAATGCTGCCAAAAGCATATATAATATATTGATTTTAATAAATAATAATAGCATATTCACTATTTTTTAAAATTACAATTTTAAAGTTTAGTTTAGTTTAAACATCATATTCAATCATTACTGATCTGCTATAAGATGAAGATCTCTCCAAGCTTAATTTTCTCTAATCCATAAACTCTTTTATTCACATCACACCAATATATTTCCTTATTTCATTCATCCATCTCACATGTAGTCTCTTTCTAAATCTTTTATAATATCTTCAATTCTGATTTAAAATTTCAACTATCCATAAATATCTCTTTTACCAATATGTCCATTCCAGCTTCATTTAAATCTTTTTTATGATGTCATGACATCTGTTTGTTCTCTCACCTACTGAATAATCTGCAATCTCTTTATTGTTCTGTTGTTAAGTGTCCAAGTCTCAGATTCATAAATAAGAAGTACTCATATATTAAAAACCTTTCTTTTTAAATACATAAGCATATTTTCTTTCAATACTAAATATTTTCAACCAAACACACTCCATGGAAGTTTAATTCGATGATGAATTCATTTATTATGTTTCCATCTGTATTAATAATAAAAGAAAAATATTTATAGATGTTAACTTTTTTAAATTCATAATGATTAAACTTTATTTTTTCTTCTGAAAAAAAGAAACAACAACCTATCACTTGTCTTTAATCCCACATTTTGCTTTCACTGATAACTCTTGCAATATTTCCTGAACCTCTAAAACATTACTTCAAAAATGTAATTTTCAAAATCGAGATGACTTTAATAACCTCCATTTAATTTTACTTCTTAGTCTTCCATTTTAATCTATAAAAATAGTTTGTAAAATTGCTATAAAAAGGTTTTAAAAATATGAAATCAACTTCTTGTACACTCTTTTCAAAGTTAATACTTTTTGTATCATCATATAATCTAATCACTGCTGATGTAATTAATAAATATTTTTCAGAAAATGGAAATATTTTGATGATTTAAAGATTTAATCACCATGAAAATTCATATAGAATCACATGCTGTTTCATAATTTACGAATCCAAAGCATAATACCAACTCATATTCCTGGGTTCTTTCTAAAACTTCTAACAATATTTGGATATAATCCACTGTGCTAAAATCACTTTTAAATCCCATTTATTTTTTATTTTTTTTGGTTGGTTAGAATCCAAAGTTTGAATAGAACTGATAAAAAAACTGATGTCTGTTATTTTTAATCTCATTTTTATTATCTTTCTTAAAATCAATATTACTACTACCACTCATCTGGTACATTTTTATTAGTTAGACATCCGGTATATGGTATTGTCAACAATTTTTCAATTTCTTAAAAATATCAGTAAACAACTCCATCACCTCCTGGAGTTTTTTTAATTCTTCATAGATTTAAATGCATATTTCATTTCTTCATTTAAAATAGTTGGCAATTTATAAAATGTACTAATTGTAGTTAATTTGTTTTATTTTTTATACTATAATTCTTTGTAAACGTTTCCCACATATTTCATGCCATCCCTCTTTTTAGCAATAGTGCAATTTTTTTCTTCTTTTTTTTTTATATTACTAGATTTTAAATTTTGCATTATAGGAATGGTGAGCATACTTCTATTATTTATTACAATTAATTTATTGTTTATTAAAAATTATATTAATTTTAATATATATTCTTTGTATACTTGTTTTTAATAATAATAAAAAAAACTACTGATTAGTTCCTCCACTTTTTTTTTCTTCACATAATAATTGATTAAAAAAGAAAAACATGACGCTCAGGTCAAATAGGTTACAAAACTTACATGCAATTACTTAAATCTATATATTTTTTTATATTTTTTTTTTAATATGTGCTCATTCAAAACATTAAAATATATAACTTTTACTAAAGTAATAATATCAAGCAGCTTTTAATTAAAATTTAAAAAGCCCTTTTAAAAAGTTGACAAATCATAGAAAGCCTGTTTAATGATTTTCTACTGTATCTAGAAGTGTATTGAAAGTCTGGTTGTGGTTATGTTGCCAAAATCTTTTTGGATTAAAATAATAAAACATTAAAATAATTATGTCACATAAATTTTTTTTTACAAAGAAACAAAAACAAATATAATTCAAAGAAAAGTATTATGTAGGAGTAATGAAAATATTTACTGTAGCATGAGTTTTTGTCATAAATTACAAATAAAACTTCTTTATTTTAAACATAGAGATGTAGGAACACTGGAAAAAATATATTAATGATTACTGTAAATTAATGTTTAATAATAATAAAAAATATTGTGCTTGTAAAATAAAATTTGTTTGCTTACTATATGTAAAAGCAAAGCTAATAAATCTATTAATAAGACTTGTTGTAACCTGTTAGCCAAAACAGTTTCTTTTAATAGAATCACTTTATATTGATAAAATAATTTATATTTTTTTATCATACAGAAATAAATCAGTCATTCATAAATAAAGGCATCTCATTACTGTCTTGATTTGAAACATGATAAAAGTTAAAAATAGAAATCAGGTTTATATTTAATGTGTGCTAAGTAAAATGCTTGTATTTAATATGTATTTGTGTGCTTCACTGCCCAAAAGCAGGTTAAAGTACTGAGGCAAAAGAGTACTAGATTAAAGGTAATGAACTTTTTTGTTGTACCATTTTTAGAATACATGCTTAGAACTATTTCATAAGTCCTGATGTCACTAAGATATAAAACAGAGTTATTTACAGCATTTTGATTATATATGCTAATTTAAGTTACCAAAAACTATATGAATATATATAGATTAAATTATAAACCATGCTTTCACTTTTAAAAAAAATCTCTAAAAACTTTATAATTTAATTATTAATACAAATCACAACATTTCAAATCCATAACGTGGATTAAAATCTATTAAAATAAAATTTAAAAAAGTTTAAATAGCAGTTGATTTCCCAAAAAGCACATAATATTTTTACAGTTAGGAAGTCATAGTTATCTAATATATAAAAGTTAAAGCATTATATGACTATTATAATTTACATTTAGCATTTTCAACAAAAATAGCATTTCATTTTATATTATTATATGCTAGAATAATTTATAATAAGATATTTATTTATATAGCGCTATGTAATAAATTGTAAATTAGTGATTAGGCTAATGCACATGTGCTTTACAGATTTTAAACTATACATAAATGCTCTCATTCTCAAACACAAGATAAAGTCTTTATGAAAAGATAGAATGAATCCATCTATTTTTTCAACTCAAGCGTTTAAGTATGGGCCAATCTTAAGTGTTTGGAGATGAGAGCCTGAAGATATTAAGCAGTTACTTTAAATTACTTTATTATGCTTGAATTTATTAACATAGCACTATATAAATAAATACCTTATTACATATATGTTTAACTTCAATTAAGAATGACATATAGTGAATTTTAAATAATTTCACAAGTGTCATTCATTCAAGCATAATAAAGTAATTTAAAGTGACTGCTTAATATCTTCACGCTCTCATCTCTAAACACTTAAGATTGGCCCATACTTAAATGTTTGGATTGACAAGATAGATGGATTCATTCTATCTTTTCATAAAGACTTCATCTTGTGTTTGAGAATGAGAGTATTCATTTACGTATAATTTAAAATCTGTAAAGTGCATGTGCATTATCCTGATCGCTAATTTACAATTAGAATCATTTAAGTAAGTATGACTAATCAGTTGATACTATATACCCTTTACTATTGAGAAGCACTGGATTGCATATGGCAACACAGAAGCCATTTTTACTATTCAAGGGAATGACTTGAAATTCCAAAAATGAATCCAAACAAACCTGTTTAATTAATCATATAGATCTGGTATTAGATCATCACTTAGATCTAAGTATCTTAGTTTTATCATAATTGTAGGCACTATGGTTCCTTTTGGCAAAAAAATAATACTATATACCAAAAACAAAGCATCACAATATTTCTAGCTTACATTTAGCAACTCTCTAGTAAAATCAATCCACTTTATATCCCAGTAGCATGGAGGTCATTTAACATTGATTGGTAAATGGATATCTTGCCAGTTTTACCTAATTACTAAAAATGTAATGTAGGTTATTAACATAATTTGCATCTCATTTTTTTGAACCTTGTTATTTTTGCTGAAAGATATATAATAATTAAAACTAATAAAATATTACATGACTCTACTATAAGACATTAGCTTACTCCATATTTCAGCAGTATCCTTTTTCCTTCATCACATCTATGCCATTTACTGTAGATTTCCTTACTGCATCTATTATTTATTAAAACTTACAGTGAATGAGATAGGTATGTAAAAGGAAAAGGGTGCTGCTGATATATGGTAATTTTTTTTTATCTCAAATTTTTTGTGTGTATTTTATTGAAAATAAAATTACTCTTCTCTACAGCCATCTATTATAATCAGAAGATAGCATAGCTGGGGCATGTGATGCTATGTTTGAAAGATGTAAATAAATAATTGATGCTTTATTTAATGGGAGTTCAGAAGAAGTTTAAACAACAGAAATAATGAACTAGAACTGATATCCATGGATCTTGAGTTCTGAATCTCTCATTCTACCATTACAGTAAACCATGCAGGACTTTGGTATATATGAAATATTAGGATTATACATTGGTACCAGAAGGCAAAGTGTTGAATGGGTTGTATAAAAAAAAAAAGCTTGACAAAAAGTAATTAAGTTTAATTAATTTTTACATGTAAGAATTTGTGATTATGTAAGTATATGCTAAAAGTACATATGAATTTAAAAATTATTGTAGATGAAGCCTTCTTGTTGGAATGAAACAGAAAATAATTTACAATGGAGTTGCAAAATATGCTATATTTTATTCCACCCCACCCCCCTCAAATTCAAATGTGTATAATGTATATATTTTAATAACTTTTTCTCTTATAGAAACATACTCAAAAATCTAAGGGTCCAGGTTGGATTCCCATGCTAGTATTGTCACTGGTCAAGCCAGAAACATCTGAAGAAGAGGGGAGAATAATACCTCTCGAAACATTATGCATATACTAACCTGTGGGCTATTACTAACAATTGAATGTATTTGGGATATTTAAATAAAGTTACATTTTTCTAAAGACAATACTCATATTAAATGATGGAAATAGTCCAAACAATAAATACAACTAAAACACCATCATCACAAACCTTCAGGAAAACACATAATTCAGGAAAACACATAATGGTTTTGTTATCAAAAAATTAGGATCTCTCTAATTTAGTATGTTCTAAAATTTCATAAAATTTTTAGCATTATTGCTCAGAAAATATTTTATTATACAAAATACTGCACATCAAAATATTATAATGGAAGAATAAAATGTGCTGTCAACATAAGTTGAAGAAATATTATAAATATATATAATTGTGTATGACAAATTCTAAAACTTATTTACAAATTTTCTTTTTTAAACTTGTCACACACAATGCTCAGAAAAGGAACAATAGTTGCTGAAAAAAACATTTGTGAATTTAAATAGATTTTTTGTTTGTTTATATACATTTTTTGTTTGTTTGTTTGATTACACTTTTTTTTGTGGATATCATATAACTGAAATCATATAGTTAGATACAACATAATTTATGGCACCACTGTATTTTATTAACATCTTTAAGATTTATCACAATATGTAAGATGGTATTTCATATATGCACACATTAAATCAAACCTCATATTATATTTTATAAATTAACTTGGAATTTAATGCTTTTGTGCATCACTTTATATTGTATATACATGCATGATCACACTTTATCTTTAAAAGATGCCACTAGTGTAAGTTGAGGATAAGAGTGAATGTTGAAAGAAGACCAAAATAAATTGTACACATAATGAGAGAAATCTAAAAATAAAGAGAATAAAAGAACTGGAAATACTGATATGCATTTATTTAGGTCTTTATAATAGAAATAAAAGATATGAGAATAGGATGGAGAAACGAATACAACAGCTTATAGTAAAATGGGATAAAAGCAAAAAAAATTAGAGATGGAAGATTGATTAGTAATAAAATGGTAGAAATAGATAACTTTATTGCATAATTGTAAAGGGAGGGACACAAACAGGATTTCTGGACATATGGCCTATGCACAAAAACTTCTGACTTCATCAGAAAAATCACTTTATATCATATCCAAACAGTTAAACCATGAAAAGTGATGACTTAATTACTTAAAGTGAGTCAAATTTATATGAACTCAGATTTATTAAAACAATCCAGCATACCAGCATATAGAAAATGGAAACATTTTAAAAAAAACAACAACATAACATATAAGTAAATATATTTGTCAGTTTTGGTTTCATGCTACGAAATATTATTCATGATATATACTGTAGTCCTTACTTTCATATTTTGAACTACAGTTAATGATAAATAGCTATCCAAATGGAAATTTGACTATCATCGACCAAGAAATTTAGTATGTATAATACAAAATTTTAAATAAATTAAATAATTGATACATTATATGTTAAATTATCCACATGAAGGCTGGTTTATTGATTTAAATTAATTATAACATCAAAATCAAATGTATCATTATAAAACTGTAGTCATTTTTTGTACAAGTGATGTAAAATATGTTTTATCTATGCAATTAAACAATGGAAATATTCTCTAAATAGTCATTATTATTTATGACCATTACTTCAGCCTTGTTTTATCCTATTTATCCTAAAAACAGACATTTTTTCTATTAGTAGAACAGAATAACACTATGTAAATGCTTCCATTATTACAATGTAAATAATATATAATCAAATATTAGTTGATGGCTGCAGAAAGGAGTTTGCTATTAACTGAGAGGAGACCCTTTGATTCCTCTTGGAGGCCTTAAAGGAACCGAGCAGTGCAAATTCCTAATGTCCACTCCATACGTTCTTGTCGTTGCAGCTGTTATTACTATGTGATTATTTATATAGTATACGAACATGGATAAGCTGCTCACCAACATGCATTAGCCAGCGTGGTGACTTTATTGACTTTTTACCTCTGAGTTTAAGATCAAGAAACACCATGGTCTTTCTTCTCAGTGCCTGATAAGGCAGAATGAATGTTTGTGTAAATGATAAATATTTTTCCAATACATATATACAATTATGACAGACAAAAATAAAGCATGGCCCTTATTCCCAGGAGGCTGTAAAGTCACCAACCAAGGCAGCGGTTGGTGGCCGAAGGCGGAGGGTGCTAAGAATCCCCTGATTGCAGACCCAGGCTGCCATTTGATGATGACTTTTTATTTAGGTACTTACAACTGCAGATCACTTTCAAGTGAAGGAAGATTGCAAGAATTAGAAGAAGAACTGTCTTATATTAAATGGGACATTATTGGACTTTGTGAAGTTAGAAGAAAAGGTGAAGAAACAATTGATTTAAAAAGTGGACATATACTCTATTATAAAGGCACACATATTGGAAATACAAGTGGAGTAGGATTCATTATAAATAAAAAGTGGAAGAACAATATTGTGGAGATTGATGGTGTATCGGACAGAGTGGCAAGATTAGTTATACAACTTAATAGCAGATACCAAATGCAGATAATTCAGGTTTATGCCCCAACAAGTTCTCATAGTGATGAAGTAGTAGAAGATTTTTATATGGATGTACAAAAGGCTTTTGATCAGAGTAAACAACATTTTAAAATTGTTATGGGAGACTTTAATGCTAGAATTGGTAGACAAATGAAAGATGAAATTGCTGTAGGTAATTTTGGTTATGGTAATAGAAATGAGAGAGGACATAGACTTGTGGAGTTTGCAGAAAAAGAAAAACTTTATATTATGAATTCTTTTTTTGAGAAAAATATTAAAAGGAAATGGACATGGAAGCATCCAAATGAAGGTACAGCAGAATTGGATTATATTTTGACTAACAGGAAATACATATTTCAAGATTGTAATGTTCTTAATAAATTTAACACAGGAAGTGATCATCGATTAGTAAGGTGTAAGTTACGTGTTAATGTAAAACTAGAGAGACAAAAATTATTAAGAAAAACAATATTTACAGTTGATATTCCTAATCTTCAGAAATATTCTAATGAATTTAAATTAGAACTTACCAATAGGTTTCAAGTGTTAGGAGATTTTGAACATGATTCAGATTTGAATGAAATTAATATGAAAATAACTGATACACTTTTAAAAACTGCAACAAAGATAGCTGGTAGAAAAAAGCAGCAATTGACTAATAAAATTTCTACTGAGACTAGAGAATTTATGAAGAAAAGAAGGAATATGAAGATATATAAAAATGATGTATTAAAAAGAATTGAATATCTCGAATTTTGTAAAATGGTACGGAAAAGAGTTGAAAATGATATAAGAAAGTATAACTGTGAAATAGCAAGGAAAGCTGTAGAAGAAAATAAAAGTCTCAAGAATGTTAAACAACATTTTGGTATTGGTAGGAAATTTATATCTGCAATTAGAAAAAAAGATGGAATTATTACTAAAACGAGAGATGACATCATGAAATTGGTAGAAGATTTTTATCAAGAATTATATAGTAATAAAGAACAAGTACCTCCTATATCTATTACATCTTCCGAATTGCCCAGAATTTTAAATGAAGAAGTGAGACATGCAATTAAATGTATGAAGAAAGGAAAGGCTCCAGGAAATGATGGAATTATAATTGATATATTAAAAGAAGCAGGTGAAGAAATAGAAACAATTTTAGCAAAGTTATATACCAAATGTCTAAATGATAAAGATGTACCGGAAGATTGGAAGAATGCAGTAATAATATTAATATTTAAAAAAGGTGATAAAGAAGATATTAGAAATTACAGACCTATCAGCCTTTTATCAGTTTTATATAAAATTTTTACCAAGATAATTACAACTCGTCTACAGAGAACTTTGGATTTCCACCAACCAAGAGAACAAGCTGGATTTAAAAGTGGTTTTAGTACAATAGATCATATCCAGGTATTGAGAGAAGTCATAGAAAGGACAAATGAATATGAGTTGTCATTATGTTTTGGATTTGTAGATTATGAAAAAGCATTCGATTCTATACACATTTCTTCAGTGATTAAAGCATTGGATCATCAAGGTATAGATCCAGGATATTGTCATATTTTAAAGAATATTTATAAAAATGCAACAGCAACAATTAGATTACATAATGATACTGGAAAAATCAACATTGAGAAAGGTGTAAGACAAGGTGACTCCATATCTCCAAAACTTTTTACAGCAGTGCTGCAAGAAGTATTTTATGGATTAAAATGGGAAACTAAAGGAGTGAAAGTAAATGGAGAGTATTTAAGTCATTTAGATTTCACAGATGATGTAGTTGTTTTTGCAAATAATGCTTCAGAGCTGCAGGAAATGTTGCAGGAGTTAGCAGATGAAAGTAGAAAAGTAGGACTAAAGATAAATGTTAAAAAGACTAAAGTAATGTTTAATCGATTTGCTCAAAATATGAAAATAAAGATTGATTATGAAGAATTAGAAGAAGTTAACAGTTACAAATACCTTGGTCAGATTATTAATACAGATGGAAACATACTGGAGGAAATTAATCATAGAATTAAACTTGGTTGGAGTGCTTTTGGTAGAAATAACTTGATACTAAAAGGAAATATGCCTATGTGTTTGAAAAGGATGGTTTTTAACAAATGTGTTTTACCAGTTCTTACATATGGATCTGAGACTTGGACACTTAATAGAAGAGCAATACAGAGACTTCAGACCACTCAAAGGAGTATGGAGAGATGTATGTTGGGAGTAACAAGAAGAGATCGAAAACGCAATGTATGGGTAAGACAACAAACAGGTATTACTGACCTCATTGAAAAAATTATAAGACTGAAGTGGAGTTGGGCTGGACATATTGCTAGAAGAGATGATAATAGATGGACAATTGAAATTTTAAACTGGATTACAAGAGATTGTAAAAGACCCAGAAAAAGACCACATGTGAGATGGATGGATGAAATAAGAAAATGTGCAGGGGTGTTGTGGAGAAGAGAAGCTAAAGATCGGAGAAGATGGATTAAACTTGGAGAGACCTTCATCCTGCAGTGGATTGATAATGGTTGATGATGATGATGATGATTAGTTGATCATAAGATCATGTTAGTTGAACACCAGGTGTGAGCATCAAGTTTAGATCCAGAAAAATAAATTCATTAATCTACTACTGTACTAAATTTCACATAATGTTATTACACTTAACAGTTATAAAAATTAATATCATTACTCATTATTTTCATTATTAATCAAATCTATCATTATAAAATGCTGAAAACTTTGAAGTTATTCAAACAGAAGTCAATCTCCGATAATATGCTATTTCTTAAATATTATAAATATTGACTTCTGTTTAAATAATTTCAAAGTTTTCAGCACTTTATAATAATAGATTTACATTTATAAATCATGTTTGTCTAATTGTAGGTAGTTAAAAATGAGACACTGCTTTTCTCCTGCGATGGGTTAAATAGATTTGTACAATTGGATATTTGATTATAACACCAGGCACACAATGGACTCAAGCCCTGATTTAAGCATGATCTGTAAAAGTTGGTGTATATAGAATGTACACTATAAAATTAAGTGATTCACTTAAGTTTTTTAAACTCTTACCAGTGGGCGAGTGTGTGGACATTTATAATATTTAAGAAATAGCTCATTATCAGAGATTGACTTTAGTTTGAATAATTATTAATCAAATGTAAGTAAATATGATCATTATGATTTCGGGAAGGAAAAGACAAATTTTTGTTATAGAGAATATGTGATAACAATACAGAATATCATAAACACACAAATATATCCTAAAATAGTTTTTTAGTTTATTTTTTTGACACCCTGTGATTATTCTGTTTTTTAAATTTTCTTTTTAAAGAATTCAATATTCATTTAATGTATGCCACTTTTATATTCTAATCTTAGTTACAATTTCTCAGTAAAAATAATGAATATTAAAAAAAAGTAAAGATAATAATAGGCTCAGTGCTCATAAGAGTGTGATATCTCTAGACCACTCTCATTCATTATTTTTATAGTTGTGTGCTGTTATTTATCTGGCCAATCCAACCGCAACTGGGTGGCTAGCTGAGATTACTATATGCCATTTATTTGAAAGAAAAATCCCAAGCTTGTATGAAATCTAAAAAATTTTGAAGTTAACCCATGCCAGACTTTAAACCAGGTTATAGGCATGGGAGAAATACATTACCCACTATGCCATGAAGCCCTTTCAGTCACAATCATATCTTTTTAGATTATATTTAAGATAATCTTTATAATGTAAATTATTCAATATTTAGACTAAAACCATGCTCAAGTTTTCTACAAAATATTTTTTTCAGGAAATCTTTTTAGTTGATTCATAAGTTCAATGAAGATGTGCCTTTACAAATATAGATTCAATTTCTTTACACACATAAAACTGAAGATATACTGATTGATCTTATAATCTTACTGTTATATTTCTTATGCCTGCTCATAACTGTTATTAAAATAGGCAAAACTCTCCATACAGTAGTGCCACTTAGTGCAAGTCAGAGTAATCAATAGATGCCAGAAGGTTTGCGCATAAAATCCCTATCTAGTGTCTACTCATCCTAAGATCTAGGTGCAGTGCTCTCAGATCCAAGGCTTCTCACTAGATAGGGATTTTATGCACAAGCCTTCTGGCATCCATTGATTACTCTGACTTGCACTGAATGGCATTACTATATGGAGAATTTTGCCTATTTTAATTATGGAATATTCTTAAATGAATTTTTTCAGTGCCTTTATACTGCATTATTGGGTCCATATATTATTTCCATACAATAAATTTGGCAGACAATAAAATATTCTACTTGCAGTAGTTCAAAAAACAAAAGCAAAATTTTAAAATCCAACTATTCAATTTTCTTTCCAAATGCAATTCAGTTTTTAAATTCATAAATACTTTTTCATTTATAATCTTGTTTATTTTACGAATTCATAATAAATATTTTTAACAAATTACCAAACAAACACTTCCGACTATTTTTATATGGTAAATAATGTCAAAATACTTACAAAATATATAAAACTTATGAAAATTTCACATTATACTTATCTTTTTTTAAAGCCTTTTACAATCGATTTTAATAACGTTATACATTACAAGTTTTATATGTTCTGATAAATTTTACTTGGTGATAATAGGTCAAAACTAAAAATACACTTTTCATTCCAATTATTGGCATTCAGTTAAGAAAAAATAATAAATTCCACAATTTTTCGCTTTTAATGAATAATTAATTGTTCCTTTGATAACCTCTAATCCACTGAGATTGGTAATGAGAACCAGATCCTTCAGCCACTAATAACAGTAATTATCGTTCAGGTTTAAATTTTAAAAATATATAATCAACTGTAAAAAGATTTCATTCCTCCTTCATAATTACTAATATTTTTGAAACTTACTTTCTTAAAATTTGTTAGATGAAAACCTTAAAAAGCTGTCTTTTAATGAATTTACTAACATGAATTTTAAAAAAGATTTGATCTCTCCTTAGGAAGAAAACTAATAATGCTTTAATTCACCACAGAAAGATAGGTCATTTCTAAAATAAATTGTTTTGTCTATTGTTTCTCTTTTAGAACAAGCAATCATTTTTTCAAAATGAATTTATCTCTAACAGTCTAAAGACATATATAAAACATATTCTAGAAAAAAAAATTATATTAGCAATTAATAAAAACAATTTTTAATTATATGAAATATTATAACAAGAATTGAAAAGAAAACCACAGCAGACAATTATATCTACTTAATGCAATGGATTCAACATTATTTCCAGAGGGGTGCGATCGCACAAGGCCCCCACACTTGGCCTTTCGCCTGCATGATCTATATTTTTTACGAAAATCAAAAAATAAAATGTATCACTTGCTACATGTTTTGTTTTTTGCCAAAACTTTCTAATTTGACCTACACAATGACTATCGCGTATGATGGTATATGTTTTTGAGTTACTTACAACGCGTATACTTAAATATTTTGCCAGGTACTTTCTAGTGATGTTAGCAATTTTATCTATTAATTTATAATTCGCAAAAAAATTACATTAATATGATGTCAATAAGGATTCCTAATAAAACATTCAAGGAAATAATGTACATATATTACATTACATGTACAGTATTTTATTTTGTTTCTTGAATATTGATTCAATAAAATAGCATAAATAATGAATAAGTATTTATACATTATAAGTATTAATTTATGCAATTTTATGTTAATATTTGAGCAAACTAAAGAAAGTACATATAACGTAAGAAATTATATTTTACTTTCTTTAATGCTTTTTTTATTTAAGCGAATTCAAAATATATACATTTTTTTCAATTATAATATTTTTTTTATTTTTTTATTTATTTATTTTTTTTCATTTATACATTTGCAAATAAGATATTTTTTAAAAAATATCTAAGTATTTTTTATCATTGTAATCTATCCCCCCCTCCCCACACGAAAATATTGTTCTAGGTCCAGCTTTTTCTTGGATTGGCTTTGATTGCCTCCTTTTTATAAAAGTGTCATTATTTTAATATCAATTTTATTAACCTATAAATGGAAACACTAATAAGGAATTACTTACTATACATTGACTTCAAGTATAAAACAAATACTGTCATTTGCCTATTGCCCTGTGTGGTTGGATGCAGTAGTGCAGTAGTTGACTGGAGATTAAGGTACATCAATTGCGATTCCAGCTTTGATACTTGCTTATGTTCGAATTTCTTATGAACTCCAAAGTGATAAATCATTTCAGTTTTTTTTTAAAAATATATACATATATGTTTTACATTATTATCTGCAGATGGCATTGACATCAAATATTGTAGAATATGATGTAGCTAGATTTGTATGGAAGAAGTTGCAGTAGCATATGGTAATGATGCATTATGTGTTATTAAAGGGGTATTATATCATTTAAAAAAAGTACAAAGGGAAGCTGTGTGGAACGCAAGGGAGGCAATTCAAGAAGAACTGGGAAGATCAAGTTTTTATATAAGAGATGCAAAAATTAAAATGAAAATGTTTGGTAGGTTGCAGTTTATGGATAATAAAAGAATAGCTAAAATAGTTTTTAATTGGGTTATGAGTAAAGGGCAGGCAACAAGATGGGTGAGAAAGGTAATGCAGTATGCAAAAGATTTGGATAAAGAATTTATATCAGTATATTTATATAAAAGGTGGGATGATTGTGTTAGGAGGATTGTTGGGTGTTATAGTGGTAAGAAATGGAATAAAAGAATAGACGCATTAATAAAGAATAAGGAATTGGAGAGACGGAGAACTAGTATGGAGAATAAAAAGAGTTTAAATATATATAGAAATAAACAGAACATTGGGCGCGAGTTAATTTAAGATAATAGCAAGGAAAGTAGTTTGTTGTTTAAGACTCGAATGGGATCTTTAGCAACAAGAGAATATATATGTAAATGGAAAAAAATATGGGTGATTTAGTCTGAAAATTGTGTAAGGAAGGCATAGAAAATATTAGGCATTGTTAATTGAATGTCAATGCTTGGAAGCAGAAAGGGTACAAATAATGAAGTTATGGAAAAATAAATATGAACAAAGTGATTATATAGAAAGTGGGTTATCCGTTCTTATGCTGGATTTGGGAAAAGATAAGGGGGATTTAAATATAAAGACCATAGAGTTGACAAAGATTATGTTGTGAAAATGGGATGGAGCAGATTATGGGAAAACTTAGGGTGGGGAATGGAAAGGGAATGTAAAGTGGCTAACAGGTTTCTCTGGGCATAGTTGTTGAGAGATTTCTGTTTATTTAAGGAGAAGTTACAGTGTATCACATCACATCAACAAAATGAAACATGGTTAGGCATGCATTTGTTATCGATTTCCGTGGGTAAAGTACGATATTAATATCTATATCTGGAGCAAAAACAAAATATAATAGATTTGATCATTGTAAATAACTCTTAAAATACTTGAACTAGCAATTTAATTTTTTAATAATAAATAAAGTGAAAAAATTGATATCACATATGAGAATAATATTAGCAGAGATTCAAAAAAAAAAAAAAATCATGGTTATTAAAAATGTGATATTCCAGGGTTTTTTTTGTTGTTGTTGTTGTTGTTAACACTAGATTACTGATAGTATTCTACAACTAATAATGATGGAGAAATCAATAAATCTGCTGTTCAGAAAAACACCACATAAAACTTAAGTAAAAACAAACAACTATCGTTGGTAAATCATAATGTGCTAATGATCATAGGAATGTGATATCTCCCCATTAGTAATAAATAGCATATTATTTTTTATTATTTGATCACATTTTCATTGTCAAAGGATTTTTTAGATTTCTTTTCTACAAATTCCCGATAATTTCTAAAGAGTTTAATAAAAAGAAAATAGCTGCAAACAATCATTGATTAGAGTGATTTTTATTCAAACCCCTTGCTGGAGATCATTTAACAAACAATTACATAAAAGCTTTCTTTTATGAAATGCATGTTACTTTTTCATTCTTAATAGTACTAAAATTTTAAAAAGCAATTTTTAAATATAAAGCTAATCCTTTTTAATAATATTTTTTCCTTTGTAGAATAAAGCATAATGGAAAACATCACATGTATATACTCCCCTGTTTAAATTTTCCAAAGATTTACTCCTATTCTTACAAATCTTTTCAGAAAGACTATAAATACAAATAATCTTCTATTTTTTATAAATTAAACTTTGAATATATAAATTCTGACAATATGAAATATAAAACATTCAAAATGCGATGTTAACCCAATCTTCAGGTATAACTTATGACATAATGAGATAACATTTCTTGTGATATATTTTAGTCTTATTTTTTTTTACTAAAAATATTTGTATCTCCTACATCATAAAGTAATGATGAAATCCAACTTATATAGAATAACTTACATAAGTTGAGGACTACTTATGCCATTTTTTTTTTACATTTGCATTTTGAGATTTCTATAAACACATTATAAATCACAAACACTGTTCCATATGTAAATATTCAACACTATTACACAAAGTAAAAAAAATTAAAAAAACTACTAATTCAACAACCTTTTATGGTACTGTATACCAGATTCATGGTGACTGATTTAAACTGAATAGTCAATGTTCCAGTGCATGCTCAATATAACACTCATATTATGTTGATTAATGACACCATTAGACTTAGCAATAATCTGAGCCTCTTTTAACTTCCTCTTCCTATCATTAGGCTCATTGCAAATAGCACTAATCATTTGAGCAAAACATTCATGCCCACTAATTTTCTCATGATTAAAAAATACTGAATTAACCTGTTTCCCTATAATAAATAGCATTATAACCAGACTCGTGGCAAATAATTGAATATACAATTTCATATTTATCATCACCATCCTCCCTATCTTTTATCAACTTATTTAAACATAAAGGTGATCTAAGACTAACATTATAATCTTTACCAATTATTTTCTTCTTTATCTTCATATTTTGTTTAAACCTAACCTTATTATAAACATAATTGTCTATACAACAAAATTTATTGTAGCCCACTCTCATTAAATCATTCATATATCCTTCAATATTTCTTTTTCTATCTGCCTTACATTTACACAAATATAAATTATGATTAAAAATCATTTAAATCCAGATCATTTATAATATAACAATAGCTGTGATGATGGATCTATAAAACACTTTACATTTAATGGTTTAATAAACATTTTATACACAAACTCTTTATGATCACTACATATATTTACATCTAAATAATTCAAAGACATATTATTCTCAAATTCCATAGTCCGTGAATTATTATTCAAATTAAGGAAAATATTTTCAATCAATTTTCTTGGTCCATACACAAACACATCATCCACATATCTCATCCACAAAATATTATCATTGTCATTTATAAATGGCTCTACAATATATTTTTCCAATTCTCAAGCATACAAAATACAAATAACACCACTTACTACCAAACACATTAGCCAACCATTCTTTATTTGATACTTAATACTCCCCATATCTTGCAGTATTATCAGTATCAATCCATTCCAAAACACCTATAATAAATTTCACTTTACATATATCTATATCACAATCTAATAAAAGTTTTTTAATTATATTTATAGATTGTCCATGATCCACAAACATCCAATAAGACCATATAACAATCCTGAACATTTTAACCAGATTCTAAAACATGTACAAATTCAAATGTAGATTTGTGTAAATCTGCCAAATCTTATAAAATCTTGCAACCCTTTTGAAACCAGCTAAGATGCTTTCTGATAATAACCGCTACCAAAGTCAATCATTAATCTCAATGGAGCATTCTCTCTATGTATCTTAACATTAGCAAATATTCATGGAATAATTGCTGCCAAGAGATAAATTTTTAAATATCCCTTTCCTCTTAAATACTTTCCCACACATGGCTGCAAAACCTTGGTAATAAACTTATCTTTCCATACACTTAAATTATAATTTTCAATTTTTTGAAATTTCAAATCACCAATTTGTTTACTCATCTTTTCATTATATATATTTACTCATTAAAACCAATCTATTGCCTATGTTTTCTTCTTGTAACATAAGTTTAAACCTATGAACTGTTTTATATCAACAATAACTCATTTCAGATCAATACTTATCTTTTAATAAGAGTCACTTTTTTAATTACATCCTCTTTTTTCACAAAAAATTCATAGGCTGACTCCACATTTACGATAATTTCCATATTCAGGTTATTCCAACCCCCATGAACAAACCTCAGTCTATATTCCAATAAGGACTTGAACTCTTATGACATTTCTACATTTGACAAATTTACATAATTCTCTTGCCCTTTATTATAAACAATTACACTTTGTTTCCATGCTGAAAACTTAAATTTATTATCAAATTTATGTTGCACATAAATCTGTAATCCTTTACAGTGGCTAATAATGTCAATTGACAAGGAATAAAATATCAACAATTTTTTCCTTCTTGTTACCTTTACATATAATTGTCTTTTACATCCTTTGATAATAAATTTCAATAATGTCATTTGCATTAAAACAATAGCTTCTTTCCTTGTATAAATAGATTGATCAATATCAACTCTACAATAATTCAGAAATATCTTATAATATACACATTTTTTCAAAAATGGTAACCATTCTACTTTAACAATGCCCTTAAATAACTTCATAGCATCCACATGCTTCCAGTCATAACAATAATCCATAATATACTATAATGTAGTAAATAAATAAATCACAAACTCTGTTCCAAATATAAATATTCAACATTTATACAAATATTACACAGAGTAAAAAAATTTAAAATAAATACTAATTAACCAAGCTCTTTCAGTGCTGTATAGCAGATTCATGGAGACTATTTTAAACTGAATGGTTAATATTCCAGGATATGCTCAATCGGACATCTCATATTACATTAATTAATGACATCATTAGTCTTAGCATCAATAAATCCTACTTCTTCTTCCTATCATTAAGCTCATTGCAAATAACACTAATCATTTGAGGAAAACATTCATGCCCATTAATTCTCTCATGACTAAAAAATACTGAATTATCCTGAGATTACAATTAAAATTTTCTATATTGATAAACATGTCGCCACAACTTTGTTGATATGTTAACTTTTGTTTTCCCAAAATAAACAGCATTACAACCAGACGCATGGCAAATAATTGAATATATAACTCCATATTTATCATCACCATCCACATTATCTTTTGAATTATTTATGAACCTATTTAAATGTAAAGGTGATCTAAGATAAACATTATAATCTTTACCAATTATTTCCTTTAATTTCATATTTATAGAAACCACATATGCCAAAAAAATCAATTTTTCTGTTTTCCTCTTTACCTCCATATCTTGGTTAATCCTAACCTTATTATAAAATAAATACAATAGTCTATACAACAAACTTTATTGTAGTCACACTTATTAAATCATTAATATATTTAATATATCCTTCAGTATTTCTTTTTCCTTCTATCTCATATTTACACAATTATGATTCAAAAACATATAAATCCAGTTAATTTATAATACAATGGATGTATAAACTCCCGTACACTTAATAGTTTAATAACCATTTTATTTACATACTCTTTATGATCCTCAAATTCCATAGTCCATACTAAACCTGAATTATTATTCAAGTTAAGGAAAATATTTTTAATTAATTTTCTTGGTCCATACACAAGCACATCATTCACATACCTCATATACAAAATATTATCATTGTCATTTATAAATGGCTCTACAATATATTTTTCCATTTCTAAAATATAAAAACTACAAATAACACCACATACTACTAAACCCATTGGCCAACCATTCTTCATTTGATACTTATACTCCCCATATATGGCAATAATAGCAGTTTCAATCCATTCCAAAACATCTATAATAAATTTCACTTTACATACATTTATATCAAATTCTATTAAAAGTTTTTTAAAATTATATTTATAGATTGTCCACAATCCACAGATCCATATAATTGACAAACACTCAATGATGCCACATAATAGCCCTGAACATTTTTTAGCAATATTTTATAGGACTTAGCAGGTTTATGATTAAATTTACATTTGTACATGTTTCAGAATCTGTTTGAAATGTTTAGGATTATTATATGACCTCAATGGATGTTTGTGAATTATATGGATATGTGGATCATGGACAATCTATAAATATAATTTAAAAACTTTTAATAGATTATGATGTAGATGTATGTAAAGTGAAATTTATTATAGATGTTTTGGAATAAATCGATAGTGATATTACTGCAAGATATATCAGTAGGTGGTGTTATTTGTAGTTTGTATATTTCAGAAATAGAAAATATTGTAGAGCCATTTATAAATAACAATGATAATATTTTGTATATGAGAAATGTGGATATGCTTGTGTATGGACCAAGGAAATTGATTGAAGATATTTTCCTTAGTTTGAATAAGAATTTGGGTTTAGTATTGACTATGGAATTTGAGGATAATGTCTTTGAATTATTTAGACATATATATATAAATCATAAAGATTTTATGTATTAAACCATTAAATGTAAGAGGTTTTATACATCCACTATCACAGATATTAAATTATGAATTAGCTAGATTTAAAAGTTTTTTGAATCATAATTTATGTTTGTGTAAATATGAAGCAGATAGAAAAAGAAATCTTGAGGGATATATTAATGTTTTAATGTGTGTGAGCTACAATAAAAGTTTGTTGTATAGACAACTAGGTTTATTTTATAAGGTTAGGTTTAAACAAAATATGGAGGCAAAAAAGAAAATAGATAAGGAATGGATTTTTTTTGGCATATGTGGTATCTATAAATATGAAATTGAAGGAAATAATTGGTAAAGAGTATAATATTAGTCTTATATCATCTTTAAGTTTAAATAGGTTGATAAATAATTCAAAACATAGTGTGGATGGTGATGATAAATATGGAGTTATATATTCAATTATTTGACACGAGTCTGGTTGTAATGCTATTTATCATGAGAAACAAAAGCTAACATAACAACAAGGTTGTGGTGACATGTTTATCAATATAGAAAATCTAATATGGAATTTCAGGTTAATTCAATATTTTAATCATGAGAGACTTAACGGGCATGAATGTTTTCCTCAAATATGTGTTATTTGCAATGAACCTAATGATAGGAAGAGGAAGTTAAAAGAGATTTGCTTTATTGCTAAGTCTAATGGTGTCATTAATCAATGTAATATTTGTGTCCGATTGAGCATGCACTGAAATACTAACCGTTCAGTTTAAATTAGTCTCCATGAATCTGGTTTACACTATCAAAAGCACTTCATTAATTAGTATTTATTTTTTTACTCTGTGTAATATTTATATACTTGTTGATATTTACATTTGGAACAGAGTTGGAGACTTATTTATTTACTACATTACAGTATATTATGGATTATCATTATGATTAGAAGCATGTGGAGACTATGAAGTTATTTAAAGGGATTGTTAAAATAGAAGAATGATTAAAATTTTTGAAAAAGTGCATACATTATAAGACAGCAGTTCTCAACCTGTGGGTCACAACCCCTTTGAGGGTCGAACAACAGCTTTCACAGAGGGCACTTAGACCAGTAAAAAGCATATTTTCAATTCCAAATAGTAGCAAAATTAAAGGTTGGATCACCATAACATAAGGAACTGTATTAAAGGGTCACAGCATGAGAAAGGCTGAGAGCCACTGTTATAAGGTATTTCTGAATTGTTGTAGAGTTGTTAATGATCAATCTATTTATTTGAGGAAAGAAGGTATTGATTTAATGCAAATGATGTTATTGAAATTTATTGCTAAAAGATGTAAAAGACAGTTATATGTAAATGTAGCGAGAAGGAATTGACATTATTAGCTGATGTGGAAAATTAAGATTTATTTGCAATGTAAATTTGATAATAAATTTAAGTTTTTGATACAGAAACAAAATGTAATTGTTTATAATGACAGGCGAAAAAATTATGTAAGTTTGTCAAATGTGGAAATGTCATTGGAGTTTAAGACTTTATTAGAATATGGTCCAAGGTTTGTTTGTGGGGATTGGAATAACCCAAATATGAAAATTATTGTGGAAGTATAGACAGCCCATGTGTTTACAGTGAAAAAAGATGTAATTTAAAAAATGGCTCCATTGTTAAATGGGTAATTGTTGGTATAAAACAGTTAATAGGTTTAAATGTATGTTACAAGAAGAAAACATTATATGTATGAAGGAGGACAAAGGCAACAGACTGGTTTTATGAGTAAATATGTATGTAATGAAAAAATGTGTAAGCAAATTAGTAATTTGAAATTTTAAAGAATAAAAAACTATAATTTAAGTGTATTAAAAAAATCAGTTTATTTCCAAGTTTTGTGTCCATGTGTGGGGAAAGTATTTATGAGAAAAGAATATTTGAGAATTTATCCCTCAGCAGCAATTATTCCAAGAATGTTTGCTAATGTTAAGATACATAAAAAGAATGCTCTGTTGAGATTAATGATTGACTTTGGTGGCTAAAATTACCACAAAGCACCTCAGCCGGTTACAAAATGGTTGCAAGATTTTTGAATTTATACATGTTTTAGAATCTGCTAAAAATGTTCAGGATTATTATATGACCTCATTGGATGTTTGTGAATTATATGGATCTGTGGATCATGAACAATCTATAAATATAATTAAAAAACATTTAATAGATTATGGTGTAGATGTATGTGAAGCAAAATTTATTATAGATGTATAGCAATGGATTGATAGTGAAATTACTGCAAGATATGGGGAGTATAAGCATCAAATTAAGAATGGTTGCCTAATGGGTTTGGCTGTAAGTGGTATTATTTGTAGATTATATGTTTCAGAAATGGAAAAATATATTGTACAATAATTTATAAATGACAATAATAATATTTTGTACATGAGATATGTTTATGATGTGTTTGTGCATGAACCAAGAAAATTGATTGAAAATATTTTCGTTAATTTGAATAATAATTCAGGTTTAGTATGGACTATGGAACTTCAGAATAATATGTCTTTGAATTACTTAGATTTAAATATATAGAGAGATAATAAAGAGTTTGTGTATAAAATGGTTATTAAACCATTAAATGTAAAGGGTTTATACATCCATCATCATGATTATCATTAAATTATAAATTAGCTGGATTTAAATATTTTTTGAATCGTAATCTATATTAGTGTAAATGTGATGTATATGGAACAAGAAATATTGATGGATAAATTAATGATTTAATAAGTGTAGGATACAATAAAAGTTTGTTGTATAGACAATTATGTTTATTTTATAATAAGGTTAGGTTAAAACAAAATATCGAGGCAAAGAAGAAAACAGATAAGGAATGGATTTCTTTGCATATATGGTGTCTATAAATATAAAATTGAGGGAAATAATTGGTAAAGATTATAATGTTGGTCTTAGATCACCCTTATGTTTAAAAGGTTGATAAATAATTCAAAAGATAATGTGGATGGTGATGATAAACATGAAGTAGTTTATTTAATTATTTGCCATGAGTCTGATTGTGATGCTATTTATTATGGGGAAACAAAGGCTAATATATCAACAAGGTTACAGCAACATGCTTATCAATATAGAAAATCTAAAATGGAATCTCATGTTAATTCAGTACTTTTCAATCATGAAAAAATCAGTTGATATGAATGTTTTCCCCAAATGATTAGCGCTATTTGCAATGAGCCTAATGAAAGAAAGAGGAGGTTAAAAGATGCTTGGTTTATTGCTAAGTCTAATGACATCATTAATCAACATAGTATGAGTGTCCTATTGAGCATGCTTTGGAATATTAACCATTCAGTTTAAGTTAGTTGCCATGAATATCTATTTTTCTTTTTATTTTAAATTTTTTTATTCTGTGTAATATTTATAAACATGTTGGATATACACATTAAAAAACAACTTTAAAAATTAAATTTAAAACCATTGACACAATCTAACTCTATGGAAACATAAATAAAATAGTTTTCCAAATCACCAAAAAAACACATTCTTAATTTCCAAAAAAAAAAAAAAATGAGGTTCTTATTAAAAATAAAATCTTTACAACTGAAATATGATTACACAATACTCCAAATTTTAAAAAGCTGTTCATTTTTATGAATTTTGGATAAAAAAATGAAAATGAAGAAAATATTACATTTAAAGCAATCTGTTAAAATAAAAACAACTTCAACTCTATATTCATAATTCCCATTATTTTTAAATTAACTTTTTAATGCTACTCTAGACAATGATTATTTTTAGATTTATGCATATTTTTACATGTGTTTCTGATTTTTTTACTTTGTCTTTTCCATTTTTCTTTGTATTTTTCATCTATTTTTAAACTCTATTTTCAGATGCTACACAATCCTGTCAATAACATCATAGTTAATATCCTCCTTAGTCATTTTGCTTGTAACAATTTTTCCATTTCCCCCCAATTTTTTTGTTTTTGTGTTGTTCTTTAATTGACAAAATGTAAAAGTTTCATTTATTTATTTTTCTTATTAATCTATAACACTCTAGTGACATCTTAAATATCATGCCTCTATATCAGATTATAAACCTTCCTGTAAATTACTTTTTCTATTTTTTTTCTTTATTTCTTCTTACCAATTCCTTTTTGAACATTTTCCTTATCTTAATAAGTATCAGTTTTAACATTTGCTTTTGTAAAGTTGTAATTATTTATTAAGTGCACAAAAAGTATATGTAAATATTTTTAATACAGGCTTTAACCTGTATCATAACACCTTGAAATTTATAATAGTCAAGCAATATCTTTACATTGCTGATAAAGGGACCTCTCAAATGAAGACACAAGATAGAGAGTTTTATAAAAATAAGAGTGGCCATCTTATCTTTAACCTAACTTTCCACTTGTTTGAGAGGTCCCTCTATCAGCAAAATAAAGATATTGCTTGACTATTATAAATTTCAAAGCACCATGATACAGGTTAAAGCCTGTCTTAAAAGTATTTAAATATTTGCTTTGTAATTTGTTTGAGACAACTTCTATACTTCTACATATCATTGTTGCTCTGATCACATTTACTATATTCATTATTTCTCAATTTTTTTTTTTTTTTGCTTACCTATTCTCTTCTTTCTACAGATCTTTGCAAGTAATTCATTTCTGTAACTATCACTTCTCTTTCCAACTTTTTCCTTCAACTATTAAACTTTACATCCATATTTAATGAGACTTTTCACTGTTATGACATATAGTCATCATTTAATGCCTTTTGATATATTCTGATCCCAAAATAAATCTCATTTGGGTCACTGATACAGCTCTACCAGAGCTGCTGTATGCAAATGTGCAGGTTGGGTGGGGTATACAATTGCATCATGGGAACACTATAGAAGAAGGTGGGTTTCATCTTTTTCTTATAGTTCTGATTTGTGTTTTAGAATTGAGAGTTCAACATGCAGTCATTATTACATCTGATTAGCTGTCCCATAAGCATGTTTAAAGTGCATCTTTCGAAGATTTTAGCTTTCATGTTATTCCAACTTTATATATATATATTAATGATGTAAGGAGCTTATTAAAGTTTATAACATAATTTTAAAATTAACATTTTTAAAACAAAAAAAAATATTGAAAAAAGTAGTGAAAATAAGAAACAAATATTAGATATGAACAAATATAATTAATCGTTCATAGAATGCTATTAAACTGTTTACTTAAACAACTTTTGGACAAAGAACTCAATATATGTAAACATTGATAAAATAGATTTTAAATAGCCAACTCCAAGGATAAGATCTATCCAACAGCCCCTCATAGAGGAACAATGAAGAAGGTAATATTCATCAGGCTTGATAATTACTGGGTGATAATGTAATGAACAGTTTAGAAGGTAATATTCATCAGGCTTGATAATTACTGGGTGATAATGTAATGAACAGTTTATCAACTTTTCTTTAGGTTTTAGAGAAAAAAAAATACTCATTTAACTAACCATTATCAATATTGCTCTAAAAATTTCCCAAGTTTGTTGAAAATTTTTGAATTTATTCAGCCCGTATTTGAATTCAGATCACAAGTATAGCAGGTGGATGTATTACTGTAGCACCAAGAGACCCTTTTATATTCATAAAAAACAATATATATATATATTATAAAAATCCTTTAAAGAGATAATAAATCAATATTTTCTTAACGTGGTTTGTTTAAAATAGGAAACAATCTTTCATTCAATTTCTGTAAAAAGTGACATGGACATACACCATTTAAAAAAAGACCAATTTAAGCTTAATTGTTCACCTGCAGTAATATACTAATCATTCAATTAAACTGTAAATTAAAATTTAAAAATTTTTTTCCCTTAATTTTAAAATGTTTTCTTTTAGTGTGTATGTGTTCAAAAAAAAAGAAATTAATTTCTCCCCAAGAGTTGTACTTCTCAAGTTACATTTTAGATTAATCTTTCTCTCACACCTTACTGACACTCTTGCTAATTGGATTATATTAAATATACTAAACATTGCCAAGTTTCAGATGGTTTTAACTCCTATTTAATTGCTCACACACTGTTAGAAAATGGAATAATTTCTTTTAAAAAATTGATTTTTGTAAAAAAAAATTAACGTTTTAGTATAAAGTAAAAAAAACCTAACGGATGAAGAGAAAGAAAACGTTAAAGAAAAGATTATAAGAAAATAAAAACAAAATTAATATTTTATAAATTTGGCAAAACAATAATTCGAACCTCTGTCCTCGACTACTTACTTGGGTGCTTAAACACCACAAGATTCCCAAAGCATTTATAATATATATATATTAGTAATAAAAGATGATATTGTGGACAAAAGAAGCTATTCTTAGATTTAAACACTTCAACTAAACTTTAACAAAACTTAACTTAATCAGACATTAGTGAATATTAGAAAAAAGTGGCAGATTTAGAAAAAATGCAATAATTTCTTTCTTTTCATTACCATTTGATTTCAAGCCTTCCAATGGATACTTGAAATTATGTATAATACTAACGTGTGTATATATATAGTAGATATCTTGTATACATATACATTTAATACAATTTTATTATTAAAATGTACCACCAACAAAAAAGTATAACACACAGCTATAAAAACACAATATAGTAATAAATTCAGAAAGAGCAAGCACACTCACATCATTAACCAAGGATGCAACAAAAGGGTTGCTGAATGAAAAATAGTATGTGATAGTGTCCATATAAATGTGCACACATAAAATTTAACAATTGTAATTTTTTAATTTTTTTGTATAATACTTTTTAAGCTCTTAAATAAATAAAGCTATAAATAATGCATCAATGAATATAGAAACAACTAAATAAAATTTTACAACATGGAGTAAAGTTAAATTACCTGTTATTAAAAAAAGTAATAACTAAATGTCAAAGTCAAAAAAAAAAAAGACTCCCAAATGGATGGTTAATAAAATGATTATTTAATTAAGAGTGATTCATAATTTAGCAAAACTAAAATTTGAATCTAAAAAGTTATCAACTACATCTTGTTTGTCTGAAGGTTTGCAATAATGAAATTTTATTTGTAGCTATATGTTGAACTATTTTCTCCAAAGATTTTTTAAAAATTCAAACTTTATTTACACTTTTTCAATTACATTTCAACTGATAGCAGTAACACAAAGACTAATATATATCACAGTGTTTTGGGTGATAGAATTCTACTCAAATTATAAATCAACTGTCTGACAATTTGAAAATGAAAAAAAAAAAAAGAACAATTTTCTGACTGAACTTGATAATTACTTTTTAATAAAAATATATCCTCTAAGCAAGATTTCTCCAAACAGATATAAAGATTGTTCCCCTCACAAAAGTATTTGATGAAAAATGATGATATATTAAAATAATAAATAAAGAAGTATGTCGAGATACATGTTAGAAGTAAAAAGAAGAGATTGAAAACACAATATATGGGTAAGAGAACAAACAGGTGTTATTGACCTCATTGAAAAAAAATAAGATAGAAGTGGAGTTGGGTTGGACATATTGCTAGAAGAAATGATAATAGATGGACAATTGAAATCTTAAACTGGATTCCAAAAGATTGTAAAAGACACAGAAAGAGCCCACATGTGAGATGAATAGATGAAATAAGAAAGTGCGCAGGGGTGATGTGTAGAAGAAAAGCTAAAGATTGGAGATGGTTTGAACTTGGAGAGACCTTCAACCTGCAGTGAATTGATAATGGTTGATGATGATGAGTAATTTATATACAATTCTCTTATTTGTTAGGTAAAACTTCATTAGAGTTTCTGTTAATTCAATTATATTCTATTAAAAAAAAAATGTAAATGAACAAAAATAAAATTATTAAAATTCATAAATTAATAAGAAATGTGTAAACTTATGCATGTATTAAATTTCTCTATTTTGTTTTCTGCATTGCTCTGTCATGTTTTACGTGAAGTCAGTGATTGCATTACTATAAAAACAAGTATCATATTTACAAACGATAAATTCCTAAAATACATATAAGTAAATGACAAACCAAATTTTGATAATTGCTCAGTAAACGATGGGATTATTACATTTTTTGTTATATTTCTAATATATAACTTTAAATTTATTTAAATATTGTATATATTGTAATTGATAAAATTGTGAACAAAGCAGTTTCTCCCAAATGTTCTACATATTCGAGTCACAATATTACTGGTAGACAGATGAATAAGCTGATCCACAAATGGATTTATAATAATCTAAATTTATGTTATAATAGACTTATGAATTTATAAAGGCATCAGTGAGTTCAAGTGTAGGTAAGTATTTTATTTGGCAATAAAAAAATTCAATAAATAAATGGTTTATTTTTAATGAGCGTATAGTATAGGATATATGACTAAATATTTTAGTAATAAAATAACTTGTGTAATAGAGTAATGTTTGTGATAGGTAAATCAAATGATGCCTAGATTAATAATAAAATATAAGTTTAAATTGGTTAAGATAAATAACATAACTTTAATTTTAATAATTGCAATTGCTAGGTACAATCTATACCTAAAGATAATTAACATGCATGTTCACAAAAGATTTAAATACATATTTTTTAATACAATATAAAACAAAATTTTATATTATTTTTTTAAAATATCTCCTTTTCTTTGAATCAAGTAATGATTTCATTATAATGATCATTTTATACATTTAAACTAAATGTTAAATATTAGCTATATTTTAATTTTGATTTATTTTCTAAAATTACATCAATGATCAACTTAAGTCTTATTTACTTTATTTATTGATTAGATGTGTATTGATTAATAAATAGACTGCATTAATAATTTAAATTATTAAAAAAGGAAAAATTGGATAGATGTATATCAGTGTGTTGCTGTTAAATCTTTGACTATTAAAAAAAGCAAAAGGTATTTGATCAGATAATTTTAAGAAAGATTTATTTATTGGCATTCATTATCAAGTTTGATTACAGTTCTAATCTCCTATGGTGACTTCTTTAATACCCCCATGACAACAAATAAAGATGTAGGGTTCAATAAGCATTGTATTATTAGATGATATCCAACTATTCTTTTTATAAACACTGCTATCCATGGAAAATCCAATGGTTCAATGGCTCTGGATAGTCAGCATAGCATTTATTGTTATCCATTTTCTTTATTTATGCAGATATTAACTGAGGTGAAATTATGTACCCCCCCATGTGATCTCTATTCACAGTACATTATAATTTTTATCATAAATCCTCAGACTTTTGATGTAAATAAGTAAAATAAAACAATTTTTTTAAGAAGAAAAAAAGGGAGGTGCTGAGCCTTTTCCATTATCTGATAGCAACAATAACACTGTCTTTTAAACATTAGCTCATGAAGCATGAAAATTTTCTTTCTTTCAAACTTAATAAAATCCATTGTTATAACTCAATATGATATAATTAAAAATATTTTATTTTTAATTTTAATAAATAAACCATTTACTCATTCTACATTCACTCAAAACTCAAATATATTTATTAAACATTGAATTTCTAATTGTTTTTCTTTATTTGTTTATTTGTATACTATATGAGGATAATAAATGATGACTGTGCAAAAATATCCTTTTCTCTCTCACTTTTTTTCCATAATCAAATCCAGCTCATGTAAGGAATTTCTGTCTTCACTTTTTTCTTCCAAGGTTTAAAAATTTATTTTAAATTGCTTCAAAGTGTAAAGATAATAAGCAATGCAACTACAACAAACAAGGGAGAATTTTGATTATTATTAATTTCTACATAAATGAAAAAAAAACAAATAAACAAATGAATTGTCTTTTCTTGAAATAATAAAAGATAAAAACAAATCTATTTTCAAAGAATTAACAAAATTCATTAAGTTTTATTTTTTTGTATGTGTATGGTATTAACATGAGCAAATTCTAATAAATTAAATCAATAACCACCAAACACAGCATTTAAATGATAAAAATTCTGCAGTTTATGGTCATATAAATAAATTTAAACATAAATATTTTAAAATAGAACCTTTAGAATGTATTAGATTGTAATATGAAAGAATTATAAGAGAAGGAATTTATATTACTGAAATGAAACCTGTAATAAATAGGTTGTTAATTGAAAAAAAAAAGAATAATAGGTTGATTTAACTGAATAATTATAAGGAATTATTTTTAAAAAGGTATTTAAGAAATGAATGTAAATAGAAATTTAAGATTATTTGTTAAAAGAGTTTTAAGATAAAAGTTATTTATATTTGTTATAATTATTGTGAAATATTTATATTTATTATTTTTTTATGTATTTTTTAGTTTGTTCCTTAATAAAAAAAATATATAGTTGAAATGTTGAGAGTGTTATTTATTTATTTTATAATAGTTCATATAATAAAATAAAATTTATAGAAAATTGTAACCCTATTATTATGTTATTGTTGTTGTTTTTATGACAATACAAAAAAAAATTGTTTGAAATGTTCCATTTTTATGAATGCATACATACATCTATTTATACTTAAAATAAATAAAAAATATTTTGAAATTAATTTCATTTTAATTTGCAAATGCTATTTTATATCAGTACTGAAATACAATTTTAAATAAAGATATCTGCTTCTTACATAGGGATGACAATGCTTCTGAGGCTTTTGCAAAATTAAATATATATTGTGGGGAAAGATCTTCAATTCTTCAGAACCTTCAATTAGACTGGAATCAATTTAAGACATAAATAAAAATGATGGTCAATTTAAAATCTCTTAGGGGAACCTTTAAAATACTTGGAAAGACTGAATAAGATATATATATATATATGTTCAATACTCTTACATATCAAACATCTGCAAATGATTTTTGTAAATATATAATATTTTAAAATACAACAAAAATAGCTAAATAAATTACTCTTGATCAAAATAATATTATGCATCTATATATGCAAATTAGATGCAAATCTGATAGTCTATGATTTTTATAAAAGCATTGTGCTTTTACAGGAAAATATATATATAGGAAATTCATAAATAACTCAGATGATTTTATTAACAAATATTAAAAGCTAATTTCATTATTAGAGAAAAACTATAGCATATATTGGTATATTACATCTTTTTTCTCATACTATTGACAAAGACCACAAGATATTATATATTTATATTTTATAATCAGCATATCTAATACTTGATGGCCATATATCAGTTAATCTAAAAAAAATTATAAGGGTGCTTGAGACCTGAAAATATTTCTAAGGTTTACTAACATCCAAAATCAAACTCCAAATTGTGAGCATGACATGTATATGTATTAACCAATACTATACTACAAGTCCTTTAATTCATAGAGATTTAGCAATATCATGATAAAGAAAAGGTTGAACAATTACTGAATATAATAATAACTGATGTATACTTATATGGTTATAAATACGGCAGAGGAGTTAAAAGAACTCTTGATTTTGTTTAAATTATGTTGTGGGCAAGTGTTTAACAGAAAAGTGCAGAAAGTATTTGGGTTTCAATAAGGTGGTTATTTCTGTATTTTTTATGTGTACAAAGTGAATTGTTAAATAATAAAAACAATAATGAATTGCTTGATATGGACATAACTATCAACATTATCAACTATCTTGCTTCATCAGAGTATTTCATTTAGACTCTCAACTTTTTCAGAAATTATGGAGCTGTGAGAAACAATTTGGCACATTTATTATCAATTTCATTTCAATGCATGTATGTTTACAGACTTTTCCCCCAAATGTTGACTTCTTTCCTCCAAGCAGAAAATAATCAGACTGCAAAATTTATATACTCAATAGAAGATCTTATCCAAGTTATAATTGAGTTTAGTTTACTCAGAGATAAAGAATTTCAATGGTAAAGAAAAACACCAATACAGATGTTTAAATAATATAAAAGTAATTTTTTAAAAGATTAAGGAAGTTTGAGTTCAACAAAAAATTATAAATTGCAATAATACCTTCATCTTATTCTTGCAACATTAAAATATTTAATTTTAAAAATGCCATCATCATCAATAATCATGTCCATGGGTATATAATGCTTTCTACCTCAAATCTCTTCAGTTTTATATATCTGTAGTGCAAATTACTTTTGCCATATTCTATGCAACTTCCCTTTTGTCTGTGTCTTGTATGATATCAAAATTAAAAGTTTTTAATTTATTATTACCACCCAATTAGCATATTATAACTATCATGATTTTTTGTTCCTGATAAAAATTGCTTTCATTCATATTAAATCCAAATAATTATTTTAAGGATAGAGAACATACATGAATCTTTATGATACATATTTCAACTTTGAATACACTAAATTCTAATGCTTCTCTCTTTTAACCTGTAAAAATTATATATGTTTCAAAACTTTTCCTCATTTTTCAATATTATTTAACCTTTGGCAACATTCATTTATGCCTCCTTTTTATTCAGTTTTTGAATAAGCATTATTCTGCAATGTTATTTTAAAATACTTTGCTTACATTTATTCATAAGACATTAACACAGTGTGATACTTATTTTTGTGATTGTATATGACACAGTATTCAATTATTTCAGAGTTCAATTATTTTTGTGATTATAATGCACATCTATAGTATTTAATTAATTTTGTGATCATTATTATTAATCCAGCATTTTTGATTTGAACTTTTTCAATAAACTTATACTTGAATTATCAACAAATAAAATGAAAATATATAAATAATAATTTTAAATACTGTCTTAATGATATTGATTGTATTTATTTCTTCAAATCATTATTTGTATAGATTGAAGTATTTTAGGAAAAAGTTTAGTTTTAATATATATATTCCTATAGTTATTCTAATTTTTGCCTGTGTTTAATTTTTTAAAAGACATTTGTGTTGTATACTTAGTTATTTACACTTCAAAGCTAATAAAGAACTGTCTTATTTAAGCTAAAAAATAATTTTATTTGCCATAAATTTTATTTGAATTGATATCAAAAAGTTAATTGTGCAGTTTAAGCCTCAATTTCCCTATATTTAATTATCATTTAAAGTATTGTAATAAGAGAACAAGCTGGATTTAAAAGTGGTTTTAGTACAATAGATCATATCCAGGTATTGAGAGAAGTTATAGAAAGGACAAATGAATATGAGTTGCCATTATGCTTAGGATTTGTAGATTATGAAAAGGCATTTGATTCTATAAAAATTTCTTCAGTGATTAAAGCATTGGATCATCAAGGTGTAGATCCAGGATATTGTCATATTTTAAAGAATATTTATAAAAATGCAACAGCAACAATTAGATTACATAATGATAGTAGGAAAATCAACATTGAAAAGAGTGTAAGACAGGGTGACTTCATATCTCCAAAACTTTTTACAGCAGTGCTGCAAGAAATATTTTGTGGATTAAAATGGGAAGCTAAAGGAGTGAAAGTAAATGGAGATTATCTAAGTCATTTAGATTTTGCAGATGATGTAGTTGCTTTTGCAAACAATGCTTTAGAGCTACAGGAAATGTTACAGGAGTTATCAGATGAAAGTAGGACTAAAGATAAATATTAAAAAGACTAAAGTAATGATTAATAGATTTTCTCAAAAATGAAAATAAAGATGATGAGTTAAAAGAAGTTAACAGTTACAAATACCTTGGTCAGATTATTAATACAGATGGAAACATAATGGATGAAATTAACCATAGAATTAAACTTGGTTGGAGTGTTTTTGGTAGAAATAACTTGATACTAAAAGGAAATATGCCTATGTGTTTGAAAAGGAAGGTTTTTAATAAATATGTTTTGTCAGTTCTTACTTATGGATCTGAGACTTGGACACTTAATAGAAGAGCAATACAGAGACTTCAGAACACTCAAAGAAGTATGGAGAGATGCATGTTGGGAGTAACAAGAAGAGATCGAAAATGCAATGTAAGGGTAAGAGAACAAACAGGTATTACTGACCTCATTGAAAAAATTAAAAGACTGAAATGGAGTTGGGCTGGACATATTGTTAGAAGAGATGATAATAGATGGACAATTGAAATTGTAAACTGGATTTCAAAGGACTGTTAAAGACCCAGAAAGAGACTACATGTGAGATGGATGAATGAAATAAGAAAGTGTGTAGGGGTGATGTGGAGAAGAGAAGCTAAAGATCGGAGAAGATGGATTAAACTTGGAGAGACCTTCATCCTGCAGTGGATTGATAATGGTTGACAATGATGATGATGATAAAAATAATCATTTGATGTTTGATAACCAAATGTAGTGATATCTAGAAACTGAAGGGTTTTGAGAAGTAAAGTCAATAAATTTAATTAAGTGGATTAAATTTGTAAATAAGACTCACAAAATGTGTATTAAATGACTTGGTGGCCATTGTTTAAACTTTTTTTTAGTGGAGAAAAGAACATATTATATGATTTATAAATTACATGAGATGGTGATTGTATAGAAGTCCACTATATAATTGTCTGCATAAATTATGAATTTAAATGTATAAACTTACAAAGTTAAAAATATTCTTAATATGAATTTAGATATTAATATACAATCTTCTTGGTTGATGCTATAATTGTAGTAAATACACATTATAGTATTTTTAATATAGATAAAGAAAACAGCCAATATATAATTTATGAACAATATATATGAAATGTACAGAGCAGGATTACTTTTACATTAGGAAATAACAAAGATTCTGAAAAAAGATTTAAAGCATCAGCTCAGTAGATGATTGCTTTAGCCATACATTATTATCAAATTTTTATTCCACAATTTTTCATAATTTCTAATAATGGTTGTTGATGATGATGATGACTTTCTTTGATCTTTCTCTCAACGTTTTCATATGTTTTAACGTTTATCTTGTAATATTAATTATTTTTTTATATTTCCCTTCTTAAAAAACAAGTAATAGTACCCCCCCCCCCCGTAAGCCCAAAACTCTTTGCTGCTCTCATTGTTTCCTTAATCGGTTTTTTTTTTTTAAAATTAACTCTATTTCCAGTTTACGTATCTTTTGTTTTTTAACTATTTTAATTAATTAAAATAATATATATAGGTCTTATACTTGTACATGCCTAACAAAAATAGATTTTAAGTACAACTGTTGATTCCTTAATACTATTTATCAACATCAACAATTAATGCTTTTTAAACAATTTAACTTTTTTTTTATCGATGAGAGAGCTCTGCAGGAATTACGATCCTTCCGCTCGAAAAACAAGTTTTCTAGGTTTAAACTAAGGCTAGATTACCTTCTAACAGTTAATTTATTTAAACAACTGTTATAATTAAAAAAGAGTAAGAAAATCTAACTGGTAATGATTTAATAAGATTTTACAACAGGATAATTCTTAGAACAACGTTATTTTAATTTATGTTTTTTTACAAAGCTATCAGACTGAAGAATCTGAGAATTATTTATGGGAAATTAATTGTTGTTAAATGACGTGTAGGATTTCAATTAACTATCAAAAGTGAGATTTGCAAATCATGGCAATATTATTTTATGATCAAAAAAACTCTGAACATGAAATTAATCGATTAACTTCAGTGATTCCATTAATTGCTACAAAAAATTTATTTTAATCATTAAATTTATTTATTTTATTATTCCAACATTTAAACAAGTTTTTATTTGCAAGCAGTTTAATTTTCTTACGATTTTAAAAAGATAATATATGCACTTGTCAATAAAATTATTATCATTAATTAATACAACTTGTAATCTTGAGATAATTTCCACTGAGAAAAGTAACTTTTATAAAAATAAAAAAATTTTCAAAAGGAAATGCATCAAGAAAGATCAGAAAATAATTATCTCTAGTATAGAAATTTGTATATTTACCCAAATGAAACACAATTTATACATTTTTTAATTTATTATTAGACTTTATAAATGCATACAGATATGAGTAAATCATATTATTTCAGCTTTCATGCTTAAACAAACCAACAGAATTGACAAGGTAATACTACGAATCAATTTTCCATCCAATGGGAGAGTTAAATTTAATAACTAATTGCTGATATTATATTGATTTCTTTAAACACGGTGATATAATTTACATACAATAAACAGTTAGCTGATGAAAATTATGATATTTAAAACAAACAATCTTAAACGAAATTGAAATAGACAATTAAAAATAATACGAATTAAATGCTTGGTAGTGCAAACTAAGAAAATCTTGAAAATGAAATTCTTATATAAAGTTAGAAATAAGAATAGTCTAAAATGGAATTCTTTTACTCTTAATGTAGTTCTCTGAGCATGCTTTTTATATTTTTATAAATGATATCATAATCATAGCAATACAGTGCAAAGTGTGTGTGAATAGTGTGATATGAAGAATATAAATAATATGTAAATAAGTAGTTTACATGACCCACTTTTTAGACAAGGAAAAGCAGGATTCTTTTTTGTTTATGATGTTAGCATTGTTGACAATATACCAAGTTTTCTTTACCTTACATTATGCATCATTCCATTCTAAACATATCACACTGGTCAAAGTAGATTCAAAGATATGATCAAGTTTGTCTTCGTGATCTACAAATATGGATTTATGGTCAGAGTTGTTTTTGGTTATTTTATACAAATATTAGAGCTGGGTGACTCTTGTTGACAAACTAGCATAAGATTATTTGAAATAGACTGCATTGCAATTAGTGTGATTGCAGGAAATCATGTACATGATTTGGGTGGTCTATTTATGAAAAAGTTTGTTTTTGGAGTTATTAATTAAGTGGTTTAGAGTGAGTGAGGTATGGACTCTGTATGTTTATGCATTGTTTACAGTTCTGGTTATAGTGTGAATGTAGAATAAAGATATCCAGAGTTTAACATTGTTTGGCATAAAATCTATTAATAATATTAATGACCATTTTGTACTATATCCAAAGTGACATAAGTTTTTGATATAATTGTCAATATTAGATTTGCAATCTGATTCGAGTTTGTACAAATTGAAGTTTCTACATGGAAATGCTTTCAGACTTGCAAATTTATGGGAATTAGGGTTAAGGATTCTGAACATATCCCATTTGGTAGTTTAGTTGGTTGCTATCCCTCAGAATAAAAGTCGATAATTTTTTTTTTTTTGAGAGAGTCTTCAGCTCAATTATCCAGGTCAGTAAGAATTTTTGTGCTAGATCATGCTTTATATTACTGACATGAGGCTCAAAAGCACAGATAAAAACCGTGTCAATATATCTCATTAATACTGTTAATAGATTTTATACCAAAATCAATTCCAGACCTATCTCAACTGATGTTAAACAGTGGATATCTCTACCCTACATTTCCAATGTGTCCAGAAATATAAACTTTTGCTAAGAAACATACAGAATCAGCCTGTGCACCCCACTTACTCTAAACTGTATAATTAGTAAGTCCAAAAACAACCCCATCCCCTAAACTATTCCCCCAAATCATGTATGAGATTTCCTGCAACCATACTAATTGCAGCACTGTCTATTTCAGAGAATCTCATGCTATCCTGGTAACAAGAATATCTGTATAAAAGAGTCAAAAACAATTCTGACCATAAACCCATATTTGTAGATCACAAAAACAAATTTGGCTATACCTGTGAATCAATATTGACCACTATGATATGTTAAGAATGAAATGAAACAAAACATAAGGTATAGGAGGCTTGGCATATCACCAACAATGCTAACATCAGAAATAAAAAAGAATCCCGCTTCCCCTCTTTAAGAAGTGAATCATGGAAATCTACTTGTTTATACATTATTCACATATTTTTGTTCACACCATTCACCCATGCTTTGTGACTGTATTGCTATGATTATGATATTGTTATATATAAAGATATTGAAAACATGCTCAGCATACTATATTAAGAGTATAAGAATTCTATTTTTAAGTTTTTCTTAGCTTCCATCAACTGTTTAATCCCAGCTACAATTGCATAAGAAAAAGTAAAACATATAATAGAATTACAATTAAATTTTTTTAAAATTTAATATTAAACTAAACTTTCATTTCTTATGGAATTTTATCAAGATATTTTCTATATTACAATCACATAATCATCTACTCTATAGCAACTCTATCCAGAGAACATTATTGATATTATACTACAATAAACATAAATAATAAGATACATATATACATAAAGATGAATAAATTAAAAAACTTATTACCATCTAATTTTTTTTTTTCAAATTTACAAAACAATCTATTAAAATAATAAATTTTTTCTTTATTTTTTTTTGTTATTATTTTAAATTTTATAAAGAAGGCAACACTATGGATAAGTTTTTTTAAGACAGACATATGGCTATTTGAAGTATTAAGCACTGTAATAATGCAAATGTTAGAGATGTGAAATCCTCAATGCTCATTAAAGTACTCAATGATCATTGATTTAATAGTTAGCTGCATTATAAAGCAAATATATTTTACACATATACTAAAAAATAGTTTATATATAAAAACCTGATGTCGCAAAATTAAATAAATAATATAATATAATCAGTTGCTTGATAGGTCATGTAATGTTAATGCATCAGAGTGACAGATTACGCACAACAGAACTATTTGATTAATCAAATTGAGATTTTTTTTAAAAAAAAATCTCAGCTGTGAGTCACCTAAACACCCTAGTTATTGCCAGAAATTTGGCATTTAACCAATGTGCTAAAACAGTAATCAGCAATCTTTCATTTTTTTTACCCTTGAATACTCTATATTTAATATTTTATTTTGTTCATGAGCTACATGAACAAATCAATAATGTAAACTGATGATTATTTATAGAATTTACATGAAACATTGTAGTAAAATGTGTTAATATGCATATAAAGATAAAACACATGATATTTTTTATAATGCAAACTCAACTGCAAAAAAAACATTTTATTCTTTTTATCAAATTGATTTAAAAAAGTTACATGATTTAAGAGTTAATACATTGTACAGGCTTAACACCTGCATTTATATATATATAATATATGCGGGATTTGAACTCAAGACTTTCACATGACCCACAACTCTCAGTGCCATCTTATATTGCTGATCACACACATGTTGAAAAGATATCTTTTCAACATGCGTATGATCAGGAGGGACAGCAATATAAGATGGCACTGAGAGTTGTGGGTCATGTGAAAATCTGAGTTCGAATCTCGCATATGACTTAAAAATTTAACTACAAACAACACTTCACTGATGTTTTTTTTTATCTTCACATTCTCTAAACCAGATGTGTAATTTTACATTTTTATGAGAACACCTGATTCTGAATTATCCCGCGTGTTAATTGATTTTCTAATGGATTTAAAATTTATTTCATTTAAAGAAAAGATTTGTTCATCTTAATTAATAGATACTTTTTTTTTTCAATTATAGAAATATTTGGCATTTCAATATATTTTTATTTATATATTTAGAACTTATTTCAATTTCTTTCTGAATTTCTTTGAATGTATTATTTCAAGTAAAAGAACTTTTAAAAACAATTAATCCCATTTCCAGGTTACTGATTCCTGCAACAGCAACAGCAACAACAACAACAACAACAACAACAACAACAACAACAATAATAATAATAATAATAATAATAATAATAATAATAATAATAATAATAATAATAATAATAATAATAATAATAATAATAATAATAATAATAATAATAATAATAATAATAATAATAATAATAATAATAATAATAATAATAATAATAATAATAATAATAATAATAATAATAATAATAATAATAATAATAATAATAATAATAATAATAATAATAATAATAATAATAATAATAATAATAATAATAATAATAATAATAATGCCATCATTTAAGTAATTTTATTTTCACTAAAATTCTCTGAATCAATGATGACCAAACATCAGCAGAGTAAAATTAATAAATTTCAAAATAAATAATGATAAAAATAGCACATTGCTAAGTGGAAAGCAATTAGTAAGTCACCTCAAAGATACTTGAGCATCACTAAATGGTCTGCCGATCGTGGTTACTGAATGCGGTGCTAAATCACCCTTAATAAGCACACTCTTATTATTAATGTTTTATCTAATCCCAGCTTTATAAAAATACATTTTAATAATATTGCTTTAAATTTAACATGCTAGAGTAAAGCTATGTAAAATATCTCTTATGATGACTATGTGCCATTATTTGATTATAGTATTTTATTATTTATTTTCATTATCTATTTTTAGGCAGAGAATGTATACGCATGACCAGTAAATATTTTTCAAAGTGTTATCATATGACCATATGTTGCCCAATAGCTTAACCAAATATACTACTCAATCCACTTACCAATATAGTATATTAAACTAATTAATCTTTTAAAAAGTATCTATGATAATTTAAAAGCAGAAGTGTGAATGTGCAAATAAATTGGAAACTGGTTTGAAACTGGATAAATTCACAAGTCAATAATATCCAGTTTTAACAAGCATATTCATATATCCAAAAAGAAATGGATAAAATAAAAATACAAAGAAACATTAATGCATAAAGAACATAAATAATTTAAAATATACAGGTAATGCAATAATCATCAATGATGATTTTAAAAAGATAATGAAATTCACATTAAAGGTGTTAAATGAGGAAGCAGAAATATATAGTTTATATATAAACACTGTCAATAACTGTAGTGGTAATGGGAAAATAAAATGCAGAAAAAAATTGGTGTAACTGTATGAGACAATGTAGAAAATTTGGTGCATATTGAAAGTAATATTCCTAGCAATATTGATTTGTCAAAATGAAGAATAACTAAAGTAGGAATATATCTATGAACATAAATAGGATATGAACAAATTAAAGAAATCAAATGACAAATTGAATTAGCTGTTTTAGACACATGCATGTTTGTGTGAATGAGAAGTGTGGTTAAGAAATGATGTGTGATGTTTAGTGGTTTAATAATAATCCTGCCTAATAGGATAGTGGACCAAAGACACCAAAATGTATGGGTATTGAACTGAGTCCAGACCTATATCACTATATAAGCTAGTGAGCTTGGATTGAAAATATTTTTGTGTTTTCAATTTTATTCTCATAGTTTTGTAGTTAAATAGAGATAAAAGGTGGCTGCTGAAGGATTCTAAGATCTAGGTACAGTGCTCTCAGATCCAAGACTCTTCACTAATGAAAGCCACAAGCGAGAAACTAGTCTGGGGGTATTGGATGAGTATGCACTAGATAGGGATTTTATGCACAAGCCTTCTGGCATCTATTGATTACTCTGGCTTGTACTGAATGGCACTAGTGTATGGAGAATTTTGCCTGTTTTAATAACAAAGCATTGTATGAGAAAAATAAAAAAACATATTAAAAAAAGTTAGCAAGATTTTTTTAGATGAATCTTTTCATCTGAGAATTGTACAAAAAAAAAGCAAATCAGAAAAACTTCATTGAATAAAGTTATAGAGATGATATAACAAATTGTTGTTCATATTCATATATATAAAATAAATAAAGAACAGAACTAAAAACACTAATTTTTTCATAATGTATAAAATACAAATCAAAGGAGAAAATCCCATAAAATGTGGAAGGATGATATTTATAAAATGGTGTGGAGTTAATATGCAGAGCATCCAGAAAAGGATAGACAAACTCAAAAGAGTTAATGAAGAAAGCATCATACATCTTTGGACATTGAATCTATTTCTGAATAATGTTTGTAAATATAAATATTGTGACCACAATTTATTTATTTTTACAAGAGAAATTATTTTATTTCCATTTATTACAAAATGTTTAGCTGAATCAAAACAATGTTATATTCTATTTGGTTTGTTAATAAAGCTGTGCTATTGTTAAAGATAGAGAAGTGAAGAAAATGTAAATTAAATCTAATAGGAAGAGCATATAATTATATTCTATAGATGACAGAATAGATAATAGAATGATAGTTTAACAGTAATAAATTCTCAAACAGATATACATTTGAAAATACTAATAAGAAAGATAAATAATCAAAAAAAAATTAAAAATTGCCTAATGACAAAAAGCAAAAAAAAAAAAGTTAAAAACAACAACTGGTATTTCTCTCATATAGTACAGATGGAATAAGGGAAATATTTTGGAAAGTTGTGGCGGTACCTGTCAAAGTAAAATAAATATTCGTATAAAGTTTTTTTTTTTTTTTTTGCTTAAGGAATCACATGATATTTGAGCTCTCAAAGGAAAGATTGATCAAAATGAAAAATCAATCCAAGAATCTTGAGCTTTTAAGTTTTCCAATATATGCTTCAATAATAACTGTATAAATGATAAAGAAAGTTATAATGATATATTTATAAAGTATTTAAGAAGCTATATAGGATAAAATGAACCTCTTTTTAAAATGAATGTTTTGAGTAACATTCAGAAGATTTTGATTTATGAGAGAAGATAATAAAATTACCCAAAATATTTTTGATTGGAAAATAAACCAAATGGGTGCAATACTTTCTACAATATTCTACAAAAATGATTGAAAAATTCATTTTAATATATTTTCATAAAAAATAAGAAAGACTATGAAGAACAGAAAAAAATTCAAGCTAGTATATCAGAAGTATAGAATAAATGAGAGACTAAAAATGATTATGAACATCTTATAGCAGAAAGCATTTTATTATAAGAAAAATGTGTTTATGGTAACACATGAGGGAATGCTTTACTATGTAATACTAACTTGTGTATATTCTAGAAAATAAGAAATGAAACAAAGAGTAATACAAAGATTTTATTTCTTAGGAATTAAATATATTAGAATATAAGAATGTAAAAAAACACATTTTAATAAAATTGTAATACACTCTATCACCAAATTTTCAAACTAGCTTCTGACTATTGGCATTTATAAATGAGGCATATTGAAAAAATTGTGGGTATATAAATCTCAGTCATTAGTTTGGATATAAAAGAAGTAAAAAAAAAAAGAATCTGTTTGTGTGTGTATGTGTGTGAGAGAGTGCAAATCTAATGCTACTATTTATAAAAGATAGTCAAAAACTATTCTAGAGATTTGATTAGTAATACCATCTAATGACCAAGGATTCTTTACACATACAACAATTGACTTTGGAGAGGAATAATAAAGTTGATTACTGCTCCTAAAATGAAGAATTTAAAGATTTAAAAAGAAAATATTTTGAGTTTGATGAGAGTGTTACAAGTAAAAAAAAAAAAAAAAATTCATTATGGAAGTTGTTCATAAGCATGAAGTGTGAATGTAAATAAAATAATGTTTGTATTGTATTTATACTGTAGTATAGCCAAAAGTTATATTCTTGATTACACCCTAACTATGTAAATAAATATAAAAGATATTTGTCATGTATTTACAATATAAAATATATACAAATATTTAAATACAATGGTTTGGCTCCATTACACCACTACGAATATTTTTCTCAATCAACCATTTCTTCACCCTTCAAAGCATCTGATTGATCTCTCTAGATATATCATTTAATTATATTATTTTACTGTTTTTATTAATGTGTACACTTTAAAAATCATTCGTATTATAGGAGTGTGTTTGCACATATATGTTAAACATGCATATAGAATTTGTTATTAGCCAGTTTCTAGTATTCACAGTAAAGTTTACAGCCAAATGTCTTGGATATAGAAGGACAGTAGGTACAAACAGAGATTGTACTTTGTAGTTGAAAATAATAACAACATGAAAAAACTGATGGAAGCAAAATAAATTAAAAGTAATTTTTTTGTGTGTTTATTATTTAAAAAAAGAAATAAGTACTGTGTTGTTTTGTTTTTTTAGTTTTGACAGTTTTTATTACTTTTTTTAAGTTTTTTTTTTTTAAAAAAGAAGTTTTTACTGGATGTTTATTGTTAATTTATGAGCACATAAGTTTGAATAATCGTATTTTTATTATTAGAAATTCAAGCATTCGTAGACATAAATTACAAAAGAGTATTTTTATGACAGGGATATTTTTTCTTACAATTCATGTACATGCTTAATAGCAATTGCATTCAATTTTGCATTGCTGTCAAATATTTAATTATTTTACATAAATTAATGTAAAGTTAACAGCACTGGGGCAGAAAAGAAAGAATAGTTTTGTCTTTCCTGAATTTAAAACTTTTTTTAAAAATGTAAAAATTATAATTTTCGAAGATGTAAATTTGAAAAGAAATAAAAATCTTAAGTTAAAAAAACATTAGAAAAATAGAGGTGCTAAATAGAGTAGATGAAAAAAATTATATATCAAGTAAATTAATGATAAAAAAAAAATCTATATCTAAAGCCTTGTACCCATCTTGGATTCCATGAAGCCAAGAGTTCATAGGATTGAAATTAGAGATCCACAATAAAATTAGTTTTTGAAATCTAATTAGTAGTTTAAAATGTGTGAATTTTTTCACTTTATACTGTTAAAAACGAAAAATAGAAGTTGAATGATGATTTGTAAGTTCACATTTAATTAAACTAAATTTTGAAAGAATATTGAAATAAAAGATATTAATTATCAATTTGCATTAATAATGTTATACTTCCATTATTAATTCTTCTTTTGAAATTTCAAAATTTTTTATCAGACTGAAAATAATTCTATAACTAAAATAAATTAGCTACTGCTGCTCTAAAGATATTATGAAATATATGATGGAAGAAATTGCACAGTATAATAGAAAAAAAAATAGACAAATGTTGAATGGTGTAAGGTAAGAACTTTACAGAACAGAACATATGACATGGATTTGAAGGTAGTGACCCAGATTCAAATGTAATTCAGATAAAATATTATTAATCCAAAATCTCTGATTAGAGAACTTTTTTTTTTATGAGGGAGGGTATGAATTTTTCCAAAGTTTATGAATAAATCTTTTATTCCATCATTGCAATTAAGCTTATAATTTTTTTAAAATATTTATTAACTGTTTTTTTTTTTTCAATTTTGTCTGTAAATAAACATTACAACTAATTTATTGTAAAAAATTAAACATCAACTTTGAAATTTTGTTTGAGTAATAAAAGCTTATGAATAATGGACATTAAGGTTAATAATATTCTATGTATACCTACCTATATATTACAAATTATACATAAATTGTAAAATATTTGAAAATCACATAGCTATATTCTCTCAGGCATACTCCCTCTTTAAATAAAATTTAAAAAAGCTTGAATTTTTGCAGTCCATTGAAAAGGAAATTCTCCTCAATGTATACTGTAATGATGTTATATATATTAAAATTCAAACTAATGTAAATAAAGAGTGTGAAACTAAGTATCAAAGATCTCACATTGCGAATAAACAAACATGCTTAATTTTAAATATGCTTAGAAAGACTATGCAATAATAATTTTTACTCCCCAAACTCAAATAGCTTGAATTTTAATATATATAAGATTAAAACAGGCAAAACAGATAGCTGCTGGAGGGTTGCATTAGATCCTAAGATCTAGGTGCAGTGCTCTCAGATCCAAGGCTCCTCACTGACAAAGGCTACAAACCAGAAACTAGTATGGGGATATTGGATGAGTAGGTACTAGATAAGGATTTTATGCACAAGATTTCTGGCATCAATTGATTAATCTGGCTTGCACTGAATGGCAATGCATATAGAGAGTTTTGCCTGTTTTAATAACAGTTATAAGCAAGCATAAGAAATAATGATCATGTGATGTTTATTGGCTTATATATAATATCATTGCAGTATGCATTAAAAAGATTTTCTTTTCAATAGGTTGCAAAAATTTTAATTTTTCTTTATATAAAGGGGGAGTCTAGGTGAAGGAATATAACAGTGGGGCATTTCAAACATTTTATATCGATTTCAGCTAGCATTATGCATGGTTTCTACTTGAGTTTGGGAAGTAAAAATGACTGTTGTATAGTCTTTCTAAGTATTAAACCATTAAATATCACATGATCACCATTTCTTATACTTGCTCATAACTATTGTTAAAATAGGCAAAACTCTCTACGCCTGGGTCTCATTTTATGCGGTAGATAGGTTCCTCAGAAAACACGCACAAAAATAAACGTAACTTACCTTGAAAAAAGGGGGATAGGTACTGTAATTTTCTGAAATCAGCATAAAAGCAAAGCAACAAGGAAAAATTACTTTAAAATTCGCATTAAAAAAATAAGGAAATAAAGTATGACTAATAAAAAATTTCAAAAATTTGAAAAAAATTAATAATAAAACAAACTTTTTTTATTAACTACAGTACTTAATTTTACATTTTTCATACATATTTTAGTCATTACCACTATTTGACAATAATGGTTTGTTTGTAAACTAGTAAGAAATCAGATTCGTGACATGATGTATAACTAGCGCCACTTTCAGTCTTGTGCTCTGTTAATGGTTTTCTGTTTCTATATTTAAAAAATGAGATCGCAATCAAAACAAAAAGATTATACACTATCATTAGAAAGATTATTCTCAGTTTATAAAATCAACAAAATCTTCGTTATTATTTATTTTAAAAATCTAAAAAAATATTTATTTCTGTTAATATCTAACAAAATACGTTTTAAAAGTTTAAATTTTTTGAATATTTATTGCGATATTTTTATACATACATATAAATCTATTATTATTATTTACTCAATAGTATAAGTAGGTTATTTACATAGAAGCTAAGATTCCAAATACAGCTTCAGGCCATATTCACATTCGCTGCTAATATAACGTTATATTTTTGAAGAAAAAAAAGTATTTCAAGTCAAAATAAATTATTAATAATTTAAATTTCCTGATATCTAATAAATATAGTGAAATATGAAATATATTAAGAAGAAACATAAATTACATAACTTCAAAATCGTATTAAAATAATCCACATAAAACGAGACCCAGGTATACACAGTAGTGCCACTCAGTGCAAGCCAGGGTAACCAATGAATGCCAGAAGACATGTGCATAAAATCCCTATCTAGTGCCTACTCATCCAATATTCCCAAATCCAAATATCTCTCAGATCCAAAGCGCCTCACTGACAAAAACCACAGCTAGAAACTAATCTGGGGACATTGGATGAGTAGACACTAGATAGGAATTTTATGCATAAGCCTTCTGGCATCCATTAATTATTCTGGCTTGCACTGAGTGGCACTACTGATTGGAGAGTTTTGCCTGTTTATCTTTCTAAATATGTTTGAAATCAAACATGTTTGTTTATTTGCAATATAAGATCTTTGCTTACTTAGTTTCACACTTCTTATTTATAGTAGCTTAAATTTTAATATGTTTAACATCATTGCCATATTTATTGAAGAGATTTATTTTTCAATGGACTGAAAAAATTCTAGCTTCTCTTTATTTAAAGAAGGAGTATGGCTGAAAAATATAGCTATGGGGTGTTCCAAATATTTTATATAGATTTCAACTAGCATTAAAACATTGTTTCTATAAATTGTAAATAAAATAAATATTTAAGATTTAACAATTATTGAGATATGTTTTTAGTTCTTATTTTAGTAATCCTAATCTCTTTATATTCAACAAATATGGCAATTCTTTAATATTTCAGAAATTTATACTTATGAGAGAGAATCTATATCTAAAAGAAATATTTCTTTCTTAGAAAATTATTATAATTAGATATCTCCTAATTTTTAAATGAGTTATTCATGTAATATATTTTTTAAATTAATTATAAGCAGAAGTTTATTAATTTTAAGTTAGAATCCAAATTAGCATAAATTTGAGATATTTCATGTATTAATCTAATAATTCTACTTTGAAAATGTCTATATGTGTTTAAGTGAAAAACAATTTTTTTTTTAAGTACATTGTATTTGTTGTTGTCAAAGATTACAGCACAGCAGGCGAGCCACATTGTTCTAAGAGTGTAAATGGATACTAAGGCATTGAATGATTTTAATTTTTTTATATTATTCATGAATGTTTTTTTTAGATTAATTGTGTCGTGTTGAATACAAAGCAACGTAAAGGTGAAAAATATGGAAGTCTCAAAGATATAAATTGTATTTCCCAGGAGTACATTGCATAATGTGCAGGTAGGATCTAGGTTTAATTTAAAGTGGTTTATGTGAAAAACAATATAATTCACTCTTTATCATAACAAAAACTCATATAATGTTTTGTCATTTATTTATAATAATTTAAACAAAATATACCTTGGAAAATTGTTTAAAGAAAAAAAACATGCTGAAAAATTTCACTTTCTTATTTTGATGATGTGAAAAACCAAAAAAATAATATTTTAACCTAGAAAACTAATTAGGTTAATCAGGTAAACTCTATATATATTAAAAATTAATTTTAAATAGAATTTGCACTAATATTAGTAGTTAAATAAATAGAACATAAAATAGGAAAAATAATACCTTTACATAATTTGAAACTTCACAAGTAACATGTCAGCATATAAAAAAATTCCTGGATTCTTAACAGAATATCATTATAAAATCTGTTTTTTAAGTGAGTAGTGGCTTATGCATTCACTGTTGTTGAATGAGTGAATATTATATGATTTCTTAAACATGCATGAACCTGGAGAGAAAAAAAAACAGGTTAAATAATTCAATTATTCAACTCCATAACCATGCCCTGAACTTTGAGTTCATCTGGTGAATTTCAGTTTATTTTTCAAATCATAAATAGGTTTAGATATTTTTCCAGATAAAATACCCATAGCCAACTCCGCAAATCATCCAATATGGATAAGAAAATGAATATCTATATTCTTAGCTAAAAGATAAAGATCCCAAGTTAATCTAAGTTCATCATATGATTGTCGATGTGCTGACAGTCAAAATAAAAAAAATATATTTGTAATATAATATGGCTTTCATAATTGTCAGTGGAAGATGTCATATATTCATGAATACTAAATTTAGTCTTGAGGTTTTTTTTTTAAAAAAAAACATGCTTGAAATAATTTGAATAAAAACAATATATATATATATTCATCCTATCTAGATGTAGTAATAATTTCAGAAACATTAATTGTGAGATTGTTTGGGGGGGGGGGGGTGAATAAAAAATAATATGCTGAAACAGTATTTCATTTAACAGCAAAAATAATCTTCAAAATATAAAATAACACAATTATTAAAATGACAAATGGTAACTTAAATGCTGTTCTTTAAGTTGGATAATTATCATCTTCAGAATGTGAATTAATTTTTAATTTATTTAACTCTCTCTAAAGAATAATAAACAGGATTATGTCAAATCTCATTGCAAAAATATACATCTATTTATAAGCTGAAGCAAAAACTTAGAAGAAAAAATAAAAATGAGAGTGATAATCTACACAAAAATCAAAATTGGAATAAAAGAAGAGAACATTGGTTTTCTTCTTTTGATGCTCTTTCCAATATGTGAAATAAAACTTAAAATATTAAAAAGCTATACATTCCTCTACAATGGTGTATAACCACTATTTAAATTTGGTTTTCTTTATTATTTTACTGGTAGCTTTCTAAGTAGAAATGTGATCTTAGATGTTGAGATGCAACGCCCAATGTGCTGATGTTGCATTTAACAATTTACAAGATAAGATATTTCATCCCATTATTATTGCAATCAAATTAGTTATACACATAGTTGTATTTGACTCAGTTAATATATTATATGAAAGTGAGATTTAAACCTCTACTGAAGTAACATAAAGATAAACTAAAAATTCATTTAAAAATGCTCCTCAAAATTTTAAAAATATAATAGCAAGATAAAAAGAACAATCTAAATAGTTTTCAACTTGCTGTATGCCACATTATAGAGACCACTATTGTAATATCATAGATTTATTATTTTATAGTGGACTTCAGCATGTGTTTATGTTACAAAATATTAGCTGAAAGATATTTAAAAGATGTGTAATATTGATTGCTTTCACTTGAAAGATAGAATTGAGGATAGACTGCAGTGAAGACTTATATTTAGACAGAGTATTGAAGTCTTTCAAACAGAAAATCTTGCTGCAGAAGTTAAAAAACATCATTACAAAGTACTACATATGCAGATTAATGAACATACTTGTTGTTCCATGATTTGGTTTATATAGAAATTGCTAAGCTCATCTTTAGTGTGTTATTGTTATTTTTTTTTTCTATAATTTTATTTTCCTTTTTTTTTCTTCTTAGAACTGAAATGATCATTTTTGTTTATGAGTGTTTGTTACTGGTGATTAGTCACTTGGCTTAAGATTCAAACTCGACTGGGTTTTAAATCGATTTATTCACTTTATAAATATGGTTTAAATTAGTTTATAGAATTAAATAATGATTAAATTTGAAATGTTTTGGAAGTTTATAACATTGATGATTTTCTAATATAAAGCCATTTAAATCAAAATTAAATATAAACGAATGCATTTATTTAATGCAATATTTCGAAGAAAAAAACTCTTGCAACATATGATTTGTACCTTCAGATTGAAATTTAAAATTGTACTTCATTGATTGATCCCCCCCCCCCTCCCCAAATACTATCAAACATCAAACTTCAAATATTTAAGAAATCACTCGTGTTATCATTAAGGAAAGATTTACGTCTGACGTATGATAATAATATGTAAAAAAATATTTTTATTATAAATGAATGATAGACAATTCGTAGCATTTTTAAGAACATATTATGACAAGAAAATGACTATTAACGTTTGTAGATTGGACTACACACCTACATAGGATCAAACCATACACACTAATATATTTTTCTTGTCAAGGTAGCAAGAAAAATAAAATAGATAGGTCAAATTCCAAACTTATATGTCATATCATCTACAATAATCCCCATACAAACATAAAATCAACTTTTGTTCAGAGATAAGATAAAATCTGATTCATAAGTTCTGCACGATCAAATAACAACGTTCTTGTCTCTTCACAAACACAAAACAATTTGAGAAAAATGTAAAGACGTTAACTAGAGATCTAAAAACGACAAAGATGATTTAATCGTAAAAAAAAAAATATGTGAATCAATTTTCCCCACCTACGAAAAGAAATAAAATAAATGTATGTGAAGAGTGAAGCTAAAATTTAAAAAACCTGATACTGGAAAAAAAAAAATGATACATCATAATCTATCTTTAGAATTGTGCATAATAATGATACATATGCACGCTTGTACACACACCTTTATATTTCCATATTCTCCTCAGTTCATAAACGTCAGACTAGTCAAATATTAGGTAATGAAAAGTATCCTCCTTTGCTCATCAGATTAATCAAATGTCAGCTGCTGGTAGATCACTTTTTATTATTTTACGTTCTGAGAATAATTTGGATCACGTTATGGCTGGCTTAAAAACGTTGGAGATTTATAATGATGATTAAGAGATCTATTGTTGAATTATTATTATGTTTTCTTAATTAATTAATGTAAAAAAATATTAATCGATGAAGACTAGAAAAACAAGTGTACCAACTTAATAAGAGTTTATCTGGAATTGGATTTAAACTAGCTATCTTTAAAAAAAAAGATTGGAACTTTAAAAAAAAAATCTCAAAGTTTCACTAGAATTCAAACCCTATGTCATGGGCGTGAAAGCTGCACGCCGTGACATGAAATTCCTGACATTATTCTTTTTCATAAAATTATCTATCAGATTTCTCCTTTCTTTCTTTACAATTTTTTTCATTTTGCTATAATATTTTTATCATTCCACATGTCCTTTTCAATTTTTTAAATAAAAGTCTCCTCTTTTTATACGATAATTTTTTTAAACGTCATTATTTATAATTGTGTATCCAAATTTTTATTATTTTTCTCCAATGAGTGCTATTTTCTCAAACCTCTTATTTAGAATAGTTAAAGCAGTATTTCACAGGTTGCATTCAACCCTAAAACACAGACCAATAACATATCATGATAGTCACATGCTTAAAGAGAAACAATGTGTTAAGTCTTTACAACACACATAGATTTTAAAGTATATTTCATTGTAATCAAAGAGATAGCTTATGTGATTATATTTTTCCATAGCTGCACAGTGATATCCAAAAATCACTGAAGAACTTTTGAAGCCATTTTTTTTTGCATGAGATTGCAACGAGTATGGATATTTTTGATAAAAGATATAAACATGACCATCTAACAACATATTATTATATGTAAATATATTAGGAATGTTAAAAGATAAAATATTGGGATTTTGGTTTCATAAGGAAAAGACACACATTATAACAATGGGTACAACAATGGACATTAAAACTAATGGTACAGCTTTCAGTTCATTAACAGATTTTTGGGGGGATCATTCATCATTAACAAAGAATCTAGCAGTCAATTGAGTCGTAACAGACTGAGACTGGCCAGAATTGCTGACAAAAGTGTACAGAAGATTAAAACATATAGATACACATTTTTAAAAATGACTATCAGACTTCTCTAAACTACAATATTTTATATTACTTCCTATAAGAGTGAAACTTTAACTATGAATACTAAAAAAAAGAGTATTGAAATAATGGTAAAGATGTTTTGAGAATGCTGTGGGCAGTAAAAAGAATGAGCAAATGGATACTTAAACCTAGATTTTAATTTTAAAAAATGACAATTTTAGAGTCAAATTTATATATTCTGGTGCTTTGAGAACTAATTCTTAAGATTAAGAGTAGAAAAAAAAAAAGTTTCAAATTTGAATTAAAAATCTATTATTCTAAAGTAACAAACTAAAAATGTAAAAAAAAAACACACACAAAAGAAATATGTGCCATAATTGTTCAATTTACATGAAGCCTCTAATGTTTTATAAATGATGTATCATGTGTCATCATTATTAGTTATATATTTTTAATGTATCAAATGCCTCTGTAGATTATGCAGTAGATTATGCAATGTGCACCATTATTATTTCTGCCACAGTTTAGCTGACTCAAATATTTCTGCAGATCATGTATTAGTATTATCACTGACACAGATTTACTGCATCAAATGTTTTTGGCAGACCATTTCAATATTTTTAGTTAGACAAATTGCTATCTCAGCTACCCTTGTAAATAATGAATGACATGCTGAGATATTTGAATGTCCTTGTAGAGATACAATCTGTATCATAATATTGGTGACAGTCTTATTGCTTCAAATAACTATGCAGCAATGTGATCAACATTGCTGTTGACACAATTTTATTATCTCACATACCCTTAACAATGATGAAACGCATCAATATTATTACTAACACAATTTAACTGATTTAAATGATATTGTGCATGATATAACATTTATACATATATATGGGTGTGCGTATAATTGAGTGACAGTTTTATTGACTTAAATGCTCTTGAAGATAATGCAACATGATTCAATACTATTAATGACACATTTTTACTGCCTCAAATGCCCCTGTAGATTTTGGAATAGGGGTTAATATTGAATCAATTTTGCTGCCTTAAAAGTTTTAGCAGATGGTCCAACACATATATCAATACTATCAAATAAAATAGAAATTCATATAACACTATAATACTAGCTAAAATAACAAAATTTTACTAAAATTCTTACAGAACCAGGGTTTGTCTATTAACAAATATAACTTCTCAAGCGAAATTCAACTAAACATACAACATATATATACAAAACAAAATAGTCTTCACATCATTCACTTCCACAATCAACCTTCTTTCACATCAAAGGATGTCTTCATAAGATTGATGGTCTCAGATTTAAAAAAAATTAACATCAAAGTTTATTTTACTCTTCTTTGTTTTATTGTCTTAAATACCCTTGCAGAGAAGTGAATAGTTAATGTAACTAATAAAAAATTTTTAATAGGAAATAAAATTCAATGATAATTTGGAAAAGTCAAGTGGAAAAATATTCTTTGCACTTTGTGTTATTAAGAAAGAAAATAAGTCTTCATTAGATTACAACTTTTGCAATTGCTAAAAAACCCTGAAATGAAAATTACCCAAGTTATAGTAATAAGTAAGTTATTCCTCTGTGTACAATAAAAAATTAAAAAATGAACATTCCACACTAAAAAATTCATAAAAGTAGTCTTAAGAATATATAAAAAATGATAATATTATTTTTAAAAAATACAACTGTGGAAAGAAATAAAAATCTACACACAAACAATTGGAAACCCTATTACACTTTGGATGTATTGTGCAATATATATTTACCTTTATCTATGGACTAATATGTTTTTATAGACAGTAAAGATTGGCACTTGATTGAAAGAAATTGAAAATTAATAATTCAAAGAAATTTAAACAATTAAATAGGTAAATATCTATATTTGAAAGCAGGGTAATAAATAGGAAATCTTTAACTTGCGAACTACACTGAAATCATATACTACCATATTTAAATAATAAAGCTAAAGGTTAAATTGGTTTATAAATGTAAATACATGTAAGCAGTCCACATCTAAACAATGTCAATAATCTCGATCTGATTGTAGATAATTATTGTAAAAGAAAATAAAAACTATATCTAATGTTCACATTAATTCTTTAATTTAAGGGTTTTAAAAGTATTCTAAAGATAATTAATTCTAAACTATTCTGTAGTAATAATAAAGGTATTCTAATTCTAAAATGTCCACAATATGTACCAGAATGGACCCCCTAAAACAAAAAAGAATAGATAGCTACAATAATTTTGCTGATTGAAAAGATATACCTTTGACAGAACAGCTCTTGGTCAGAGGTGTTGACTAGAATTCGAAATTTATATGTCTCTCTAATGATGAAACAAAATTAATCCATGTAAAATTACAAAATTAATTTTTCTGAATATAAAAAAGGTAATTCAAGTGAGCTATTTAAAATAGTCCATTTCAATTAACAATCTTTTACTAAAATAAAGACTTTTCATAGAGAAGATAGTAATCAGCAGGCTTGCCAATTGCCAGGCAGTAAGGATTCAAACCATGTTAGAGCCTTGTTTTATTTTCTGAGAACATACAGATATCTATTTACAAATCAATACTAAATGGTTAAATGTGATGTCTATAATCAAACTATCTAGGGGAAAAACTAATACTATTGAAAAAAAATTAAATTCACTTGGCCTAGATTTAACCCAGATCACAGACATAATAAGATGTGTTATAATTACATGTTGAGGCCCCTCTATCTTTGTCTGTAGGTAAATTTTAATATATAATTTTAACTTTAGAAATATAAAATAGCTACGCTTTTTTTAAAACTCTTATAAGATATTTGCAGGCTGGAACTTGAATTTAATATTTGAGCAAAGGTTAGCCATATGGTATGCTGAAAGCAGCTTTATTTATGAAAGGTTTGACATATCATCACTTAGATAGTAAATAGAAGCTTACAAGAAAAGATAAAAACACACTTAGTGAAGTTGATATGAAAAGTCTAAATTTGTTTATCCTATAATATTTGATTTTATCATTTCTGTCGTTTTTAATAAATGATGTTAATTTGTTATGTAAGTGAATATTTACAGATGATTTCAATGTAAGTCTATACCTATGTATGTGCATAATATCCATGAGTAATAAATTCCATAAAAAATAAATCATTTGTGCTAAACATGAAGTTAACAAATCCCTAATCTTATTTTCAAATTTTTTTTTTTATTTCAACTCATGTGAGAATTCAAAATAAATATACTTTGTGCATATATCTGGTTGTACTGCATAAAATATAATAATTACGAATACAATGTATTCTTTATTATTATTAGATGCCATCAAGCAAGTTGACTGCTAATGAGTATATAAATGACATTCTGTCTGTATTTTTATATTGTACTATTCCCACCATCTAATATATGTATTGAATGTCTTTAGAAAAATTTAACTTTATTTAAATGTTCTACCCAACTGAGCCATCCTGCCAAAGACAACAATTTGTAGTAATTTCATATACTTATCTATGAGGTTCCTCATGATTTCTCCACTTCACTTTTTTTCCTAAGAACAAAGTTGATTAGTGGTTTCCATACATTATGCATAGTCACATTAGGTTGGCTTATGATATTTTTTCCATTGTCATGTGAGCATCTCAATAATCTAAGGATCCAGGTTCAAATCCCATGCTAGTATTGTTACTGGGCAGGCCAGAAACACCTGAAGAAGAGGGAAGAATAATACCTCTCAAAATGTTGTGCATATACTAACCTGTTTGATGTGCTATTACTAACAGTTGAATGTATTTGGAATATTTAAATAGTTATAAAGACATTCAATACACATATTAGATGATGGAAATAGTCCAATATAAAAATACAACTAGAACACTATTATCACAAATCTTCAGGAAGACATTCTGTCTATTTAGAAAATTTCCGGAATTTATAAACTACATTCTCCCATGCATTTTGAAATAACATGATTGCTGATAATACAATTATCAAATTTATCACTAATATTATTCTCGTTTGTTATACATTAGACATTTAATAATAAGATGTTACAATATATAAAATATCAAATGGTATATAGCTTGGGAGTTTGAAAAATTTTGAGCACCTAAAACAAAGAGACAGATCTGGACTGTGATCCATAATCTAGTCCAAAATTTGCCATTATATCATTTCATTAAATGACACAGGGCTGCAAGATATTAAAAAATGTGAAAAGAAAGCAAAACAAAAGTATGTAATTGTAAGGACAAGAAATAAAATATATATTCTTATGAAAATGTTAGAGAATGGAAGATGATAAATTTAATATGGATTACATTTAGCTAATTCATTTCAGATTTACTAAACTTGTACTCATTAATTGCAACTTCATGACAGTAGTCAAGGGAACACCACATAGTAAATACTATGATGTTATTAACTTACATGACAATAAACAAGTGAATCATTGATAAAATTCAACCATTGCCTTAATTATTTTAAAGAACTTTGTTGAATCACAAGGTTGATATTGGCTAATATATTTAATTTTTATTTTTAATATTTATTTGCATGGTTTTAGTTTAGCATTCATTTTTAATCCAAATTTGTTACAAATCCATTGATCTACTAACTCCCTATTTTTAAGCAAATCTAGTTTATTATCATTTCTTTAATGTTAACAGTTATTTTCTAATGGAACAAGGCAAACAAAAACAAAAAAAGAATATAGATTTAAAATATTACATGCAACACAACTGCAGAAGAAGAAATGAGTACAACACATATCTAAGATTAATTAAATAAATAATAGATAAACAAGAACAAGAAAAGATTACATGATTGAGATTAACTGTTAGTCAGTAGATAAATAAACAAGAATGAAAAACAAAATAAAGGTTTAAGCCAAGGAGAGAAATGAATTGAGCAATCAATCAATGAAATTATTCATTCACTAATATTGCAAAGAGCAAAGCAATGCAGCAAGAATTAGAGCATTAATTGGATAAAAGAAAAAAGTAAACTGCACAATCACTTCCTATAATCAAAACTTAAATAAGCAGAAACAATAAAATGTCAACACTATGGCATCATGCCAATACATTGAATCATCACACAAGCATGGAATAGCTTAAAGAAAGTCAATCTGCATATCAAACCCCTGTAAATGAAGATCATCTTTTCACCCATCATAAACTCACAGCTAAAATTTCCTTCAGGAGTCTTTGTTATTCGAATTATAAGTGAAATCAAAAATTATCAGAAAATAATCTAAGGGAAAGTCCAAAAACTGATAATTAATATTAAATGCTGAATTTTTAAAAGGCATTAAACCACAAAATATCTTTTTTAATTATTATTTATTTACAAGTTATAGTGGATAGTACCAATAATACAAAAACTTTGTCTTCATCATGACCACTAGAGGAACCCTCAACTAAATAAATAAAATGCTAATATATCTTTTATTTTTATCAATAAAAATTTCACCAGGATATCTAAAGATTCTAAACTTGAGTAAAAGCACTCTTAGTATGGACAAAATACTGAAATGTTAAAGAGATAATAAATACTTTCATCACTATCTTTACATCAAAAGTAAAATGTATGGTTCTAATAAAAATTAGTAAAAACCTACAGAAGTCAGCATTAATCTCTGAATTTTCATTATAAAAATTTCTATGCCTATTTCTTTGAAAAACTTAAAACATCTACTACTCTTTGCAAATATTATCTATGATGTTTTAATTAGACATAATTATTAAAATAAAAACAATGTAAACTATCTTATGAGTATTGATAAAACCAATCTATTCCAGCATTGTTAATAGAATTTGTTGATATCAAGATATAAGTTCAAAACATAAATATAATACTAATTATACAGAAAACTAAATGGTTTCTGAATTTTCTTTCACAGTCTTATGGCTGATAACTTCATTGTCAGGCTATGACAGAGATGATAATGAGGCAATTCTATTAATCAAAATTTGCCTTTTAAAAAAACCAGATAAAAACTACATCAGCTTTCATAATGAGAAGTAGTGTTTCAAAATATATTAAGTTTGAGTAGCCATTACATATATTGACCAAAAACAGTTAAAGTCCAAAAAGATTCTAAGCAGCTCCTTTATAACTAAGTATTTAATGTACTATGTTGGTCTGCAATAGATCATGTGACCATCTTTAATGTAACAAAAAATATTTCCCCCCACATTTGAAGACATTATGACTTAACCAGATAATTTAGATTAGTATATAACATAAGTAAATCTTCAAATAATTTTTTGATCGATTCAGTACATTTTCCAATGCAAATGATGCATTTAAATCTGTCATCACAAACTATAACCAATAATAATTTTGACTTAAACCACTAAACATCACATTATCACCATTTCTTATGCTTGCTCATAACTGTTATTAAAACAGGCAAAACTCTCCATACAGTAGTGCCATTCAGTACAAGCCAGAGTAATCAATAGATGCCAGAATGTATGGATACTGAACTTAGTTAAGACCTATATGATTATATTAGCTAATGAGCTTGGATTGAAAATATTAATGTGTTTTCAATTTTATTCTCATAGTTTTGTAGTTAAGTAGAGATAAAAGGTGACTGCTGAAGAAATGCATTAGATCCTAAGACCTAGATGCAGTGCTCTCAGATTCAAGGCTTCTCACTGTCAAAAGCCAAAATCTAGAAACTAGTCTCGGGATATTAGATGATTAAGCACTAGATAGAATTTTATGCACAAGTCTTTTGGCATCCATTGATTACTCTGGCTTGCATTGAGTGGCACTACTGTATGGAGATTTCTGCCTGTTTTAATAAAGACTTCTTAGTTTTGATATAAATCACAACTCTGATCAAATTGTGAGGTGAGAATCAACCCAAAAATTATTATAAATAATAAAATTTAAAAACAACTGTATTTAAAATCTTGGCAAATAGCTGTTCAATGAATGTAGGCATTACTGAAAAGCCTAATAAACACTACTATGGATACTCTTAGGTATTTCACTACTATGGATACTCTTAGGTATATCATTATTAATGCAGGATTTTATCCCTGTATCACTAATAATTACATATAAACAAAGCATAATTTTTGATTTCTACCTCATTAGTATATCTTAGTGCAGGATTAGATTTTTTCTTATAGAGTAATAATCATTCAGCAATAGGAATTATCAATATAAGTATATTTTATAAAAGTAGCATTATTCAATTCATAGTTAATTCTTTTGTCATTTTTTTTTTAAGTATCTACTTTTTTTCATGCTAAAAACATTACATTAACTTTTCTCATATCACATTATAAGTTCTTAATGCTGCCATTATCGTTACAGAAAGTCTATTGCCACAATTAAATTTTAAATTTGGATTCCTCCAATTGATCTTTTTCACTGATCTAATCATATTCATTTGGCTTTTCAATTTTTCACTAATGTCTCAAATCTTAGTCTATCTAATTATCATTTTTACTGTTTTTTAATATCTCCCTCCATCATGCTACCCTGACTTGAGTTCAAACAAATAATCTATAATATTTCTTGGCACAGCTTGAAAGTAATTACCAATTTCTAAACCTTTAAATCTTTTCATGTGCATCACAATCTCATTTAAAGTTTCTCTTTTGACATGCTTAATATCATGAACACAACAAAAGATTATCCAATACATTGATTCAAACTTGTTTTCAAGTCAAACTTCAGTTTTATAATTACAATTCAGTTGAAAATACTACATATCTTATTCCTAGAAATATTTTTAAAAGGTATGCCTATCTGTTTATGATACTCCAACAATAAATTTAAAGACCCACATGTTGTAGATCACTATAATGGGTTTTCAGTATTACAATATCACTGACAGTTTACATTTCTGAATTCAACTAATTGATATTAAAAATTATAACTAACTTAAAAAATAATAATTCTCATGTAATTAGTTGCTTGAAGAATCATGTGACATTTGAGGTTGAGGTTATAAGCAGTCAAATGTAAAAATTTTATTCTGTTAATCAAACTGATTTTTTTAAACTTTAGTGAAGATTGATCTTAAATATTTAGTTCTTAGTTCACCACTTTATTACTGCTCTAAGATAGAAGAGCAAAATCAAATAAAACTAAGATGATTCATATTAAATATGTCAATGTTATAAAAGATTTGTTACATTCATTTATAAAAAAAAAATTTGCACATGATCATTAACACCATGCGTTGTCTATTTAAAATTATATTTTAATTTCCAAACTTTTAAGACATTATCTCTAACCTCCAGTTACTTTTCTTTGTGAATTTATCTTTTTTAAAGTTCTAAAGATAGTTAAGACAAAAGTAGCCCTCTGATCTAGTGTCATCTACTGTAAGCTTGAGTAATTAGTGATTATCCGATACATTTAATAATGGAACTTAAGATGCTAAATTGGATGCATTCAATATCTATCTTTAATGGCAGTTGCTACTACAGTGGAAATCTATTATTATTTTATATTATAGAAGATTGAGAATTAAATGCTTTGGCATTATTATTGACACTGCCAGTTAGGGAAATAAGGCGCCTAACAGTTAATAAAGAACTGAAAGTATCAAAATGTATAGTTGTTGGACTGGACTCAGATCTACATAATTGTTCAAGCCATTTACTTGGTTCAAATACATAGGCTGATTTGAATTTCAAGTTTTTAGCTGATAAAATGGATTTAAAGATGGTTGCTAAAAACATAACCATTTTCATTCCAAATTTGAATTCCAAGTCTCAATGATGAAAGTAAAATTCAAAAACTGGTTTAAGGGTGGCAATTTGGATTGTAATCAATAATAATTACATTAGATTAATTAAAGATATACTCTTGTCTTCATATTCTGTGAATTAAGGATTAAATAAATCATTGTTATTTCTAAGTATAGTTATGTACTTTGCATGATACTTGTTTACCTAGTTTGTAAGATTAACAGTGTATTCCCTCATTTTACAGTACTTTTCCTTCATCTATAAAATATTGGTGTACAAAAATTAATTAGTAAAATCTTATCAATAAATTGATATAAATTCTAATCATACTGCCTATACTACAAATAGGGATTGTTAAGTCTCTAGATTTGATTAGACACATCAATACTAAATAAATTTAAGGGCTTGTTACGATTTTTTATAATATTACCGATTTATTTTATAGATTTGTTATTAAGTGACCCCACATAGAAATCCTATATATATAATTTTGAAATTTGGAAATCTGAACAAAAAAATCATTTAAAATTTGTGCACCACAGTGGTTGAATAGAGAATTCAAAAGTCAAAAATTACTAGATTGTTTCCCAGTTGAATAATATCTCAGTTTGATCAATTGGGTAAAAATTTTGTTCTTAGCCTGTTCACATGCAAGGGTGTTTTTAATATGCATATGAATAGTGTGTTTGGACAATTTGAATTCCGATTTTTTAGCCTAAATTGTATTTTATTGGTAATAGCAGCTAAGGTAGCACATATTTAATGTTTAAATATATTTAAAGGTTTCATTACCGCCACATATTTTAAAACATAAGAATAAAGTCATCTGAAAAACACAAATGACTACTCACAAATACACACAATATGCATTTCATCCTAAATCAGTAATCTTCAGTTGTCTTAGGTCACGATCTCTTACACGTTTATATTAGTACTAGAAGTAATTATTAATTTATTCATCTGAAGTAGTTGATGTCAAAATTTGTGAGTGCAGAAGATTTAATACTCGTAAATCAAAGTGCAATAACGCGTTTATGTACAAAACGTACACATATATAATTAATAACACCTGGAATACGAGATCAAAATTTTGTTTATGAAAAAAAAAGCGCCACAAGGATAATAGAATTCAAATAATAATCAGTTTGCCACAACAAACAGTATAAAATTAAGTAAATTACAATAAAACGTCTTGATTAAATATTTATACGGCAAAAAGAATAGCTTTTTTAAAATATATTATTGTAGATCCTTTAGATGGTCCCTTTCTTACCTCTCAGCTGTGCGGTTATAAATGCAAATTAGTAGTCATTTATTTAAAACTAGTTTAAAGAACAGGAAGTTCAAGTAAATTCGCTGCTGCTGTTGATGTGTTCAAGTCATTTAAAAAGAAAAAAATAGCATTAAAAATCTGCATTAAATAATCATGTAATTTGTCTTAAGAAAACACAAGTGTTCTTAAAAAGCGATTAGAACTGTGCGCGAACGGCTGAAGAGAGTTGAAGTCCTCATCTCAGGAGGATGTTAGTTGAGCGGAAATATTAACATTTAAGAATAAATTAAAACTACCATCTTCTAATGATTTAACTATTAGTACACTGCCATAAATTTATTTCTCTTTCATTTTTAATTTATATTTTTCTTAACAATTTCTTTATATATGTATTTAATGTTCAAATTTTATGCCGCGATGAGAAGATAACTTCGAATAATCGAAACTTGAGATGCGTGAGTTAATTTTTTTTTAAAAAAAAAACCGTTCTGTTTTAATTTCCATTACCTTCAGCGTGAAAAGTAATCGTTAGAATTGAAAATTCACTCCTCTCATTTTATTTCTTTTGGTTTTAAGTATACATAGATATTTAAATAAATTTTCACTCCTCTCATTTTTTTTTTTTTTTGATTTTAAGTATATATATTTAAATAAATTTTATAAGATTTACGCAAATAAATAATTAAAAATAATTTCTTTGTTTAAATAAAGATAAATACTAAAAAGATGGAAACGATGTTCAAAGGATTTTCTCAGAAGAAGAAAATAACCGATTATCATGAATTAGATATCTGCAAATATTTATTGACATTGTTAATAAGGATGCAACATAATACATAAAATTAATCCTAGAATTAGAAATGGATTGAATGCTTTTGGTACAAATAATTTAATATTTAAAGAAAATATATGTTTGAAAAGAAAGATTTTTAATAGATGTGTTTTATCACTTCTTACTTAGAAATCTGGGATTAAGACATTTAAAAAAAAAGGTAATACAGAGAATTTTACTTACTCCATAAAATAGGAAGTAATGTATATTGAGAGTGTCAAGGGGGATTGAATGTAAAATATTTAGATGAGAGATCAAGCAAAGATTGAAATCATTAAAAAGATTAAAGGCTGGACTGGACATATTTCTAGAAGAGGTAGTAATAGATGATGGATAAACTGGATTCCAAAATAATGTAAAACAATTTAGAAAGAAACCAAATATAAGATATGGATGGAGTAAAGAAATTTTTTAATGTGAAATGAAGATGAGAAATCACTGATTCGAGAAACGGAATTAAATATTAAATCTTTATTCTTCAGAGAATTGATAATGACTGAAAATGATGATGAAACAAATTAGAAAGAAACCAAATATAAGATATGAATGGAGTAAATAATTTTTTTAATGTGAAATGAAGATGAGAAATCACTGATTCGAGAAACTGAATTAAATATTAAATCTTTATTCAGAGAATTGATAATGACTGAAAATTATGATGAAAGGTAACCATGGATTCAGGCTGCATCATATTACAATCAATTTTTCATTTTTACACTTAAATGCATCAATAATCTTAAAGCCAATCTAAATTAGTTGGGAGCTTTATTTTCTAGTTGAGAATGTTTAAATGCCCATTTACCACTCACTATTGTAAGGATAGCTAGACGTGACTCATCTATCTATCATAAAAGTTGTAACACTGTGGCTTGGAAAAAATGTCAAGATAAAATTCCAAATCATGACAGATGGATATATTCACTTCTATGCTAAAAAGCTTTTCCAAATATTAATTGTCACTCAGTCAATTTTAAATCAACAATTATTTTTGCACCCCTATATTTTCTTCATTATCTAACTAACTTTTTTCAGAAACTTGTTAATTATTAATACAGTATATAAGTATATAATGAACTGTTACTTGGATAAATATCAAAATGTTCTCAATGATGGACTGGTAAATCCAAAAGCTAAAAGTTTCTAAATTAATTTTGGGATACAGTTCTGAAAATTGCAGAACATCCCAAGCCCTGGTACCTTATTATAATATTTTTCCATGAGAACCAAAGAAACAGAGTCAAGACTGAAACCAAGGTCCTTCACAACTATTCTCTTATTAACAGTTGATCTAGATCATCAAAACTGCATTACTGGAATACTTAAAAAAAATATGTAACTTGGATACCATATCCAAGATTTCCTGATGATGATGAAACCATTTGTCAAAGTCAACTATGATTTTAAACTAAGACTACACAGCAACCTGGATTCAAATGACATAAGATTGCAGCTCAAGAGTCCATTCTTTGCCTCTGTATAAGAGGCCAGAAGCTATACTTGGATACCCTATCCAAGATTTCCTACCAATACCAAAATGTCGTTTTACATTCTTGAGACTTTTATTTTCTTTTACAGCTTTCCTTGCTAGTTTACAGTTATACTTTCTTATATCATTTTCAACTCTTTTCCGCACCATTTTACAAAATTTGAGATATTCAATTCTTTTTAATGCATCATTTTTGTATATCTTCATATTCCTTATTTTCTTCATAAATTCTCTAGTCTCAGTAGAAATGTTATTGGTAAATTGCTGCTTTTTTCTACCAGCTACCTTTGTTGCAGTTTTTGAAAGTGTATCAGTTATTTTCATATTAATTTCATTCAAATCTGAATTACGTTCAAAATCTACTAATACTTGAAACCAATTTGTAAGTTCTAATTTAAATTCATTAGAATGTTTCTGAAGATCAGGAATTTGCTATTAACTGAAAGGAGACCCTTTGATTCCTCTTGGAGGCCTTAAAGAAACCGGGCAGGGCAAATTCCTAATGTCCACTCCATACGTTCTTGTCGTTGCAGCTGTTATTACTATGTGATTATTCATATAGTTTATGAACATGGATGGGCTGCTCACCAATACGCATTAGCCAGCATGGTGAGTTTATTAGCTTTTATAGAAACACCATGGTCTTTCTTCTCAGTGCCTGATAAGGCAGAATGAATATTTGTGTAAATGATAAATATTTTTCCAATACCTATATACAATTATGACAGACAAAAATAAAGCATGGCCCTTATTTCCAGGAGACTGTAAAGTCACCAACCAAGGCTTGGTGGCCGAAGGCAGAGGGTGCTAAGAATCCCTTGATTGCGGACCCAGGCTGTCATTTGATAACAACTTTTTACTTAGGTACTTACAACTGCAGATCACTTTCAAGTGAAGGAAGATTGTAAGAATTAGAAGAAGAACTGTCTTATATTAAATGGGACATTATTGGACTTTGTGAAATTAGAAGAAAAGGTGAAGAGACAATTGATTTAAAAAGTGGACATATACTCTATTATAAAGGCACAAATATTGGAAATACAAGTGGAGTAGGATTCATTACAAATAAAAAGTGGAAGAACAATATTGTGGAGATTGAGAGTGGCAAGATTAGTTATACAACTTAATAGCAGATACCAAATGCAGATAATTCAGGTTTATACATATCACACTACATTATTTTCAATTACATCTCAATTCTTTTTTAAGGTTAATAATAAAACAAGTACAAAAACTATCCATATTAATAAATTTTTGATATATTTTTTGCATCCTATTAATGAATGATTTGTTTAAAAATGAATTACTGTACTACTTTTTTTTAATTTTAAAAGTAAGTTTCTCTTAACAAGTGAATAGGTACTTTTAATTCTATTTTAGATATACAACCATCAATATCAATTTTTCCATCATTTTTTTTTTAACATTATCATGCCTTAAAGTATTCTTCTGACATTTAATACTGATTCAACATTTAAATTTTCTCCTCTTATAAATCTAATAAATCTTTTCTCCATATCATCAAATCTCAATTTAAAATAAATTAAATCCAGATTCCATATAATGGAACCATATTCTAACAAAGGAACAATAAGAGAACAAAATAACCTATATTTAATATAAGGGGAAAGATGTCTACCATATCTCAAGATGCATCTAACTCATTTATAAGCTTTATTTATAATATGCTTTATATGTACACTAAATGTAAAAAATCAAAAACAATCTCTTTATAAGCAATATAATTTTATTCAATCTTATAATGATATACATACCTGTGTTATTAGTATAACTAACAATTCTAGTTTTGTTTAAATTTATCTTCATGTTATTAAATTTACACCATTTATTAAAATATTCAATATCACTTTGGAATTCAATATGCTTGGCATAGATACCAATTCTTTTAAATAATTTACAATCATCAGCACAAGTAAGTATCATACTTTCTTTAATATTTTGATCAATATCACAGATAAAGACATTAAAGAGTAATGGAATGGATACTTTATCTTGTAGTATTCCTATCAAATTTTTGGAAAAAAAACTAGACTTATCTTTGTTTATACATAGAAAGGAGACTTTATTAATCAGATAATTTTTAAACCATGCAATTAAGTGAGGATTAACTTCTAATATTTCAAATTTATAAATTAATCTATCATGTGACACTCTATCAAATGCCTGTGACATATCAAGTTGTGACTGATTAGATAATGCATGTGCAATATGATCATTTATCATCAGTAAATTAGTATCAACAGATTTACCTGGTAGAAACACATGCCAAAAATCAATCAATACTTTAAGCACATTTGATATATTATCATTATATACATCTCTCATAAATTCTAGCAAAAGATGACAGAATAGAAATAAGCCTATAATTGTCAGAATCATATTTATCCCCTTTTTGGTATATAGATACAATCTTAGTTGCTTTAAAAATGTCAGCTTTATTAATAGATATAAATTAATAATATACTGCCAAGTCTACCCTTACGAACAACCCTTAACAATAAAGTTAGGAATCTCATCACAACCCATAAATGATTTTGACAAGTCTGTGAATTGCATTGCATTCCATCATCGGATTTTCAATGGCATGGAGGGCTGAAGAGTTGGATGGTGGAGTTAGACTAAAACCTGTCCATTAAAGTATGAAAATTTGCTATCTTAATATAAACTGAGCACTGATTATATATATGTGGGAGATGATGATCTGGACCAACTAATGAGTGCTGGTTCAGCATGAGGTAATTTCTTTTTTACATGTGGGCGGTTATGTGTGTCAGTTGTATGAGATAGATTGGATAGCTGAAGATAGCTTGAAAGTCTGGTTCAAATCCCCTATAATCACAGCTAAACTCCAGGGATATAAAGCATACCTAGATTTAAATATTAATTACTTCAATAATATATATTTTATTAACATCTAACAATTTACATGATCAAACTTAGCATCAGACAAATCATTATCAGATGAAATTGAATAAATATTTGAAAACTGATGACTAAAATTATTCAAAGAATGCTGATAGTTAATTATTTTTACAAATGTTATTACCGATAATTCTCACATTTTTAATATAATTCCAAAACATTTGAGGAGTCTGTTTAAAATTACTTTCAACATTATTTAAATTATTATCTAATATCAATAATTATGCACTTTTAATTCATAAGATACTCTATAATATTTGTTTTCTGTTCAAATCTCTACATGATTACTTCCAGAACCATTTAGAATATTTATTTTTGTTATTCTGTAAGCACCTAACTGGAATATATTGTTTCAAATTTTTTTATAAGATACCAATAAATTTATTAGCAACCATATTTGGATAAGCTTCTGTGTAAATTACATTCCCATCAACACCTCTCAAGGCTTTATATAAACCACAACAATAATTTTGTTTATAATCTCTAAAATTAGTTTTATAAGCATTACAGGTTCATAAATGCCATCTATTATAATATTTAATGGTGGATGAAATGGAGGAGGAGATATTATAACCTGATCAGCCATTATCTTTACTACTAAAAACAAGATTTAATACTCTTCACTTGGAAATTGATAATGTTATTATGCTGTATTAATTTAAGTTTAGCATCATTACCCACATCTTTTATATTACCTAAAAAAAATAATCAGGTGCATTAAAATCACCAATTAAAACAATGTCATGTTTGTAATTTATTAGAAACTCTTCAATCTCTGCCAATATTAATATAATTCATAATATAACAAAGTAGGTCATAAATATATTGTAACTATTAAAATCTTTTTACCTTTTTATATTATTTCAATCTAGCATAATTCTATATCATCATCATCATTATCATTATTATTAAAAAAAATAATTTATAATTCAAGGGTTCATAGCAATGGAAGTCATAGATATGAATTTTATTTGCTATACTGCCAGTATACCAAACCATGTAACTAAGTGAAAACAATCTCAATTTGACCAATCAAACCTAGAACTGTTATACTTAATGTGCCATTTGTTTTCTCAAATGTTACTTATCTTCCAGAAAAACTATTTATACAATTAATCAACTTAAAACAATATGTAAACTTTTACCAGTAAGATTGTTCAGAAACAAAATATTAAAAAATGTTTGAAAATGAAAAATGAATACAAAATATACTTAAAAATATAATCAAATTTGAAATAGTATTGATTAGAATTTATATTATCAATTTGTATAGGATGATTAAACATTTAGAAACTTAATTTTCACTAACTAACATTACTATTCAATTTAGAAAAATAGTTATATTTAACAGGTCACTTTATAAATGTGATCATCAAAGGAAGATGCACTTTAATATGTTGCAACAATGAAGATTTATATATTTTTTCAAGTTTTGCAAAAGTTTTGGGATGGACTAGTGTGATGTATTTGGAGATATCTCAAATGATACCAGCTGGATACACTTCAAAATTAAATAAAATAACACTAAAAAGAAATGATGGCCAAGTGGTTAGCATATCAGCCTTCCAAGTAGTTGGCCCATGTTTGCTTCCTGGGCAATGCATTTGACATATGAAAAAAAAAAAAAAAATTTAAACTTCAATAACTTTATTTACTTGTACATTTTACTTTTGGAAAAGTGATTAATAAGTATTTGATACATGGAATGGATTATCCTCACAATGTCAATATATAAATATAGTTCATATATCCTTGAGGTTCCATTTGTTCGTATTATACCACACAATAAGATAATTTTAGGCTGACCATTTTCACTTATATGCGCATTTTAAACCTATATACACATCTCTAGCCAGGCTTCTTTTTCTCTTGCTAGTCATTCATCCTTTTCAACTTGCATTCTATTGACTGTTGTCAATTCATTAGCAATATATCAATTTCATTTATTATTCACTTTATTAATCTGTAAGCTTATTTTCTAGAGTAAGCACGCAAGTCACAATTTTTCCATAAACCTTATTTGCAATAATATATATATATGCACATAGACAGACCAACTAGATACATAAGTAGAAAATTATCCATATTAATCATTTTAGGAAATTGTCTGTATTAGTTGTATTTATATTAGAAGAATAGACAATTAGATATAATATTGAGGTATTTCAAAAGGAAACATTTGTTGCAGAAGTTAAAAGATAGCAAGATGGTATCTTTAAATATCAAATGAACAGAACAATGAATTCAATGGGTTCTATACAAATTTACATTAACAAATTAACTTGTATGGAACTAATTTCTAGTGTATTATTCTTTATTTATTATTTTTTAAAGATGTTCTTAATAACCTCCATACCATCAAATGTTCTTTTTAAAACTTAGGAATAAAAATATTTTAAAAGATAAACAACTCCCAAGATGCATTTCATGCTCAACCACTCATCAGTTTGCCCAGATCACCATCTCTCACATATATCTCAATTATATATTTGGTATTTATCAATAGTAAATTGTACAATTTGTTTTATAAGTGGAAAACTTATTTCATTCGTAATTTTGACATGCTCCACCCTAGATAAATACAATAATGACTACCATTGATCATTTATAAAACTATAGATTATTTCTAGTCCAGATACATATTTTAAACCTTAGTTAATGATTAATATGTGATTTTTTTAAACAAACACATGCACATGAAGTAATTCAACTTTATTTCTTTTTTCCCATGGGTAATATTTTTATAGTTATGTTTAATAACTTCCATGCCATAACATTCTTTTTAAAGCATATGAATAAAGATATCTTAAAAAGATAAATGACCTTTCAAGATAATCATTGTTGTATTTATCTATAGTGGATCATGTTGAAGTTATAAGTGAAATAAATTTGACACTTTTAAATCAACGTATTACCATTTACTGTTGATACATATTGAACATATATGATGGACATATATATGAGAGATGGTGGTCTGGGCCAACTAATGAGTGCTGATTTAGCCCAAAATGCATCTTTGAGAGTCACTTGGGTTTTTAACATTTATTCATATGTTTTTAAAAAAAATGTTTGGTGGTATGAGATTATTAAGTACATCTATTAAACATATTACTCATGGAGAAAGAGAAATGAAGATGAATTACCCCATGTGTGTGTGTTTAATTTAAAAAAACAGATATATTAATATCTAGCTAAGGTTTAAAGTTTATATCTGGGCTACATATAATCTCTGGTTTAATAAATGATTAGTGATAATCATTATTGTATTTATCTTAAGTGGATCATTTCAAAATTGTGATTGGAATAAGTTTGACACTATAAAACAAAATATTATGATAATAGTATATACACTTCACCTCACCGCTTGACGGTGCTGCTTTCCATCATCATCATCATTATTATTATTGGGGATATAAAGTTAAGTGTGGTGAATAGATATAGTTATTTGGGAATTATCTTAAGTAATCAGAAAAAAATGTTTGAATGAATGGAAAAAAAAAATTGATAAATGAAGCAAAGAAAAGAAAGGGATTGAGAAAAAAATTAACAGTGTTTTCCTATAATAAATATGATGTTTCTAGAATTATATGGAAGGGAGTTGCAGTAGCAGGGTTAACATATGGTAATGGTGTGTTATGTGTTAGTAAAGGGGTATTAGATTTAAAAAAATAAAGGGAAGTAGGAAGACATGCATTGGATGCAGATGTATGGACCACAAGGGAGGCAATTCAAGGAGAAATTGGTTGGTCAAGTTTTTATATGAGAGATGCAAAAAGTAAAATGAAAATGTTTGGTAGATTGCAGTTTATGGATAATAAAAGAATAGCCAAAATAATATTTAATTGGGTTACAAGTAAAGGGCAGGTAACAAGATGGGTGAGAAAGGTAAGGCGGTATGCAAAAGATTTGGATAAAGTATTTATATCAGTATATTTGTACGGGATGATTGTGTTAGGAAGATTGTTGAGTGTTATAGTGGTAAGAATGGGATAAAAGAATAAGATTTATTAATAAAGAATAGGGAGTTAGTGAGATGGAGAACTAGTATGGAGAGTAAAAAGAGTTTAAATATATATAGAAGTAAACAGAATATTAGGTGCGAGTTAATATATGATAATAGTAAGGAAAGTAGTTTACTGTTTAAGGCTAGAACGGGATCTTTATCAACAAGGGAATATACATGTAAATGGAAAAATATGGGTGATTTAGTCAGTAAATTGTGTAAGGATGGAATAGAAAATATTAGGCATTTGTTAGTTGAATGTAAATGCTTGAAAACAGAAAGGGTATAAATAATAAAGTTATGGAAGAATAAATATGAAAAAAGTGATTATACAGAAAGTGGATTATTGTTTTTTATGCTGGTTTGGGAAAAATAAGGGGGATTTAGATATAAAGGCTATAGAGTTGACAAAAATTATGTTGTGGGAATGGGATGGAGCAGAATATGGGAAAATTTAGAGTGGGGAATGGAAGATAAAGTGGTTAACAGGTTTATCTGGGCATAGTTGCTGAGAGATTCCTGACTCAGTATAAGGAGAAGTCACAGTACATCACATCACATATATTTTTATTTGTTGTTGTCATTATTTGCCTTCAACTTTTTTTTTCTTTTGGAGTGGCAATAATCATTTGCAAATGGCCGCTGCTGATGAGATAGAGTTTTAATATTACGATTTAAGTTATATAAATCTTATAGTTTTAGTTTTCCACTGCTTTTTTCTTTTCAATATTGGGTTAGTAAAGATAATTGCGATGTTCGATTTAAATCGATTTAAACCTTTTAAGTTACAGGAAAGATTATTTTAATGAAGAATAATTATCATTTTTCATTAGAATTAAACAAATCTTTTAAGATTCAATCTGTGTTAATGATTGCTTTGAGGTTTCCATTTAAAATGTTTGTGAGTGGCGCGCGCGCGTACGTATATGATAAATCAGTCATTTTAATATTTTTCAAAATATTATCAATTATTTTAATAACATTTTGAATATCCCGATTTTTTTTTTTACGCAGTGTTAAAAATGAATGGACTGTCATTATTTTCATCCATGGAATTTTTTAATTCTTTCAAATTAAAAATCCAAAGATAGTCATTTATTTTCAAATTAATCTCTTAAGGCAGTTTTCCTCATTAAAAGAAGAAATTAAATTTTATTTTCTACTTTTAAAAAATATTTTTAACGACAAAATTAAAGAAAGGCGATGTAATCTCTTCTTATATTTTATTTATAAATTCTTAGAGATTACTCATAATCAAATACTTTCAATTTCACATTTAGTATATTTCTGTCAACAACAACAAAAATAATATAAATAAAAATAATCTTAAAGTTTTTTTTTAAAGATTAAATTACATTAATTATTCATAGTGTAGCAAAACACAAATCAAGTGAGTCGACAAGATAAATTTTTTAAAACTAAAAGCCTAAAAATATTTAAAGATTAGATAACTTTTAAAAGATTAAATAACATTTGTTTAACACTATCTAATATTTTGATTGGCATAAAAAAATTTCAACTATTAGATCGCTTAAGAATTTACGATTCTTTCGTCAAATTAAAGTTTTATTTTATTTTAATGGGCACTTACACAAATTTTATTTGGCTCAATAAATCAGAGCCCACAAATTTTTTTGACCTACTCTTATAATATACCTTATCCAAATTATCTATTCGGACTTCCTAAATAAATCACCTACTTTGATTATATATTTTCAATATCATTGCTCCCTGATTCTATCTTTTTAAAATCATTCACTCTGATTATGTCTTTCCTAAGTCTCTTCTTTTATTTCTTTCTAAATCATCTGCTCTTATTACACTTTTTCTAAAACACTCATTGTGATTATTCCCTTCCTAAATTTTTCTTCTGATTATATCCATTCATTCCAATTATAGATTTCCTAAATGTTTCACTTTGAATATATTTTTCTTATATCATTCATTCCAATTAATTTCATTTTAAACAATTTATTCTGATTATACTCTTTTAATAATATCCACTGTGATTGTACACTTCTCCAAATCATGTTTCAACTGCACCTTTCCTAAATCATCTGCCTTGATTATAATTCTTCTTAATTAATCAATTATCAAAATTATTTATATTAATTGGAATATAAAAAAAATGTGTGTTTGAATGTATTATTAAAAGTCCAAATACAGCAATTATTGTTTTTGTTTTTTTATTAAGGAAAATACACTTACAATTACAATATAAATCTTGTTGGTATACATTTGTTTGGATTTGTTACACATATTATAACAATCATTAGTAAATAATTTTCCAAATTAGAAAATATGCCCATTTGATACATTAGTTATTATTATGACAAATTAATTTCATGATCAGAGCAAGAAGCTCATCGTTCAAACTTAGTCTATAATTATTGTGTACTAGTTTTATATCAGAACAACTGGCTCTTCATTTAGTGACTTAGCCAGTGATCATTGTGCAGTCCATATTTTGATTGACAGTGATCAATTGTCATTCTCCATCTAACTGAACCATTTTTTAAATCTTGAATTAATTTTTAATTAGCATGCCTGAGGATTGGCTCTTCATCCAGTGGCCTAAGTTGCCCCCAAGTGTCCCCGAAGAGCATTTCCAGCATTAATAAGCGATCCCTAAATATAGTCCTTTGAATAATTTTTTTACACACCTCCCATGGTTCTTTACTTTCTCATTTAAAAATGAAATAATTCCTCATTAACCACATGACATGAAGCAAGAACATTCCCATTCTAATTGCAGCAAAGACACCACTCTTTATAGTATCCCTGATTGTTAGAATTTTCATGTCAGCTGGCAGTACTCTGGTTATGATATTTTGTCTAGCAGGACTTAAAAATGGGCAAGCAGTAATATTCCTTTTAAAACTAGATTTCTATTTTCATTTTGACACTCATTCTATGTATTTCATCCTAATTCAATTATATGAGTGAACTACAGCTTCTATAAAATTCTAGTTTTGAAGACAAAAGACACAAAAGTTTACTCATAAATAGGTAGAGAAATATTTAGAAATAAAAAAAAAAAAGATAATAACTCTCTTCAAGACAAAAGACCCCTAAAAATATTAAAGGTAATTTTCAAAAAGAATATATTGCAGTGAAAAAAATGGTGAATAATTTGTCTTTTGCTTAAAAAAAAGCCATTATTGATTTACTTGCAATGTGTCAGTTATTTTACAGTCTTTTAGGCATAAATAAAATGGTCCTGAAATCAGTATAGCCAGTATCAGTTTGCTTTTTATTGATACATTTTACATCACATCTAGTGATCTTATTATACCTTTTAAGTTTAAAAATTTTCAATTATTTGAATTGAGCCACACAATTCTGTGTTACTGCTATAGCCTAGAATTATCTTGTGGCCTCGAATAACAAAATCTACTAGCCACATGTAAATCATAATTCTGCAATCAATGCCTTCTACTGTCCTTGGTACCTGATTATCCCAGTGCTAGAGAAAAAGAATGATACTATTATATAAGGGATACTTGGGCACTTTCTCAGGAATAGGGAAGAAAGTTATTTTTTTTTATTTAAGAACATTTAAAAGCTACTATTTTCTCTTGCAAAAATACTAGATAAACAACTGAAAAAATTTTTTAATTGACTTAAGGTATGAGATTTAGCTAATTCACATTATATGATGTATAAATATCTATTTAAAAGATACAGTTTTTCAAATAGTAAAAAAAATTCTCAGTTTGATTAGCCAAATGGTATTAATGAATTCAATCTATTACTTCTTCAAGTAATTATATATTAAAAACTATAGCATAAGCAAAACAAAATATAATATTAATATCATCTATATTCTTTATTACTTTTATACAATGTTTTTTTACAACCCACTATTGACAGTTTCAATTGCCCCAGTAATCTTCTTCAGAACTATAACAAACACAATACAATAGTGGGTTATAAATAATAAAATTTAAAAAAAAAATATTATAAAAAAAAAAAAACCCCCTCCAAAAAAAACTCTTTTAAAAATTTTTAAAAAAAAAAAAAAAAATGGAATAAGGGTTAAGTTGTGAAGGTTTTATCTCCACCTTCTTTTTCAATATTTTTTTTTTTTTATTTAAATATATTTTAGGAATAATTAGGGCCCTTTTTTTTTTATTTTTTTTTTGTTTTTTTTTAAAGTTTGGCCCTTGTGTCCATTTTCCCCTCTCTTTGGGTTTATGTAAGCATTTTAAAGGGGTTGTTTTTGAAGGTGTTTAGCTTTCACGTTATTATAATAGTGGGTTATAGAAAAGCATTGAAAAAAGTAATAAAGAATGTAAATGATATTAATATTATAATGGACTGGGCAATGCAATAAGAAAGATAAAGTTACAAAATAAAGTAATTGTTTTTTTTTTAATAATTATTTGTTCTCTTTCATGCTTGTCCCAAATTTTTGGTATGATGGTATTTACCTGTAATTATATATGCTATTATTTCCACCATCTAGTTTAAATGTTAAATATTTTCAAAAAAAAAATACAAACTTTAATTAACTTTTTCAAATACATTCAATCTTTAACTTTTAACATAATGTTTAGAGTGATATTATTCTCATCTTAAGATATTATTGACCTGATCTGCAACACTAGAATGTAAGTTGAACCATGACATCTACATCCATGAATATAATTTAATTAAGATGACACTCTAATAGGTAGTCTATTCTATTAAATCTTTGAGACTGATTTTAACATAATTCTCTAATTGTCTCTTAATCTTTTCACAGAATAGCATAGTTATTTAAAGTGTCATTTTAAATTTATTGTTTATGAATTCAGAAATCACTGATTAGATTCTCATGCTAGTATTTGTTATTGGTCACATCAGTATTATCTCTAATGAAGTGAGAATAATACCTTTTCACATATTGTATTACAGATTTACATGTGAGTCATTATTAAGGGTCAAATGAAGTTGGAAAGTTTTAAATTTTTCTAATTAATACTTAAATTATATGATTACAAATGTTTTTTTTCACTGTACAATAACAAAAAAAAACTGACATGCTTTCATTACAAGCTTATTAAAACAAATAACAGACCATTGTATATGATGATGAAAGAGAAAAATGAGTCTAATGAGTTTTTTTTTTTACTGAGAATAATAATGTGAAAGGCTAAAACCTTCGACAGATGTGCCTTAAAAATGCTTATGTGACAGCCAATCAGATGTAATAATGACTGCACATGGAACTCTCAATTCAAAAACACAAACCAGAAATACAAGAAAAGTTTTTTTTCATATGTCTGAAGAATACATGAAGGAATGAAGGCTATTAAATATATCTATAAAAGATAATACAGATTGAAATACAGAAATGAAATGCTCCATATGTGTGTATTTAATTACAAAACAGATATATTAATCTTTAACTCATTCGAAGGTTATATCTGTGCCAGGAATAATTTCTAGTTTAATAAATAGTTAGTGATAATCACTGAAATATTTATTTGAATTGCTTTGTGTCAAGACTGTGAGTCAAGTAAGTTTGACATTTGCAAATCAAAATGTAACAATTTACTATTGATAAATACTGCATAAATGATAAAGATATGTGTAAGATTTTATGACCTAAACTATCTGATGAATTCTGGTTTAGCGTGAAATGAATCTAAGGTTCATTTGTCTTCTCATGTGACTTTATTTATATGCTTGAAGAATATGTGGCAAAGTGGAATTTATTAAGTATATCTATAATTATTGTGAAAATAAATAGTAGCATGATTGAGTCTTTTGGTGCCTGTATCAAAATGTTTTTGTACCCTGTTTTCATTAAACCATCTTAATTTTAAAAAAAAGAAAATTAATTAATACATAATTAAAAACTTTAAAATTCTAACTTTAACATCATCATTTACATTTATACTATATTCTACATCAGATTTAACCATTTTATCATCAGTAGATAATCAAATATTCTAGGGATAGTCTTATAACTTCTTTAATAATTTTTAATTATTTTTTAGTTTTAAAAAAGATCACTCGACACCTGGTACAAATAAGTGAATAGTCAAAAAACAACATAATCTTATTGCAAACTTTATTCAATAAGGAAAGGTTTTATTAAAGATTTTTATAACAATTAAAACTAACAGATTGCAAGGCATATTTCATTTATAAATAAAATGTATAATGTGCCAGCTGTAAAATTTTTGATTTGTTCAATTAATTCATTTCTGAGAAAGAGAATAACGTTTTTGGAATAAAGAAAATGTCTTGACCATTTTATTTGAATATTTAAAATAATTATGAATTTGATTAACAATAATATCTAATGATGTGGAATAAATACTCATTTTAAAACAATGTTCAGGTAAAGTTCATAACAACCAGATGTTTGATACTAATTAAAATTTATCATACAATAAAATTTATTATATATCATTTTTATTTAATTAATTTTCAGGTAAGGAGGGTAATATTTTTAAAATATGCATTTCATTTAAACATGAAATGATTATAAATTTGATTAATAATTACATCTAATGATGTGTAATAAATATTCACTTTAAAACAATATTCAGGTCTATAAAACTTTCGATCTTCTGAAAGTTCATAACAACCAGATGTCTAATACTAATTAAAATTTATCATACAATAAAATTTATTATATAACATATGCATGCATATAGATTAGCTACAATCAAGTGATTTCTGTTTTTGAGACCTATGTTGGTAATATCTTTCTCAAATTAATTATATGATTTTGTAAGGTGCATACTGTATATATATATACTAGTGCATATTCCTAAATGACTCAATCTTAGTTTGCCTGCAGTTGTATTACCAGATTAGTTTATTATTAGAGATCACTTACTAATGTGTTTCATTTCATAGACTTAAAAAAATAAAACAGAAATTATAAGTGTAGCCACAAACATCAGTCAAATAAAATTTCAAATTTGTCAATAATCACCCACCTCCCCCGCCAATTATTTTAAATATTGTTAAGAAATAACAAAAAACAGTTAAACAACAACAAATACTATATTAATTTTTAAAAAAAGAACAATTTCTTTTGGCAACATTTTATTGTCCTCCATAATGTAACATTTATATTACAAAATACCATATACTCCTTAAATGAACACTTTACAATGTAATGTATAATATGAAACAGAATTTATTCTTGCTTGCTTACAATTTCAACAGTCCAGCATCAGAACTACAATATGAAATATATATAACCATACCGTTAATGCTTATTATATATACATACTTATATATATAATCTTACTTTATATTAAACATTATTCTATTTTATATTATATATTGCATTGAAAAGTGTTCAATTAAGAAGTATATGCTATATATATATATATATATGCAAGGAAATCAAGTCATACATCATAATACTTAATGTTATATAATGAGCACGAATAGCCCTTAACAAGCTTTTCCAAATATCAGTAATCCCCAGACCAGTTTCTAGCTATTGGCTGTCATCAGTGAGGTACTAGGATATTCAGATATTAGATCTAAAATATTCAGGTATTAGATCTAAAAATACCAGCTCAAGCCCAGCATTTAACTAATAGTTAACTATTAAGTTAAAAATCTGAAATTTTCAGACATTTATATGTCCTCAAATCCAGCTACCTAACTTAAATAACCATATTGGAGTGAACAAAGTTCGGATACACCATATATTAATAGCTTTAGCAATATAACATCACCAAAGCCTCAAGAGCAAAATTATAATTGCAAGGAAATCAAGTCATATATCATGTGACTTAATGAGATATTGATGCTCATTGTATAACATTTGTAGTACAAGCTTATTAAATTAAGTCTCATGATGAATTAAGTCACAGATATGCAATTATAGTTTCACTCTTGAGACTTTGGCAATGTTAAATTGCTAAAACTATTAATAATGGTGTATCTGAACTTAGTTCAGTCCTATATGACTATTTAAGTTAGATAGCTGAATTTGAAAATATATAGCTGTCTGAAAATTTCAGATTTTCTATTTAATAGTTAACTATTAGATAAATGCTAGGCTTGAACTGGTCCTTTTAGATCTAATATCTGAATATCCTAGCGCCTCACTGATGACAGCTAATAGTTAGAAACCAGTCTGAAGATGAGGAATATTTGGAGCTGCTTAAGAGCTATTCATGCTCATTACAATATATATATAAATCAACTTCCAGAATATTTACAGTATATTATTATGAACATTTACAAATCATTACAGATAATATCATCTAGATTTTTTTAATTCTCTCTCTTTTTCACTTCTCAAATACACATTATACCACAAGAATAATATATATATATATATATTACCATCACTATCATTTTCAACCATTATTGATCCATTGCCAGATGATTGTTTCTCCAAGTGTAATCCAACTTCTTCAATCCATTTATCTAACTTGTGATCTCTTTCTAGATCTTTTATAGTCTGCTTTCAACACAGGTTATATTTGTCTGATTAATAAAGCTTGTTTAAACTTTTTTGCATTATTAATCTCATACTCCTTAGTCAAGTTAAAATTTTTAGTGTCTATATAAACATATCAGAACATATATAAAGGTGGTACCACCTTTATTGTTAAAGGAGGTTGCCTTGACTACAGGTTGAGATTGTTGGTAACTTAAGAAATGATTAGTATAATCTCTTCTTGTTCAATCTAAAACTTCAACTCTTTACCTACTAACATCTCTTTTAGCAATATGTTCAGTTTAGTTTCATTTCAATCTCTTAATTTTTTAATGATGTCTGTAATAATGTTCTTTCACTCATGTATTTCATTTCAATCTCTTTTTTGTCACTCCTAACATATAACTCTTTGTCTTGTGCTGAGTGATCTGAAGTTTCTGTATTGCTTTTTATACTGTTATTTGCACATATTATTTTAAAAAAAAAACACACACAATAAACAATATAATTAGTTATATTTACTTCAATTTTATGACAATATTGATAATTTATAAAATTGTGAATATTATCATTTGTTATCATAAAATTTATTTTATTCATAAATGCTACTAATTTTATATGCACCTACTTTTGTTATATCTTATTATGTCACTGAAGAGAATGTGTACAATATGAATAAACCAGAAAAAATGATAGGCTTTGGACAAAAAGAAATAGATTACAGAAATCTGGATTCCTCAATTTGTGGTATTAAATACTCTTGACTCCTCCATTTGTAATTAGTGTAAGTATTGGTAGCTGACAACATATATAGTATTTCATAACCTGTCAATGTAAATCATCAAGTTATAATGTAGCAACACCACTCTCTAAAGTATTGGTTAAAGACTAAAGTCATTTCAAACTACAAACTGCCGTGCCATGAAGTTGTTTAATGAAAAAAAAAACTGTTTATTTCTAAGCAACTTTTAAGTCAAAGATTTCTATCTCTGCAACTAATTCCACTAATAATATTTCATCTTCCTAATGAAATTTGCATTCCATTATATGACAATTTACATTTAGTTGGAATCGGAAGAAATACCTTTTGATTTAAAACTAACTTCTTAGATTCCAATAATCCAATTATTATTTCCAACTTTGAGTCCATGACCCAAACCCACATCTTTGTTTAAAATCAAGAACAAAAAAATAAAAATAAATTATTTGTATAAATGATACATTGTATGTTAATTAGACTGGAAATTGTTTATATGATGAAATTAGAACACAATAATTTGAATAATTAAAGGATTATGATCTGTTTTATATATTTATATCTATATTAAATTCAATATGCCATATTGTATTGATTAGTTTATTTCATATTCAATTTTGAAGTTATTATTTACACATGGTATTAAAGTGAGTATAAATTGTCTCTGATATGTGAGAATTGATGTTGTATTGAAAGAGAATTTGTTTAATTTAAATCTGATTTGAACTTCAACCTTGATGTTATCACTGATCAAACTTTCCAATTCTGTAAGATATAGAGTTGGAATATATAAATGGTTTTTTTTATACTATTAGTTTGATAAAGAGGCTGGTATTTGGTGAAGATCTGGTCACTTCAATATTTATATTCAATTTTCTATGCTGGATTAACAATTATGCAAGATATTTTAACCAGGAATCTGAGCTTCACTGATAGAAAGAGCATTGATGCTTGGAAATATATACCCTTATATTGTCAAATATTAACAGATGAAACAGTTTCTGCTTAGGAAAGCTATTACTTAAGTCTTTTGTAAAACATTAAAAATTTTAAAAAGTAAAACATTAAAATGACTCCATTAAAACAGTAAACTTGTTTTATCCCAATAAAAAAAAAATTGCATACAACCTAACATACACATTTAATACAATTAATGTCAAAATATCTTTTAAAGCACTGAAATCATCTACTTTAGTACAAAATGATTACAAGATATTAGACATATTATTATCATGGTTACTACAGATTTATAAGAACATACTGTCATTACCTTTGATGCATCCTCACATAATATATCATCAGAAAACATAATGCCAATGGCATATAATGTTTTTCTTCATTAACTCACTCCAAATTTGTGTATCTCTTTTAAAACTGCTGATGAAATCTAAATTATCTATACTCTTTTCTTTAATATTATCCAAACATATTCTATGAGATCATTTTTTTATGTTTTTTATGTAATACCAAAATATTAAAGCTTTTAATTTCTATCATTATTTACTCTTTAAATTGTTTTGCAACAAATTTTCTCTCTGATTTATCAACTTCTTAATAATTTTCTATAATATGATCTTTCAAATTTCATAATTCTTTTCACTGAATGTTTTTAATTACCCATGATTTACAATTGTGTGTTTAGTATATTCTAAATTCTATCAATGGCTTGAAAAAAATATTCTTGCTCTGATCAATATTATTTCATTTTGACAATCAAGATCACAAAATTTTCTACATTATTTAATAAAATTGTATCAATATTGATTTTTTTTTTCTTCATTGCTTTTCCCTAAATGAGATAAACCATATTTGTTGGCTTCCTCATTTAGCTTTTCTTTGGAAGATTTAACCATTTCTTTATTTTCTTCAATAATTATTCCATCATCGGTACATTAAAGTCACTATATGCACTGCATTAAATCATGTTATTAAAATATATTTATAAACAAAAAAAATCCATTAAAATTCATAAATTTAACAAATTCCATGATATTTTCCAGTTATATTAAAAGCAAATACATTTTTTTCTCCACTTATTTTTTCTTAAGTTTAATATGGTACAGTAATATAATAAAATATTTTCTAAATATAAAGTTTAGAAGCCTTACAAAAAAATTTTAAAAAATTGAAAAGTATCTTTTTTAAGTGATTAAATGGAAGCAATTTAGTAATGGCAAATAAATAAATAAATCTGCAAACATTTTTTATAACGTGTCAGAAGGCTTAAAGTACTAAACCACTAAACATCACTTGATCACCATTTCTTATATCTTCTGGCATCCATTGATTTCTCTGACTTGCACTGATTGCCACTACTGCATGGAGAGTTTTGCCTGTTTTAACAACAGTTATGAGCAAACATAAGAAACTGTGATCATGTGATGTTTATTGGTTTACTATTAATCCTGCCTAATAGGATAATGGTGGCTATGGTTATTAAAAAACCAAAGACACCAAAATGTATGGATACTGAATTGAGTTCAGACCTACATGACTATATAAGCTAATTGTGTTTCAATTTTAGTCTCATAGTTTTGTAGTTAAGTAGAGATAAAAGGTGGCTGCTGAAGGATTGCATTAGATCCTAAGACCTAGGTGCATTGCTTTCAAATTCAAGGCTCTTCACTGATGAAGGCCACAACCCAGAAACTAGTCTGGGGATATTGGCTGAGTAGGCACTAGATAGGGATTTTATGCACAAGCCTTCTGGCATCCATTGATTACTTTGGCTTGCACTGAGTGACACTACTGTATTGAGAGTTTTGCCTGTTTTAAGGCTTAAAGTTTGTATGAAAAATTTATCCAAGAATCTGAGATGGTTAATTGCAAGTTGTGGTGATTGTAAAGAGTTTAAAGTTAGTATAGATTTAAAAATATAAAAGTAACTGGATCGGTAAAGACTACTACCACACTTGGTGTTTTCCTGAAGGTTTGTGATGATGGCATTTTAGTTGTATTTATATATTGGACTATTTCCATCATCTAATATGAGTATTGAATATCTTTAGAAAAAATTAACTTTATTTAAATAGTCCAAATATATTCAATTGTTAGTAATAGTACACAGGTTAGTATATGAACAATGCTTCAAGAGGTATTATTCTCCTCTCTTCTTCAAGTGTTGCTGGCCTGACCAATGGACAGTACTAGCATGGGAATTGAACCTGGATTCTTACATTTTTGAATATTGAATTTTTAAGGTAATATTAATCAACTGAGCCAGTAAGTGTTAATTATGATGAATGAAACAGTATTGTACTTATTTATAAATGACTGGAAAAGATCAAATTTAAAATCTTGGTTATTGATTTTATTTTTTTTAAAAAATAAAAAATATGATATAGTAAGTTTTTATTATTTTTATTTTTTGAGTATATGTGAATGAATGAGTAAATACACGTACTAAATATATATGTAAATGTATTCTCAATTTCTACAATATTTTTTTCAAAAAAATTCTGTTTATACTATAATCTCAACTTTTATGTATATGCATATTAAACAAAATAGTGTTTGTGTTATATATATATGCATAGTGAAAAATACTGTACAACTATAATACCAATAAGCTAATGCACATGCGCTTTCTAGTTTATAAAAACATCGCGCTATATAAAATAAATGTCTTGTACAACTATATAAAGTAACCAATAGTATTGTAATCAAAGTTTGCAAATAAAACGAGCTATTATTCATAATATATGATATTCACAATAGAGGCTTAGAATAAATATTGCAGATATGGTTGTGTATTATAAATTTTATCTCACTAAATATACTGATGTTTCTTTGCACTTTTCTTGATCTAATCTATTATTGTTTCTGATGAGTAATGAAAAATGATCTATTAGATTTCTTAATCTTTTACAATTTTAAGCCAGCTTACAATTTATCCATATATTCTCACTGTTGCTTTTGAATTACCATAGATATTCTTTAAAAAATTAATTAGTTTAATGTATAATACTGAAAAATAAATTGAATGGTTCCTGAAGTTATACTGTTAAATAACAGATGGCAGCACATTGTCAGTTTGAAAAATATTTAGTATCAATATATATATATTCTGATATTAGATACAAAAAAATAGGTAATAGATAATTACAACCAAATAACACTGCTTTCTCATCATCAGTGAAAGTTTGCCACTGCTTCCTAAATTCTAAACGCATCTCAATTTTAGGGTTGCATCATAAATTGAACTTTTCCATCATCAAAATTCACTTTTTTTAAATAAATCTCTGATTAGATTAAGCATATTTATGATAAACATCCACTAGTTATAACTATTATTCATAAGGATTTTGGAAGCAAATACATGTAATAACAAATCTGCTTATATATTTTAATAAATGAGGACATGGTAATTTTTTGTCTCACTTTGGACAGTCATTACATAATGAATCAGGACATCATCGATAATGAAAGTGATGTTGAATATATGTTACACACTGATAATCATTATTTAATTCCATAAGGTTCTTATCAATTATCTAATCCTCAGCATAATCCAAAACTACATCTAATAAGAAACTTGATCAATATCTTAATAAGTACTAGAACCATTTCATTATCATTGGTTTATGTAATTCATTCCTCAAGGCATGATCTCATTAAAGAAATATTGATAAGCTGATTACGTTATCCTAACAATAATCACTCTTTCTTATTTCTGTGAGTTGACCATAAAAAAAAATTGACTAGTACAAACCAGCTTTATTTGTTTTGAGAATAAGAATATTTCTCAGCTCCATACTGCCACCTTTTATCATGGAACTGATTTTTATCTCATTACGAATTTCATCTCTTTTATTAATATTTAAACATTTTAATTATATTATTTGCAATTTAGACTGATTCTAAGTATGCTTCTCAATCCCTGGTGCCACCTTTTATAGGAGTGATTTGATTTTTCTTATTATTCTTTAAGTGCTTTAGCCTCTCTTATTATGCTACCTGTAATCTAGCACAATTTAAACACTTCAAAAATAGCTGCTTTTACACATGTGATGACTCATAATCATATATCTATAAGATGAATGTAAACCTTGCACCTAAGCTGAGAATGAAATGAAAAAAAAAATTCTATGAATACTAAATTTTTAAATAGCATTACATTAGAAAAATGACAAAGAAATTTAAATCACACATATACTACTCGTATACATCAATAAAATATGACGAATGGTCTGCATATCTCTGGATGCACATAATTACCTTAATGAATCATAACATTATGTAAGAAAAAAACTTTCTTTAAAAATATATACATGCAATGCACATATTCTATTAAATCACTGGTTAAATATATATATATAATACAATAATTAAATATATTCTCAATGGAAAAAATTAATTTTGATAAATAGTTTATATTCTAAAAAAAAAAAAAAAGCTAAAGAAAATATAAATTTTTTTAAAAATCATTAATGAGGAATTTATTAATTATATCTTTTATCAAAATTACTAATTAATATCATATGGAAAACTACTTTAATCAACTATAATTACTGAAGATTTCATAATTAAGTCAAATTGTTACTATTCTATTTCTTAGAATCATTGTTCATGAAGAATATTTTGAGAAAATACTTTTTAGATAAACTTCAAAGGAATTTCTTTTGAATATCAAAGAAATTTCCTTTGAATATCAGTTATTTTCTTTACACATCTTTTTTATTTATTTATGAGGAAGCAATCCTACATCAGTAATTTTTCTAAATTTAGGGTTAACCTCCGCTTTTTTACTTATAAGCTGACTGTTTATTCAGTAATCTTCTTCCATCATGTATTTCTAGGCTCCATATTCGATTCTCCATCAATGATTAGAGTTTTAGATAATAGACAGATGACTGAACTGATGTTTATTCTTAATAAATATTTTATATTCTCAATAAATGAATTTGCAATTGAAAATGATATGATTTTCAATGCTGGTTTAGCTTTGTTTCATTAATAATATAATAGCTTCTTTTTTTGTTAATGTCACTTCTTTTAATTTTCTAGGAATTTATATATGTAACATCTCAAATTAATTTTCTTTCTAGATGCTAATCACCACTAAGCACTTTCTAACATTGTTCCATGTTTTTTACATATACTTTGTTTTTCAAACATTTAATTTGATCACTGTTGACTTATATTGTTTTTCAATAAATTAATCCTTTATTTACAATCTTTCTTAATTACAAATTTAAATAAAAATGGGAACTTAAAAAATAATTATCTTGGAATTGCATGGTTATACATTATAACATCAGGAGATTAAATTCCATAGCTAGTGATCATTGCATATATCAACTATTAAAAAAAAGTAAAAAATAAATTATTCTATAATTTAAAGAAAATGTTGCACAGTATCCTATTTTTAATAAATATTTGCATTATAACATTTATTCAGCTGTAAATATTATTTAACATTTATTCCTTGAAGAAATGCTCTTCAATTTTAATCCAATGTGATGTCAATGTCTTAGTTTATTGTTGTTTACTTATTACAATTTTAACACTATCTCTCAACTTATTTACTAAGGTAATATTTGATTTAAAAACTGATGTCTATTTAAATAATTTATGGATCTATGTGTTGACTAACTTAGTGCTCTGAATTGTTTTTTACTTTTGTGTACAGGAATAATTATAATCTTTATAGATAGATATACATGCTTAAATATCATAGTTTTCATTAAATAATGTCACATTTCAAAATCTTGATTACTATTCAAAGTTAACAACAACTTTCAGAATCATAGTAGTCCTAAAACATCTTACTAATGTAATCAGTTATTTTTATTTCAATCTCAAACTGACACATCAAGTCATCAAAATCTTTATTATGCGCAACATTCAATTAAATTTTTTTAAAACCCCTTTTTTAATACTTATTGCATAATATTGGTTCTCCATTCTTTAATTTCTTTTGTTTCTTGGCTAAAACTATCTTTCTCTCTCTCTCTGTAAATAACATAATTTATATAATAAAACCTTTAATCATCCCTTTTAGAATCGGGAGAAAAAACAGTCATTTAAGTTAAAGTTTTATTATATGACCAATATTATGACTCACTTATATTATTTTTTATTTTCAACCTTTAATTTAAGCTGGGTAATATGTGTGCCTTCTGGAACTAAATCATTTACTTATTTTCAAGATGTTTTATATTTAGCACTTAATTCCTTTAACATTTTTCTCAATTCTTTTATAAATAAAAATATTCACAATTCTGATTTTTACTATTACAATACATAAGTATTGTATCTACCAAATGTCTATATGGCTGCTTTTTGTGATCATTCACATAGATGCATTGTTTATACACCTATGGCACTTTTATAACAAATTTTGTCACTTTTTATAAACATATTAGCTTTGAAGGTTTTTTTTTGTTCTACTGGTATAACATGATTCAGTGCATTTCTACACCAGAAACCTCACTACTGATATTGCTATCAGTCATGTCAGTGGGAGATTAATAAGTGCTTCATTCTTTCAAATCATTTTTAGTTTTTTTATCCAGAAATGTCAATCCATGCTCTCTTTGTCAATTGATACTATTTCAGGATTAAAAGCTCTTATAGTATAAATATAACCACACACACATTCACTTCTATACACTATGGATTAATCATCAAATATACAAGAAAAAAATTCTAATGTGTAACCAAACTGGGAATAATTCTCTTGATGGTAGCAGTTATATAAGCATCTGTCAAAATGGAGACAAGTGAACAGGATATACAAGTCTGATATACATAAATCAATATTGCTTGACCATCTTAGACTCTTAGATTTACAATTTTTCAATGATCAATCCATTAAAAACATTCACTAACAAAATTTAACCTTCAGTTTTCCAATAAATTTTTAAGAAATCTACATATACTTCATTTCCTCTAAATTACAAAATCTCCCACTTAGCTCTCTTATTTTAATAGGGCATTTTGCAATATAAAAATAATGAATTTGACCTTGCAAAAATGTTTTTTCAATCCATACTCTTTTAACTGGCATTAAGATTTCTTCACCCCCAAAAGATATTTGGAATTAATATGCACTGAGGTTTCTTCTTAGCCACTCTTATCTTTATTTCTGCATTAAGTTTCTTTTCTCCACATTCATTTTAAAGTTTTTGTTAACATCAAGGTCTCTTGGGCTCTTCTAGATGTTGGTAATTTAATTTTATATAATCATTCTAATGGCATGGTAAAAGTTATAATGACCTTCAAGATCTTGACTTCATTTTTCTTTGTCTAATCAGGTGTGTTTATCACTGGTTGGTTGTCATACTCAGGAATAACTAATATTAGCCTTAAGTTTTTATCATTTTTCAAATCATGATTTGTGAATCAAAAACTAAATTGTCAGGAGTAAATAGTCCTGATGATTCACTTTGGGTAAACATCTCTATATCTGTCTACATATTTTTTCAGATGCAATTCAAACTCATTGTGAATCCTCCATAAGTCTCTTGTGCAACTTGATATCATCCACTCTCTTTTTATCCTGATCTGATTAGGGTTACTTTTTTCATTAGAAAGTTTCCTTTCTCTTGGCTTCAACCTCTGGAATTTGAACCAGAACTTGTTACAAACTAAGGTGGTTCTTAATTTTTTTAATTACACAGATCCATTCAGAACTTTCCTGTGTTATCCCACCTTTTCTAGGTGAATGTACTAGTTAAGTACTATTGGTCTGGATACTGCATTACTATAGCAGTGGCAAAAATTTTTTTATGGTTTTTTGAAGTTTAATTTCAACTTCCCTTAACAACAATGGTATTAATATTCATCAGTATTTTCCTTGGTAAAAGATGAATCTTCTTTTCTTTCTTTCTGACTAATGAAGTAATTAGATCAACAATATTTAAAAATCTGGCTGCTACCTGATCAAGTCTCAATTCCAATTAACATTTATTCCATCCTTTTAGACTGATTATATTTTACTATCTATTTTACTTTTTTTTTTAGATAGTGGGCATGATGTCAAGGCTCTCATCCTGGCAACTTATCATCAATAAAATGATGTGATTACCCCAAACATCAATCCTATCCTGGCATTCTTCTGTCCAATAATTTATAGAGTTAAAAATTGCTTGATATATATGCTATGAGCAGCTTTCCTTTCTCCTCTTATAATTTAAAATATGTTTCCAAGCTATTTAAATGTTCTAAAGTAGAACCTATTGACCATCATCATTCTAATTTTTAAAACTGTTACTTAAGATCTCGGTTCTTTATCGTGTGTATTGAAAATTGGATTTTATCTTCTGCAATATTCTCTTGATGTCTGTATTTACATTGCTTCTAGTTTCAAAATAGACTCATGATTTTTTGATAAATTCTGATGATTCTTTACATTGTTTCTTCTACTTTTGAATTTAATTAAATTATGTTATCTATTTTCTTTTTCCTATTTGACTAATGCCAACTTTTTCACATTTTGACAAATCTTTTTCATTTTCTCATTACTTTCATCCATTTTACTACTAATATTTTGAATATTATTATCTACTTTCTCATTAAAATCTTTTATTTCTTTATCTATTTTCTTATTCAGGTCTTACTTTAATGATGTTTTGCATCCTTTGAGCATTGTTATCCATTTTTATATGCATTTACATAAGAAAATGGTATACCTGGAATATTGACATTTTCTTTTCTGGCTTGTTTTTTACTTCCTATGATTTTTATTGTATTCAATTTTTTTATTTCCCATGGTTTTTGTGGAATTTAGTTTTCCATCTTTTATAAATTTTATGTAACAGATGGGAATTAGGCACCATTATGTAATGAATGCAAGCACCATCAATGATAATGGAAATGAATGTACTAAACTTTTGCAATCATTTAGTCCTTTCTAGTGTAATTTATAATATATATATATATGCATTATTGTTTAAAGGAGGTTGCCATGACAACAGATTGAGACTGTTGATTGTTATTGATATTATTATGGTTAAGTGTTGATTGCTTTCATGTATTTATATATGTATTAAGCAATCTAAGATTATGTCAAATAAAATCATTGAATCATCATAAAAATTAGTCAATATGGAAGCATAAATGGAGTGGGGATTGTTATAAATTAAAGAACATTATTCTGGAGAATAATAATATAGCAGACAAAATGGCAAGATTATATTAATCAAATTTTAATTGTTAGAAACATCCTATCAACATAAATTTTATGAGTTTTTTTATTCAAAATATGATCCCAATAAAGGAATATTGATAAAACTGATTATCTTTTCCTACTAGTAATTGCTCTTACTTATTTCTTCTGGTTAATCAATAAAAACATTGGCAAGAAAAAAAATAGCTTTGTTTTGAGGATTGAATATTTCTCAATTCGCTGGAGCTATCGTGGAATTGATTTGCATCTTTTGTGGGTTTTGTAGTGTTGGATTTAATTTTTGTTCCATTTTTTCTCCTTTATATGATGTAATCATTTACACCCACTTGATAATTATTTTATGTTTCAGGTCAAAATTCTCTCTTAAGTTTTATATATTTCTGAAAATTTGAATCAATTGTTTTCTGTCTTCCATGTAATCCAGTTTCACATCATTTTGTATATTTTAGCTTATTCTGTCTTACATTATGCTCTGCTTTTATTTGTTTCAGCCCTATCTTCCTTTATTTTATATCTATATTTCATGCCTTTATTATCAATTTTCATTTGATTATCCAATTCTGTTGCATATATTTTGTTTGTATATTTATATATTATTATTGTTATTAATGATTATCACTGATTCTCATTAAATTCATGGCCTCTGGAATTGGGAAAGCCATTACATATTAGATGAAGACATAATTATAAATTATTTTCTCATATCCTATTGTCCAATAAACAGAACATCATAAATAGTGCTATTTTAAATATTATTAGAAATAATAATGATAAAATTTTCATTTATTTTTTAAAAGAAGTGCTCTCCAATTTTTAACCCAATGCAATTTTCTTACCTTAAAATATAATATATGTTGAATTCTATTGATAACAATAAATTAAGCAGATATCACATGATCACTATTTCTTATGCTTACACAAGTGGTTTACACAGTAGCACTACCAGTGCAAGTCAGAGTAATTAATGGATGCAAGAAGGTTTGTGCATAAAATCCCTATCTATGGCCTATTCATCCAATATACCCAGATTAGTTTCTAGCTTGTGGCTTCCATCAGTAAGGAGCCTTGGATCTGATAGCACTGCACCATATTCTGGCTTGCACTGGTAGCACTACTGTATGGAGAGTTTAGCCTCTGTATAAATTAAGCAAATACTCATAAGTAAGTACTAGTATTCTAATTTTAAAAAAAAAAAGGGGGGGGGGGAATAAAAAACTATTCTATAAGTAAAATTTGCTATATTATAAAAATTAATCTGTGGAACACAAATATATCCACATATAAAATATGGTAGCCCATTTTTCTGTTTATTTGATATTTTATAAAGTTGTCATTTAATTTCTTCAGCAAAAATTTTTTTTTCTAAAATACTTCTACATCATATCTAATTATAGCTCTCCAATGCATTCTATTTTCTGTCAAATCTTTTTAGTAGAAACAATTGACATTAAATTTCTTTAGAATGTCTTTGAATTAATCCAATTCAGTAGCAGTAGTTATTTCCTTATAATAAAATACTCTATCTTTTAACTCCTTAAAACTGCAACATCTTTGAATTTGTGTTGTATCTCAACATCTAAGTCTACCTCTTGATTTATAAAACTACCACATGATAATTTACATGGGTTTATTTTCTGAAATTATAATCGTCTAAGCTAATTTTTCTTCCACCATTGGCTAATAAAGAATGTTTTTTGAATATTCATCAATAAACCAAAATTCTTTTATGTTACATTCAAACTATTAACTACATTCTGTAAATTATCTTTTGACTGGTAAAAATAATACAATACAATCAGCAGCATACTGTGAATCCAGATTCAAAGAATTCTTTTTTTCACTTTTAATAGAATCAAATTTAAATTCTACTGTCATATCTGTATGGCATCTTGATCCTCGTGTAATTAAGCAACCTATAAACAATTCCAAAGACTACTGTCATAAAATTTAAAATGGGTGTTGGAGCAAGCACACATTCTTGTTTAACACAAATTTTCATTTCAAATAATTTTCCATCATATAGAAGCTGTATAATATGAAATAATTTTGGTAGGCAATGCCATAGATCTGCCCTATTAACAAAATCAAATGCATTGATCAAATTGATAAAAACCATATATATATATATATCACTCCTTTCTTCCTGATGTTTTTCCTGTATTTGTCTGGCAACAAAAATAATATTTATAGTGCTTTGTGATTCTCTAAAACCATATTGAGCCTCTGGTAACCATTCATCTATGATTGGAAGCAATATATTCAACAAAATTCTTCAAAGTATAATTGCTGTAGAGGATAATAATGATATTCCATTATTACTTATTATATTTTGATCATTTTCTCTCATATTATCTATTGAGACAATATTTGATTTAGAGACTAAAGACTATTTAAATAATCACAACTCTATGAGTTAAACAGCTTAGTGATCTGTACAATCTTTTAGCTTTGTTTATATAAATAACCCTCCTCATTTTCACTGATGCATAATTTTCAGTATAAAAATCTCATTTCATAACTTTGATTACAAAATTTATTAATATCAAATTTGAGAATCTATTCATCATCCTCTTATCTTGACTATGGTAATTTAATCAATACAGTCAATATTATATTTCCATTCTGAGTTTGGTTTTTTCAATTTTCATGCTCTTTCCTATCTTACTATACTTTACAACTTTAATTTTTTTTTCTTTTCCTTTAAATCAGCTTATATAAACATCATTATTATAATATACTGCAACACTATGGAAAATAGAAGTAATCTTGGGGAGATGGGAAATCATCACCATTCCCATTTAACATAAATAATCACAAATAAAATTTAAAAAAAATGAGCATGTATAAAAGAAATGAGAGCATGATTATCAGCACTGAACAAAACAATAGTTAATTAGGACAATAATTATAAGTTACAAGCTACATCACCATCAATGCTTTGACCAGAGAGAATCATGAGTGTGCACACCAACTATAAATTTAATTTCCTTTCAAAAAAAATAAATTGCAGTGAATGGACTTTAAAGGTGATACATTGGCACCAACCAGAAAACTATCTGGATGTCCACCCACAAACATAAATCCTAACATATATATAAACCAACTGTTATTGCTTGGGTTAACTTGAAAAGCAAGAATCCTAGGGACTGTGATATAATATTTTAAACCTATTTTAATATTAAACAAATTAACTGGAATAACTTAAAACAATGATATATAAATTTATTAATTAAAAACAATAAAATCAAATGAAAGGCCTGTTGAGTATGCTATAAATATAAACACATCATTCTGACTTTAATAAAAAATAATAAAAAATATGCTATAACATTGTAAGTTACAGATATTTTAATATGTTTACATGACATACACCTATATAAGCACTCAGGTGTGCTTGTATAAAAATATGAAATTAACATATTTTAATTGTCAATAAACTAATAAAAAAATCAATTTATTTTAATAAGACATGCATAATGATTGACTTTAACATATATGGGTATCATGTAAATGTGTGCACACACAGACATCTATATTTTAATAAGATTTCATGTGTCAATAAAATATTTATTAAATACATAAGTTCATATTATTATAGTCACATATATAATTAATTCAATGTTAAAAATTTACATAAAACATATGTGGAAAGAATTTAAATATTATCTTCTTATAAATCAAGTTATTAATATATTATTCTTATTTTTAAATAAAAGATTTTTTTAAAAAAACCATTATTAACAATCCAGTTTGAAGATTCTTGCAAAACACTTAGGCTTTTGTTTCTTCATTAATAATATTTAAGAAAGTTGTCTAATTTTACCTTTCTAATTTCAAAATAAAGTCCTTTATAAATGGTAACTGGAAGAAATCATCTGGAGGCAAACTGGTCGTTTACTTTTATTTTATTCCCATATTTTCTTTTTAGATGGATAATTGAGTCAAAACTTATTTACTTTTAAAACTTATAAATTACATATTTAACTTTAAGAGCAAAGTTAAGTGTTTGAAATAATGTCATTTTCTTTAGATAATGTATTACTACTCACCAGCTAATATTCTTTCATGAACTAGATCTTTTGTATATGTTATATATATACAACAGCAGTAACTTTATGCTTGTTAGTGTGTAGATAAAACAGCATATGTATAAAATATAACGATAGTCTCTCTGGCCTATTTTAATCATGTCAGTGATAAACCAGTAGACTGACTAATTGACATTTTCAGGTAATCATTGGCAGTCAGTCAGCTCCATTAAGTCTCTATAGTTTGATGGACTTCATGTAGACAAGCAGTCTAGTACAAGCATATGGGCTATGAACTGCAGAAAAGATAGCTCTTACTTCCATGTAAATTCAAACTTGACCAGCATAAAATTAGCAGCAGCTAAACTTGCATTCTATATCTGACTTCCCTTTATATGTCTCTTTTTTTCTAGTATATGAAGAAATTTGAAAACACAATAAAGTTTTTTTTATCTTGATCAAAAAAAACAAAACAAAGGTAGTAATTCTAGAGAAGTATTCAAATAATGGGTTAAATGTCAGCTCATCAAGTGACCAACTTCAGATTTTTAAAATTATTATTTTTATTTGAGAATTACTCCAAAAATCTTAAATTCTTAAGTCCACTATTTTATTTTTATGCTAATTAACATAGCATGCAACAATATACAATAAACATATTTAAATTTTATCAAATGTAAAATATATTCATATATGGAAATTCCACTGTTATGTATTAATTTTATAAAACTATACTACAAATGAATTTTAAACTGGTGCAAATTTTGATAACAATTTAATAGATAATGAACTGTTGGTAAATTAAAAATTGCATAAATATATACAAATATAATGTTATTTTTTACAAGTATTTGAATTGTCAAACATACTTAGTAAAAATGTAAGAAAATTATAAAGTCAATATAAATTAGATATTGAAACTACTATACTAATGATAGATTGTGAAATGGGTAAAATAACTAAGAAAGTTTTGGGTTAAATTGGTAAAAGAAAAAACAACAAAATGTAAGTATTAAAAAAAATTAAATATACATATAAATAGAAATTAACAAAAGAAACAAAGTTATAAAAAATTAAATAAAAGAAGAATATAAAGAAATTTAAAAAAAAAAAATGCAGATATGACATAATATGTGATAGAATAATCACTCATTTAGAAAATCATGCTAAAAAATAAAACAATTAATTTTTACATAAGAGAATATTTAATAACTGAATACAGGCTTATTATATATCTGTATCAATATATGTAATATATAGGGTATATGAGCACAGACTTTTACATGACCCACCACTCTATCTCATAATACTGATATACCTAGAGTCCACTTCCTGTTGCCAGCTAGAGCAGTTGACTGTTCACTGGCTCCAGAAGGATGGGATTCATTACGCTTTCAAGTTTTGAGTTTGTGGGGGGAAAGTTTGCCAAGATGTAGGTGAGTATTTGTTTTATCATTTCATCACCTTTACAAGAAATTTTAAATCAGTTTCCACTCAAAAGTATTTGAAATTATCAATCGTTTCATTAAAAAAGGCAAAAGCCAGTATAAGGAATTTTTAGAATCATTTGAGTAAGATTGTTCCTCTCTTCAGGGCTGTAGAATATTGATTAATCAAATTTATACACCAAAACATCCAATTATCAACACACTCATAGAAGGTTTTGCTTATGGGGATTTTGCAATAATAAGAAGTGCAACTTTCATCACTTTCTGTCTATGGTTTGTCAGATGCTTCCTAATCTTCAAGTCAGTTATACCTGATACAATATTAATTTTTTTACAAAAATTAAAAGATATCAAAGAAAGAGATTTGATATTAGCTCTTCACCTAATAGTAAATTCCACATAGAATCTTATTAATATTGGACATTAAGTAATTTAATGGTTTATAAATGTATTGCCAAATTTAATGTTATTTTATATTTTTTTCTTTTATTGTAAACATAGTTGAATAAACCTGTTTTTGATAACTTAGAAAAAGATTTTAAAATGAAATCAAATAATTCAAAAAAGAATAATGTTACTAGAAATCCTAAGTTTAATGACAGGATTAATTGAGAAATGGTTTAAAAGTCAAATTCCATTGAAAACATTGGGAGAAAAAAGCTTAATAAAGATAGTCTTAAGAATTTCACGTTAACATCGAAGATTTATAAAATAAAGCAAGTTTTTACAGCTGCAAACCAATCAGGGAGGACAGTAATCATAAAACTATGGAAAAAAAAGAAATTCCAGCATTAAGTCATTCATAGGAAAAAAGTTATGATATCGTGGTGTCAAACCGGGGTGGTCAAATGTGGTAAAACAGTACAAGAGGGGGAAATTATTTTAAATATGAATTCGATCTCAATTTTATAATCAAACATTATAGATTGTGTTTTAAGCCATCTCCCTGCACAAGAATTAAATTTTCCTGATGATTAGATCAAAAGTTATTGGGCCACTTCCGGTATGATTGGGGCGCCACTAAAAAATATAAAATTTTCAAATTGACACAGAATTATAACAAAGTGTTTCCTGAGCCAAAAAAACAATGATTTAAAGATATTCAGTTCAAATGATGTTATAGACCCAAATAGAGATATTAAAGTTGCAATTCACTCAACCTCTTTTAATCCAACAATTATTAGGAATATTTAAAGATTAATTACAAACTTTTAGACTACACAACTGAAACCTTGATTACTAATCAAGACCTAGATTTCAATTAAGATAAGCAGAATTCAAATAGGATCAATACAAGAGTCCCAGTTGGAATCCTACTACAATCAAGTTCACAACATGTTTACAGAAATTAGTTATTAGAACAAGTTGGTTGCCATCAATATCTGCTGTACAACTAAACAATAAACAAGAATCCTACAATGCTAATCACACTTTTCATAATTGGAATAACCAAATGGAAATATATAGGCTAGATTATAATCCCTGGAGAACTTTGCAGTCGGATGAGCTGAACAAATATTTAGAACATTTGACATGAATTAAGAGTTGACAACAGTGTGAAGTAGACTTCGATCTTTACTGACTTCAGTGTATAAAGTGATATGATCAAATGGTGTGTTCTCATGGTTCACAGGTAAGGTTAGCCATGGTTTCAAGATTACAATGAATCAATGTACTTATCATCATGTATTTTTGTAATCAAGGCATTTAATTCCATGTATTTTGTGATTAATCACCTATGTAATTTATCTGTGGTCTAGGTGAGCAGGTAGACAGAATGTGGCCCTGGCCTATTTGGAATGGCCTGTATTAGTATTGTTGTCAAGTTTCCTAAACAGTACATTTTTGGGCAGGTAGACTGAGTGTGGTCCCTGCCCATTTGGACTGTTGGATTGAAAGTCACAGGGTTTTGCTTGAAGCTTTGATCTGAGGGGTGGAGATGATGGTTGTAGGGGTTCGTTGATCTGCAAAAGTGAATGGCAATCATTGCTGCACCCAGGGAAAGGATGACCAGGCACTGTTCTCATGGCCCTCTTTGATTTGGTTAGTGTTCTGGATTGACTGAACCAATGAGACACCCAGATTTATTGAACCCACTTGTGATCGGAGGCTAAGATGGATTAATCTTGTCCAAGGGGTGGGTTTGGGGTCTCACAAAGTGGAGTTCTGGCTGGTTCAGTCATGGATGGGGTCTGGGGGAGCCATTTGAGGACCTGTAAGCCAGATTGAGAGTTGTTTCCCCTGCATAGATTGTCTCAAATGGATGGTTGCATCCCCTTGATTGACTGTTTCTGCTTCTCTTCTTTGTGGCTTCCTTGATGTTTGAACTTGGGATTCATTTGTTTTTAGTTACTGGTAATACCTAATTTATTATGTAAGGAGGTTGGATTGCTTTGAACCACCTCCCAGCTGTATTACATCAGTGTAAAATTGTAATTTCTTTGGACCACTGGTGCAAGCAACAGAATGTGGTTCCTGCACATTTGGGCCCATAAAATCTGTTATAGTAACTTAATAAAGATTGCGTTGAAACAACAACACTGATACACTTAAACACATATATGTCGAAAAGACCCACCACTCACCACTCTATCTCATCTGTGCTCATATACCCTATATAATAGAATATTTAAAAATGAAATTTGTATAATGTTATGTTAATACTAAACAAAGGCCAAATAGCTACTGCTATTTGCTTTCAAAATCTGTATTAGGAACACTAATTCAATTATTCGAATCCTTGAGCCATCTATTATAATTTTGAGTAATCAGTAGAGTGTGAGAATTAGAATAGTTATGTGTATTAATGCTTCTACTAAAAACAAAAATGATGCATAAGTAAATAAAATTGCTTGAATAACAACAGAAAACAGCTTATAAAACCTATGCAAAGATTAAAAATGAAATTGTTTAATGTAAAAATTTTATTATATAAAATGTAAAAAATGGGAATCTGGCAAATGATAGATAGAAATAATCTAAGAATTGTTAAGGTTTATGCTGATATATAGGAATGATACTTCATAAAAGTGACCTTTTGAAAAACAAATCCATTAAAAGTAAAACAATAAAAAAAATTTTCCCATGTGTCATAGCATCAGCCGGGAGAACCCGCTAACCCAAGACAACTGCTTGTAAAGCAGCCATGTGCAAAAAGGGCTAAATTTCTTGATAAAAATCATGCTTGAATAATTAGCTATGAAGGTAAAGTGTTAGGTAATGGAAAAATATTGTAATATGCTGTTCCCTATTTACAATTAAAACTAGTTTAGCCCTGTCACGTAATTTACCAACAGTCACATGTGAAACATATGTGATTTCCCAAGAATTAAAATAAATTTATGTGTAGGCTATACTTTTTTTTTAAAAAAAAAAAAACTCTTAATATTTTAATTATAAACAGGATTTGTGACAGATGTCTAATAAAATAACTTATTAAATAATTATTTAAAACTATTTAATTAAATTTAATGAAAAAAAGAGATTGCTAGATGACTATAGTTTGAATAATATCATAAAACAATAAAAATCTTTCCTGCACTCTTCTTTAAATCTTCTTGGGAACCTGATTATAAATGTTCTACCTTACCTTCATTCCTTTTAGCATTTTTTTTATAATAAATAAAATAAAAAGATAATATATATAATAGAAAAAAACATATAATAATATAATACTAGCCAAAAAACAAAATTTTACTAAAATTCTTCTATGAAGTGGTTTAATCTATTAACAAGTAAACTTTTTCAAATGAAATCTAACAAGATAATACAACATGTATCTACAAAAAATAGCTTTCCCATCATTTACTTCAAAACCAACTTTCTTTATCATCAAACGATGTCTTCATGAGATTGATGCCTCAGAAAAACATCCTTAGATGTTAAAGGAAGTTGGTTTTTGAAGTGAATAATGGAAAAACTATTTTGTGTTGTATGCATATTGTATCTATCAGGGTCAACCATGGTCCACCAACAGCTCACTAAAATATTATGGCCAATATATTGAAGGTAAAACATCAACAAACATAATCTTAGGGTAGCTAGCTCTTATGTTGCTCTAAACAACTCATCTAATCAAGAGTTCTAATACTTTCTAAATTAATCTTATAAATCAGGTTTATATACCAACAGGTTACTTTAAAAAAATTATTAATCAAAATAAATCTCTCTAATCAAATCTCAGGGATCTTACTAAACAATACTCTAATAAACAAATATAATGATATTCTTCATCTCAGGTTCTTATCCAAACAGTGAATGTAATCCTACTAAATAATAATAAGATATGATTCAATCTCTGTATAATATCCTAATATAATAAATACATTTTACTTTAAAATTAATCATGAAACTCTGATATTAAAATATTTATATTAGCAATCTAGAATGACATTTGTGATACTAAAAGTAGAAAAGGGATATTGTTGCTATATATATCACACAAAAAGGATCTCTTATAATCTTAATCAAAATAAAACAATATAATGTGTTTAACCAAGAATGTTACTGAAAAACATCAACAATTTAAATTTTAATAAAGTGACTTTTATAATATTCTTATAATCTTATATCTTAATATTAAAATATATGTGTGATTTTGGATTTTTTTGATAATGCAGATGATAATACAAATACAAATTCAGAAGTAATAATTAAATCAATATTTTATTAATGTTAATAAATATGACATGGATAAATCATTAATATTTTAATAAGATTAGAATTAAATAATTATCACAAAGTTTAAATAAAATTTAAATTACCAAAGGAGAAAAAAACAATATGATTTGACTATGAATAAAGAATGTTCCCACATTTATTTATTAATCCAGCTTTCATTTCAATATGTGACAGTATTAATGATATTAAAAAATATATCTTAGCAGCAATATATTAGCATGAATTTTTAAAAAGATGTATAATTTTATAGCCACATAAAAATAATTATAAATTTAAGTATAAAACATTTTTTCAATGTTTTTAAACACATTAGATATGTAGACTAGACATATTAACAATATCACCATTCTTAAGCTACTCTTATTGCATCAAGAGCAAAATAAAGGCATGGTTGGCATCATGCATGACTTTACAAATTTTCATCAAGATAAACATCAAGGAATACAAAAGGCATTATGATGGAATAGACTCAAAAATAAACACTTGTCCAAAAGTATACATAAAGAAGAAGGACATTATCTCTAATTTTAATAAATATACCATGAATAAATCATCACACAATATTGCTGAAAATATAGCATTATTAACTATCTGTCACCTAAGGCAGACTACATCTCAAAAGCATGATAAGAATAATATATAATCCTACTATTTCATATAGCAATAACAAACATATTATGTGAAAACCTGATAAAATATAATAATTAAAGCAAAATATAACTATGCATATAAATTGTGGCTTAGCAATTTAATAACAAAAATATACATCTACTTCACTAATACCTCCATTTATTAATAGACACCCTAAACAATTTCATGCAGAATGCATACGTTACTTTTGATTATATTTCAAGACAGTAATATTCTGAGAACTCTCATAATCAATATAAGCAATATTATAAATATAATACACATATAAATAAAACAGCTAAATATTCATAACCCTTTTACCATTTAATAGTTTATAAGTCCTAAAATCATTAATTTCAATGCCATTTTGTAGCAAAATAGTTCAAATAATGATTCCTTGGACATGTTGAAGATTTTATTAGAGTGTCTGGACAATATGAATATTGGAAAAATAATGTATTAAAATTCGAGGCACATAAAATAAGTAAACACTGACATAATTTAAAAACTACTCAAGGTAAATAACAAAGTGTACATCGAAATGATATGAAAAAGAGTAAATATAATTTCTTTTGAAGTAATTCAAAATATAAAACAATGAACAAGTAGTATGTGTAATATTTAGTTCAAGCAGTATGAATGTAACTATATTAATTCCTTTTAACAAAATTCGTAGATTTACGCAAAGAGAAATTTATAAAGAACATACATAACATATTCTCAATGAAATAATGCAAAGTTCTACACAGCAATAAATAATTTATCAGGAGCACAGCAATCCTTTAAAAGCAATACGTATTATAAAACAATAAGCAGATAGTAAAATGTGTCTTATGCAATATTTTGTATTTCATCAGCAAAAAATATTTAATTGCAAGAAAGTACTTTCAAGCATAAATATTTCTAGATCAAGACAAAACATTTCCTTAAAATACAATATTTTACCAACACATATTTAACATAAGAAAAATACTTGGAAAAATGTAATCTTATGTTAAAATAAACATTTTATTTATTTTAAAATAGCATTAAAATAATTTTCATGAATGTCGTTTTAAATTAAGAAAAAATAATAATGATAGAATAATTTACTTTTATAATAAAGCAATAGCATTTATACTTTCATAGTTATTATTCCACACTTGCTTTTATCATTTACAACATCCTGCAAGTTTACAAAAGTTCTAAATTTACTATAACATCAAATTAAGATTAACAATAATTTTTTTTGTAAATAATAGTAAAGTTCAGCATTTTATGGTCTATAATTCATTGTAGAATAAAGTTATGCAAAGTTTGGATAATTAACAGTTTTAGAAGATTCAATTCCATATAAATTTAACATGACTAAACAAACAATAGAATATTAGTAAAAGTTCAAGCAATATAATTATATCCTCGGTAAAAATTCCTATTGTCACAAAACATTGCAACAGTATATCACTTCCTTTTTTAATCATGCATTGTTAAAGCTTTCTGAATGGTGTATAAGTTGAGGAGATTCTGTAGAATGATAGATGGATCAAAGCTAGAGGCGCAAGCAGATAATTATTCTAGCAGTTCATGGTATTACTTTATAAAATAATAAGCAATAAATAAAATTAACACATGTAAAAGAAAAAAAAAAGAAGAAAAGTGAAGTGAGTAGATACACATGGTCAGTTACTTAAATATGATAAGCCAGATGATAGATGACTAAGTTAATGATTGACAATTAGTTTTAATTAACTTATTAATTTATGTGATCCAATTTGTTTATCAAGTTGGATATTCTAAAAATAACTTTTTTTTAATTAGTCTATATAAATTTTAAACAAAACAATAAATTAATATATCATCTTGTTTCATTATACATTTACAAATTATTATTTAATAAATGAAATTATTATAGCAATAAAAATACATTTATTTATTTATTTTTAATTCTCAAAATATTTAACTTAAATAAAATATTTTTAAAACAGATCTTTTTTTTATAAACAAAACATTACACAATAAAATTGCTTTAAATATTTTTGTCTTCCAGACAAGGAAGTTAAAATATAACCATTTTCTCTTTAAATTTTAATTTTAAATTAAACAGATTACATGCATTCACACACACTAACAATAATTAAAATAATATTTAGAAATAATTAATTTAAAATTATTTGCTAATTATTAATATTTATATAAAAAGTAGACTATTATTAAGCTAGCAATTAGAATTATATTTTTTAAAATGAATTGTAACGAATTGATTATATTAATAAAATCAATAAAACATTATTAAAATTATTTAAGTGTTAATTTTATAATGACATAATTTAATGAATGTGCATAATAATCACCTTAAGAGTATAATTGCATCTTTAAATTAGAATAAGTTAAGGATAAGTTACACCTTAAAATACTAACTTTATGGTTTTACAACAATTATAATTAATAAACTAAAGTCCCTTTCAACTAAACATTTTATTAATATAAACAAAAAGAAACTCATTTCCAACACAAAAGCTTTCAAAAAGAAGAACCATTATAATTATAAAATAAGCTTGATTAAATTACTTACATTTATTTATTTAAATATGTCATAAATAATATTTTATAACATTAGTTATAAATCAATAAGATAACTTATTAAATGATTCACTACTTTTAACATAGTAATGGAATTTATTTAACAGAAAATAAACTATAGATATATTAGTAAAATACCCAACATAAAGTTCTATAGGCAAAACTTAAGGATACAATATGTTGTATTATATTGGTGAATTTTACTTGAAAAGGTTTATTTGTTAATAGATGAGACCAGGTCATAGAAGAATTTTAGTAAAATTAGTTTTTTGGCTAGTATTGGAATGCTATGTAATTTTTTTCTATTTTATTTATCATTACTAGTATAGTAGTAGACAGTATTTAATATATATATAAAAGCCAACACAACCAATGCCTTGAAAGGTCAGCACCTAATTATAGTATCAATGTCATACATATATTTAAAATTTTTAATATCATCAGTACTATAAAAAGTCATTCCTTAACTCTTTTGATAAAAGATCATTAAATTTTTGAACTAAGTATAAAACTGTGTAAAACACAAATGTGTAGAATCTTATAAGGCACTTACAAGATTTCATTTGAAATGGGTTTGATAAAATTAAATTATCTCTGGTATATGTTTCAAATAATTAAGGACTAAATATTTATTTATCATGATTTTTAGGAGGGGGGATATGCAGTAAAGCTTTTAAAAGAATATTACACAGCTAAAATGTGGAGAATTTTAAATAGATGATTTTATAGAGTTGAGCCCATTAGTACACTCTATAAGCAAGTAGTTCCTAAGATTGATTTCTAGTTGAGAGCATATATATAAAAAAATTATTTTAGTCATATAAATAGATTTGTGTTCAGCCTATATCTTTGATGCTTGAATGCCATTCAATCTTCTGAACAAGATGTATTATATGCCTTTATTTTAAAAGTACAGCAAAAGAAAAAAGGAGAGAAAAAATATAATGCAAATTGAACAGTTATCTTGTTTTAAACTATTATAATAAGTCTGTTGGCTGTATTAAAACAACCATGTGATAAGTCACACTGTAGTGGATTCATGTTAAACTTACTCTCAACGGTGGACTTGTCTAAACTATATATTGTTCTCTAAATCAAATCAAGAATATAAAAAGTCTGGTCAATGAAACAACAATAATCTAAATAAGTAGCCATTGGCATAAACAGACCAAACATGGAACTAGACCAATAAATTAAATTGTTTGCAGAAAAGTAGAGGAGATGGCAATTTTTTAAAATACTGTAATTCATTTGAGAGACAGATAAGCATAATTATATGATGTTCAGACAATAATTTACAATTGGGAATTATTTAACAATTCATATTGCCAGCTTCTTGCCAGAATACAGTCAGGCATCCTCAAATATCTTATTGGGAAAATAGTATTGTACCTTTTATGAGGGAGTTAATCTGGTTGGAAGTGTTTACTTTATTAGAAGTCATTGAATTCCTCTAATCAATGGATGTTACTGCTGTCACGCATTTGTGAACTGTTATAAATATATTATTATTAATATAAATAGATGCCTACCTTTATGAGGGAGTTAATCTGGTTGGAAGTGTTTACTTTATTAGCAGTCATTGAATTCCTCTAATCAATGGATGTTACTGCTGTCACGCATTTGTGAACTGTTATAAATATATTATTATTAATATAAATAGATGCCTAATAAATGTTTTGATATTATTTTAGTTGTTAACTCGTTTATTTGTTAGCCAGATAGCATTATTTTTCGATAGCAAAGTGCAGATATATATATTTAAATTTTATTTTATTTTTATCTTGATGAAAAATTAAAATGTTATATACATATATTTATTTAAAACTATTTATAAATATTTAGATTCAATATAAAATTCTTTTATCTTTTAATGACATTTTTAAAAATAATAATAATAATAATTTTAAATCTTAGCAGAATAAAAACTCTGGCTAAATTGTTAAGACAATCCAATCAATTGAGCCAAGCTTCTGGTTTAAGGAATCATAATGTCAATCTATTTTTAAATAAGAATTTTAAATTAAAACTAGTCCATATGTGGAGCTCTTACTGGCAAGTCATCCTCCTCACAGCTCTCACAGAATATTTCTGAAAAGTTGTTTTTGCAGCAATGAAAAGTGCCTCTTATATTTATTTGGCCCTTTAAAGGCCTTATTTTGCTTCTAATGTGCTCTTTCATTCATAAAATCTCAGTTTTAGTGCATTTTTAACAAAATTTCCTTATGTCTACCTTGTGCTGATCAGCAACTAATTACCTCATTCCCCCCCCCCCTGTTTGGTGGGTGGTTCAACTATTTCATGGAATATAAAAGGTTTTATTTCCTCTTAGATATTTCTCCCACTCCAATTTTCCTGTCTCTCAGAACTTGTTTATAAAGTTTTTTGTCTGTTGTTCCAGTTATTTAGCCATTTCTAACAATCTTTTTTTTTCAGACATCCCCTCCTCTGGGGTAACTAATCGCCTAAAATCCCATTCAATTTTCTCATTATTCAACTAAAATTTTTAATAACAAGTTTTCCAGTGTTTTTTTTTTTTTTTTGGCCTTTACATCAATATATTTAATTTTTTCCAATACAAAATTGTTTTTCTTTATATTACTTTTCATTCTTTCAAATGGTTTAAAGATGGCCACCACCCTTAGCGGCAAAAATGTGCAGAGACCCAAACTATATGAACTAAAACCTTCAAAATTAACCAAATTTTAACAAATTGAAATTTTACACAAAACTTTAACTAAAAACATCATCAAAGAACTTATTTCAAAGTCTATCTCCTTGCCCTCTGGATTTTTCTCCCTTTCAGACTGTAGTTTGCTCTATCAAAGGTAAAAAGCAAGTCAAAAAGAACAATATGACCAATAATAATGCCACTTACAAGTACAATGGCAAAAACTAAAATTTCTCATCCACAAGAGACAAATATCAGCCTGTTGCATCTAAGCATGACTCAGAAATCTCCTCATCCATTCTAATGTCACACATGAATCCTCCTATCAATTCATCAGGGCAACCAAGCCTATCAACATTGCTCTCTGCCTGGTCTATACACCCTTTCCATATCCCCTTCCCATTTCATATGTATTTCCTTCCCCTTCACCATATTGTATTTGAATTTCATTTTTCCATGTAATGATCTCTTTGTAAGCCTTTTTAACTGTTGTGTATTTTGTCTTTTGATGAATAAAAGCTTTCATCACTGAGAAAAAAAAATTTAAATTAAAACTTATTAATACTTGATAAACATTTTTATGGCATTAATACATTTGATTTCATTTAAATACATGTACACATGTGTGCCTTGTTTTAATGTGATATAACATTTCTACTCTAAACTGATCTAACTTTATTATCAAACTTCTTTGTACCAAACACAATCACTTCATTAATGATAAATATTACAAAGCTCTTTACATTATAGGAAAATTGTCATTAATCTGAAATTCTTAATTCTAGGACTTTTTTTTTATTTTCAAAAGTAAATTGCCTATAAATACAAAGTAAAAAATTAAACAAATTGTCTTGGAATTTATGATTAGTGTTCAGACAGTTTAAGGAATGAAAAAAAGTCTTGTCCATTTATTGACATCTTTACTTGACAAAACATGAGAAGGAAAACAATACTTATTCTCCAACATTCCGATGATTATGGGAGGGCTAATCCTTTGACTATCAGTTGCCCAAAATGAGTGCACCTAACCATGGACAGAGCCATCTTAGTGGCTTATGTATAGTGACTTTGAACAAATTTTAAAGGAAGTCCCCCAGCTCTGAAGCTAAAACTATTCTGGCAACACCACAAGCTTCCAGGTATCATTATAGATTCTTTCAGGTGAGATTAAGCCCTCTTCCTGATAGCCTTGATTTTGCACAAAAGTTTGTTGTGCAAATACAAAAGTTTGTTGTGTAAATTACCATTACTCTTCCCAAATAAGAGATGGCATCTCATTGTCCAGACTATATAGTTTATCATGATTGACAGTCTAATTATTCCAAAGACTTCAGTTTTTAGGCATTCATTCAAGTTAAAAAAATTCCTTTGTTTATAGAATGTGATCCAACCATTGAGTATTACTCTGCATTTATCTAATACCACACAACCAAAGAATAGATGTTGCATTGATTCATTTTCTCAATTGCACATCTAGCAAACTGAATTTAGTTTGTTAAGAGCCTCTCCTCATGACTAAAAATTTACTGGAGTGCAGTAACATTTACTTTTATGATAAAATCTAGATATGTTGGAGATTTTCTAATTAACAGATCATTCAAAAGTCCCAAGAAGTCCTGAGGAGCAGCTGTCGTAGGGTAAAGCAATTGGTGTACATCCCAATATTTCAATTTATCCAACAATTCACTTTCAATTCCTGCCCCCTTAACCAATGCAACAAGCCTCTTCAGCCAAGCCAATGGTTTTACAGGCGGGGGCCCATCCGTAGATGGTAGTGGGTCAGTGTGGGAATAAAATAATGAAAAACAGATGATATAAAACACTCTTTTATCCCAACCAACAGATTACGGGCCCTCTGATACAGAAAGGTTTGAATAGAGTGAAGGGCAAGTCCATCAACCGTTCTGAGTTTGCACATCCCTTTGTGGTTTATCGCGACAATATTTTTTTTCTGGAACAGATTAGAGTAGAGAGAGTTAATCTTTGCCTGGAAACCATTAGTTGGCACTATTACTGGCATAAAATAATTTTATCTTTAGGAAGGCTAGCATATTGAGTAATACCACTTTTCCCACCAATGACAATTCCCTAAAATCGAATTGACTGTTCTTTTGATGGGCTCAAGTAGTTTTCTTTGAACCTGAATTCTCATATCTCTTATAGACAACATAAGGGAAAAACTAAGAAACTTCTATGGCATGGCTAAAAAATTAGATGAAATCTTCCCAATCAATAACCACCATGCCACAGACTTTTCCTGATTAAAGCTGAGGCCATAGTTCTCAGAATACCAGTACATGATTTTCTTGAGACTAGGAATATATTTCTCTGATGGAAGAAATACCACAATGTCATCAACATATGCAAGACCCTTGACCTTTCTTCTCAAGTTCGAAATATGAATACCTGAAAGGTCTCTCTAATGAATAGCAGGTTGATGAATGCTGTGAACAAAATAGTACTGAGTGAAGAGCCTTGTGGGATAGAAATTCAGATAAAAGCCAGGTGCCACCCTTCCATTCAAAGTAACAAGAATCTCTCTATTACTAAGAAGATTTTGGATTATGGAACGATGGGCCTCGGAGACCATATAACACTTAAGTACCTCAATGAGCAGATCAATCCTCACTAAGTCAAATCCTGCCCTGATGTCAAGTTGGACAGCGATTGGCCTAACACCTCTACGATGCTCGAGTATAATCTTGAACAAACAGACAGCATTGGTCATAGGTAGCCCTTTTTTGCAGACTGCACAACAGATAAGTTTTGATAAATTGAAATTTTGAATGCAATCCTTGAGAAGTAACTCAACAATCTTGATGACCCGAGGCATCATAGAAATCAGCCGAAGACTAGAGAGCTCAGAGGATGAACCATGTTCTTTTAAAAAGGATACTAGCAAGACCGGGTACAGACCCTCAACTGACCTACATCCTGTGGCCAGCTCATTGGTGACTCCCAAGATGATTGGCACAATGAAATAACTCAGGTGTAGTAAGAGGAACTTGGGAATCACATGTGAACCAGGGTGGGCTCTCTCCATGAATGATCTAAGTTTTTTAAAGATATCTTGATTAGTGATTCCATGATCCAATGAGCAATCCACCCAGCACTCAGTTCTACTAATATCCATACCTTGACACTGCAAGTAAATTGTGGATTACCAGGATCATAGCATCCCCGATATATGATTGCCCACCAAGGACAATTGATGAGGGGTAATCTGTTTCCTTCTTTCTCCCAGTTTCCACCTCAAATAACTTGTGTTCCATCAGTGCCAGTTCCTAAAAAACTTACTGGCACACTTGATGATGTTCTGCCAAGATGCTTTGACTGTTTCGGAAATGTTCCTTCAGTCATAGAACTTCATCAACACTGTGACTTCTGCCAGAGAGCAAATCCAGTTTATTTGCAATATCATTTAGCTCAATTAATAGTTTTGCTAGGCCAGAAGAGTTCCAAGTGAATTTTTTTATAATAGCCTGCATCACTTCAAGGAAGGCAGTCCAGGCCTGAAAGGCGCCTAAATTCAAAATATTGATTTTAAACAAATATATATAAATTTCAGAAATGAGACCTGCAGCCTTAGTACTCCTCAACCCATACACTGTTGGAGGCCCATCAGCCACCTCAATGCCAACATGCAGTGTCAAGTGATCAGAAAAATTGACCAACCTTAGCCCTGCATTCAGCTGAAAGTGTAAGTCTGGTGTGTAGTTTTTTTTTTTTTTAAATTTGTGAATTATTTGGATTTCAAGAATAGTTTCCTTATTATAAATCCAAATTTTGCTAAGGTAGAAAATATAGGCAACTTACCATAATTAGGCTTAGGTAAATGTTTTTTCCCTTTCAAATTTTGTTTGTAAATGCATATACAAACTAATTCATTAATTTATTTACTGCAAAAGTGCAAAGATCTTTTTTGACCATTTTTTGGATAATATGTTTTTGAATAATAATTCAACCTGTATTAAAATGATGATGATCCAATGATAATAATTGTCAATTTCAATTAAACCAACTATATGTCTACTTAATCCTTTTCCTTTTTAAGTTTTCTTCTAATATGTATCTACAAATTATTTGTTTTTCCTATATTTGCATGTACCTGTTTTTGTGAATACATAAATATGATAGAAGTTAAAATGTCTTATGAGGATATAAATCTTAATTATTTAATGTTTCTGAAAGTTATCAAGTCAAATAGTAACATTTAAATTTATATGCATATATAAGATTCTCATAGTATAGAGATGGTGCATTTATTTATCATTAGCATGACTTGAATTTGAATATAAGTCTAGTAAAAATTGATGTTTTCTTATAAGGTTCCAATTCACATTAAGAGTTTCCTTCAAGTTGTTAGCCATAATATGATGGATATCTAAAAATTCTTAGCTACAGGATAAAGGAAGGGTAAAAAAACTACTTAAATTTTCATGACACTGTTTTCTTTGTAAGATTATTAGGGAAATCTTTCCTCTGAAGTGGGTTACTTAAAAGTTTTTTAATAATGTTTACCTATATACAAATATACATCTAAGAAATAATTCAAGTGCATAACACTACCTGAAATAAATATCAAATATTTAATCATCTCAAATGGTAAAAAAATTTCAGCTACTCCCTCTGATCATTCCATATTTAAAATTTATTTCAGGTAGCATTATGTGCTGGAATTATTTCTTATATATTTGTGTTGGAAGTTTCAAAAAATAAAATAACTAATGTTTATTCTGTCATTGTGTATATATATATAGTAAACATGTTTGTTAATGATCAGACTTCATGCTTTCAAAAAATAAAATAACTAATGTTTATTCTGTCATTGTGTATATATATATAGTAAACATGTTTGTTAATGATCAGACTTCATGCTTTTTGTTTGAATAAGTCCATGTTTCATTGTTTAATATCATGGTAATTTATAGTTCAAACAGATGCTTTTTTGAACTGACTATTTGCAATGCAGACTTTTATATTGTTTTTCTGAAGGTTTGTGATGATGGTGTTCTAGCTGTATTTTTATATTGGAGGTATTTCCATAATCTAATATGTGTGTTGAATGTCTTTAGAAAAGTTTAATTTTATTTAAATATTACAAATGCATTCAACTGTTAGTAATATCACAGCAAACAGGTTAGTATATGCACCAACTGTTAGTAATATCACAGCAAACAATGTTAGTAATATCACAGCAAACAGGTTAGTATATGCACTAACTGTTAGTAAAATCACAGCAAACAGGTTAGTATATGCACAATGTTTCGAGAGGTATTTTTCTCCTCTCTTCTTCAGGTGTTGCTGGCCTGACCAGTCACAGTACTAGCATGGGATTCGAACCTGGGTCCTTAGATTCTTGATTATTGAATTTTAAGGTAACACTCTAACCAACTAAGCCATCCTGTTTTCTGTGATATTACTAACAGTTGAATGCATTTGGAATATTTAAATAAAATTAAACTTTTCTAAAGACATTCATCACACATATTAGATGATGGAAATAGTCCAATATAAAAATAAAGAATTTTTTATGTTTATTTATGGAGATCATAGATGAAAATTTCTTAATGTTTAAAGGGATGTGATATTTTATAATATATCTATATTTTAAATACAATAAATTTAAGTAGCTATTATCAACTAATGTTATGATTGACAATGGCTAATTTAGATTAGCTGAAAGCTTGCTTTTAAAAGTGAATTCTTCAAAATATATGTATACAATACTATTAGTAATTTAAATTTATTATATATACTATAAGACTCAAATCAAAATATATAAACACACAGTCAGAAAGAATATTATTAATTATCTTGAAAACAAAAATGTAAAAATAAATTTAAGGAAATAAATGTATACTGTGTATTTGATGCAAGTTTACATAAATTGATAGCAAAATGTTTAAATAAAACACTTCAATTACCTCATAAAAATCAGAAGTGATTATTAAACTGTATTAAACTAGTCAAGAATAAATTGGCTAAATTACTGGTATTGATAACACTGATAAATGTTTTCATTTCAAAGTATTAATTTTAAAAACAAGATTTTACTTTGAAAGCAATTTTTTATAAATATCACTTACAAATGTAGAATAATTATTAGAATTACTCAGTAATTTACATAGAAATTTTATTTTATATACACACAGATATTAAATTAAAAACTGGATGTGTGCATTTATTATAGAAAAGAATTATTAATCAATAAAATAGATCATGTGGATTCCAAATAACCATTTAATAAAACACATATAAAAATCAGAATATAGCATATATAGAAAACAATGACTTATAAAAAGTTTGTTTTATTGCTAGATCATAAATCATGTTATAAAGAACCTCTTCCAAGACATTAAATCTAATTATTTCCCTTAGTGACTTAGCATTACATATTATAATTGCTTAATACAGATTTCAATTAGACCAAGGCCATTTATTAGCACACTTTAAATATACCCTGTATAATTTTGCATATGAGAATCATAAAGCATTCAAGAATTGGAAGATTTCTGGATTAAATCTTCACTAGAATTTGAATGTCACTTGATATTTGAGAAAACAATCATTTGATTATTTACTTTAGTTCTCAGACTATGAACTAATGACCATCTATATTTTTCAAATATCTGTTTCCCATGTTGAAACTGTAAAAGCCAATAATGTTGATAAGCTTAACGTTGTCATCTACTAACATAATCTCGAATTTTATTTATATTAAAACAACCTGTATGGTGGATTTTATTTATTGTCATTGTTAATTCTTATTATTTTACATTTAAAAAATATATAATAAATATGTAAGAATCTAGTGTCAATAATTTTTTTAACAATATTAATAAAATTTTATTAATAAAAATATTAATAATAATAGCACATTATTTAACTTAATGGTTTTTGACCTTTAGCAATTAGTTTATCTAATTAGTACAAAATGTGGCAAGAAAAAGAAAATAAAACATTTTAAAGGTGAATTGCAAGCTTTGTCTGTTGGAACATTTATCTTAAAACATAACATTTCAAATCAGATCATTATATTATATTATTTCTTACCATAAACTTTGAAATATGATAAATTAGTCTATCTAAGAATAGTCATTCTGTTGATGGTAACTAAGAAATGAAAAGGGAGAATCTAGCATTAGAAAAGGAAAAAATAATTAATGATATATATATCATGATGAAGACCCTAAAATACAATCAAACTTTAAATAAAATTTGTAGAAATTATAATTTACATAAAATAAAAACAAATTTTTAAAAAGAGATGTGTAAAAATATATATATTATGTTATATATAGAGTTCGCAAAAACAAAAAATATATATAATATTTATCAATGGATAAATCATTTTGAATAGAAGTTGAAAAACAACTATAAATTAGTAAAGATTGTATAATTTTATCATTACAAAAAAAAAAAGAATATTTATCAGGACAAGTTCAATTCTAATAAATAAATTTGTTAAAATGATTATATTTTTTCTATTCTGTGTATAGTTACCTCTTGCTCAATACCAAAATACTTGAGAAAAAATAATAAAAAGATAAGTATATAGAAGAAATGGAAAAAAATAATTCATTTAAAAAAAATAAAAATATTGTTTGAAAGTTTTGTTTAACTAAGTTTTCTGAATATTTAACTTATATTGCTTAAATATATGTAAATAATTGCCTCACATGAAACAAAACTAAAATTATAGATCTTATTCTTTGAAGTTAAAAGAGTATTAAAAACCTTTGGAAATCTTAATAATTAAAATTACATTTAAAACAAATAATATCTGTCCATTTTAAACCTACTCCTATATTTTAATAACATGCAGATATTAATATACATTCATTTCTTGAAAGAATTATAAAAAAAATTTCATGCCCTTCCAAAATAAATGTATTTGTTTAAAAAATATTCGTCTAACTATAATTAACATGTAAATAAATTATTTTTCTTTTTTTAATAAAAAATATAATTATTTAAATTATGCAATTAGAAAAATCTTTAAAAATAAATGAGTGATATATATGAAAAAAATTAGGTTGGATATGAAATAAAATAAATGCATGGATACTTAATACTTGTTTGTTTTCCCACTTTCATAATTTATCACTTTAAGAGTAATCTTAATAATAAATAAACCAAAATTGTGCCATTTTATATTTCAATATGGTTATCGTTTGTTTAAGATCACATAAAGAAATAATACTTATGTCAAAATTAATAAATCAATTCATGTCTTAACATATTTTAAATTCAGAATAATATATAAAAAATTCAATTTTGATCGATCTAGCATAATAATAAATAATATATGGAGATCAAATTATTAAAAAAAATTTATTCATCAATAATAGATGATTTACAAGCAAGTGTAGATATTCTCACAGAAGAAAAAGAGCTAAAAAAAATAATAATAAAAAGTTCTAATGCTCCCACTTTAATTATTTATTACTTCTTTTTCTATTATAATATATATAATGAAGAATAATTTCAACATCTAATATATATAACAAATGAGATGAATCTTCAAGTGCTTTCCTATAACTAATTAAGCAGCCCTCTAACAATAATAACCAATATTTTTTGCAAGAAAATGTATAGAAATAGCTCTGTAAATTAAAACATTAAATAATTTAATTTTATTTACATTTAATATCTTTATTCATCCAACATTCACTCCTCTGGATAAAGTTATTCAAGATAATCCTCTACATAATATGTTAAGTGCTATGTTAATGGATGGGCAGACAGAGATGAATGGATTAGTAAACCAATAGACAGATAAATAGAGATTTTAAAAAAGTTTATTCTTTTTTTGAATAAAAAATCTGAGTCAAAATTGCATTGCATGTAGTTAGAGAATGGAGGATTCTATAAACCTACAATCTTATTGGTTACTAAGAGATGATTAATGGCATGACAAGGATCACAATGACTGAGCCCAATATTAACTTAGGTTCCTGTATGCAATAAAAAACGAAAATGGAAAGAGAATGAAGGAAAAAATAATGATTCATTTAGTTATAAATTTTAATAATAATTATTAAAAAAATAAGATGATAATTATCACTCATTTTTCATTCATTAAGTGATTTTTATTAAGGGTACAATTGTGAAAAGTAAATTCTCCCTTATTTCAGTAAAATAATAAACATATATAAAAACTGTTTGCTTTCAGAAACCCCATTCTTTTATTTTTTTTATATAGTATTGTTTACATTGTTTCATTGCCAATATTTACAGCTTAAATGTGAGTTTAAATATTACTAAAAACAAACAACATGAAGATATCAACCATCATTTAAAAATACAATACTGAACTTGAGATTATGAATTTTTATAAAAATTGTTGATCAACTGAAGGCAAACACTATATTTTAGAATATAAAATGCAAATACAAAATTATTAATTCTATGAAAAAAGGTATTTATGTTCTTGTGGGATAGCCACCAAACTCTACTTTTAACTAACAACATAAAATCTGTATGATTTACTTGTAAAGAACAGTTTAATTATTACACAGTGTATTTTATAAATATATTTTACATTCATTTTTTTATAATAATTCAGTTCATACAGTCTTTTGAAGTTACCAATGTTCACTCACCAGTCCACTTATCTTTCTATTATTCTTTCACTTATTTACACATCTACATAAAACCCATATGCACACATTGTTACATTATTCCTGGGAAACAAACATGTAAACATAACATTTAAATTTATGAAATAAAAAATCTGCATTAACGTTAAAAACATTAATGATATCACTTGAAATTGTGAAAAATAAAATAATTCATAAACTTGAACCAGTAACCATAAAAAAAAAATTGCAACATAGCCCATAAAAGGCAAAAAAAAAATACATTATATTTCTATTTTATATATATTTTATTAAATGTTTATTTACAGTAGTATAGAATATATAGTATTTTAATATATCATCTCTTATTTATGCAAAACTATGAACAAAAATATGCAAATAGCAAAGATTGATGAGTCAATGTTATTCATAAAATGCATAGTAAGAAAGAGTGGTTTGAGTTTCTATCATAATAGATGTTTATGATATAGTGAAGTTGAGGAATATGCTAAGAAAAGTAAAAAAGAACATGAAAATATTTTTGCAATGCCATGATTTTTCACTCTTCTACAAGTTTTAAAAGTATGTAGAAATCAACTTTTACCTTGCATAAAAGTATATGGTGAAAAAACATTGAGTCATCAAATTTGGACATAGTGATTAAAATGTGTGAAATCTCTAGCTCACCCAATAAGTGAAAATCATGATCTTTAAGCATAATAAGAGGAGAGCCTAAGTTTCAATACTGGTGAATGTCTGCAATATGATGAAGGTGAAAACTGCACTGACAAAAAAAAAAGCTAATGTAAAACAATTAAAAATGCTTTAAAAAAAATTATCTTAAAATGTTTTCTAATAGTAACTTGTTCTTTAAAAATTACAAATGTGGTACCATCACTAATTTTATAAGAAAGTTTACTGGTGCACTTGTTTAACAAATTGTATACAGTAATTTCTTATTCATAAAGTTCTATTAGAAAATCATTTTTGCTGATTTTATTCTAAAAAATATGCCTACATTTAAACACTTTTAAGTAATTCATAGTCAAATTTTTAAAATGTTCCCATTTCAGACCCATTCTTCTAACATATTATAAATTATTCAAATTCTTTCCTCTCTTTTTATTTAATCCAAGTTTTAATATATATTTCTCCTATAGAAAATATACATTATTATGTGACATTATTTCTGTTGAGTTTTTTTTTTATCTTTTGAATTCAACTTTTAAATAACACTGATTATTTAACTAGAGGAAATTGTAAAAATCAGTTGCTCAGGAAATCATATATTGTTTAAGCGCCAAAGTGAAAACTTGAGCAAAACAGTTTTTAACTCCTATATTTATATGCACAGCTAAAAGTATATTTTACTACATAAATACATTTTCACTGCTAACATTCAAACATTCACTTTTATAAACTTAGAATCATGTTTATGTTTAATACATTTAATAACAGTGATGAGTTTTATCATATGCTTTTTGAATATCATAATGCGTGACATAATTTTATCATAATAAATTGTTTATAATACAAGAAAGGGTTAAACTTTTACCATAAAATTATGAGTCCAAATAGAATTGTGGGTGGCATATTTTGATGCTAGAGAATCCATTTTTTAAATAATATTTTTATGAGCAAATCCTTTTTAACAAATGAAGAATTCATGTAGATGAGATGGCATCATCAAAGTATTCTAATCACTATATTATTTCATTTTATATCTAAATTCTTTTAAGTTTTTGGAAATGGATTTTAAATAATACACAAAGCTTCACTAAAATAAAATAATAAAGATGGCTAATCTATGTGGTTTAGCACAGTGGTGGATTGACATAACTCAATCCATCACCTTTAGCATTCATTTGTCATACATCCTTTGAATAATTAATGATAAAGGGATTCAAAAAATTATTTGTATTAAAAAATATTCATGGGTTTTTGAATCCACCTATCAGTAAGCAGTACAAGTGACACACTGTGCAACATAGAAGAAGTAAGATTCTCACATCAGTCATTCTATCATTGAATTAAACCTCACAGGGTAGCTATTTTATTATTTTATACAAGTAGAGTAAAATTCAAACCAGAAAAGTTAATGTAAAACAAGGCTATCTGAAAATAACTTGGACAATATTTTCCACAAAATATAAAATACCTCAAGAGTGATTAGTCATAAGTTATTCTTATAAAAACTATATATATATATTTAAAATTTATTTTCTTTGTAACTAAAATGTACATAACCAAGCAATAGAATACTCTAAACAAATGATAACTTTTGATCTTCATTGGGAAAATTACTTGCCATTTCCTTAGCACAAACTTATTATAGCATCTTATTATTTACAACTACATCATTTAAGTCTGATGCATGAGAAATATTTGTAGGATTGTATAAATTCACACTGATATCTAATAGGATTAGTATATATACAAAAATAGATACTAATAAATATATAACTGATACTTACAAATATTTGAGCTCTTTTAATCCATTAAACGCTCCTTCAACAATTGAAGTGATTTGATTGTTATTTAATAATCTGAAATAATAAAAAAAGTAATAAGAATTAAATAATTAGCCAATTTAAAATAAATGTTTAAAATGATCTAATTGGACATACAATTAAAACAAATCATTGCATAAAATACATATTTTTCCCATTACTTGTTATATTAGTGTTTGAACATTATAAGATATTCAAACAACTAATCATTCAATTAATATCAAAATGATACCAATGAATGCTTAAAAAAATATAATATACACGATATATTTTCTTTTGATATATATTCAGATTTATTTAGATGTGCTATAAATCATTACTTTTATAAATAGCTAGAAAATTTTATCAAATAAATATTTAAAATACAACAAAACTATTATTTTTCAATATGTCTATTTATTTGTTTTAAAATGTAAATATTTAATAGTCCCCTCCCCCTCTTGTATCTGCTAGCTGAAACAGGATAATAACAAACAGTATATAATATATGTTTACATGTTTAATTTTAATTTAAAAATATGCATATTAAGATGTCTATAAAAGTACTAAATAAAAAAGTCTATAACCACATTGCAGCAATAAATCTAAAAAAAAAAAAAAACTACAATTGTAATCTAAATGTAGATCAAAGAGCTAGCCTTTGTTCCATGGTTCCTGAACCCTAGATCTGCCACTCAACCACTGTACCAAACCATGCAATTCATAATGAATGAACAAAATAAGAAAATTGTTGACTATGAGATAATTAATGATTGTGCTCAAATACTTGAATGCATGTATATATTTACAAGTTTTATTTAGTACTTTTTCAAATGGTGGATAGTGAGACAATGGATATGATGGAAATATTTATTTGAGATAATCTTATCTAATACTTATGACAATATCCATTCTGTTTTGTTTTTTTATTTTAAAAAATGTCATAAAGAACAGAAAAAATATGTATAATTTAGATGTTGAAACCTCTAACTGACTTGAAGAGTAAAAATTGTCATGAATTGCATGTATGGTGAGAGAAGATAGTTTAACTTTCTGTGCTGGTAAATGATTGTGATATGGTAGAGTTGCAATGAGGGATGCATTTGTAAAAAGCAGAAATTCAAAAATTGTAAGATTATAATTTGAGATGAATCATCTATTCCATCTAACATAACAACTGTTTAAAATAGTCCTGGAAGACTTAAAATACTGCCAACTGTATTTCACTGTGTTTAAAAAAAAAAAAAATATTTAAAATATTAAAATTTTGAATAATTCTTTATCTATAGATTTTGTCAGATTGAAGTAAGTGCCAATAGTTTACAATAAATTATGATTAGAGTTTGTTAAATAAAAATTATATTGTTGGATGCTCAAGCAGTCATGTGACATTCAAGCGTCAAATGATAGGTAGAATATACTTCCATTCAAATATCAAACTGTTTTTTTTAAAACTTTACTTAGTTAAGAATCAATCCAGAAATCTTTAGTTTTTGAATCCATTCTTTGTCCCTATATGTACTAAACAGAACAGATTCGTTAGATAGAATATTAGCAATGAATGACATAAATTTAAAAAAAATTATAAATTTTTAATACATTTTTACTTATTATCAGTTTTATTCATATATATTAAAAAAGCAGATACATTAATTTTTAATTGGATAATTAAATCTATATTTTTGGTTAGAAATAATCTGTTGTTTAACACAATTATATGTATAATTGCAGTTTAAAAATATAAGTTTTCGATAAATTATACTTTTTATTTGGGGGAAAAATATAAACATTTAAAAATTATCTACTTAATAATTATTATTATTGAAAAATGAGATATAATATAAAGATAATGATTTCATTTTCTTATAATAATTTTATATGCTGCAATAACATTATTCTATGATTGGCTGCATAAAGAAAAACATCACAAAATATTATATGTATAGGTATTTCATAATTTTTCTTTAAAAAAATATTGATATTTATTATTGTTGATCAAAAATGAAGATATGCACTTATAAAGAGGCTTATTAGGCAATTGACAAATTAAATCAAAAATAAAACAAACTATATACATCATTATAAAGCATATTGAATTCTAAAAAAACAACTTTAGATATGATTGTACAGTGACTATTGGACTATAGGCATATATTTTAACAGTTTTATCTGTATGAAAGATAATTCTTTCATGGTTGGTAGATTTATTTTATTTAATAGATCTGCATATATTTTGGCATGATCTATAAAAAAGTCAAACTGGCATAGAGAAATTACCTAGATGACTGAGCATTGGCTTGAAGAATAGGCTTAAATAATCAAAGGTTTTTATGAAAAGTTTTAGTTTTTGTAGTGAAGCCATCGAAAAGCATTGTACACATTAGACTAAAATCAATTTGAATGATTGGAAACTCTGCAATTCTGATGAAAAGTGTAAATAAGGTATGTTAATAATATAGTTTCATTCAGAAGACTATAACAGTAGTAAGAATTTGTATGATTATTTTAGCCTTTGTTAAGTAAAGTAAAAATAGAGTAAGTAAAAAGTAAAAGTCCTGAAATAGACCACTTTAAATACAGATCTCTTCAATAACGCCTCATAAAAAAACACTTGACTTAGAGACAGTACTTAAGCAGGTTTATCAATTGCAGTGTGGTGAGGGTTTAAGTGGTTTTTCCATCCTTGTTTTCCTCTCCAACTAAAAAATAACAAATATCCATTTACCAATCAATATTGATAATAAGTTGGTTTAAGTCTGGATTGGCTCTCTGAAAAAAATCTCAAATGTTTTAAAATAAAACTCAAGTTCATTCACTCTGGATTTAAATCCAGACTAAAAGCATAACTGACAGATGACTACAATTGTACCAAGAAGCTCTTTGATTTATTTTTTCAATGATTATATTATTGAAATGTATTAGTTCAAGTTTACCTTGTATAACTTGATTAATTTACTGAAAATGATGAAGAAACAGCATAGTAATCCAGAGAAATAGAAAGAAGGTGAAAATTTTTAATTTTGGCTAATCAAAAAAAAATTAACAAAAGATTCTCAAATAATGATAAATTTGTGTTTTAAAGCTCCATATAAAAGAAGATAACATCCAGAAAAAACTTATCATTTACAATTTTAGGTGATAATAGGAAAACATAAATTTTTTGGATAAATTGATAAATTTTGTTGTGTTCTTTATGTTAGAATCCTACATTTATTTATTTTTAAATATTCATAATAATATTACGACGATTCTTGAAAATTAGTACTTTTGCTGAAAAAAGAAATAATAAACAAAATATTTTTTTTTTTTCAAAATTAAATATATAATGATGACATGTGTCTACAGGTGGCCACCAGAGTTGAAGTCACAAGTGAAACATTTTTCTTTTATTATCCTTTTAATAACTTGTCTTTTTTTTATTTTCTTCTACGATCAAGTGGGATTATTTATAATGATATTAAATATATATAATAACATGGTGGGCGTGAATGAAATCTGCTGTATGTTTTTAAAAGAAATAGTTGTTACATTACTGGAAACTGAACTGGCCAGTTACATGTATAAGATACAGGATTGTCATGTGACAGAAGTGATCCATGAACTCTTGATATCGTATTTCTCAGAAACATCATTTTTGTAAGGGAAAAATGACATTAAAACGTTTTTTAAATAGAATTTTCCAATCCTATTTTAACGAAAGAATTTAATTATTTAAGGAGTAGTCAAATACCTCCTCATGGGAAGCATGAAGAATAAAACATACAAGTAAAAAAAGTGACACAACGATTAAATGTGAGAAAGCAAAATAGAATTCACAAAGATACTTTGGGAAATGTAGGATTTTTATAAACTATATTCAAATTTTATTTTAAATGGCTAACATAAATATTGTAGTTAGATCACTAAAAAATAAACACCCAATACTTGATGCAGGCAGACATGTTTTTAAAAACAATATTGAAATGCTTATAAGCAATAAAACTTGGCAAAGAAGGATCTCACAATGTGATAGTAGGATATTTACCTATCACATTTTAATCGGGTTTAAAGCCAGGCTGAGTAAACTGGAAAACTTATTCATAGTTACATGACATCATTGTCCAATATTATGAAGACTTTTTTGTGATTTAAAATTCCCTGTGTAAATAATATGCATTTCTATAAAATATAAGATAATGCCTAAACCATAGGCTTAACTCTCATAGGAGTATGACAGTTTCTCCATGAATACAGTCATATTTTTTGTAGTCATCTCATTATCACTCATCTGACCAATCCAGATTATTTTGATAACTATTACTCTCTACCTAGCAAGTTTAACTACAACCTATCTAAAATAAATTGTAAACTGTTCTGTAAGCTGATAAAATTTCTAAAGCTCACTTGATCTGAAATCCAATCCCAGACCAAGAGCAGAGCAGGCAAACAAAACATTAATCACTTTACTATGAGGCTCTTCATAATATAAAATGGTGATATGTGTAATACAAAATGTTGATTTATAAAAATAATAGCTAATATTTTAAAACATAAAAATCTGTCAAAATTCAGATTATTTTTTTCTAATATCATATGGCTTTCTCATATACTTAGTTATATGTGTAAGGATATGAGAAAGTCATATCATATTGTTACTGTTTAGTGGTAAAAGAGACTTACATTTACATGCAACTGATGCCTTTTAAAATATACAGAAACTCACTTGATGTTAGATCTACATAATTATGTGATTTAATTTGGGTTCAAAACCTTGGTTTTTTTTCTTAATATACACTATTAGCTTGAATAGTATAAAGTAATAAAAGATGATGCATTAATTCCAGTTTTAAAATCCTACTTTTTAATGACAGCAGCAAAAGCCAGAAATTGGTCTGGGGATGAAGCAATTCTAGCACTATATTACATAATGTCCACTGATTCCTCAAACTTACAATAGATGGCTTTAGAGACCTGCACTCTTGAAAATACTCTCATTTCAATCAGCCAACTTTTTTTCTTCTTATTACTGCACTATTTCCTGTTCTTAAAAATTAATAGACTATTTTCTTTAGTTAGTCATGTATTAGATGGCTTAATGATTATGTCATTTCACTTTTTCTTGGTTTCCTTTTAATTACAGTTTAAAATATTATATAAACAGAGCAAAATATATTCCTGGTTGAACCTACCTTCTCCAGTTGATCTAGGTTGTAAAAATTTCTGAAACACTATCATATTATTTATCTAGTATACTTCATAAGATTTAATGTAGAAGCATTATGGTTTTCATAAGCATTCAATAATAATCATTGATTTTAAATGAATACGTTAACAATTATTAATAATCATTTATTCGGCTAAGAACTACAGCTGTATTTGATTTACCTTTGGTGGCAAACAAGAGTTTGAAATCTAAAATACAAACTATGAGACCAGCACCAACTGTCAGGAAAGTCATATCATATTAAATACTATCAAAAAAAAATTTCATAATCAATCTCCAACAAATTAATGTGATAACATTATGTTAATAATAGCTAGATAACCATTTACCAATCAGTATTGAATAGTTATTTATTTCTAATATTCCTCCGAAAAAAAATCAAATAATTAGTCATTCAAGAATTCATTTAATGTTTGATCCAATAAAAATAACAGATTAAATTTTGATCAATAAATCCATTAGCTCTTTAGCTCTCATAGACTCTGCCTAAAAAAGAGATTTCCACAACTCAGTGGTCCTCATCATTAATAAAGGGTCCAAAATTGATTATATCTCCTGAGTTTTATAACATCTAGTTATCCTTTTTAATTTGCTCTGCATAGTTTAGTGCAGTAATGAAATAGAAGACAGGGGATCAAAGTCAGTCCATGACTCATACTCCCAACTCTGCCATTTCCAGTTCGCGAACTTCTTGTGAAATCCAATGCAATAAGTCTTATGTTTATTTATCTCTTTTTGTAAAATTTTCCTATTATTATACCTTTTTTTAAAAAAATGGCATCACCTCTGTTCATCAAAATGTCAGTTTTATAAATAACTTTCATTTTTATCAGTAGACAGTATACTCACATACTTTTCAATTAGCATCATACAGTCATAATTAACAACTAAGTCCTAAGGTTTAGAAACATTTTTTTTTTACTATCTGGCTCTTAGTTTACTTAGTAAACTTAGCAGGAATTATTATTTATTGATATTGGCACTAATTATTCAACAATAAATTATTTGCTAACAAAAAGGTTTAAGCAAATTTACACATTCTCATATAAAATAAATGAATGTTTGTAAGGAGGGGAAAAATCTATTATATATCAGTTATTAATGTTCTCATAGAATTATCAAGCTGTGCTCTTCTAAAATATTCCAATTATAGTTTATATTTAATTAAGGTATGCAAGTTTTCCAAAGCTATAAATATTAATTTCTCTATGCATCATAAAAAATAACACACTCATTGCCTCTACAAAAAGCTATCGTCATAAGCACAAATAGTCAATGGGCAGAAAATGATTATGCCAACTAAATCCACAAAATGAAATTTCTAGACATTGGCCTTCATCAGTTGGATTAAATATACATAATTATGCAACCCAAACTAATGAATTGAAAGTTTTTAACCCCATAAAAATGTGAACCCAAGCCATTTTAGTGACTGATTATTTATAGATTCACTTCTATTCTTTGAAAAAAGAATAATTAAAAAAAAAAAAAAATCACATAACAATATTGTGGTGAAGATAATATGAACTTTATCTCAAATACAATGTACCAAAATAAATATATGCAAAAAAGATATAGAGCAAAACTTTAATAAATAGTTTAACTTAATGTGCTTAGCTAGCATGGACAATATATTTATACATTAGATGTGATATATTGGACTATTTCCATTATCTATGAGTGAATGTTGAATGTATAGAAAATTTTAAACTTTACAAATACAAACAACTTATTACTAATAACACACAAATAGACAACACAGGTTAGTAATTACACAATGTTTCGAGTAGTACTATTCTCCACACTTCTTCAGGTATTGGTGGTCTATATGCACAGTGACAGTATTCGCTTAGAGGTTGAACTCGCATCTTTAGATTCTTGAATATCGAATTTTAAGGCAAATGCTCTACCAACTGAGCTATTCTGTCAAAGACAACATACAGTAGAAATTTGATATATTTATATATGAGGGATGGTTCAAATCCTCCTGAGTCTTTCAAATTTTTTTTATTTGTATGTTATTACTAACAAGTTGTTTGTATTTGGAAAATTTAAATAAAGTTTAAAAATTTCTATAAGTTAAACATTCACTCATAGATGATGGAAATAGTCCAACATATCACATCTAATAATATACCATCATTACAAACCATCAGTCAAATAATATATATACATCTTCCTTTCCCCCCTACAACCATTGCTACATCTACGACTGGCACCAGTCGAAAGCTAGCTAAGCACATTAAGCTAACCTATTCATTAAAGCTTTGCCCCTTATGTTTTTTGCATAAATTTATTTTGTTATAACAATGATATAGAAGTGTTTTGTTGGATTTATATGTGTAAGCCAATGTTCCACATTGATTAAAGCCCATGGAGATTTATTTGGCATCTTCCATCTGGTATCATTGATAACTTATGCTTTGTAATAATTGCAATAAATTATTCTAGGGAAAAATTTAGAATGAGTTGTTGCTTTTAATGAAGCTATTTAATGTAAGTCAAGGGTCATTTAATGTATTTTTATATTAATTTCTATGATAATAACTATATCAGAGCTCTTTATTTTGAAAGTTCATTCAACAACCTGTAATTAGCTAATTTTAAAATGTTTTACTTCATATATTATAAAGTACTTGTTTTACACTAATATAGATGAATATATTTAGTTTAATAAACTATTAGTACACTTTTTAATATATAGAGCAATGAACAAGCTGTTTAATATAACTTATATGCATTAGCAATACTTATTTTTAATTAATGTATAGTTGAATAAGTTATATTTTTCTTCTTATCTGTTTTATACTTTCCTAAGAAGAAATCAACTTATCATTATCAATGGGAGTAATTAAGTTGCATTGGCTGTCACCAACACCATTTTGGAACATTTCAAAATACTACAAACAAATAAATTTAGTGAAATGATAAAATGGAAGACTTTGGATTTCACAGTCCATGGATTGCAGCTCTGTTCCATTGCTTTTGGTGTTTGTACTTCTTACAAAATTCCAAGCAATAAACCATTCAATTAATTATTTTTGAAATATTTTAATTTCCTTCTCAGAAACATTATTAAATAAGTTTGATAATCTAATATGAATGAAATATAAAGATGTGACTGGAATATGTGGAAAATTTTCAATTTTGAATGTGGGATTAGCAAAATAGTTAAAAATATGCATTATGCAGTTTAGTGCAATAATAGAATAATGAACTCAAAAGACAATGAACTAATGAATTGATTCTTAGATAAAGTAAATAAAAGAACTCATTATAATCAATTGAATATACTTGTTTTATTTATTCTGGTGCTGTCACATAACTTTCTAAACTACTACTGTAAGGACAAGCAAATAAATATAACACTGTAGTCAATACATGACTTAAGTGCTTGAATATCACATAACCTTCCAAGCAATAGATCAAACAATTAATATATTAATTTATTTGATAATGGTAAAAATAGAATTGAACAGTAAGAAAATTGCAGTAAATTCCATTGTATGTGTCTATGTTAATCAAAACAATTATACATTTAAGGTTCAAAAATATTAAAGAAACATAAAATAAATTTTGGTTAACCAAGAACCAAATTTTGACCTTGTGATAGAAGTGTGAATTTTCATATAGACACAAAAAATATTCAAGAAGCACTGAAGAAAACATTTTTAATATCTGAAATCAATGTCTCTGATTCCAAATCCAGTATCATCTTAAAGGTCTGCCTGTGCTAGCATCGTCTACCCATAGTGGAGCATGCAGCCCCAATCAGCATCAGAGATAGGTCTTCTGTGACCTATTGGAGAAAAAGTTTTCCTGATAAGTAAACCATAACATTGATTGTCTTTTATCAAACTACCTATGTCATGTACATATATTGTTCTACTTTCCAAATATCCACATGAGGTATCATGTGCAGGAAAGCTCTTCAAAGTCTACCACAACATCATAAATCGTACAAACTCAGAGAGAGGTGTTTCAGTTTGAAGAAGACCTGGTCAGGCCAATCTAAAGAACTAGCAGAAATAATTAACAATATTAACTGTTTATTATTCTAAGAATAATATTTGCTTAATTGAGCTCCCTATTTTCTTTCAAATACCTTCCAAGGACAACTCTTAAGTCATGCAATAACGACTAAAATTTTCCCAATTATCATCCCATTGCAATTTTAAATCACTGATTGTTTAATAATTAAACTGCTTACCTAGTAGCAACTTGTTAAAACAGCTAGGAAAAATAAAATAATCAAATCATTAGTTATGTAGGAGTCGTGTTAAATTTAAACTACCATAGACACAGGTTGAGATCCAATCCAGGAATCTTCACCTCCTGTGTCACTCTATCACTACACTAAATTATATGGGGGAAACATTTTCTTATCATGGTAAATGTCTGAAAGATAATCTCAAGCAGATAATAATCAAAAGTAATTATAAATGTAAAAATATTTTGATTCCAGTACTTATCAGGTTCTTAAGATAGAAAAGCTTAATACTTAATATGGTAAATCCAAATTGTCAGTGAACCGGATCCAGTTAGCAAACACTTTTTTATAAATCAAATATATGAAGTTTTAAGATCAAAATGGCTCTATGCAAAATTGAGTTCACATTAAATAAAAAATGTATAAATATTTTATATTTTAATGTTTGCCTTTATTTAATTTATTTACGTTTATTTATATTCTAACAAAAGTATTTGGTTTTATTTAGTTTAAAATGGGATTAATAAGAATCCATAAATCCTAAGAAAATATTAAAGCAAGATAAGATATTTAAAAACTATGTGCTCTAGCAACCATTTCATTATCCATAAGATCTGTCACTTGTAATGATTCTTGCTTTTTAAATATATATAATATGTAATTTGTAACGGAAGTAACTGTTACTCCCAATTAAAGCTATATTTAAACAATATCCAAACATCTATAAACTATTATCAAAGAAATGGAATGATAATCCATTCTTTTATCTTCAATGGTATTTACTAAACTTAAAATATCGATGAAATTACAGGAATAGATAGATTATCATTCAAATTTCTTTAATAATAGTTTATTGAATAATAGCTTATTTCTTTAGCATCATCAATATTTAGACTTAGTAATACCAATGAAGCTAAAAGAATGGGTTATTAATTCATATTTTAATAATGTTTATAGATGTTTGGATGATTTAAATATAACTTTAATTGGGTATAGCAATTACATTAGTTCAATTATAGATAGTTCAGCTATGATTATTTTAAAGTTATTATTAATTTAAAATAGATTATGATGGAAATAATTTAATAATTTTTAAATTAGAAATTAAGAGCTATATTCATTCAGTGGGGTATACACAATTTTTTTTTTTTAAAAAAACCTCTTTTTAATATTTATAGCATATATATAAAATAAAATGTTCACTAAGATCCCATGGTATAATGCCTTGTGTTACTTCACAATAACTATGCAATTAGTTATATTGTATATATATATTAATAGATAGTTTAATCTTCATTTTTATTAAAAATGTTTAGTAAAATATATATTCATTTTAACGAGTTTAATCATGTAATGTAAAAAAATTTTCATGTGCAACTGCTATCTTGGAATCTGTATTACTTGTTTGGCAGGATGCTGATATGAATTCAATATCCTTTACTTCAATGTTTAATGACTTTTTTATACATATCACAAAGTGATTATAATAAAATAGAGTTCAATGAGTCAGTTAAAAACAATTCAGTCATTTTATGCATATAAATATATATGCACATATATGATTAAAATTTTATAGTATAATCTATGAGAAAGTTCTCAATGTCCCAAATATAATATTTATAACATTTAAGGCTACTTTGGCATAATAACCGACATAGGATTGCTATTGACTCCTATATTATAGCTAATTGTAGCTGGCATTTTTTTTTAAAAAATCTATGTAGTTTATAAATGATAAATCTTGAAACAATATCTTCATAAAATATCAATACAACTATTTGCATTCTCTCAGCCACTATTTAAATATCTGGTGTAAAGCTTTGCTAATAACTACTTTTTTTACCTGCTATTGCTTTCTTTCAGTTATTGCTTAAACATTTTTCTATTTTATCACTATTTCTTTTTAAATATTGATAATGATTATATTATTTTCTGAATCTTTTTTATTCTTCATCCATTTAAATGTCTTATTTCTCCATTTTAAAATACAGAGCATTAATGTATGGACTTTTTATTATTATTGCAATATTGTTTTTTATAAAAGCCTTCCATATACTTTATGCTGTCATCTTTATGTCATCATTTTCTTCTTTGTAATACAATAATTCACTTTCCAATGCCAAGATGTTATTTTATATCTTTGGGACTTCAGCTTTCCATGCCATTTCATCATAAACTCTTCATTATATCATTTTACACCATTCCATACTTCTGATCTTTTAAATAAGTTACTTAAAAATATTTTTATACACTCCAATTCCTTTATATCTTGCTTCGACTTAATAAAAAAAAAAATCACTGAAAATTAGCTGCTTTTTATGTGTGTGTATGCTTTTGTAATCTGCATAATCATTTTTAATAAAGTAAATTATTAACTAAAATGTTTACCAAAATTATTAAAAATTGAATTTTTGATCCAAGACAAGCATATAAGAATTAAAAGATAGGTACAGCACAATAAATCATACTTAAAAATTAAGAAAAATCATCAAACATCACATGATTACTATTTTTTTTTATGCTTACTGTATGGAGAGTTTTGTCTCTGTGAATTAAGATAAGTTATAGACATTGGCATTTTGCATTAGATTTTTAAATTATGAAAAAGGTTTTTGTTCTATAAACTTTTCTGCTGTGATTAAAGACCAGAACTTCATGATGTATATTGGCAAACTGAGAAAAATATTTATCAAAATGCCAAAGCAATTATTAGACTACAAGATTGTATTAACAAGATTTTCACATGTGAAGGTAAACAACAGAATAATTGCAGTTCTCCAAACATTTTACATGAAATAATTTTAGACTAAAATAACTATCAAAAATTATAAAATAAATGGAGATTTAATTTGATTATGAAGCTATGTTATAGTTTGGAGATGATGTGGATATTTCTGAAAAATAATTTTTCAAAATTTTCAGAAATTATTATAAAAGTTATTAGATGAAAATAAAAAAGTGGGATCAAAGATAAATATAAGTAATGGTTTAATGGCTTTTCAAAACAATAAATTACAGATGTAATCTCCACAGTATGCTGAACTGGCACTCATAAATTGGTTCCATTTCTAACATATATCTTTATCACTTGGTGAATATTTGTCAGTAGAAAATTGTTACATTTTGATTTACATGTGCAAAGCTTACTCTATCTATAACTTTGGCATGAACCAATGCAGATAAATACTTCAATGATTATCACTAATCATTTATTAAACTAGAGATTATCCCTAACCTGGAATATAAGCTTTAAACTAGTTAAAGATTAATATATTTTTTAATTCACATATATGGCATAATTCAACTTCATTTTTCTATTTTCATGCATTTCTAGAAGTTCTTAATAACATTCACTTCATCACATATTCTTGAAACATATGAATAAAGACATATAAAAAAATAAATGATTAAAAGTTACAAATTATAAATATTTTAGATAAATTATATATATATTAAATTTGAAAAATATTTTAGTAGGTGCAGTTTACTATTTATACATATATAAGGAGAGAGAGGGGGAGACTGATATATAAAAAAGATTTTTTATAATATATTTTGCACAGATGTCATGTAATTTTTGACATCTATATATTTCAGACAAGATCTAATATAGATGCAGAAAACACACAGCAATTTATGGGAAAATGTATTTTGAAATTTACAAAAAAAGAATTGTAAAATGAATACAATGAGGAGAAAAACAACAAATATGGATAACATCAATAAATGAAGTCAAATTACCATCTAAACTGGATCTCAAAAAAATGCAAGAGACATTAGAAATCATATGTCAAATATATTGATGAAATAAGAAAAAAAAGGTTTGTTGAAGTGATGTGGAAAACCATGGATTGAAGAAACTAGATTAAACTCTGAGGAATTTTCATATTACAGTAGATCAGTGATGGCTAAATATATATATACACAGAAGTGAATACATCAAAATGAATGTCTATTCATTTCAGTGTAGGCCATGAGATCTTTCATGCAGTTGCGAGTTGATTCAAAGTTTTAAATTTGCTAAATATAGCAGTTCAAAACTTTAAGGGGGGGGGTATTAAATGTAATAATATGTATATTTAAACGTTAAAATTATTAAATGTCATATTGTAAAATAATATTAAATAATAAAATAGATTTGTTAAAAGAATGTAACAAATAAATTTTGTGATAAATGCTTAGCCAGAGAAATCATTTAAAATATCTCTGTCAGAAACACACACACACACACACAACCTCTGACCATGGTTTTGTGCTTTGGCACACCTCAGGGGTGCTAGGGTACCTTCAGACACTAGATCTAAAAATACCAACCCAAAGCCAGCATTTATCTAAAAGTTATCTATTGAGTAGAAAATCTGAAATTTTCAGACACCTACATGTCTTCAAACCCAGCTATCCAACTCAAATAGCTATATGGGGCTGAGAGATTTTCAGCCCTACCATATATTAGTAGTCTTAGCAATATAACATCACATAATACTTAAGGCAGAGACTATAAATAGTCAAAATAAGAGTCATAGATCACATGACCCAATTCTCTTAAGCTTGAAAGATATAAACAATGAGCATTGTCAATTGCTCAACAAGCTTTGTGATAAATGCTTAGCCAGAGAAAGCATTTAAGATATCTCTGTCAGGAAACTCCCCCTAACCTCTGACCATGGTTTCATGCTTTGGCACTCCTCAGAGAGGCACTAGGATAGCTTCAGACACTAGATCTAAAAATACCAACCCAAAGCCAGCATTTGTCTTAAAGTTGTCTATTGAGTGGAAAATCTGAAATTTTCAGGCACTTACATGTCTTCAAACCCAGTGATCCAACTCAAATAGCTTTATGGGGCTGAAAGATCTTCAGCCGTACCATATATGGTCTAGCAATATAACATCTAATAAGACTTAAGGCAGATTTCAGATTTTCCACTCAATAGATAACTTTTAGATAAATGCTGGCTTTGGGTTGGTATTTTTAGATCTAGTGTCTGAAGCTACCCTAGCACCTCTCTGAGGAGTTCCAAAGCATGAAACCATGGTCAGAGGTTGGGAAGGGGGGTTCCTGACAGAGATATTTTAAATGCTTTTTCTGGCTAAGCATTTATCATAAAGCTTGTTGAGCAATTGACAATGCTCATTGTTTATATCTTACAAGCTTAAGAAATTTGGGTCATGTGATCTATGACTCTTATTTTGAATGTAACAAATGTATTGCAAGACAATTCATTCAAAAAAATAGATTTTAAATTGTAAACAGTCGGGTTTAAACCCTAGTTACAATGTAGAAAGGCGCACACATATGTTATATAGTTTAAAATTAGTTTTCATATAATTTGATTTTATTTCGTTTTAGTATTTATTTTTGTAGTGGGAGAAAATGTTTAAAATTTTATTAAAGTAAGAAAAGAGGGAGTGGGGGGGAAATTTGCGTTTTATTTTTGTAAAAGTGGTATATGTATGTGTTTGCGGTGTGGATAGACAATTTTAGAAACGAACGTATGAATACATTTTTGGATCCAAGATAAGAGATTATTGTAAAAAAAAAAAAAGAGATATATTAAACATCGAAGGTCTTATCTGGGGAATTGGAATGAAGGGAAAAAAATAAAAAAAGAAGGTTCGAGAAAAAGGTTTCCGGAATGTTAATTACCAAAATGTCCGAAGGTGCGAAAAGTTCTTTTTGCTTATTAGCTTAACTGGCCATCTATACCACGTGGTGGGGAAGAAAGGGGACGGACTGTGTTTGCGAAAACAAAAGAAAACAAAAAAGTGACAGGGAGAGTGGAGAGGTAGTTTTTTTTTTTAAACTAGTGTCACTTTTATTTTGGTTTTCAAAGAGGAAAGAAAAAAATAAATAAAAATATATTCAATTTTTTTATATATATATTTTTAAGAAGAGTAACTAAGGCTACGGCCGAACATGAGTACGGTGGGGTAAAAGCTTAAGCGTGCTGGGTTTTCTGGACCTTACCCCAAAGAATCCATGCGGCAGTGACCGGAGAACATCTACCGGAGATCTATCAACTTTTCGCAAGGGAATCGATCCGACTCGGAATGAACTGAAGTGTGATGAACTGTCTCGTACGTTTTGCTTCGGATTTCATGTGTTTTTCTTCTTATTTTGATATCCCCGGGATCACATCGGACAAAAATTGCAGGTAATATGAACTTAAGATATTTTATTTCCAAAATACCACGTTTTCTGAAACCCTCAAGGATAACGAACGAAGGCAAGAAACTTATATATTTTTTTTTAATGATAAGGCCCTTCAAATACAGCTGATTAGATTTTTATCTGTGTATACGTTCGTTTTCTTGTTCTGTTGTAAATCCACGCAAATACATATGTAGGTTTTATTGGGTTATGTAAACGTTAAAAGGGTATGGGAAATATATTTTCTTAAAAGTAGAAAAAAAATATTATAATAAAAATATGTGTTATTTTAAGGCTTATATTACATGTGTATGTTTTATTATTTGTCTCATAGAATATAGTTTATGAATTTAACAATTGATCCGAGTGTCGCTGTTGGTTGCATAGAGTTCCCCCGTACATTTTCCTACGGTTTATTGGCCACCCGCCCTGAGTACTGAGCTAGTGGAGAGGCCCTATTACTATCGTATTTTTCTCTTCCAGCATAATACTTATGTAAAAAGTAAGTTTGGCGCTTGGAGTCAATGATTGACGTCCATAAATATGCTGTGAGAGAAATACGAAATTTCTTATCAATATTTTTTTTGCTTAAAAGGAAAAAGGGGAAATATAGATATTTTTTTTTTATGATAAGAACTAATAAGTATACGGTAAACGAGTACACCCGTTACAAAATAATTAAATTTAAAATACATTTAAAAAAAGATTAAGCCTGTTTTGATTTGAGATTTGAAAACAAGACAATTTCATAATTACAGTATTTTGCAAGTACAATCAATTAAATAAAATGATTTTAAAATTCTTGTAATTAAATTAAAACCAGGTTACAAATGTGTCAAAAATAAGATATTAAGGTGTTAAAAAAAAGATTGAAGATGCAACAAAACAAGATCCAAAGGTGTTGCAACATAACATCAAAACCTCTTTATATGGTCAGTTTTTTTTAAAAGCGGTCAATCTGGATTCTCACTTTATTCAAGCTACACTGAACCTTCATTATGATGATGCCTTGCTGTCAGAGGTGGACTTGCCTAGATTCCTTCCTTAACTGATTGAATTGAGCATTCACTGCCACTAACTAATGTTTAAACAGATATGTAAAACCTTGCCAATGGTTAGTATTGCCCTACAGCAGTGATGCTCTCAGAATCTGATGGATGCCAGTAGGGTTAGGGATCTATTAATAAATAGTCAGCCTTTTTTTATATATAAGGGGAGAATGTCTGTCTAACCTAAATGATTATACAGTACATGCTTTCAAGTGAAAGCACTGCTAACAGTGAACGTTTCTATTATAGTTATTATGCTATAAATCTACCACAATGAGGCAAGATCACAATAGTATGGAAGCTATGAAAACTAGAGCTGACCTGAGGCAAGCTGTCTATGACAGCAGAAGAGTCTTGACTAAAATGCATGAGGCAAGCTATTGCATACAGTTAGCAGTAAGTCCAGTCATTCGGGCAACTAGCCCAGCCTTAACTAAATTTATATATGTAGTACTGTGCTTATTGATTGTGTATTTAGTAAATATATTTATTACCAATAAATTATACTAATTAAACTTTGATTATAAATGTTGGTTTGAGTCTGCAATTCAGACCAAACACAACGCAGTTGGACAAAATAAATATTTTTTCCCATGATTGTGTATTTAGTAAATATATTTATTACCAATAAATTATACTAATTAAACTTTGATTGTTTATATTTTCTATAAATGTTTGTTTGAGTCTGCAATTCAGACCAAACACAACGCAGTTGGACAAAATGAATATTTTTTCCCATGACTGGAAAAATAAAGTAAATATGAGAGTGTGGCTAAAGACATTCGTCACAATGAAGTGATTATTAAAATCACTTAGATCTGCTAGAATAAAAAACACATTCAACGGATCTGAAAGAAAAATTGACCGCAATTGTCATAGGCATGTCAATTGAAGGCTTAACAAATCACGAGAGCTTTACTCATAACAAAGTGACAGGAGCTCACCTAGTGGATTGTTAGCTTTGTCACTACCGATTTTTGAACAGTTACAAACTATAGTTGTAAAATTAACAAATGAGTGGTAACTCATAGTTATTTTTTTTACGAGTTAAAGAGGAAAATAAAATAATGGCAAATTTTGTTGGCTCAATGAAAGCTTGTTATCCAGCCACCTGAAGGATGGTCAAATTATAAAAAGCTATTAATATTTTTATCTACAGCCTAAACAGATCATGAATCCTGAGATAAAATTAGCCACATTAATGCCCATAGTAGGTCTTCAAACTTACGAGATCCTAAAGTCTCAATCTACATCAAAAATGCCAGCTCACATAGATTTTGTAAAACATTAGCAATTTTCAGATTATTTTTCTCCAAAACCTCTGACAATAATGCAGAGATATTATTTTCAATCCCTGCCTCCAAGAGCAGGAGGAAAAAATCAGAGAGTTCACAACAAAAATCTGAACATTGGCATTAAAGTGCAATTTCCTGAATGAACCATTTCATCGTAATCATTTTATTTGCGGAATAAACGATCACAACTTAAGACTAAAATTATTAATGATGCCAGATGTAGATTTTGAATCAGCTTTGGCCCAAGCAATACTAGCAGAATCAACAACTAATCAAGTAAAGCCATTAAAAATATTATTACATGGTCGCTATTTCTTGTGTTGCTCAAGCTGTTAAAACAGGCAAAACTGTCCATACAGTAGTGCCACTCAATGCAAGCCACAATTATCAATGGATGCAAGAAGGTTTGTGCATAAAATCCTTTTCTAGTGCTTACTCATCCAATATCCAAAGACTAGTTTCTAGCTTGTGGATTTGCCTAATAGGATAGAGGTGGCTATGGTTCTTAAAGCACTAAAGACACCAAAATGTATGGGTACTGAACTGAGTTCAAGATCTATATGATTATATAAGCTAGTAAGCTTGGATTAAAAATATTATTGTGTTTTCAATTTTGACTCCTAGTTTTGTAATTAACTAAATAGGTAAAAGGTAGCTGCTGGGGGGGGGGGATTGCATTCTAAGATCTAGGTGCAGACCTCTCAGATCCAATGCTCGTCACTAATGAAAACCACAAGCTTGAAACTAGATGGGATATTGGATAAGAAGGCACTAGATAGGGATTTTATGCACAAACCTTCTTTCATCCATTGACTACTCTGACTTGGCATTACTGTATGAAGAGTTTTGCCTATTTTAAAAAAAAAAAAATTGTGATGTGCAAAAAGTCAAGCAAAACACTGGGTTGGTCAGACCCTCAGTCAGCTCAGATAATTCAGCAACAATGGATATAAAGCATTGCTATAGGTGCAATGAACAAATGCACACACATACAATGCAGCAACAATGGGTATAAAGCATTGCTATAGATGCAATGAACAAATGCACACATATACAATGCCCATACCACTATACTACATGTACATTTTGCAAGCAAGTCAGATATATAATTTGAAATTGAAAAGACAGATGGCTGATATGAGAATGGAAAAACCCATTCTGAAAAACAGCAAAGGCAATTATAAGAAAAGTAAACAAATTACTTTTACAAATCATATAAAAGACAGTCTGAACTTAAATATGGGATTATGATTAATGATATGACAATTGCAATGGAACTGGACACAAGGTCTGCAGTGTCCTTTATTTCAAAAAAAGTCCTGGGTTATCATTAATAAGAATAAACATAAACTGCATCCTAGCAGTAAGTCGATCACAGACTGTCAGGGCAATAAAATAAAACTGATGGGTCAAACAACAATTAAAATTACCATGACTAACAAGACTATATACCTACCAATGGTGGTGGTATCAGTTGATCATAGTAACCTATTAAGCTGTGACTGGTTCAGTCACTTAGTCTTTGCAGTGACAAAGGTGAACCAGGTTACAACATTAAACAATTTAAAATCTGATTATTCAGATGTATTCAATAAAGATATCTGTACTCAGGACAACCGATCCACTTACCACTAAATAGAGGCAAAACCTATTAGTTGTCAGTATATATCACTTCCACTGGCCTTGAGAACTAAAGTGGAAGCAGAGCTCAAAAAGTGGGAGGCAGCAGGGGTTATAGAGCCCATGTTATACTCAGAATGGGCCACCCCAATAGTACAAATCATCATAGAAAACTGTGATGTGCATATATGTGGGATTACTGATGCAAAATTAACAAAGCTCTGGTTCTGGATAATTACCCACCACCATCAGTTAAACAAATCCTATCCATACTGTCAGGTGGTAGGGATTTTATAAAGATTGATTTAAAATATGCATACTAACAGTTACCTGTGGATGATCAGGCTGCAAGAGCATTATCAATAATAGCCCATAAAGTTTTATTAAAATTAACTGGTTGCCTTTTGGTATAACAGTCATCCCAGTAGCATTCCAGAGAATCATGGCTCAACTGACTGCTGGAATATCAGGCACTCTACCATATTTTGATGATTTCTTATTAGTGGCACAAACACCATATCATCTCTGGAGTGCCACCTAAAAATTATTAGACAAATTCAAAGTCTCTGGTATTAAAATAAATTTGGATAAGCATATATTTGAAGCAAATGGACTAGTTTCTTGGATATAGGATAGATGCAAATGGCATTCATCCAACTCAAAGAAAGTTATGGCAATTAAAAGAGCCAAAATACTTGAAAATAAGAAAGAAACTTCAATCCTTCTTAGGACTTGTAAATTATTATGAAGGGTTTTTATATCATAAAATTGAGGGTGCTGAACCACTATACAGGCTGCTGGACAAAAATACAGTCTAGAAGTGGACCATAAGCATGCTAAAGCCTTCAATATGATGAAAATGTCTAATACCAGAAACAGTAGTGTTGGCACATTTTGACCCAGAAAAAGTGCTAGTATTAATGTGATGCATCACCACTTGGAACAGGGGAAATGTTGTCCCAATGGAATAATGATGGGATACACCGCCCTATTGCATTTGCATCAAAGTGTAAGGCTGAGAAAAACTATGCTCAAATTGATAGAGAGGTCCTTGCTTTGATCAATGGATTAAAAAATTTCATGACTACCTATATGGTAGATTGTTCATCATACAAACAGATCATAGACCTCTATTGGGAATATTTGCATCTGACAAGGGAATTTCTCAGCATGCCTCACCATGAAAGCTGTCACGGTTCAATTTTTTGTCAGGCTATAATTTTACACTGCAATACTTTGAGGGAAAAAATATTTCCCATGTTAATGCAGAGGTTGCAAAAAATCTAACAACATTAAGTCAATCAATTAACATAAATGAAATTAAATACACTGCTGAACAGTAAGACAGTATCTGCATCAACCACTAATGACCTTAGATTCCAAAAGACACCAAAATGGATCCAACCGAACTGGCCAAATAAAAAACCAGTCGTATTCAGCCTACTGGACACAAAGTCTGAACTTCTCAACTGAACTTAGTTGCATTATTTGGGGTTCCAGAATTATGAGTCTTCCAGCTGGACATTCCCATGTGCTTAGTTTAGTTTGTTATATAATGGGCATCCAGGGATAGACTGAACAAAGATGCTGGCAAGATTGTATGCATGGGGCCTACTTTAAATACTGATATTGAGGCAAAAGACCACAAATGCAAAATTAATCAAAACATTCTAGCAAAAGACAAAACAGTTCAGTGGCCTAAACCTGAAGGGCCTTGGTCTAGACTCCATGTGGATTATGCAGGCCCATGAAAAGGCAAACTGCTGCTGATAGTAGTTGACTCATACTACAAGTGGCTGAAGGTGATGGAAGTCCCATCACTTCAGTACATTGCAACAACAGAAGTTTTTAAGAGGTTATTTTCAACACATGGCCTATCTAAAACAATAGTATCAGATTATAGGCAGCATTTACAGCAGTTGCATTCAAAAACTTTTGTTCCAATAATAGCATTGAGCTATTATACAGTCCAACATTTGATTCAGAAAGCAATAGCAGGCAGACAGACTAGTTCAATAGCCAAAAAAGTTGATAACAAAAATGGATAAAGGAGCAAGTACACCAGATTGCCAGAACACTGCTAGAGCAGCACTCCACACCAAATATAGCAATTGAAAAAACTCCAGCAAAAAGACACATTTGAAAAACAATCTGTCAGCACTGAAACCTAATTCCAAATAAGAAAAAAAAGAAAATAACAGTATAAAAAGTACAAATAGGCACTCAGGTAGTATGCAGAATATACAATGGATTCACAAAATGGATCCCAGTGGTGGTTACACTGAAAGGACTCTGCACAGTAGTAGTTCAAACAGCTAATGAATATAAACATTATCACCACCTAAACCAACTGAAACTGAATCATACAGAAATTGAAGACCACAGCAAAACAAATGAACATCCAGGATAAGTACATCAAGCAAAGATGATGATCACCAAACTGAAGATAGCAACAACCCAGATGAAAATACAGGGACAAGAACATCAAGCAAGGATGATGGTGAACAAGACAAGAACAGTAATGAACCTAAGAAACCAACAAAGCAGACAATATGTCATCCAGTTCATCTGTATGATTACTTTCTCCAGAGATAAATTTTAGCTGGGGAGGGTGTCATATCTCACCTTGTCAACAGAAGTGGATTTTCCCGTATTCCTTCCTTATCTGATTGGATTGAGCATTCACTGTTGCTAACCAATGTGTAAACAGATACATAAAATAAAGTCAATCATTAGTATTGTCCAATAGGCAGTGATGCTCTCAGAATCCGATGGCTTCCAGTAAGGTTGGGGGATCTGGTAATAAACACGCAATCTTTTTTAATATAAGAAAAGACCAAAATGACTGAACACACTCTCATGTGAAACCACTGCTAACAGTGAATGTTTTTATTATAGTCATTATGCTATAAGTCTACTGAAATGAGGCAAGTCCATGACAGGACTGGAAGCTGCAAAGACTATGGCCAACTTGAGGCAAGTTTCTATTACAGCTGGAAGAGTCTTGACTAAAACTCATGAGGCAAGCTATTACATACAGCTGAAAGTGAGTCCAGTCATTCGTGCATGACCAACCTAGTATTGATTTATATTATGTAAATATATTTATTATTAATAAATTATACTAATTAAACTTTGAGTGTTTATATTTTTTTATAATTGTCAGTTTGAATCTGCAATTCAGACCAAACACAACAGAGGACTAAGTAGAAAAAAGGAAAAACTGCTGACTGCTGAAATTACCCAGGATTTTTGGAACCTGACTATGCTTATTTTTCAAATGAATCTCTAATTAAAATGAAGAATCAATGCTTAAACTTCAAATTTCAAAGACAAGAAATTATTAAAGGATATTATGGCAACTTACAAATGGAATCAATCAATATTTGCCATCATAGAAGAAATCCAATTTTGGCTGCAAAACTTTTGCTTTGTAAGTTTTAAAAAAATGTTTAGACAATTATTTTTAATGTATTAACCATTTTTAAGTTTCATTTTAGTATATATTTAATTCTAACAAACTATATTTAATATTATTTATTGATTGATTAAAGTAAGAAGTGAACAAAAACATTTTTTTTTAAAATTTAGTTGAGTTTTAAAGCAACTTAAGTTTTTAAAAAAAAGATATATATAAAAGAAAATCACTTCATCTTGTATTTACTATATCTATGTTAAGATTTGTTAACATTTTTTTAAAAAAGTTGTCTTTAATATGAAATTGTCAGATAAATAATCAGGGATCTAATATTTACTTTAGTGTACAAGTGAAAAAAGAAGAAATATGTCTATAATATAATTAATGGTATTTTAAAGGTTTATTTTGCAATTCCATTAAGTCCATTTGTACATATATGTACACTTATATTAATTACTGTGAATTACATTTGATGTTATGTTCAAATTAATTATGTACATGCAATTATTAGATTACTGATAAATCGTTTATTATAGATTATATCTATATGGTGGATTTAATCACATTTTTGTTTAGTAAACTTGAGGATCTGAGTCAACGGATTCCCACAGTTAATTAAGGAATATTACTTGTAAATTGAAGTCAGATTGAAATAACCACCCCATATAATTAATTTGTATTATTCTTAAATTGGGATTTGAATCTAAAGTGGTCACACATGAGAATTATCATTGTAAGAAAGGTATATTAGTAGTAATTATACCATATTAGATATATATGTGTGACTATCCTGTGAAACTTCTGACATAAAAAAAAAATATTGTATTGGTGAGGGTGGAACATACATAGTAATCCAGAGTGTATTAGAGGCCAAAGATTTACTCTTCGCAGTTGTGCTTGATCATAAAAAATGTTGTATTATAATAAGATTTAACAGAAAGATGAACATTTTTAAATTAATCAAACTAAACCTTGGACACTTTAAAAATAGCTATTGTTTTTCACCTTGCTTGTGAATTAAAAAAAAAAAGACAAAAAAGTGAGTGAAGAAATGATTTTATTGGGAAAAAAAAAATTATATTAGTCTGACAATTTAAATATTTTGTAATTAACTATTGTTTTTTATTGGTTTAAATAGTATTAATATCTTTGTATGTAATATTGTCTGGTTTGCATATTTATCCATGTCTGTTTCGTTGAAAATAACTTATGTTGTACATGATCTAGCTAGATATTGCAAATGAGAGCTGAGTAGTGGTTATCATCATTATATTAAAAAATATATTTTTCAAAGCTTATTAATATATGTAAAAAAAATATTGTATATATTTGCCGGTCTATTTCTTGATGTTTAATGACAGATAGTGTTCTAATCAATTAATATAAAATTAAACTATTTAGACATGTCAGTCTGAACATTACAGTATATAACATATTTATTATATACATACACGTATCACAACAATAATGCATGCTTTGCATATAAGCCTAAACTATAACCAATACAAAAAAGTTTAATTATTAAATAAAATATCATAATTGTTAATACTTCTTTAAATTCCAAAAATTATTCAATTCATTATGAAAAATTTTAAACAATTCTTTCTTAATACAGACATGAATATGTACTCTTACTTCCTAACAATTGCATCTAAAATGTTTGGAACTAAAATAAGTAAAGCACCCTTCAAAATCACTGCTAATAAAAGTAAAAAAATAAATAAATAATGTTTCATAGCATATATTTATTAACTGATCAAGGTCAGAATCCTCAATACTACAGTCATGGTATTCTTGATTCTGCTAAACATTTCAATACAAAATAAAACTATTATGATTGCAAATGTATGCATGTACAGAGAAAGAGAGAAGGGGGTAGGGGCACTTCTATCATGCTTTTTTTAACTATTTTTATTAACCTTTTGTTAGTGGTTGTATTGCCTTTAGATAACCTATGCTCTGCTCATGTATTAAGACAAAAAAAACATTCAGGGCCTCGAATTTAAGCCATTAACAATGGCTAAAGCCATTATGACTGCAAACATATATAAAAGAGGGGGAAAGCACTTATACCATTTGCTTTCTTTAATTACTTTTTAATTATCTTAGATTCCAATGATATAAGCTCTGTTCATATATTAAAAAGATCACTACCTTAAGATTCCAATAACTGATGACTAAAGGTTTTGAGATTATATGCATTTTTAGTATATAAAAAGGTCATGCAGATCACAAATTTCTACAATGACCGTTTCAGCAAAATTTCCATTTAAAATATCAAATATATTATGGCTTATTATAATTTCTTTCCACTTATTCTATTCTGCATTGATTTATATATATAAATAAAATACCATTTACACCTTACATAAACACTTTTCAATATATGCATAGATCAAGTATTAATTGTATGGCTATATATATATTTAAATATTGTCGTTCTCTGAGATGACTGCTGGATAGTTGAAACTGTAAGCATGGAGAAATAAATTCTATTATATAAAATTATATTTAAAAGTTTTTTGTAATATGTATATGGTATTTTATTTATATATTAAGATTCCATTATGATTGAATCATTTTTTCATCAGAAACCTAAAGTTATAGCTAACTGCATACAGATGTTTTTCAATTATGAAATAAAATCTATTTCTCATAATTTTTCTGTAAAATCAATTTTAATCTTATGCCAATTTTTTCTTCATGTACTTGTTCACTATTAGCTGCAGTTCAAAATAAAAAAAAAAAATTTTAATAACAAAAATAAACAGCAAAATATTATATCTGACATGTTTGCATAGCACTAGACCCATGAGAACTGAAAACTATATTGACTTATATCTCATCTTGTACTTTATACAGATCAAGAATTATTCGTGAGTCTAGGCATTTATAGATCATATTTGCAAGTTGGAAGGTATCAGTTTGTTATTTTGAATCTATCCATAGCATGTCTCTATGGAAATAAAACTACATCTTTTTAAAATATATAAAATTTCAGGGGAGGGGAAGTATACTGTTAATTGACCAGAATGTTTTATATAACATTTGTGCACTAAGCTGTAAGATCATTGAGTTTTTTTATTCAGCTACATTTAACCCAGGAACCTTTGCTCTTTTGTTTATCTCTCTAATATTGCATAAAATTGCACAGAGTAAAGGACTTTTTGCTAGCTGTAGCAATAAAGCTTTATTATTCCTGTAATAAATCTAAAAATATGCTTTCTAACAATAACAAAATGTTTATCCATATAATGCTTACACAGAAGAGTATCAGGAGAATGAATATTTCCTTATTATGAGTGATTTTAGCCTGATAAAGGTAAAAAATGACTTTACACAGAGTGTAGTCTATTTTGTATTCTGTTTGGCATGGAGCCTTAATAGAATGGTAGACTCAAAAGTTTAAACTCTATGGAACACAGCTTAATTAAGTCACTTCCAGTGCTCAAACTTTATGTAAATCAGCATTTGATCTCTTGAACCAGTATTGTGATTCTATACTGGAGAATGCCATTGAATACATGGCTTTATATAGATATCCAGCTTTGATAAATGACTCTTTGCAGATGAGTCACCCTGAAGAGTGTCAGAAATGAATGAGTTTATACCAAAAAATATTGGTGAACAAATAACTCTAGATAAATAAGTGATTCTATCATGAGAAATGGCATTGGTAGAATTACAACACATATGTGATCCATAATGAAGAGTGATAGAGGGCAAATAATGCTGGATTGAAAAATAGTCAATAGATAGATGATTTTTACAGATACTTACTGAAGATTGTCCCTAGATAAATTGCTGTATATTTAAGTAACTGTATACTGAGAAGAATCAATGATTGAATGGCTCTATATAGATGAATGACTAGTGTTGAGAAATGATCAATGAACAAATAAATCTTTATAGATGAATGACTTCATATTGAAGAATAACAATTGAAGAATAACTAACTATACTGATATGAGATTTATAAGAAACTTCAATGGATGAATGACAATTTCTGATTTCTCAATGACCTTTTTAATTTAATTATTTAAATCTTATTGTAATTATCAGCCACATAATTAATCATATCTGTTTATTATTATTATTTTTAACAATAGGTACAAATTATATAATTAAAAACATCTTGAAGTTTTTACACTGGATAACAGAATTTCTGAAAGGCTTTTATTATGTAATTTTTCTGCATTTTATAGTCAGAATTAACTTTGTATTATTTCAATAATTAAATATGTAAAGTACACCTAAGTATGTAAGCTGCACTTTAAAAATAAATTTCTAGAATTGCAGCAATTGGGATTATTCTTTAAATCTTTTTTTATTATTATTAGAACCAAAAATTAATTAAAAATAATGAAGTAATAAATTTTTTGAAGTATAATAAAATAATAATAATAAAGTAATTTTAAACCAATGCTTTAATTTGATTTTCAAAAACTTTTACAGCCAACTTCTAAAAGACTGATCAATTTGCGCTTATGGCGGATTCATCTCTGATAAATACTACTCCAACAAGTATGTTATTTTAACTTTTTTAAATACAACATGCAATAGCTTATGGAGCTAATCTGCTAAAGTAGTTATCTTTACAGAGGCAACCCAGTCCATTAACTGAATTGCTAATAGAAAAAAAAATGTCTATATTTCACAAATCTTGCTTGATATTTGTAGTCCGTTTCCTGGAGTTTCTCTCAAGTGAAATGTTTTATTTCTGTCAATTTGTGTGAGAAAAATAAGTAGAAATCTATTTAAAGAGGCACTTAAGAATATTTAATAACAAATGTTTTGTTGCTGATAAAAATCTAAACACAAGCAACTTTTGAAAATACAGGTTTAAATTATTCCAATTTATGTAAAATAAAAAAAGAGAAGTACCAAAAGCTAATGACGTTAATATTTAAGAAAGCCATGGTGCAAAGATAGTGCATCCACTTTTCATGCCTATATAGGCTTGAGTTCGAGTTCTGGCTGAATAAAGATTTCTTTCCAATAGTTTGGGATTTTACTTTCAGGTAATTGGCTCATATAATCTTCAGATAATCATTAAATCAACATCATATTTTCAATCATTATCAATCAATTTCTGAAGGATCCAAGTTCAATCCAGTTTTGTCAATCCATATCTCTTCTTCACAACACACAGACAATCTATCTTATTTCATTCATTGATCTTTCTAGGTCTTTTACAATTTATTGGAATCTAATTTAAAATTTCCCATCTATTAACATTTTTACTATCAATATGATGAGCCTAGTTTAGTTTTTTAATTTTTTCAATGATGTTAGTGATATGTGTTGTTCTTCCATCCTTGTATTTATTTCACTTTCAATTTCTTTTTTTTTATTCTGAAAGTTGATATTTCCATACTTTGTTGAATAGTCCCTCCATTATTCTTTTGTTAAGCAACCAAATCTAAGATTCATAAGTAAGAAATGGTAAAATACATATCATTTTTCATGCACCTAGACATAAATTATTTCTGCCAAAATCTCTCCATTCAGATTTAATTTTATAATTAATTTCATCTGTCATGTTTTCTGTTTATATTAATAATCTGACCATGATATTTGTAGTTTTCTAAACTATTCTTTCTTCTGCAAAATTCATTGAACATTAGGGGTTTTTTTTTTAACATTTATCTTTAGTTCTACTTTATTACTTTTATCTGATAACTTTTGCAACATTTCCTGATGCTCTGAAGCATTATTTGCAAAAACAACTCCATACAAAACCTAGATGTTTAAAATAAATTCCATTTTCTCTTATCCACTTAGCTTCCCATTTTAATCTACAAAATAATTCTTGTAAAACTGCTGAAAAAAGTTAGATATAAAATTATCCTAATATACATCCCTTTCAATGTTAGTCTAAGTATCACCAAGTAATCTAATCACTACTGCTGTATTTTGATATATATTCTTCTTTAATCACAATGGAAATGCTTATAGAATCAAGTGCCTTATCATAATCTACAAAGTCTAAGCATATTAGTAACTCAAATTCATTAATCTTTTTCCTAACTTTTTTTAATACTTGGATATGATTGCTATTCTAAAATCACATTTAAATCCAGTTTGATCTTTTTAATTGGTTTGAAGTCAAAGTTCACTATTCATGAGTTGTAATTATTTTGGAAAAGATTTAATATAAAACTAGTAGAAGACTAATAAATCTGCAATTTTTAATATCTTCTTTATTACTTTTTTAATTATCTATATTTGCCTTTTTCCAATTGTCTGGTTCAATTTTATCATTTAGCCATTTGACATATAGCTTTACCAACAATTTTTCTATTTATTCATCTGCTTTTTAAAAAATATAAATAAGAAGAATTCCATCTTTTTCTGAAGACTTTCTTCTCTTCATAGATTTAACTTTATGTCTCATTTCTTCATTTAAAATTCTTGGCAGTTTAGAAAATATATTAACTACAGAAGTTGTTTTTTTTTGTTGTTATTGTTCTGTATTATATTCCTTATAGAATTATTCCATACATTTTACAATGTCATCTCTCTTTACAGCAATAATTTTATCATTTCTTTTTATTGCAGAAACAACTCTTAAACACTCAATATCATAATGTTGCTTCACACATGAAACTTTTTTTTTCATATGTCATAGCATTGGCAAGGAAGTGAACCCGCTATCCCGGGACAACTGCTTGTAAGGCATCTGTGCTGACCTCTCGACCACCAATGGTTGACAACTTTTATTCTCTTTTTCATACCATTTTACAATATTCAGGGGGGTTTTGTGGATCATTTGTTAAATTTTTTATTGCTTTTCTTTATATATTCATTGTGCTTGTCTCAATAAAAATTTATTTGGTAAATTGGATCAGTTATCTTCTTAGTTTCAGTTAAGTCTGAAACATATTCAAAATCTGTTACTATTTTTAAATGATTTTCCAAGTTCTAATTTAAATTGATTGCAGTGTTTCTGAAGGTTAGGAATATTAGCTGTTGACAATGTATTTTTAATAATTTTTCCATCTCTAATTTTGCTTTAACATGTATATTACTTCTGAATAATTGATAAATCACTTCCCATGTTGAATCTATTGAGAACATTATAATTCTGAAATATATTTTCTGTTAAAAATTTATTTTAATTCTATTGTACCTTCATTTGAATGCATTCATGCCAATTTCCATCTAGCTTCTTCTCAAAGAAAAAAATCATGGTATATGATTTTTCTTTTTCCATGACCTCCCACAAGTTATCCATTCTCTTCTCATTTCTGTCACAATAATGAAATGTACCTTTAGCATTTCCATTATTTAATCATTTAAAAGTCTTCAGTGATAATTTTAAAATGTTGTTTGGTCTAATCAAATACATTTTGTACAACCATATAAAAGTCCTCTACTTTTTCACCAAAATGAGAACTTTTTGGAAGATAAATCTGAATTATCTGCATTTGGTATCTTCTATTAATAAGAATAACTCATCTTAACCACATGGTTTAATATATTATCAATCTTTATAATGGCATTCTTCTACTTTTTATTTGTAATAAATCTCCCTCTAGTTATGCTTCCAATATTTATATCTTTATACTAAAGTATGAATCAATTTTTTAAATCATTTTTTTATCTTTTGTTCTAACTTCACAAAATCTAATAAAGTCCCATATTAGAGAATTCTTTCAATTTGTGCAATATTCTTTAACTTGAGAGTGATCTGCAGTTTTAGATATATAAATAAAAGATTGTCATTTAATGATAGCCTAGATTTATAATCAGGAGATTCATAACACTCTCCCTCTTTGGCTGCCAATTGCTGCTATAGGTGGTGACTTTTCACACTCCCAGGAATAAAAACCATAATTTAGTTTTGTCTGTCATGGATTATAAATATCTATTTAAAAATATCATTCATTTACATATTCATCCCATCTTTTAAAAAAACTCAACTAATGTTATCAGTTAAAAACTATCAGACAACTGAGATGAAAGACCATGCTTTGTGATCTTAAATTTAGAGTAAAGATTCAGTTAACTAACCATGCTGGCTGGTGCATCCATGACCAGTTACTTTATAAATAATCATATGTAATAACAGCTGTAATGACAAGAACACATGGAGTGGACATTAGGAATTTTCTTTATCCAAACTCTTAATAGTGTCAAATAGCAAACTCGCAATCATTAAACATTGACTACTTAATTTTATCTAGAATATTAAAAGAAGTATACAAAAATATTTAATCCCTCATCTTCCAGATTGGTAAATCTGGAAAGTATTACCTTTTTATTCAGACTTCTTTGAAGGACTGTTGGAGAAGCTTTCTGCTCTGTAACTGGCTATTTAAAAGCTATTTTTCCTATATATATATTTGGTATATATAAAAATAAATCATACTTTTTTTAAAAAAAAAAATACTTCTTTACATTTTGGGAATGGAAAGTTGATAAACCATTCAAAGATATTATAAAGAATATCTTATTTTAATAAATCTGTTTTTTGTAGATATATGTAGGATAAGTTCTCTATCCTAAGGAGAAAATATAATTTAAGTAATTTGAATGCTATGATCAGACAATAACATTTGATCATTATCAGTGATAGTTTGATGTCCTGTGTCACTATTTTATCAGAATTTATTTTAGCGTTTTAATTTTAGAGCTAAATCATAAATCTTATGAAAAACTCTTACATTGATAATATGTAATATAGACCAATTACTCAAACAACATTTAATAATCCAGCCATCAAATTGCCTGTAATATATACTTAACAAATTTGATATTATCCTAAAATAGATAGTCAATATAATCAATCCAATATGATTGTTTCATTGCATACAACTCTAATCTTTAGCTGATAACTGAGCTAACTAACTACTTCACCAATGTAATGAGCAAAACCAATTCCATATAAATGCCCCATATCAGAAGTGCACAGGTTTAAATGTGAAATAATCATAAAAACTGTCTACTATTAATATTAATTATTATTTAAGTCGTTATAATCTATAACAGATTTTTACTCTGCCTTAAGTTATTTTGCTTTAATGTTTAAATATTTAAAAATTAGACAGCATCATAATTATTCCATGTTTAATTATGTTATAGAACTATATAGGTGAGACAAATGTTTGTTATGTGATGTTAAAGTTGATAAGTGTGTGTGTATATATTTATATTACAAGCAATCTGATTTGATTGGCTGGATTATTAAATATTGTTCACATAACTGATTTATGCACTTAGCAGTTTGCACAGCGCCGGCGCTGGGTACTAGGCGCCCGCATGCAAATTTGATTTTGGTGCCCCTGTCAATATGTATGTTTACTAAGGTGACCCGACCGTGTCCCGTGGCGTTTTAAAAAAGTCATGATTTTTAGAAAGAATGCACGATGTAATGCTATTTTTGATATCAAAAATAGCATAAAATTGATTGTTAAATTATATATTATTTCATACAAACGGTTTGTATGAAATAATATATAATTTAACACGGCAAATTTAGATTTTTTTTTTTTTAAAAATTTCATATTTATTATTTGCGTCACTGTCTGTTTTTAACAAACATGATCTAATATATATATACGCATATACATACATAAGTTCTAATTTATAATACTTTTAGTGTGTGTTTATTTATATATTTGCTAGCAGAAAGTTACTTATAGTTTACTATAAGCAGTACTATATATATATATATAAACATTACAATATGAAATTTGTAATATAATAAACTTTATGTTTAGTTTATTGTTCATGATAAATAATAGATTTGATTGTTTTATATTTTTAATATTAAGCAGAGCTTGTGTGCAGGCCTGCTTGTGTGTGTCATTTAATAAGATATAATATGACTTCATATGATTTTCAATAATCTACTCTCAATAATTTTTGTAAATAAACATTTGAGAATAATATTCTTCAAATGTGAGTATTTTTGTTAGTAGAGTTTTAATTTCTCAGGGATGACGCCTTCTTTTTCAGATGCTAATCTCTCAGTGATGGCGCCTCCTTCTGCCAGCGCCCGCATGCCTAGCATGCATTGCATGCCTGCTTCCGCCGGCCCTGAGTTTGCACACTTGGATTTAAAATGATTATATATTTTAGATATCCTTAAAATTTCCATTCAATACATGTTCTTAGAATATATGAATAAAACATCCTAAAAAGACAAATGATACCCAAGATACACATTCCATGCTGAATCACTAATTTTCATTTGGCTCAGGTCACAGTTTCTTACAAATGTTTTCATCACTTGATCAACATTTATCAATACCAAATTATTGCAACTTGATTTATAAGCACCTCATAACTCTGACACTATCCATTTCAGATAAATACATTATGATTATCATCAATTATTTATATCTGAGTTAGAAATGATATAATGGTCTCCAGCATAAAAATGATAATAATCATTATTGTATCTATTTGAAGTGATGGTATCTAAATTATGAATGCAGCAAACTGTATCAACAATAAGATAATTTAAATGACTTAATATTTCCATTTAAAGTTGCATGATATAGTAATTAACACATTTGTCTGCCTCATCCATGACCAAGCTTGGATCTGGATGGATTAAATCTAACATTTTTTTCACATCATAAGTGTGCTTAGAATTTTTTTTTCACAGAGTCAGTCGATAGCCAAGTGACCATCTGATTATTATTAGCTAATAAATATCTAAGCATTATTAATTAGAGAATAAAGATTCCAGATTAATATCAACACATTGACCATAAAAATAAAAATACACTTTTAATACAATGCTTTCTGCAACACAGATTAGAAGAGGTATAGAGTTTTATGAGCATTGACCCTATGGTAACTTATACCTCATTCAATTATTAAACATCATGCTCTTTCAGACAAAACATTTAGTAATTAGAATTGGTATTGAAGTCTATATAGTGTTTCAACATGTAGAATAAAGCAAAAATAGTACAATTTTTTAAAATAAAATTTAAAACTCCTGACATCAGTAATGCATGAACAAAGAAACCATATCCTTTCTCAGAATCAAATGTTTAACTCCAATAGAACTTGAGAAGAGATAGAAGTTCTATTTGTCTATCTATGTAGAATACAACAAATCAAATACTAAATCTTTTTTCAAAGACAATTTTAAAATTCCTGACATCATTGATACATGAACATAAATGTACATATTATTTCAAATCACAGAATGAAAAGAGTAATTTAAATCAAAACTTTAGGAGAATGGGAAGTTAATTTTAATATCTTCAGTCCACACTAGTCAGAAAGACAAAGAGTGTGAATATATTATAAATACATGATCTATGAACATCTCATAGTTTGTTCATAGTTATGATTTAATTTTAAAAATCATTTATCTTTATTATTAAAAATAATAATAACATACTCTTCATACATACATTTACAATATTTTAATATTCTAAAGTGACATTATTGATTATCTAATAATCTTCATCAGAGCTATAAATATACACTACATACTAGACATATAAAACAAATTACAATTATTTATTATTCCATACTATTTAAATTGACACTTCTATTCATATCTATTTTACAAATATGTTGATAAAATTCAACAATAAAAAAAAATTGAAGTGAGTTCACTAAAAGAAAAGTGATAAAAAGATCATGTGTATATTATAATAATAGTGTCATGGATAAATGCCAACATTCTGATAATATTTTGTACTGACAGAATGGTGAAGTTAGCATATGATTATCTAAATAATGCCTTGTGATCCCTCTAACTCCCATTTAACATCTGCATTAACAAAAGTAATCACACTATCATTTTATTTTGAGACATCTGTGGTCAGCACCTATATTCAACCAAATCACCAATTAATTATAAGTTATTACATTTTGTGATTGAAGAGCAATGGATTATACATATCTATGTGGAAGCCGCATTTACTTCTTTTATATTATCCAAGCTACTAATTTAAAAATTTCAAATACCTTAATGTTTTAAAACCAAATTGTTTACATAGAATGATATGTTAATTTAATACTAAGTCAACAATAATATATTTTAGAGATCTCAGTTTTGTGCTAGCTGTAGGCACTTTTAACTCTTTGATAAAAAAGAAAAAGAAATTAGGTGCCCATTATGACTTATATTCACAACAAATGGTGCTAAAGTATAATGATGAAGTGGATTATGTAATGCATTGTATTTTTTTATTTCTAAACATTGGAATGCTAAGGAAAAATTGTGTTAAGATGTAATATTGTTGATAATGATCAAAGTCATTAATTGTAAAATTCACATTATAACAATTACCTTTCAAGATATATTATCCAAAATATTAGAAAACATCAATACAGATGATACTAAAAATATTAACAAATTCTAAAACCTCTTAGAAATCTAAAGTAAAAAGTTAATAAGATACTGAGGATTCATATTTAGATTAGGTTCTGGAATATGATTAGTTGCTTACAGGTTAAGTGAGATTTAAAAACAAATATGACAGAATGACAATACATCATTTTCCTATCAAGAGGATAAAACTGTTGTAGATAAGGTTGTTTTCACTGAGCTATTTTCTCAGAATTTATAAATTAGTGTAAAGAATAATTTCACAGTCATGATTATTTTCACTCTCTATTTGCATTTTTATAATGATATGTTGTTTTTCTATGTTTTTTTTCAACCATTCAATTAATATAGTCTTTTTCAGACTTCCTTTTATAGGACAGTTTGATTTCAGTACTTTTTTGGGGGGTAAGTCACCCAAGGGGGAAAAAAAACGCATGAAGAAGACCCATAGGCAATCAATATTTGGATGAGAAAAACACCAATTAAAAGCAAGAAAACAAAAAATGTGAAGCATGAGTTATAAAAGCATTGTTTCACTTTCTTCAATTATCCTTTATCTATTTTATGATTAGATTTATATATATATAATACTTATTTCATATGTATAGAGTTCTGAAAATATTTGTAGACAATTATTATATTACATCAATATATAAAGTTTTTATACTGCTTTATTTTAATTGAAATATCGCCAGGCTATTATTTTACATTAGTTTTGTTGTTTATATTACAGAAGATTAATTAGAGTTAATATTTCTTGAAATAATTACAAACACAGTAATTAATCAGATTTGTAAATATTTCATCAATGACTTTGGCATCACAATATAATTATAATTACATTAAATAAAAGTAAAGCAAGCAAAATGATCTTTGTTTAAAAGAATAGGTTCTATTTCAAACACATTGATAGAAATTTGATATTCATTCTTTAGAAGCAATAACAATTGCCAATTTTCGCAACATGTACATTTTTTTATATTGATTACACTCACACATATATAATAAATATTAGTATTTAAAAATAATAACTATATCATTAAAGGTAAAATTACAAAAAAAAAAATCCAAGTCAAAGGTCACATGACCTAATTTAATAAGCTTGTATTTACAAAGGTTATATGCAGAGCTTGCAGAACAAGCTATTGACAAGCTTTGTAGAATACCTCAACCTCAGACCAGTTTCTGTTACTGGCATCCTCAGTGAGATGCTAGGATATTCAATCATTAGATTAAAAAACCAGGATTAGCCCAGCACTTTATCTAATGTATAACTATTAAGTAAAAAATCTGAAATTTTTGGACATCCATATGTCTTCCAATCCAGCTAACTTAAATAGCCATATGGAACTGAAATAAGTTCAGATACACCATATATTAATAGCTTTAGCAATATAAAATCAGCAAAGCCATCATAGCAAAAAATAAAATTACAAAAAAAAAAAAATCAAGTCAGATGTCACATGACCTAATTTAATATATATTGTAACAAAGTTAAAGGTCGAACAAAGATCCAGTGTAACAAAATGAGATCTGGTCTATTAAAGTAATTATGAAATGTCAGAATTCAAACATTATTAAAATCTCAAATATTCAAGTATTACAAACATTAATAAACTGATCAAAAGTATCATTGTAACTTAAATAAACTAGATTAAAGATCCATTGTAATAAAATTAAGGTTTAGATCAAAAGATATTGATTAAATGATCATGAAATGTCAAATATTATTAAAAAATCATGAATCCAAAATATTCAGTATATTATTATATTCAGCTTAACTTAATGAAGAGGATCAACTGGATCAAGTATATTATTTAATCAAGAAATGATTCAAATATAAATATTTATTTTATTTCAAAAAAGCTTCCAATATAAATATCTAGCTCAATAAACGAAAAATGCATTGTAGATTTTATATCAAAAGAGAAGAATTATTTAACATGAGTAGTGGCTATTAAACCAAAGATCAGACTGAGTTATCTATCATATTACAGGTCATTGGATGAAATGAAACAAATTTCTATCATTAGATTTCTCAAGATATCCCACTATCAATAATTATAAACAAATTATTAATATCAAGGATTATAACTCAGGTATATGAAATCATGTGAGGTGAGTACACTAGTAATTCAATAAAATATAACTCAGGTATACAGACAGTAGATCTTATTCACTTTCATTTTTTGGTTTGATGTTAAGTGCATGTTTAAAGAAATACTAAGTGAATATGGTCTAGCAGGGCGCCACTAGATTATTTGAATCTAGACACGGTTATATCTAATAACCTTTCACATGTACCGGTTTGAATCCTCTTTTGGTACTTTATTTCTAATAAAAATGGGAGATTTTGCTTTTTGAGCCATATCACTATATGCACTAATATTTAGGTAAAAGTAAAACATTTATAAACCAAAGTGGAGTATATTAGACATAAATCATTTCTCAGAGCTTAACATAACAAACGTGTTTCAATATTTTTATAAGTTTACTAGCTCAGATTATACATAACTAATTTAGGATGGCAATTCACTCATCCTTGCATGAAATAGATGACGGGATATGGTTATAATAATACTAAGAAATCACTAAATATTATGAAATTAATATTTATTTATTGCCTTTAAACATTTAAACAGCTCATTAATTAAAATGTTGATGACGATGATGATGATGATAATAATAACGATAATGACAAGGGTTTCAACTACCGCTCTAGGACTAAGCCTAAACATAAAACTAATTTTTATAAAGAAATTCAGAATTATTGCTTAATTTTAGCATATTTACTTATATCTTAAATAACTAATATTCAACCACTGATGATGATGAATGATCACACTTAACAAAGACTACACTTAATGAAATATATACGCCTCGTTTAATAAAACAAACTAATATTTATTACTGCACTTCTAACATATACATAAAATTTCTAGAGAAACATGAAAATTGACATGAATAATAATAATGATAATAATTGATTATATAACAATCCTCAGATTAATTTCAAGTTCTTCCCCCTTTCCCTTCAAATGTATTTTGTATTAAATTGGATGTCACATTGACCATGATTTTCACTCCATGAGAAAAGTATTTCAAGAAAAAAAAATATTATCCACTCATTAGCACACATACTTTATAAATCTAACATGTAAATAGAATGTTAAAAAAAAATGTTAATAGAAATTAGAAAAATCAAGTTCTTGGAAAAGAGTTTTAAATCATTATCTCCCCCTCCCTTCTAAGTGCTGAAATCTATACTTTCTCAAGACAAAATAATTTAATATTTTAACACCACCTATTATTTCACATTAACTCGCAATTATACACATATAAAATATTACTATGTATGTGCGTGTTTTATCCCAAAATAATAATAATATATTAGTTAAAACTAAAATCATAATACCATAAATAAAAAAATTATTTTACATATTAATATTTCATAACTGTAAAATTAATAAACAAATAAATTTTGATAAATTCAAAATTATTTATGTAGTTCAAAGCTATTATTATTAAGACATTCTTGGTTTCCATCGATCTGAATTGTCTTTAAAAGTTCTTTAAATAAAATGTCACTTTATTACTAAATTTTTATTAATACTCTGATTTCATAAAGAAAATAGATATAAAAGTCATATTACCGATCCAAGGGTTCACTTGTCTTGTATACTGTCTATACTTGGCAGCAACAATTTCCGTGTTCTTTGGAACAATCACTTTCTTGAAGTATATAATTATTTGTTGATGAGGATCCTATTGAGGTTATTTGCTTTAGTGGATAATTTGGAAATCATTATATCAATTTTTCTTCTCTTCCTGTCAAGCATTATTCTTTTAGTGGATGAAATACAGCAGTTGTTTTCACGTTTATAAATTTTCTTGAGTTTAAAATCAGTTGCTGGAACAATTAATTGGACTTGATGATTAATATTTATCGGTAGATTAATTCATCTTTCATCGAATGCAGGTGAATGCTTTCTTCCTTCTATTAAGAACATCTTATTTCTCTGGTCAGTTGAAAGGTGTAGAATATTATTTTAGACAAAACATCTTTTCTTTCCTATATGATGTGCAGCTTCCCAGATGGTCAGGCAAAGATGGGACATACATATAATTTTTCTAGCCAGTCATTTCTTATATTTTCAACATTCAATTTAATAGTCTAATAATCTGAATCATAATCACAATAATAATTCAACTGATTTTTCCAGACAGCTCTTTATATCCAATTTTTTAGCTAACTTAACCAATCAGAGATAGCGTCACTTGCTATTTTTGGACAAATTCGTTTTAATTAGATCTTTAATTTATTTTCAACTAAATTATTTTTCAATTGATAAGTTTAATCCTTTTTCCAGACACTTTTGTTTTAAAAAAAATAGACTTAATCCTTTTTTTTCTTACACCTAGGTAACATTTCAAATTTTTGAGCTTCCTTCTTTAGATCTTAAGATAAGACAATTTCAAAATTAGAGTTCCCACCCAGCTTAAGCTCCCAAAGTGACAAACAATCATTTACAAAAACAAAATTGTTACAAAAATAGATATCTGATTCAACAGATTTCCTCTTTTAACATAAAATTGTACAAAAAAAATAATTTGACAGATTTAACCCTTCCTTTTCTTTCAATATTTAATAAATGTAAATTTCTGTATGTAATGTACACACATACTTCATTATTTCAAATCATTCATAAACTAACATTAAATAATATAATTGCTAGCTTAGTAATTATAACCCTATTATTTAATTAAATCTGTAACTTTTAAATCCCAATTACAATTATAGAAAAGCAAAATAGAAGTATAGAATAAGATATTAGAATTGATCAAGCATAGGTTAGTTTTAAAGAAAGTCAAAGTGTTTAATATTTGAAATATAAAACAATTAAATAACTTACACATACACTGCTTATATGTATGTGTTATAACTTTGCTTTTTAACAGAAAAATTAAAATTTGAATAGTTTAAATGTGTGTATTACCTTTCTATCAACACACAAACAAGTAAAGCATATAATTGTTGACCCACTCTCTTTCTGTCTAAAGCTTTTAAAATTTTGATCTGGTAGGGTTTGAACTTGGATGCCCTACAGCTTCTTTCATGGTTATATAAAAATGTGATGATGATTTTTGTTCATTTTCTCTCATGCACATTACTACAAATTTAGCTTGTGACTAAATTGTAATGGCACAATATACAACATTTGTAAATACAAGCTTATTAAATTGGGTCATGTGACATCTGATTTGATTTTTTTTTTTTACTTTTATTTTTTGCTATGATGGCTTTGGCAATTTTATATTACTAAAGCTATTAATATATGGTGTATCTGAACTTTAGTTGAACTTTAATTCAGTCCCATATGGCTATTTAAGTAAGATAGCTAGATTGGAAGACATGGATATCTGAAAATTTCAGATTTTCTACTTAATAGTTATACATTAGATAAAGTCCTGGGCTTGTCCTGATGTTTTTAATCTAATGATTGAATATCCTAGAACCTCACTGAGGATGCCAGTAGCAGAAACCAGTCTGAGGTTGGGGTATTCTACAAAGTTTGTCAAGAGCTTGTTTTGCAAGCTCTATATATAAATTAAAAGTAATATATTTTTTATATTGATTCATTGCAGGATGATGGTCTCTCCAAGTTTAATCTAGTTTCTCCAATTGCAGATCTTGCCACATCACCAACAATACACTTCATTATTCCATCCAACCATCTCAAATGTGATCTCTTTTAGGCCTTTTATAATCTCTTAAAATCCAGATTATAATATCAACTGTCCATCTATTATTATCTCTTCTAGCAATATGTCCAGACCAGCTCCACTTTAGTCTCTTAATTTTTTCAATGATATCAGTAACATCTATTTGTTTTTTTACTCAATCATTTTCAAACCCTTCTTACAAGGATAAAATATTATAAACATTAAATATAATCTTTACTGAATTTTCAGTGCTGAGCATTTCTGTCAAAAACCAATTGTTGTATTCAAAATAAAAATAGAAATATGAAATTATACATTTAATTATGCAGCATTCCTGAAATATATAAACTTAATAATGGACAAAATTTACTAGTGTTCAGTTTAGTGAGTACTGGAACACTTAAGGATATAATTTCATATTTCCATTTTATTTTTTAATATAACTGTTGACATTTGATAAAAATGATCGTTCTTAAAGTGCATTAAAGATTATATTTAATGTTTTCAATAGTGTTGGTATTTAAATTATTAAATAATAGTATATTATACTTGCAAATATTTTATAGAATATATAATGTATGCAGGGTCATTTAAATAAAATATTTTGACTTTTTTATAAAATGCCAAAAAATGATAAAGTATATTTCTATATCATAAACGTTTAATTTCATATTAATTTAAAGTTGATAGCTTGAATCTTTTAAAAAATTATACTCATAGTATCTACTTATATTTTATTACAATTAAAATCTTTAAATATGCTCATGCAAATGGGAATAAGAGATCCTACAGCTAGAATTATTAACTCTTTTATCATTTATATATTTCATTACTTTTTTATTATTCCAGAGCCTGTTATAGTTGTTCTCATGTTACTGATAAGCTCCACATCTGGGGAATAATGGAAGAGCTTTTGGATATGAAGATAACTGTAAAATAACAAATAAACAGTCCCCACCAAGAGCTCCTATTGCCATATTGTAGGATAGGATTTTTGATTTAAAAAAAACTAGATATATTGTTTGCAGTACAAGCAGTCTTTTCCACCTCTCTCTTTTTTTTCTTCAGTTCATTTAAATTACTGTAAGGCCTGGTCGCAGTAAACTTCTCATGCCATCAGATATTTTCTTATACTAACTGTAACAGTGGGATTGTGGTTGTATAACAACATCTCCATTTTTAACTATATGCATAATATTTCTGACTCCAATTCCTTTTTTTTTAGCTCAAACCTTCGAGAATTAAAAAAGAAATAATGAGGACAGGCTTAGTAGGCTGGCAGTCCTTAGTTGTGATCTTTGCTTAAGGCAGTACAATCCCTAATGAGTCAGTTAGGAACTGGATATTAATAAAATAAGAACATCAGTTGGCAAAGATTGTATGTTTAGGCAATCCTATTTAGAAATCCCCTGCCCACCATGGAAATGGAATGGTCTAAAAATATATGATCTAAAAATGGCTTGTCTCACACAGTTCAGCTAGATTACTATACCTGACAGATTACATTTCAATAGTAATAATAATAAGAAATAGTAATAGAAATTTCAATAATAATAATGATGATGATGATGATGATGATAATAATAATAATAATAAAATAATAATAATAAAAAGAAATTATTTCACACTCAGCTGCCTACTGATGTTAAGAGAAAGGTGAAGGAGGCATGTTTTATTGCCATGGATGATAAGGCTATGAATAGGAAAGATGCGTGTTATAAAATTTCTAAGAAATGGGTTAATTAGATTTACGCATATAGTTCAATTAATTTACATATATCTGCATATATTTACACATAGCAACCTTGTTACGCTTACTCTTTGTTACCCATGATTATGAGAGCTAAGTTCTCTTGAAAGCGCTCGGGCATTATTTATTATGTATTATAATTTATATTAAGTTTATAATAAATTGTGATTTAATTTGAAGAAGCTCTGCTGTTATGCGCTGATTTGTGCATTAAAATTGTATATAAATAATAATAATAATAATAATAATAATAATAATAATAATAATAATAATAATAATAATAATAATAATAATAATAAAATAATAATAATAATAATAATAATAATAATAATAAAAAATAATAATAATAATAATAATAATAATAATAATAATAATAATAATAATAATAATAATAATAATAATAATAATAATAATAATAATAATAATAATAATAATAATAATAATAATAATAATAATAATAATAATAATAATAATAATAATAATAATAATAATAATAATAATAATAATAATAATAATAATAATAATAATAATAATAATAATAATAATAATAATAATAATAATAATAATAATAATAATAATAATAATAATAATAATAATAATAATAAAGCAAGTAGCAGTGATAATATTATAGATAAGTATTATAATTTTTTTTTCTAAATATAGATATACAGAATGTATGAACCTTACTTTATACAATTTCTTCTAGACCAGAATAAAAGACTGCACTAGTATCTAAGCTGTCAAGATTTAAGATTCATATAGATGGTTTTAGTGAAATTCATCTCCCAGATGAAGGAAATATAATAAAACATATGGATGGATACATTTTTCTTTTCTTTTTTTTGGAAAGGCAGGCCTAAAAAGAGAATGTATATGGTGTTGAATTTGCTGTAAAGTCTAATTTAGTATCTTTTATTGTTGGCATTACTCATGAGTGGGCAGTTAATAGTGTTAAAACTTGCTTTGCATAATGGAAATTATGCTCATTTTATTAGCACCTATGCTTTAATCTTAGATTCAGAGAACTAAAAACAATAACAAACACTCCATGCAGTAATGCCACACAGAGTGAGCCATAGTAATCAACAGATGCATAAAATCCTTATCTAGTTCCTAACCATTCAATATTTCCAGACTCATTTCTGCTTATGGCTTTCATCATGGAGGAGCCTTGAATTTAAGAGCACTACACCTAGATCTTAGAATCCAATGCAACTCTCTAATAGTAGATTTAGTTGCAAAGAAATCAAGTCATACATCATGTGACTTAATTTAATAAGCTTGTACTACAAATATTATATAATGAACTTTAATAGCTCTTAACAAGCTTCTTGGCATATCCTTAACCCCAGACCGGTTTCTAGCTTTTGGCTTTTCTCAGTGAGGGCTAGGATATTCAGACACTAAAAGTTTGTTAAGATATTGAAGCTCATTGTATAACAATACCAAAGACTATATTCTCCCAGTACATGCACAGCAAGCTGTCTACAAGATTGCGTGTAGCGATAACAATTGCCCAGCTGCATATTATGGGGAAACAAAGGCATCGATCCAGACAAGATTGTCCCAGCATGTATATGCATATAACAAAGCCTTAGTCGACCCATCTCACCCCTCTATTTTTGTACAGCACTCATCGGCTGTGCAGGCCGGATAGGCTGAGCATGTTGTGTAGAGAGCGACATGATCTGCGGAGGAAGGTGAAGAAGGCATGTTATATTATATCAGATGAACACATGATGAACAAAAAAGAATCATTTTATGCCATATCGAAAAAATGGCAAGTTTAAACGTTCTTATCCTGATTAGCATATTTTGCATATTCGCACATCGTGGAAAATGAAGAGATTTTGTACTTCTTGAAAATGAAGGTTATACCTTCGAAAACATTACAAGAATCAACAAAGTTTGTCATTTAGTGATTGGGTTTTGATTTGATTTATATATAGTTTTGTTTTCCGAATTATATAAGTGTGTGTATTTCTAATATCAACACAAATATTAAGATTTTTACATATAGTATTGTCTAACACACATTTGAACATTATATATATTAATAGATTTAGTATCATCATATCTAGAAAGATAATGAACATAGTATTGACGTAATAATCTTGTCATCATATTTTTAAAATTTTATAAAGTTTTCTTGAATGAAAAATTTCCAGTAACTTTAGTAATAAATCAGATGCTTTATTTCTCAGGATTTTATACAAAGTTTGAGCACTGAAAGTGACAGATCTGTCACATTAATCCACAGATCTTTATGGAGCCTGCCACTCTTCTGCAGCACTAAATCATGCATAGTGTCCAATGCTTTTGTATTACACTAGTTGGATTTATATTTTGTTGGTATAATAAATTGGACAAAATTGCCAATCTAGTTAATTTACTTGCCATATCTTTTAATTTATAACATCATGGACAAAATTGCCGATCTAGTTAATTTAGTTGCCATATCTTTTAATTTATAACATCTAAGTCCAGTTTTTTTCCTCCTTAAAAATTCTCAAACAGATAGCCAAATTTAAAAAGTTTATGAAGATTTTTTTTATACATCATTAATATAAAAAACACAAGTTTTTTTCAACAATAATATTTAAAGCAAAATTTTAAGTTTGAATTCAAGCATTTAAAAACATAGAGCAGTATCTTCATCAATATATTGAATACAGAAGCTAAATAAATAAAGTTTTTGTTTTGCTCTTAATTTGTTAAAAAAAGCAAACAAACAAACTCTACCATCAAATTATGTTTCATCATAAAAATAAAATTGGACCTAATATACATCCCTTATTAAACATCAATTTTTATTTCATATGCTTCAGATTATTCATCTGTATTAATAATCTTTTTATTCCATCATGTAGAAACTGTAAATTATGCATAAATTTCAGTGATCATCCAACTAATTTTAAATCTGGACTCATACTTTAAAAAAAATTGGAAAGAGATAGAAGAGGAGACAGTATTTGGACTATTTAAAAGCAATAAATAAATAATGTTATTTTACTTGCATGTATTTCTTGCTTCTCTAAAGCCATATTAAAATCTCTGGTAACAAATCTTCTCTTTCTGAAAGCAATCTGTTCAAATAATTTCTTGAAAGTACTTTATTCCATAATGGAATATTAATGATATTTCATGATAATTACTTCAGTCTTTTCTAGATTCTTTATATTTATAAACCGAAACAATAGAAATATTTTTAAAATCACAGGAATGATTTTATAGATCCATAATTTTAAAAAATGTTATAGTTTGAAACTAACATATTATCACATATTTAAAACTTTTCCATATTTCAATAGGACTCATAGACTTTCCACTTTTAGTTACCAAGAGTTATTTTATCTTTACTAATACATTGATATTATCAAAATCTAAATATATTACTGGCATAAATGTATCATTAAAAACTATCATCTGAGTTACTGAATTATTATTTAATGGTGATTAAAATACTTCATTTATTTAGTACTAGCATCATTAACCTATAAAACAATGCTATCATAAGATTTATTAAGATTATAATGTTATTTTTCAGGTCCAAAGTTTCGGTGATCACATTCAGAAAATGTCTACCTTTTTTTGTAGTTTTAATCTATCAATTATTTTAAGACTTTTTATCAATTATTGGATTTCTGTCTTCAAATATTAATAATACTTATGAAGCTCTACAGTGAATTTATTATTTTTCCAAACAGAAGGTGCTGTATAAAAAAGCATTGTCAGAAAATCTATCAGAATTGATCTTTTTAGTAAAACCAAAATATGTCATTGTATCCGCAACATACTCCTTAAGAAAATTTTATGCTTTAATAATATGAGAAGTCTGAAAAGCCAAATTGTCAATATTAATGTTTAATTATTACTAACATAACTCCAGTAAAAGAAAAAGGAAAGAAAGACAAAAAAAAAGTAAAAAATTAATAAACAAGATAAGAACAAAAAAAAATTGGAATTATAACTGCCATGCATACAATTAAAGAATTGAAATGACTATATGGAAATATGCATTTCTATTAATACAATTAATCCAAAGAGATGATGAAATGAATGGGATGACAAATGCATGATGATAGGCAACATATCAATTTACTCTCAGATTTGTTGATTATCTCATAGCAAAATTATATATATATTGAAACAAAAAAAGGTTGCAAAAAAGAGAATATTTTTATAAGCTAACAAAATACAAGACAGCAAAATATCTACAAAACAATCCATCACTTTCTGTATGAAAAGATTGATGGAAGAATTTTAAAGCAGGGACCTCATAATAATAATAAACAGCCAATCATAAAGGAGTATGGCCATTACACATCCAATAAAGAAATAGAAAGGGGAGGGGTAGTACTCTAGAAATGAGTTTTGTATGACTAGAAACAATCAATAACCACAAATATGTCCATTATAGATAGAAAATGCTGATCCATTTTTCTGTTTACTTGATATTTTATAATGCTTGTTTTAAATTTCTTTAGCAGAAAACTTTTCTTTTGGGAAAAAAAAAATACTTTCAACACCATGTCTAAATGTAGTTCTCCAGTGTATTTAATTCTCTGCTATATCTTTCCAATGAAAACAATTGACATTCCATTTCTTTAGAATGTCTTTGAAATAATCTTTATTTTGTAAATAAGATCTATCTCTCCTATGAAAATCAAGCTCAAGTTCACCATAAAACACCATTTTAGGAAGTTTTCCAGTATTCATTCATTTTATATGACCAACCCAATGAAGGTGTGATTTTACAATAGTGGATTCAGTAATATCACACCCAGAAAGTTGAAGAACATAAATATTGGTTTTATGATCTTGCTATTGTATCTTTTAAATTGTACAGACTATCTTTAAATGAAATTTTTCTATTGCACCAATATAGGATCCAAATTTCACTTCCATGTAATAAATTAGATTAAATAACAGCTCTATATACAGCTAACTCAATAGCAGTTGTTATTTCCTTGTGATGAAATACTCTAACTTTTAATTTGTTAAAAGCACCAGCAGCACATTGGAGTTTATATTATAACTTAGCATTTAAGCCCACTTTTCTATTTATAAAATTGCCAAAGTATGTAAACTAGTTTACATTCTCAAGATGATAACCATCCAAGCTAAAAGTTGCTGAGGATTTTTCTTCAGTTACTGATTGACAAAGAAGTTGAATTTTTCTGAACAATAATTAATAAACTAATTCCACTTAAAACATTAAAACATTCTGTAAATCATCTTTTGAGTTAGAAAAAATAGCACAATCATCAGCATAAAAGAAGTTTTTTTTATTTTAAAAAATCAATTCAAATAAAAATTCCATTATCAGCCCTATATCTTATCTTGGTAATATTAATATCATCTATATTCTTTATTACTTTTTATAATGCTTTTATACAATCCATTATTGACAGTTTCGATTGCCCCGTCAATCTTCTTCAGAATTAAAAAAAAAAATACAAGATTGTCTATGTCCAGTATTCTTTATCTTCTTTATGAAGTATTATAACTGTATCTTTCTTATTGCATTGCCTTTAAATTTAAAAATGTCAAAATTTTCACAAGTTCATGGAATTGGCATCAACTTAACTAAAGGCACAATAATATTAATTCAATCAACAAAAATACAGGATAAACATGGAATTTTTTTTTTAAATGAAAATAATTAATTATAGTGCTATCATATATCCACTGTCTCAAAATTTATTGATTCACATACTTGCAGGTTGAAAAAAATATTAAATAAAAATTAAAAAATTTGAAATTAGTAAAAATAAAATTTTATTTTCTAAACTTTAATTTTTTAATTCACATTGCAACCACAATATACTGAGATTGCAAAACATCACACAAAATGTTTGTTGCTTCTTTAAGAATATGTTTAAAATTTACTAATTTAAAATTACCTAGAAAGTATTTCTTTTTGCACTTATTAATCATTAATTTTCATCATAAAAAGAAAAAAGTTAAGTAAGTGTTCTTTATAATATACATATATAATTTTTAAATATTTGTCTTCACATATATATAGATATTTTTGCTGCATAGTATATTATAAAAATGTAATACTATAAATACATGTTAAAATTATCTATGCTATATATTAATGTGTGTATGCAGAATTTGCTTACTCATAAGTTGGCTTGGAGCCAAATGGTATGTACAAAAATATTCTACTATATAAAAAAAAATTACAAAAGGCTTATTATTTCTAATGAGTAAAAACAACAATTATAAATAAATAAAATCTTCCTACATTATAAATATTATATTAACATAGAAGATGATAAATAAATATTTTGATTTTTAAAACTGCATAAAATAAGATTTATTATATGCATTTAATAAAATTTTATTCTAAATCTTTTTTTAGCATTATTATTTTTGAATTAAATATATTAAAAATAAATCTCCCTAAATAATAGTAAAATCAAAATAATAACATATCAATTTTCCAAATAAGACCTTATTCATAAAGTCTATTATATGATAAATTTCATTCATAATTTACTCCCATTTTTATTTTAGTTTTTTTAAAAAGTAGATGGTTTATGTTAATTAGTACAACACAATTTAGATATTAAATAAATTGATGTAAAAGTACTTGCTTTTGGGATAAATTTACATATATAAAAAAAAAATTTACATCAAAAATTTCTTGCAATCTAAATGAAATTTTAAAAATATATATATTGAATTAAAAAATAGAAACCGGAAGTTCTGATGGTACACATTAAAAAGAATAATTTTTGTTATGCGTTGGTAGCCGAGGGGTTAGCACAGCTGCCTTACAAGCAGTTGACCCGGGTTCGCTTCCCGGCCGACGCTTTGACGTAAAAAGAATAATTTTTAATTACTATTTTTGGTTAAAAAATGTTTTGATTTTAAGCTACTGTTTTCCCATCTCCATTTTCGATATAAAGTATTTAATGATCTTTTTTGTTTATCAGGACTGTCATTATATATATATTGCATCAACAAAAAATTATGTAAAAATGATTTTGATTATTACATAGCATAATTATTATTATTCTATATGTTTGTTTTCAACAATTATTTTTCAGGTATGTAAATGATAAAATGCGAAAATTAAAGATTTCTTTTTGTTAGAGAAGTCATCTTTATATTCATAGAAGACTTAAAATCCCATTAGCCAAGATTATTTTCTTTTTCTATAAACTTTTTGTGCTACTGTCTACCTATTTAATTATTTTTATCTACTACTACCTTCGAATTTATATTCACACATCATTTTGGTGACTGAACACATTTTTTTACATATTTAATACCCTTTTAATAATAGCCTATTTGCTCATTATCTTTTCATCATAAAAGCCTTTAAAAACAACTCCATGTCTTTCTCTCCTATCATTTTTGTTTCTCACATTTTCTTTTTTTAGTATCCTGCGTTCTAAAAATAAATAATATATATTCTTCTTCCCATCTCTGTATCAAACACATTTATAGCACAAATTTTTTCTCCTTTTTTTTTTTTTCAAAGCTTTTGTCTTATCTTAAGTATTAATAAATTCCCTTTAGTATTATCATATATTCTTTTATACCGTATACTCTATTTTTTATTCTTATATATATATATAAATCACTTTTTCATTCACATTCATTATTTATTTAGCATATGGATTTTTTTGTAGGCAACTTAACTATTAATAAAATATCATAGTGGAACATATAGAGATTTCAATCAGTGACCACTTTACTTAAAGTATTTGAATTCTGCCACTATGGCCCTAGATTCACAGTTATTAACTATGAGATTTATATTTATTTATACATTAATTAGTAATGACTGGAAGGTTGCTATTCTTCCATATGCGCCTTACTATTACTTTCAGACAGTCAATAGCTGTTAAAACACCGGTCTGAGGAGCGATCAGGCCTAGACACTAATTTAATAAGAACATGTGATTTAAACAAAATATTATACATTAATTCTAAAAATAGTTACATCTTGATTCCCAAAGTATTTGTACATTTAATTTTTATTAAATATATATATATAACAGTATTACTATTACTTTGATTTGAATAGAACACAATCAAATTAATTTTAAATTTTTCAGCTTTAATGTAAACTTGTGATTAAACAGGACAGTTTTAATTGATTTTAGAAACTTAAAGATAATTTATATGTATGTAGGATATTAATACTTGAGGTATTTCTAAATTTTTTCAATTCTAAATCTGCATTCTTGTATATTTAATTGTTTTTTTTTTTTTTTTTGTTCATTCTTTAATTTAATAAGAGGCAAAAAGACCTTTAGGAATTCATAACTGAGTAAATCTACTGCTGATCTCAAAGATTTATGGTGACAAATTAAGTCCTGGGCTTTCTGTAGAACTATAAACAAACTTGTTTATCTGAGAGACACATTTAATCCTATAAGCATCTGTCACTATAAATTTATTTCATATGAATTAATCTATAATTTAAAATTAGTTTATGGTTGATTAAAATTACTTTTCAGACTAACAAAAAAAATTAGATTACATACTTACAGAGTATTAAGATGCCTGAGATCTTTGAAAGAATTAGGTACAATATCTCGAATAGCATTAAACCTTAGATCTCTGAAAGAAAAAAAAAGTAAATATTAATAACAATAATAAATAGTATTACATAAAACTTTAATCTAATAAAATAAATAATTGTATGATAAATTGCTAAGAAAGTCGTTTGATGTGTCAACTCTCTAATGGCAAAAAGCATTTAAAAGTTCTACTCTAACAGGACAATACAAGTTATTGTTTTTAATTGTTAATCAGTTCAAATGATGCTAGAACTTTCAGCTCAAGTCTACCACTCTATCAATGCACTAAATTGGGTAGGACTAAAGTTTTAGATATAAAATGTAATTAAATAATTATATGATTGGATTTCATCAAACTAATCAAATCTAGCTTAAAATATATTTTTTTTATTTAATCTCAGTCTTGATTATAAACATAGCAATATGCTGTTCCATGTGGCATATAGTTTCTAATGTATTTGAATATTATGTCTACAATCTGGATTTGAGTACATTCTGATTGAAATTTTAACATTTTTTTCCAAATTACATCACAAGCTTAGAATACCCCAATAACAATTCATAATCAGTTAATAAATAACTACGTAATTTTTATTATCAAAAAAATAAAGATTCATCCAACTGACTTATGATAATCAGTAGAGAGTTGAAAACTGACTGGAAAAAAACAAAAAGAATTATTGTAATTTGATATGACTGTCAGACCTTTCTATAGTGACTCTGAGATCCAATTTAGATTTATTTCTCATATAAAGACCTCTATTCTTAAAAATGAAATTACAAAATAACTTCCAAGAGAAATTGTATTAAAAATTACAGATATTAGAGTAAAAGACTGACAGTATTTATTAGTTTTTGTCTTACATATTAGTTTTAAGTAAAAATTTGCTCAAACAGCTATCTAACAGCATATATTCTATAATGATGTTTACAAAGGCAAATAAATTTCCTGTGCACAAACAATACAATGCTACAAAATCCCCATTCCCAAACCAGTTCAGACTTTTGCTTTCATCAAGTGAGAACTAGCATTCAAAATTAAAACTAATGTATTTATGCATCTAAAAACCACCTTTTACTTTTTTATACCACTCAAGCTCTAATTACAGTTATTATAAATTAAGGTTTATAGACACAATGGAGTTTTTTAAATTATAGTAGAAAAGACTAAAAGACTGCTGTTAAATATGTAAGTGAATTATTTCTATTTTGAAGCCTAATTCTCACTGCCAAAGATAAAAGTCAAAAATCAATTGGTCTTATATCTTATTATTTCATTGATTTCTCAAGTTAACAGTAGGTTAGAGTCAAGGTAGGGGGGTGGGACTATTTTTGGAAGCATATAAGCAAGCATATAAGAAAGTCATGTGACAGTGCTAATAGTTTTTTATTTGATCAAGTTTATACAATATTATTTAAAATCTAAAAATACTTCTAAATATATATTAAACACATCATCATACTTCAGATCTCACACATCAAAATACACCCACTTTCACTAAATGCCTCTTACTTGACTCATAAGTATATATATACTTTCCTCCTTGAGAATCACAATCAGCTTATTTCTTCTCTTTCTTCTTACTGTGCAATATTTTTCCTACATATTCATGTCTGATGCCTCAAAATACAAGCCCAGTTCAATTCCGCTTTATAATTTTCTCAAAAATCTTTTTTATATATATTTCCACATAACTATCTAATATTGATCAGAAAATGGGTATTTAATTATTATTAACTAACTGATACAAGTCACATCATTGTTGGGGAGAAATATTTTTTCTTAAATCTGCATTTTAATGAATCAAAAGAACCTCCCATTCTTAATAAAGATTTGTTCAGCCACTGCAATTCTTACTTAAGATCTGTGTTACTTTTCCATCACACATAACCAACTACTTAAATACATAAAAGGCATTAATCTGTTCTAAAATGTCCACAATCATTATGTGAATATTTTGTATTACTTCCATTACAGTCATTGCATTTAGACTGAGGATTTGTTTTCTCCAAATGTTCAACAAATTGTTAAATATTTTCTTAACGTGTAATGCCACATTGGTAGCATAATTACACTAATGAATATTCCTGCCAAAAATGTATATTTCATCCTGAGATTCATAACTTTAATTTTTTAATTTCTGATTCTACCAATAAAAAACACTAATTATCAACCCATCTTTATTGTGATATTTATTTAGCAATTCACCTTAATAAATATTATATAAATTAGTGATTTAAAATTTATTGTTTTAGATAAATTAAGGTAAAACAAGATTGTCACTTAATTGAAATGCTTTTTCATGCTTGCTTAATCTCTAGCTAAGAATATTTAGATATCCATTTACCAAATGATATTAGATATTTATACAGTTATTTACATATATACAATATTACATCTAATACTGGCAATCAGTTTGCAAATGGAATTTATTAATATATTAATTAATGGGATTGAAAGTGATTAATTAAAACGTTCACATTCTCATTTTTAAATGATATTTGCCTATACATAGGCATTTAGGTAAAAGAGAAAAGGTGATTCATCTTATCTTTTTAAGACTTTCCAATTCTGTGTTTAGAAAAAGAGAGTATTTCTCAAAACAATATAATTTTGTACAGTGAATTTGTATGGATGATTGCCTAATGACTTACAAATGATATTAGATGATTAGTTAGTTTGGCTATGAGATGATTCCTAAGTTTCATTGGAACTTGAAATTTTTTCAAGTTTTACCAAGTCCAGATTCAAATCCTGATCATGGTAATGGCAGATATCACCCACTGTCTATTTTGAAAAAATGTTTAATCATACACATATTTTGTAACACATTTTATCAAGCCAGACTTGATCTCTGGTCAGGAAATGGCAGACAAAGGTTCTAGCACTGACCTTTTTTTTGTTTGTGAAAAATTATTTAATCATACACATATTTTGTAACTCATATAGATATTTCCTAAAATTCATCTCTCCTCCCAATTTATATTATTTTTCTTCAAACTATTGAACAAAATAATTTAGTTCATTTTACTCAATTCTTTTTAAAGGCAAATAAATTATACAATAATATTTTCCTTTTTTTTTATATCCCTTATTAACAATCCTTAACACTCCAATGGCTTTCCTAATATTTTTATTTTATTTTTTTTCTCATCATCATCTTAGCTTCATGTAAGAATAAACATAATTTCAAAATGTTGCTATCTATGTGCAGTGCTTTTATATCCAAGGCTCTTTATTGATGAAAGCCACAAGCTAAAAACTAGTCTGGAGATACTGGATGAATAGCGATTTTATTCACAAACTTTCTTGCATCCAATGATTATTAAGGCTTGCCCTGCTTCCATTTTCACATTTTATTGCATTGAGCCTCTTTCTTAAAAAGTCATAAATTATAAGTAAATCTAGTTATTCTCCTTAGTTGTAAATTATATTACATACCATTATTTTAAACATTTTTCTTCATAGTTGTAATTATATATTGGACTATTTCAATCATCTAATTAAAGTAATGAATGTCTTTAGAAAAATTTAACTTTATTTAAATATTCCAAGTACGTTAAACTATTAGTAATAGCATGCAGGTTAGTATATGCACAACATTTCAAGAAATATTATTTCCCCTTCTTCAGGTGTTGCTGGCCTGATCAATGACAACCTGGACTCTTAGATTCATTAATTTTATGGTAATATTCTAATCAACTGAGCCATACTGCCAAAGACAACAGTCAGTTTCTCTTGATTTCTCCACTTTTTTCTATGAGCCAAGTTGATTAGTCATTTCCATACATTATGTATAGTTACACTAGTTTGACTTATGATATTATGTCATTATCTTGTGAGCACCTTCTTTAAATTTCCTTTTTTGTACCTTTTCTTCTTTAATCAATATTTTTGTATTTTCCCAATTGAACATATGTTCATTGGTACCCACATGGTCTGCTATCTTAGACATGTGTTTTCTCTCTTCTAATCACCAGTTTGGGTTTTGCAATCACTTTTCAATGGGATGACTGGTCTCATCAATATATGTCCCACATTCACATGGTAATTCATAGATACAGTTTTTGCTTTCCAGCATTTCAGGTTTAGGCTTTGTAGATGGCAGAATTACTCATAATGTGGTATGGTTCTGGAAAGCTGTTCTGATGTTATATTGATTGCAGATTTTTCTTAATTTATCTGCTATTTTTTGGTAGGTATGGATACACTACTGTACCAATAATTGTTTTTTCTTTTGATGGTTCTTAAGGTTTTCTTAGTAACAGCCGATGAATAACCATTTTTCTAAGAGTTTGTTCCATATACATCTTTTTTTTCCAAATCACTTGTTTCTGGAAAAAACTTATTTTGTTCTGTTCATAGTGATGGTATAACTCCATGTTTTGTGTTCTGGTGTGTTTTGTGTTCTGGTGTGATTGAATGTATATGCTAAGTATTTCCCTGTATGTGTGAGTTATCTGTAAACTGCAGTTTTGATCTTGCTCTGATTCTATTGTGAAATTTATGTTCTTGTAATTTATGTTGTAGTAATGCTCCACCATATGGCTGTATCAATATAGAGAAGCCAAACTTTAGGTGGATATGAAGTAGTTCTTATGGCTATGGTTTCAAGTTCTTCCATGTAATATTGCTAATCAGGGATGACAATGGTGTGCCATAACCACTTTGATTTTGTTGGTTCTGGGTTGTATTGAAAGTAGATTGTTATACAGAATGTTAATAGTTCCATTATACTATCTATAGGAAGAATTGTTTTGGTTTGTAAGCTATTATCATCATTTAATCTTTCCCTTACAATAGACAATTCTTCTTCATGTTGTAAATTTGTGAATAAACTTTCCACATCAAGCTTACTAGTATGTCAGTTCTTTCAATTTTCATGTTCTTGATTTTCATGTTCTTGGATTAAATCTACAAAGTATCTAGAATCTCTGACAAAGGAATGGGTCTTGTATCCCAAAGAACTAAGAAGATTGAGAAGAAATCTTGGCAAATGTTGGCAAAGTGAATTTCTAAAACTAACATTAGATCTTAATGACCTATGAACTTCATGGATTTTAGGCAGACTGTAAAGAAGAGGAATTTTGCTTAAATATGGTGTTAATTTAATTTTTTCTGAATCACTGAAGTACCTGTGATGCTTTCTGAATAATGCTTGTAACTTCATTTCTGTAGTCAGTATTGGATTTTTAACACTTTTCTGTATTGGGCATGCTGTGAGTTCCTGTAATTTATTGTCATATTCAGTCATACCCATTACAACTGTTGCATTAACTTTGTCATAAGAGAGAATAATAATTGACTTATCTGCTTTGAGAGATTTAATTGCTATCCTCTCATCGTAGAATATGTTTAATTTCAATTTTTGTTGCTTGTCAAGTGTCTTTTTCTACTCCAGCATAATTCTACTACTTCTTCTAAAGGCAATTTTTGATTAATTTTCTCACTGGCTGCCATTATATCCAATAAAGGGATATTAGATTGTGTTATGACAAAGTTTAATCCTTTTTCAAGAAAAAAAAATTCAGTATCTGTTAAATGTTTAGAACTGAGATTTTTAACAGATGAAGCTGGTACACTGATTGGTGCCTTATGATTTTTGATAAACCCATGTAGGTTTGCAAGTTGTTGTTTTTTTTTGGTGAATTCTTCCAAAAAAATCAAGAAATGGCTATGGGCTCATTATTGTCACCCCTGATTATAGTCATAAGAACTATTTCAAATAATTTAATATATCCAGCACACAGTTCTTCTTTTCAAAATAGTTCATATATATCTAATATAGAAATAAAACAAACTAACTCCTTTTTAAAACTTGATTTTTTTATGACTATAATCATGAAAAAGAAATCCAACATGTCAACTATTTTTTATAGTCTTTTTCCTATCCACCTAAACTTTGGCTTCTTTGTTTTATGATACCCTTGTTGTATAGTAACATAGTGGGCCACTATTACAAACTTTCTGGAAACATATCAACTTATCCCCTTCAATTAAATTCACAATAGAATCAGAACAAAAACAAAATTTGTAATTCTGAGATGTTCTTGTGACAAGACTCCCTCATGGAAAAATCAAAACTACAATTTATAGAAAACTCACACATGCAGGGAAATACTCAGCATATACATCCGATCATACCAGAAACACAAAATATGGGGTTATACCATCACCATGGAATAGAGAAAAAGAATTTGTTCAGAAACAAACAATTTGAAAAAAGCAAAGATCTATGTAGAACAGGGGTGGGCAATTGTTTTGGTCCAGGGCCACAGAGGTTGGCAGAGGGCTGCATCGGGGGCCACTTAGTGAAAGCGAAGGTTAATGGAGGGCAGCACCTTTTTTTCATGACACAATAAACACACTGCTTTATTCCCTGTATTAGCAAAAAAATATTTGTCCATTCTTCATTAAACACATGACATTCATCACCGATTCTACATTTTTTGGAGGATTCATGGTTTCACTAATGTTGGAAATGTATATATTTGCTAATGCAAAGACAAAGTTGAAATTAATCAGATCAACTGGAAAAGCATTGCACATTGTATCTACACTGCACATGTGTATTGTCATGGCCATCCTAGTGGAAAATACAAGAGGAATCTTCGGTCATGCACAGGAAGGAAATCTCAGTTCAAGGTGGATTTTTCTGATTGTCTTGGCAGGCCACATTGGGCCGCTATTTGCCCACCCCTTGTGAAAATGGTTATTCATCAGCTGTTACTAAGAAAACTTTAAATAGATAAAAATAACCACCCAAAGAAAACACAATCATTGGTACAGTAGTGTATTGTATCCATATCTACCAAAAATTGCAGACAAATTTAAGAAAAATCTGCAATTAATATAACATCAAAACAGCTTTCCAGAACCATATGACACTATAAGGAATTATAACATCTACAAACTTAAATTTGAAATGCTGAAAAGCAAAAACTGCATCTATGAAATACCATGTGAATGTGGAAGAATGTATATTAGTGACACCAGTCATCCCATTAAAAAGTGATTGCAAAAACACAAACAACCTAATAAGTCAACCAATATATGGAAATCACTAACCAATTTTGCTCTTAGGAAAAAGTGGAGAAATCAAGAGGAACCTCATAGATAAGTATATGAAATTTCTACTGATTGTTGTCTTTGTCGGGATGGCTTGATTGGTTAGAGTATTACCTTAAAATTTAATATTCAAGAATCTAAGGGTCCAGGTTCAATTCCCATGCTAGGACTGATACTGGTCAGGCCAACACCCAAAGAAGAGAGAGAATAATACCTCTTAAAACATTGTTCATATACTAACTTTTGTGGAATATTTAAATAAAGACATTCAACATTTATATTAAATGATGGAAATAGTCCAATATATAAATATAAGTAAAATCCTATCATCACAAACTTTCAGAAAAACATTTTCCTTCATAGTTTCAACATTTCTACTGAAATTTTATAAATTCTTTGTGCTTTAGCAGACTGCATCCCAGATATAACTTGATGAAAATCTTACGAATTTTAAACTTATTTATCTATTTCTTTGTTTTAAGTTATGTAAAATCAAAGATTTTGAAAATGTAAATATTGGAGAGACAACTGGATAAAATAAATGATTAATCTTTCCATTCCATCGGTACCAAAATCTAATCTTATATCAGTGATCAGACTCTATATTAATCAAAGTAATTAAAAATAGTCAAGTAAAAGAAAATGGAAAAAGAATAAGAAACAATAATAATAAATAATTTATTAGATCAATATGAGTTACTTTAGTGATGAAATGGTGATCCCAGAACTAATGTTGCTTGACCTCAGAAGTGACAAACTATCTGATTATTTTTTATTTATTGAAGTAATTTATTAAAGTTACTACTAATTAAATAAAGTAATACAAATGTTAGTAACAATAATTCAGATTAAATATTTATGTTTTAATTAAGACTTTGTATAATAATAAAATATATACATCTGAAATATATATATATAGTTTAATTACATATATTCAAGATCATTAAAATCAATAATATTTAACACATACAGTTACAATTATTTATAAAGCAAATAGTTAATAACTTCATTTATGTTTGTCAAATTAAATCAATCTTTAATTTAGTAAAGTTTATTATAAATGGGTAAATTTTCCCTATTATTATTTAACTATATATAAGTTTTTAAAATGTATGATTAATTATTTTTCATACTTTTTCTGAAAATGAAGCATAACTAAGGTAAGTAGACAAGCTTTGGTGATTGAGTGGTCAGCACAGCTGCCTTACAAGCAGTTGTCCTGGGTTATTGGGTTCACTTCCCAGCCGATGCTATGACACATTGAAAAAAGAAAAAGTAAGGGGGATTATCATCTCAATGTTTCTGATACAAGTCACCAGAGCACTTGAGTGACCAGAAAGCTTTTTGAATACACTGATTTGTGTAATATAAATTAATAATAATGTTTTATTCTACACTTTGAATGGACTCTAAATGGTTATAGAAGATACAAAAAAGACCATGTGCAAGATGGATGAGATGAAGACATATGAGAGAAGTTATGGATCAGAAAAACTGGATTAAACTTAAGATAACTTTATTCTGATTGAAAGTGATAACCATGATATGTATCAGCCAAGAGATTTTTAACTGCTTTTAACTTTATTATTGTCTGCAGTCAAGTTTCTATAGCATCCTGATGATTATATGGATGGTATTATGCTTAATTATACAATTTTCAGCATAATATTCAGGAGTAGTTTACATTTGTTTTCTCCTATGCAGTTTGAAATGTACTAATGTTGCATATAGCATAAGAGTGATCAACTAAATATGTAGTTACTACCTTAGTATCTGATTTATACAACTTAAATATTGTTGAATTTCACATTATTGGCTTGATAGAATAAAAAAGTTTAAAATGTTTGCTAGATGTTCAAAATCATTGTATTCAAAGACCATAATCAGAAACTAGTCTGGTATTGTGAATATGATAGCAACCATTATCTAATGTCAATTAATTACTCAAAGATTGCACTTGATGGTTCTGGAATAAGTAGAAAGGAATTAGTGTATGTAAAAGCACTTGCATCATCATCTTATTTATTGCTGATAATTTTTTTTTAAAATTTCATAACTAAAAAAAAATTAGAATTGTAATATATTATATATACAGTACTTATTTCAATTGAAAACAGAAGTATACCACTAAATCAAATCTTGCACAATGCTGTGGATAATAGATTAACAAATTTTAATACAATCAATTATTAATAATGACAAAATGAAGAATTTCCAGTTAGATAAAAAAGATTATTCAGATATTTGATAAGACAAATGAAATAATTTAAAATGTTAAATAAATGAAAATGTTTGTTAATATATTTTTATATCGTTCAATTTCTAGGATCATGTTTATTATCACATAATAGATAACCACTGTTTTTAAATAACTTTGCTACTAACCACTCATGTTAAAATAATTGATTGGCTTTATTGCTAAGGAATTTATAAGAAGCTCAAGATCCACAAATAATAGAAATGGATTATGATCCATAGACTTCCTGTTAAAAATAATTGATTGGCTTTTAGTAAGGAGTTCATATGAAGCTCAAGACCCACAAATAATAGAATCTGGATTATGATCAATAGACTTTCCTGAATCAAAAAATATGCCAACACCACTGCTTCAAACTATGCAAGGCAGTTACCTTTAAGAAATAGAAAATGTTGTGTTTTTATCCAAGATATATACTTAATGTTATAGTGAAGAAAACACATGACTATTTCTTAATATACATTCAATCTCTCACTTTTAAACATAATATGTTGTGTCATTTCTCAAATACCACAATACACATTTAAAATATTCATACTATTTCTTCAAATGTATATATATATAAATGATTCACTATTTCCACTTGACAAGAATCATGTCTCATCAATTGACCTGAGCCATCCAGGGTTGTGATTACTCAAGTTTGCAATAGATAGCTCTGGAGTAAAATAAATACAGCATATATTAAATGTAAGCAGAGTAATTTGTGTGTTGATTTATCGATAAATACATTTACTTGCATCATTCTTAAAACAAAATAATACAAAAATAGTTATCTTCATGACATTTAAAAAATATTTGGCTGGAGAAAGTAATTTTTTATTAAATAGTAGATTTTACTTGACTTTAATATCTAAAGTTATTTGGTTAATTGTGAATGAGCTAAAACCTGACAGAAATACACACTCATGGTCTATACTCAAAATCAATCATATAACTGGAGCATTTATATATGTTTTATTTAGAATTGTCTTTGATCAGTAAATTGTAATCCAAATATTTAGCTCATTTAAAAATTTACTATTTTAATAATCAGAATTAAAAATATATAATTTTAATGGATAAAAAAATAGTAACATATACTTTATTATTAATATTTATTTAATAATTTTTGGACTATCCTTATTAACAGCAGATAAATTTCTATATTATAGTTATGCTTGTATCTCAGCCATAGAATTTTTATACTACTACCATGAATATCAGCTGCATATTTAAGCAATAATTATATCTATATCACAAGTTAAAAATGCTGAATGTCACTAATTTAAACAATAAAGTTTGTAGAATTGCAAAAGCCTCAATTCATCAATTAATAGAATAGTTTCTTGGAGTGGCCTATAGCCATATAATAATAGAGATCAAATAATGGTCTAATTATTCTTAGCTAGAAATTACAGTCATAAATTAATCAAGGTTAAACTGATGAGTGTTAATGAACTGATTGTAAAAAAAATATGATTTTAGTATGATGTGATTTTTATTATTGGTGGATGATAAGCCTAGTATTGTTTAAATTAATAATAAAATTATTCCATACAATTTTAACCTACTAGACGACAAACCATATAATAAATAACACTGTCCCAATGAAATTTTATTAAGAAAACTATTTAACAGATAGGACTTGTTAGTAACTCAATTTTCATCACCTAAGATTTATCTCAAATCAAAACTCCTTTTTGGGATACTCAATCATGAATCTATAACTAAATAATTATGGCATAAAAAATGGAATTAGGAACCAAACAATTTTCTTTTTCCAGATCCAACTCTAAAAGCCGGATAGACTTGATCATCCTAGATGCAATCAGAATCACATTAGTGGATTCAGGGCAATCCTTCATAAATGGAATTTAACAGCCACTGGTCTAAGTAGATGTGGAGAAATGCAAACCATAAATCACATAATGATTGCCAGTTGAATCAATGGTCACAATGCCAAAATTGAAGGACTTAATGAAGTTATTGGTGAATTGATGTTCTGTTTAGAATCTCAACAGTAAGTAAACTTCATGATATATCTTTAATAGTTAAACTATTTTAAAAAAATCCATATGCTAAATAAATATATAATAAAATGCTCTTAAAATTTTTAGAAAGTTCCTGATATCCCTCTTCTCTGATACATGTTACATATATACTCGCATATTTTTCCAAAGCAATGATTTTTTTAATTAGCTTGGTGATGTATCCCCCACCCCCTTCCCAACTAAAAGCAGCTATTGAAACACAGGCCCTGATTTCAAGAATGATTTATGTATTTTTGTGATGGAAAAGATTTGCATAATGTAATCAAAATCTTTGGTAAACTAGTTCAGTGATTTATAAAAGCTAAAAAAAACCATTTACAATTCCACTTTTAAATTTAAATAGACTGGGTGAACAATTTATTCTCGATTACTGAGATATTCTCAGACTGTAGTGATATATTTTATTTTATGGGTAGTGACCTCGGCAAAGAATCAGAAAAACAAATTCTTGATGAGGAAAAAAAAGCATGTACAGATTTATATAAAAAGTTTCAAACTATAAAAATGAAATAGTTTTCATGTTGAATATTACATTAATGAGATATGAAAAATATAAAAAAGATGCTTTGAGTAAAGGAGAATTATAGTGTTTAATTAATATAATAACTGCTTTTAACTAAAACCTTAGTCAAATATAAAAACTTTTTAAAAGAAACCTGTATTTGATGAAAAAATATAAAAATAAACTATAATGGGATTGGAAAAAAAAAACGTGAACGCTTGTCATATTATAAATGGAAATGCATATTCATGTAATATTTTTTGTAAATATAGAGTCAAATTTTTTGGAATATTTAAAATTATCTCATATGGCTATGAAGAGAAATATCAGACTTGTTTAATTTAAAATAAAATCAAATTGTTGCCACTCAGATATATAAAGCAAAAGGCGACCTAAATTAATAAACTATTTAATATTTAAAATGAAGAATAAAGTAGTAAGTGAAGATAGCAGAAATAAATCTTCTGAAGTCATTTGTGATTGGAAATATTAAAAGAACTAGTAGAATGAATAATTGAAACCATTCATACGGAAACAAATTACTAATTTATCATCTCAGAAACCCTAGTTTCTGATATAAATGCTGTAAGGCAAATCTCTAAACATCAAAACATAACGAATAAGTGCAATCATGTCAGATGATAGTTATATTATTTACAATTTTCCCAACCATTCTAAGGGTTATAACTAACTTCACCAAAATTAAGGTGTCAACTAAAACAAATTCTCTCAAAATGTAAAGCATAGGGTAACAATACTTATCTTGGTCCAATCATCACTCTGCTTAGATGCATTATAACTACAGATTAATGAACAATTAGAGATTCAAGTTTTCTAGATGCTTCTAGAAAAATACCCTTCTTTCACCTACTAAAATAATCCAAAATCCTCCTCTCCCATAATCCCCAACTTATAAGCTAGTGTTGAGATAGTTTTAAAAATATTATTAATTCAAATTCTAGCTCATAATTCTGTCTTTTTAATATTTAAATTACAGAATTTTTTATTTCTTGCAGATATTTTACTTCAACAATTTTTTCTCATCACTTTTCCCAAATAATACTGTTATCTTCAAAAATGAAAATGCTTCAGTTATTGCAGCCCATGCTACCAATATTGTTTTGCAGAATATAAGACGAGTGTTAACCATTTTTCATATTTTTCTAATCATTTGATTGCAAATAATGTTGGAGCAATATAAAATCAATGTTGATTGTATCATATGCTTTTTATTCTATTAATCACATTAATATTTTGTAAGACACTATTCATAATCCCTGTGGTTTAGGACAATAATAGAATACCATATGACCCCCTGAGTTACATATTATTTCATTATTTTTAATTTTATTGAATGAGTATATGATTCCATTTTATGTAGAAAAAAGCATTCTTTGTATAAATGATTATTCTATCATCATCACTGTCATCACCAACCAACCATTATCAATCCACTGCAGGATGGTTTCATCAAGTTCAATCCATCTTCTCTAATCTTCAGCTTCTCTTCTCCACATTGCCCCTGCTCACTTTCTTATTTCATCCATCCATCTCACATGTGATTCTTTCTGGGTCTACAATCTCTTGGAATCCAGTTTAAGATTTCAATTGTCCATCTATTATCATTTCTTCTAGCAATATGTCCAGCATAATTCCACTTCAGTCTTTTAATTTTTTCAATAAGATCATTATCCTATATATCTCAGGTATTCTATTATTTTGCCTAGTTCTACATATATCATTCAATTTAAAAATTGCATTTACCAGAAAAAATAATAAAATTGCACATATATCATCAAATCCTTGTATGAAATATTAGATATGCAAATCATCTAATGTAATGTAATCTAACCATATATAATCGTGTTTTTCTGAAAAGTTAACAATTGGATGACTTTTAAAAAATAATGTTTATGAACCCATATTTTATTGATCCATGCACCAAATTATATCTCAAGTGTATTAAGACTAATTGCAGAAAATTATTAAATGTCAAGAAGACATCAAGCAATATTCCAACATGACTAGAATGGCCATCAGCAAGCTCAGAGTAAACAAAACTACATGAAAACAGGTATGGGATCAAGAAATTATCAAGAGACATATAACAAGCAGATTCAGTTATGCTTGAAAAGCATACTATTCTTTAAGTAGATATTCTTTTATAAAATATCACAATTAATACCAAAATCTTTAATGACAACACTATCAACATGAATTAAAACTTTTTCTGGGTTGCTGCCTTTTATCTTATGGTAATCACATGACATTTCTCAACAGACTATCAAATATCATTCTAGCAATGTGTGTAAGATTATCCAAAAGAATCCCAGTTGATAGCTAGATTTTTCACTTACTGTGTATGCATAAAACTATAAAAAATAAAACATGATGCAATCTTGCATTGGTGGTCGAGAGGTTAGCGTGACTGCCTTGCACTAGCAGGCAGTTGCCCGGGTTGCGGGTTTGCATCCCAGCTGATGCCATGACACTTAAAAAAAAAACATGAAGCAGCTCAAATGACATTTCTCAACAGACTCAAATATCATTCTAGCAATGTGTGTCAGATTATCCAAAAGAAACCCAGTTAATAGCTAGATTTTTCACTTAATGTGTATGCATGAAACTATAAAGGATAAAACATGAAGCAGCTCAAATACTCTACGGTATCCCAAATTTATAGAATTAATAAATATTAGAGAAATGATGTTATGTTGTGGCTTTATGCACCATGCTTATGTCATAAAGTGATAGTATTATGGTACCATCCATTTAATTTGTGCATTGCTTTAGAAATTGTGTGTAATTACAAATTTATAGAAATGAGGTTTTTTGTTTTTTTTTTTAATGTATCTTTTCATGCGTGGGAATATTTCTAAGTCAAATAAGGCATATAATTTTTTTATATTTATTATGAGTTAGATGCAATGCTAGTAAATTCAATCCATTTTTATTAGTTTTGAAAACATGATTTAATATTACATTTATATTTGTTACAAACTGGATCAAAGTTTTAAAAGAAAATAAAAAAAATACAAAATAAATTTTAAAGTTAGATTTTTAAAAAATATGGATACATATTAATATCAATCAAAAAAATACTTATTTTTCTTCATTCTTCTAGTTATAAAAATTGATGATGATAAATTGCAAAAAAATATATCTAAATTACATTAAATTAATTATCTGCAATGTTAAGCACATGCTATCTATCAAAACCACCATACTCTCATTATATAATGCAATGGAATATAGATAGCAATTTAGTTTTGCATGAGAAAGTAATTGAAATGTGAACTAAAAAAAAAATTTGCTGTTTTTTTTTTACTAATTATCAATATGGTTATTATTATATTTTTAAATGAAATATTTAAATATCTAATTTAAATAATTAGCATTCCTTTCATAAATCCCACAGCATATGCATGAGTGCTATGAATTGATGTTCCACATTGAAAATGTGCTCAGCCACTTAATAATAATTAAAATAAATATTAAAACCTTTTCTTTTGCTAATGTTAGAAATGTTTCAATCAAGTCATTATATATTTTTTAAATTGTGGATAAGTGAAGGCATGAATTTTGATATAGTATATGGTAGTCACTTTATATAAAAAATAGAAAGTCATTGGATACATTGCAAATAGTGGTAAGTTTTAATTTGTAAAAAGAATTACCAACAATTAAAATAATATATTTGTAATTTTTATTATATAATAAAAAATGACATAAAAATTATAAACCTTTCACTTATATCTATTATCTAAAAACGTTTTACTATTATTTATAGAACATTAAAAGGAAAACTAGAATTCACTTAGCCATGAGTGTGGGCAGAATGTATGGAAGGATTATATACCAACTATCTATAAGTAGTAATGAAATAATTCAAAGGCATAATAAATTTGGAATTTGGGTACATTAAAAGTTTCTTTATTAAAAAAGCATTAATTCTGTACATAAATACTCTTCATGTAATAAAGATATATATGCGAGTTGATGACCTGGCCCAACTGATGAGTGCTGGTTCAGCATGAAATGCATCTTGGGGATTATTTTCTTTTATTGTATCTTTATTTATATGAAATTATTTATGAAATAAAAAAGAATGGAGAAATATGGAATTCTCTACATTGTCAGCTCTGATTTAATACATTAAAAAAAATCGGAACTATGATATTATTTTACAAAAATGCTAATTTATTTATATAATCACATAAAATTATTTAGATAAAAATATATATATGCTAAAGTAATTGGGCAATAGAGAAGGATCAGAATCCAAAATATTTTAACAATTTTAAATTTGGGAATATTTTTGAAAAAATGCTTAATGATTTGGAATTAAAAGTTTATGGAATATATTTAGCCAGTTTGAAGAAAACCCTTAAAGTAAGCATTTGTAAAATTCAAATCATGTTAACAAATTTGTATTCTATATAATCATTGTATTAAGAGGAGAAAAATTGAAGACAAGACTAGATATTTAAATCAGCTGCTTAATTGGTAACAATTAAATCAAACACCCATAGAAATAAATGAACAAAAAAATTAACATGAAATGATTGCAAGTGATAAGTTTATTATCAACAAAACAACATGTGAGTGCATTAATTTTCACTTTGAATCCAAAGTCCCGAGACCATAAAACAGAAAATGGGCTGGGAATATAATAGATCAATCATCTAACCATAAATTACTTAAGTTTCCAACAGATAACTCTGAAGTAGGATAAAGAGAACTGCTTCTGGTAGGTTTGATATTATATTTAAAGAAAACACTAAATGTGAACTTTGAATTCATATCAAAAACTGCAATGATGCAAAGAGATGTTTGAAATAATATATAAACAATTTTTTAAAAAAAGAATATATTTGAATTAACATATAGCACAAAAAAAAATAATCTCAAAAGTGATTTAGAAAAGATATACTTTGAAGTGAGATGATAAAAGAAGAAAGTTTTCTGTTATCAATGATCAGTTTGGCTAATAATATATATGTAATTTTTATGTGACATCTTTCACTTGTGGAATTAACATCCTACAAAATGTATGTTTCTAATATTACTTAAATCTATATACAGTAATCGAAACTAAATAATTCATTCAAAATCTATATTCGAATGCATGTTTTTACGGAATTTTTTTTTTTGTGTGTGTGCTAAGCTATAATTCAGTTTGATGAAATTATTATTTAGTGATAAGACATGATTCTTACCAAGTCCAACAACACTTGCTCACGGGTCACTGATAAAAACACAAATCTGACTAATATAATATTAAGATATATATTTAAAAAAAAAAAAAAACTATACAAAAATTTACGGTAGCTACTTTGTGATCCATTTAATTAAAATGTTTGCAAATAAAACAAGGATATGAACTTTATAATTCGTCAAGAAAAGATATCATCTGCACATACTCATACATTAAGGCCTGCCTTTTATTTACATCATAAATCATTTATTAAATAATTAAGTTGTTTAAATATTTTTTTTAATAGAAGCTATTCTTAGTAGTAGTGATAAAATTATTTATAATAAAAATAATTTTTTAAAACATAAATAAAAATATAGTTGTATATTAGAAACATGTCAAAGGGATGTTACCACACCTACAATTTTGGATTCGAATACTGTATTCTTCAAATAAAATTTGTTTTTCAAATAGAGCCTGTGGTTAACTGGATTCCTTGGTCTGCAAATGATATTTAATTATTCTCGACTAACGATAAAAACAATGAAGGCAATCAGCTTGAACTTTCAAAGCTTAATATCAATGTCTTCTCCTCTTTTCACCTATAAAAGCTATTATTTGTCTTAAAATGGGCTATTTAAAAACTATTGTATATCTTTTGTATTAGAAACATAAAAGAAAAAAAATAAACTGTTGATTTTTAATTACAAACACTTAATAACTTAACGGATCCATGTGACAGTTAAGTTTACCATTATCTTTCTTCTTTTTTTTTTTTTAAAGTCTAATTTAATCTAACTTGAAACAATTATTTATTGGCATAAAACACACAAAAAAATATCACTTCTCACATTACATAACATCATCTATGCACTTGGCCTATAAGAAAATATATGTTAAATAATTGTAAAAAAAAAAAATACTTTTAATTTTTAATTGAACTATATCACTTTTAAATTAACTATTTATATTATAAGTCTACCCACAAAGTTATGTATAAAATCCTTTTTAAGCATTTCAGTTAAGCAAGAATATGTATAGGTATACTTTTAATATAAGTAAAACAGCTTTTAAATAACTCACTGCAAGGTATCAGTCTCTTCAATGGCATATTATTAGAGGAAGAGTGTTTAATAAAATTTAAAAAAATAAAGTTTACTTAGATTTGAATCCAGATTGTAGGCATGGCAAATACAAGTTCATACATTTATTTTAGTGCCTATATTTACATCTATAAGATAATCAGATTAAACACTAAAAATATCTAAATAATATAAATAATACATCATCTGACAGGAATAGTATTAAAGTTATTGCTCCATCTTCTTTAATTTTGTGTTTATCCAGTTTTCATCTGCCTCTTTATTTCAATTAAAATAATTGTAATGGATCAACTCTCCAATCAATGTTTCTATAGTCTAGGAAAAACTCTCCATACATGTATAACTGTAAGCAAAGAAAATAGTGATCATGTGGTGTTCAGTAGTTTAATACTCTTGGGGAAAAAGACTTTCTAATTTGGTTATAAACCTATCTGAATCTATTATGGATGTACTTTCATTCTTCTATGGTTTAATATTGCATAAGAGTTACTTCCATACTCCATAGTTTTTTTTCTTATTTCTGAATTTATTGGTATCAGATGCTAGAACTGAAAGAAGCCATGCCAGCACAATCAAGATGGGATATCAAAATAGTTTTTATTGAAATTGCAGCTAACATATATTTGATAGTGTGTATAAATATAGCTGTAATGCATTTTATTATATTGGAAGTTTTATTTTTGTGCCTTTCTGAGATATGTACAAGCTACAACTAAATTTTAACATAAAACACATTTTTTAAGTTAGATCGTACTAAGAAAATTTGTCACTTTTTAACTCACTTCACATAGTTGAGTCATTGTATTATGGCAATCTGATAGATATCTTACAGCAATAAAAACAAAAGAAAAAATATTTTATTTCCAAATACTAAAATGTTAGCTAATAAATACTATTTAAAATGTATATATTAAAGAACATTTTGAAAAATACAGATCCACTTTTAGAAGTATTATCTACAAATTTTAATAAAATTCACTGATTTCTTTGCATTTCTTTCATAAATCTGCCCAGATTCCTGGTAAATGAAAATTGCTTCACCCTAGATGACAAATAGAATTGCTACACTTAATGACTGGAAATATTTTTTAGATCAGCAAGAGTTATCAATTATATTTTTGGTCATTCACATTTCTTTTTCAACCCATACGTGAAATACCAATCTTTTTATGTGCACCATATTAAAATTAATTAATTTTTCTTCATTAATATTACCATAAAATCTGTGTTCTTAAGTTTTGTATATCATCATATTGATTCTATTTTTTAATTGAAAATATTCACCACAATTTCTTAATTCTTAGTAATTTCATGATGAATAGTTTATTAATCTAGGTTGAAGATTTAATATTCACATCCATATGCCAACTCAGACAATATTCATATTAGTGAACTCAACCATACAAAAAAAAAATAAAATCTGACTATGAACTGATAGTATATACACCATTAACTAATAATAGAACTTTTTCCAACATTCTACTTTGTCTTTAAACCAATATTCCTAAATTTTGCACAAGTCTCTGAACTTGTAAGATTTAAAAAATAACAACAGCATACCTACTTACAGAATATTTATGAACAATATATGTTTTATTAAAAACTCTGGATGGCATTTTATCACTGTGATTAGACACAGATATAGCTTTAAAAATAATCAAATGGTTTGTTACTCAAAAATTCATAAAAAGTTCAAGCCTGTAAATGCAATATCTACCATTATATTAAAGCATGGATGGCAATAAACAGTAAGACATTAAACTGATTAAGCATATATATAAATAATGTCAATTTTGTATACTAGGAAATGGTCTTAAGTCAATGCATAGGTAGTAAAAAAACATTTTACGATTCAAAATTTTTTCTATGTAATCTCACCATTGATGGTTGTTCCTTTATTTACTTGCATGTACCACACATTTATTTGAGTCAGCAATGGCATAATGAGAATTTTAGTACCACAAGCTTAGCTGCAAAAATAAACAGCTAAGTTTACTTTTTTTGTTATTATTATTTGTTTAATATATTGTTATAAGGTAAGATAAAATGTTAATTTTTATTGTTAGAAACAGATAAGTATAATCACAAAAAGTAAACTATAAAAAATGTTTAAAATAAATAGTATTTGTTTATTTAAAATTAAATAAAGCGCTGAAAACTTAGAAATTATTCAAACGGAAGTCAATCTCCGATAACGCACTATTTCTTAAATATTATAATATTTAAGATAGTGCATTATCGGAGATTCCACTTCCGTTTGAATAATTTTATTTAAAATTAACAATTTCTAATAAGAATTTACACAAAAAAATATTAATATTTTTCTTTATATAATTAAAAAAAATCATAATTACATTCTTTAAGTATGCGTTATAGTACTTATGTCACAAATATGTCATTCATAATTTACAAATAAAGACATCTTATTTCATCTAATATATTCTATTGTCAATGACTTCTCTTTTTAGGGAATTTTTGAAATTCAATGCTATTCTTAGTGTTTTTGGTAACCATATCATTTCAGAATTGTGTGAATTTACATATCTACATATAATTTTTTCATTATTTTAAGAAATCTTAATTTTTATCTTGATTAGTTTTTAACTCTGACAGCATTTATATGCTTAAGGAAAAACTTCAATCATGACAAAACAAGGGATTTGAATTTAAGATTTCCAATCTATATTGATTCTGCACTCCATCTCAAACAATTGATACACATAACCACACACATGTGAAAAAGATAAATGCTCCCCAATATATGTATTTCATGCAGAACCAACACTCATCAGTTGAGCCGGATCATAATCTCCCACACATATATACAATCAATGCATGATTTATATTAGATAGAAATTCCTTAAACTTTAATGGACAGGTTTCAATCTTCTCACCCCTCCAACAATTCAACCATGAAAAATCCAATGATGGAACACTCAAAGCCTTTGGTGCATTTGATAATGTAGTCATAACCATGTAGACATTATATATTATCAGACCATTTCATATTCATTTATATTAATAGGAGAGGGATAGGCTGGACTTATACTATGATATGACCTATTTCCAAGGCAATATGTAATTAACCTATTTATTCAGTATACTGAATGTTTACTATAATAAATGAAGGTATTTGAACTTTCATATACTGGGGATCATTTATCTTTTTCATGTGTGTGGTCATGTGTATCAGTTGTTTGATATGGAGTGAATTATGAATATAGATGAAAAATCCTAAGTTCAAATCCATCTATTTACTATAAGTATACAGAATGAATAGGTTAATTACATATTGGCTTGGAAATAGGTTACATTGTAGTGTAAGTCTATCCTATTCCTTTCCCATATAAATGGTTAAATAATGGCCCAATAATATGAGATTAGATTGACTTAATGTCTACTTAAGTATGACTACAATATCAAATCCATCAAGGATTTTGAGCATTCCATCATTGGGTTTTTTAATGAAATGGACTGCTGAATTGTTTTAGGAGTGAGAAGATTGAAGCCTTTCCATTAAAGTGTAAGGATAAGCCAAACACTGGCTGTATATAAGTGTGGGAGATTATGATCTGGCCCAACTGGTGAATGCTGGTTCTGCATCAAATATGTATACTAGGGGCCATTTATTTTTTTCACATGTGTGATTTTGTGTATCAGCTGTTTGAGAAGGAGTGGATGACAAATATAGACTGAAAATCCTGGACAAATATAGACTAAAAATCCTAAGTTCATGTCCCTCTATTTACTACAGTAAACATTTAGTATACTAAAGAATATGTTAATTTTGATTATGACGGTTTATTAGTTGATCTTTAATATTAATGAATGCTTAATACATGATCTAAAACTTTATTTTTTTTTATGTAAAGATATATGAAGATTTTCACATCTCATATTCAGAATGTATCTTTAATATTGGTTACACAAAGTGCAGAAGTGTTTAATCTGGTAGTGCCACAACCATTGAAAGGTAAATGAAAATTTATTACATTTTGTAGTTATGTTGTTTTATTGCAATTTAATGCCTGTTATAGTTGTCCTTTACCAAATAGCGATTGAGCATTTATAAAAGGAGAATCTGTGTGTGTGGAGTATATTATACGTTATCTGTATACATATGTCCATTTAAGTGAAATTATATAATTTTAGATGCATATATACATGCTCATTTGTATATGTTTTCTATTTTATATATTGTATTCATCTATTATCATTTTACAAATGTAAAATGAATCACTACATTTGCATATAGAATCTTATAAGAATAGTAAATCTGATAAGTCCTGGAAGAACCTCCAACTGTATTCAGATCTTTCCAAAACTTCATCCAATATAGCAAATTTTGTAACTTCACAAGAAATTGCTACTCAATTTAATGCTCTATTTTGTGAAGTTAAATTGTTTGCTTTGCTAACATTTGAGTGTGTTTGGAAGTTCATCTGATAATATCCAGAATGCAAATGCAATTTGAATTGTATTACATTTGTAAATTCAAATCTGGCAATAGAGGCCAGTTTACTAATATAAACAATATAAGGAAAGATGGTCATTTTAAGATTATATATTATTAAAAGTACTGTATTACTTAATATTTATATAATTTGTTCATTTCAAAAGATGGCGCTTTACCAAAACCACCGAACAAGTGTAAAATTTGTTTTTCATAAATTTGTTCATTTTGTCTGAATAATATTCTTTTCTATAATAATTTAAAGTAATTTTCATATTTTATCAAGCAAAAAAAATTTGTTTGTTAAATTTGTATCAGAAATATGTAAATGCTTATGTAAGGTATATGGATGAAATATAGAAATTTTCTGATGTAGTGTGGATAAGAGGATATGGATTGGAGAAACTGGACTAATCTTTGAGAATTTAATTCTGCAATCAGTTGATAATGGCTGGAAATGATAATAATAATTTCTAAATGTCCTGCAAAAACTTAGAATAATGGTAGATAACAAGAAAGCTAAAATCTTGAATTGATTCCCATTGTTAATTGAATGAACAAGTTAGCTTAACCTGTCATTTCAATGCTCAACTATCACTAACCTTCCAAGTAACACACCACCTCATGATTATTTCTAAATTAGAATCAATTTATATTAAATGTTTTATACCTCTAAATTATATGATCACATGAATTGTTTTCCACTTTATATTAGCTTATACATGTGTGTGCATATATATATAATTTATTTTATTTTTTGTTTCCAAAATTTGAAATAGTGAATTAAAACCAAAGTATACTAAAAGTACTACAGTAAAATTACTTCTCAAAGAAAAACTCTGATAAAAAAAAAACATTACTCATCAGGTTTAATTAATTGCCCATTGATGGGGATATAAGCGGTTTTCATCCTTGTTAAAGCTGGTCTCTTATTAACTTACTAATATTTGATGGCTAGCAAAGTTAGCTGTGGATTAGCTATTTGAAAACAAAATCTTAAGCTTAAATGAAATCCAAAAAAATTTTAGCAGTTAAAAATTTGAACCCAATACTATTATGGCATGGCAAACAAATGCAATTCTACCATTCGGTTCTCCATAGATAAATAATATAAATATACATATATCGTTGTGAAAAAGTATATAATAATGTAAATCATAAAATGGTATATATATATTTTAAAAATAAAGTTATGGCAGTCCATAGATTAAATGATAGATTGACCTTTTTTTTTTAAAGTCAATATTCATTCCGTAAGTATATACAGAAAGTATGTACGTGTTTTATTTTAAAAAGCAGATTTAATACTTTCGAAGTATGTCAAAGAAAGGTCTCCGGTTTTAAAGCATTAAATTCTTTTTGGTAATTTGCTTTCCAAACTATTTATGCAAATTATGTTAGCATCAACTTTTTAAGATTCCCTTTACGTTTAGTAACAAGCTATGTAGATCACTACTATATATTTACTGAAGTCAAAAAACTTATATATTCAGAAATAGCTCATCAACTATGCATTAATGAACTTGAAAAATATTATAATTAATTTAAAAGAGTGCACAAAAACATTGAATATAAAATGGTTTCACATGTTAATTAACAGCTGTTGAACTTGATTATTAGCTTTAGTCTTGTTAAAAAGTTAATTAGGTAACGCTATGGAAAGATATTAATGCCAGTCTGTGTTTTAATATTATCTCAATAAATAATGTGATTTTGAAAATTCAGTTTACAATCTGTACTAAGTATTAGATATCTGAAGTAAATAATTTATAGCAGTAAATCAACTTCAACAATATATACATCAACGTATGTGTGTATATGTAGAAAGAAAATCTTAAATAATTCACAGAGAAATATGCCTCCCACTATTCATTTATAGAGAATAGAGAAAGATAATGAATAAAAAAATCATTATTTCTCAAAATGGTTAATTGATATTTGGTATTTTTACCATTTCCTTCCTTGATGATTAGGTAACCATTTGCTTTTCAACCACAATGTAGTCATCTAATTAGCCATTCATTCACTTACCAACCTATAATTAGACAGATAACTAAATGTCTTCCTATATCCCCATTCACAGAGAGATATTGAGTAAAAAATTCTTACTTCCCAAGATAGTTAGTTAATTGATGTTTAGTGATTTTATCTTTTCTCTTTTAACTTGTTTCATCCTCTATTTAAGAATAGCTAGATAACCATTTGTTTTCTAGCCATAAATAAATGATCATCTAGATAGCTGTTTGTTTATTAGCATTAATTGGAAGGCTAGTTAGATAGTCATTAACTGACTTGTAATATGATGTTTAGCTGGACCAGTTGCTTTTAAAAAATTCTAAGCTTCTTTAGAACTCTTCAGTTTTTGAAAATTAAATTTCATCCAGTTTCAAACACAGGTTGCGTAAATAGTAGAAGAATGTGATAACCACTTATACCGTGATGCTCTTCATATCCATATTGAGATAATGTCTCAATGCTGTAATGTGGTTTTTTATGATAAAAGTATTTTTTTATTAAAAAATGGTGCTTTTATATACATGGTAATACACATGACATATGTGCCAGGTAGAAGTAATTGCAATGTTAATAATAGCAATATTAAACAAAATGAAAAATAATGATGGTATTAAAGGTAAACATTTCAATTTTTAAATATAGATTCAAAGAATGTGCAAACTTTGCTCGATATGAACCTTTTAAATTCCTGAATGTCAAACAGTGATTATATCTAAGAGATAATTAGGCTTTAAATTTGTAATAGATGTCTTATGCAATTGCAAAAATATATCATTAAAAGCCATGAGTTCAGTACTTATAAATACATAATATTTCTTTATCAACTCCAATTTTGTTTATCGCTTGCAAGAAAATTGAGTAAATGCAAATTAATTCCACTGCATTCTTTAATTTTATCTATTCATTTACCTATGAAATATTTCACTTTTATTTGTGTTTTATGTAATACTAACAATTTGTTTTTAATTTCCTATTATCACTCATACTAAATATAAAGTTAAACCATCACTGGTGATATTCAGCCAAGGCCAGTCAATATACACTGATAGTCTCCTACAGATTCTTAAAAAAAATTTAAAGCTTCCATATAAATTTTTTAATATTTGTACAACTATAGATATTTATTATTTTTATATGTACAGTAGTTGATGGGCTATTTTTGAATATATGTCACATTCTCACCATTGTTCAAACAAACAACGTTACTCAGAACTTGGCAAATCATATTAGTTAATAAAGAAAGTCCTCACTATTGTTCAAATAAGTTAGTTAGTTTTATATCATTTCAAATGTAATGTTATATAAAATTCCCCAACACTATTCAAGTAAAATAAGTTATTCAGAATAATGTCAGTTTTATATCATTTCAAACTTAGCAACATATTAGTTTAGGACAATTGAACTATGTTTAGATCTCCACCAAGCAATTCATTATTTACAGGTTTTGTTTTGAAGATTTAAAGTGATGAACAACTGTTGCATTATTGTACATTGGGGATATATGTTCTTTATTTTCTGTGAATTTATATTATTTAATTGATAAGCCTTTAAAGTAAAAATTTTATATAATCTAGCCAAGTTTTTTTAGAATTTTAATGAACTGTAACAAATCAAAAAGTTCTGAAAATATGGCAGAGTTTTACTGCAGAAGTGAAATTCAATATCTAAGTTGTAGGTGAAAATAATCTGATAATAAAAATAATGAAATTGAAAATAAAAAATTATGCTCTGATAATAAGAATAATAAAATTTAAAATAAAAATATATATTTCTGAAATAATAAACACCTAGAATACTTCAGACAAAAATATGAATGACTTATAATTGCTAATGATAGGAATGTCCATTATCAGATTAGCAATTGTAATCTACAAAAGAACATTGCTATTTTTTATATAAAATAAAGAGTAGCAACATTAATCAGTATCACATTTAATGCTTTATTGTGTAGTACCAGGGAATAAAATCAATGATATATGATGTATGTAAATAGAAAATGTTACTTTTAATGGTTCATTCTTTTTAGCTAAATAGCAAACCACTTTTTATGTGTTTCTATCAAGTTTCTGTATTTAATATTCTCAGTTATAAACTATTTTAAAAGTCTGCTGATTTCTGCTTTCATCCCCCCCCTCCTTACATACTGAGAAAAAAGAAATATATAGCACATAGATTCATAAATATTTTTAATATCACTTCTGCAAATAATTATAACTTTTTCTTTATAACTTTCTTCAACAAATTTTTTACAATTGATAATTTTGCACAATTCTTCATAGAAAACTTTTGGTACCAACCAATACTCAGTAACTTTCTTTAGTGTATTCTTTCTAAGTCCCAAGTTTTTTTTTTCCATTGAAAGTTTATCATAGCTGTTGTTTCATAACTATACAATACATTGCTAATTATGCATGTGTATATCCATTTATTTTAATTTGTATTATATTCTATAACTTTCTTTTCTCAAATTTATGCATGACTTGTGGATATATTTTTGCTCTAGATACTTTTAGTCTTATTGCTTTCAATATTGTCTAGTTCATCTTCATCAATTTTGATCATTTTCCCATTTTTTCTTGCTAAATATTATTACTTTTCTTTTAGGTTTATTTATGCAAATCCACACCATTTTGCTTCTTTATTTAACATCACTGATATGTTTCAATTTCTTCATTGATGTGATAGAGTCGTGAACTCAAACTCAAGAACTAATAATTCTAAATTGATTTTCAGCTGAGTAAAATTTAAAAATTAGTTTGCTCAGATTACAGTGTTTATGCATTTTAGGGGCACATGACCTTCAAAATAACAATATGATTACTGATGTTATTGCTCTTAGTGAAACTCATTTTGTACAGCTAAGAAGGTATACTTAGACAGAGAAATACCTGGTATTTTTGGGAGAGGGAAGAGGTGATAGTTTATCTTCAAATTCACAGAATTTATTCTTTTGTAAACTTAAATAGTCTGATGTTATTAAATTTTTACACAGCATATAGATTGGCTATCATAAACACAAATCACAATGAAAAAATTGAATATATCTAGATGCAAATTAATGTCATTTTATGGATTACATTGTAATTAGAATTCAGATATATAAAAAAATTCTTTATAACATAATCATTTACAGGTATAGATTGTTGAACAGATTATGGATTAGAATTTTACGAGATTAAATTAATAGTGATATTAAAATGCAAGCTCTGCCCAAACATACATTTGTGCCAGTTTCAGTAGCTATTTAACATTATAATTAATTTGGATTTTCAAGTTGGTTGGTTATAATACTAAGGCATGGAATGATTTTAAGAGGGGAGAAGTTATAGATAATATCCCATTATAGTACAATATCTCACAATCTTAGCTAATTATGCATACCAACTCCACAAATAATTTAAATTTTTTCATCTTATTAATTAATAGACTAAGTACAATATAAAACAATATCTCCTATAAAATCATCGCATGACTTTCATCACATGCTTATTCCTATGCTTCCAAGAACAGTTATCTACACTCTATTCTGGTGTCATCTATTATAAGCTTGAGTAATGAATGAATACCAGATAAAAATACAATGCTGTAAAATTCTCATTTCTATACCAGCTTCACTCAAGACTAGGATTTAAAGCTAGAATTAATGCAATTATGCATCTAATGAGGAATCATTTATTCCTTTATATTACCGAAGCAAATGTCTTGGAGTTTTAAAAAAGCCTAAGATTTTGTAACTCAAGCTAAGTCACTTGTGTAGTTATATAGATCTGACATCAAGCAGTTTCTATGTATTTTAGAGTTCTCAGTTTTGTGACAACTATAGAGCCCTTCTATTTTTGACTAGGAAGATTATTACTAATAATATTATCACATGATTTTCTCATATGTTTATTTATATTCTTCCAAGATTAGTTATCTTTATTTTATAGCCATTAATAAGTAAAGCTTACTGTAAATGGCTTTAGAGTAAGGTGAAAATAATTTGCTTTGATGGTTTATATGCACCAACAATATCACATGACTCTCAACTGTCTCTATCAGTTCACTTCATTATACTCCACAGTCATTTACTACAAGACTGAGTAAACAATGTATGTCAGATATGGACATTACAGCACTGTACCATTTGGTAACCAGTGACTACTCTGTTTGACATTAACAGCTCTACAGCAGAGTGAAGAGAATTATTTATCAGTACAGGAATCATAAGAATGTTGGAAATCTCTCATTTATTAGATTTATTTACTGAAAGACAACACTTTGTTCGTTGGTCAAATTTAGTCTTGCAAATTATTGAGGATTAATTGACAGTATCCATATGAGACCAAATCATTAATTGAAGTTTTGATATTACTTTTTCTGTGTATCCTACACTTAGGCAAATGTCTGCTTCTAAATAAAAATAATTTAAAAATATTCACTTTATAGTACAAACAATAATACACATAAAGCAGCTTTATGTAAAAACTGTAATTCATTTTTTGAAAGCACTATTTGTGATATTATGTACATCCAGTTCATATGCTTTTATATATATAAGATCAATTGGGAGATTATAAGAATAACTAAATACTTTGTGCAAATGAAATTCAAATCCTCTCACAGCAAGTTTGAGGATTGTATCATATAATTGTAGTCTTAATTTTTAGAGTCAGTGTATTCACACTCATATAAGTAACTCAGATCATCATGAAACCTTTACATCTGGCTAATAGTAATCAGATACTCGTTTTACAAACTGTTATTGAATAACTAATTTAGATTGGCTATGGAACATTTATCTAAAGGGATGAATCTGTTTGTGACCTGAAAAAATTCAAGGTTTAAACACTAGGTCATGAGTATAATAAGCTAGTGCTTTACTATAACCCCATATTAAGGAAAGTATTAGTGATTATCTGAATACCATTAATTATTCCTCAAGATATATTATGTTTTCATTTATAATCAGTTAATATCCACTTAAGAAATCTAAAAACCAAATTTTAATGTCCTGTAACCATACTACTTATGAATAGCATAATGATTTTAACATGTCATTTCCCCATTTCACTTAATTTTAATAGACTGTCAATAACATAAAAGATAAAACAGACAAATTGAATGCAACTTTCAGCCATAATTATACTACTGTGCATAATAGCATGGATTGTAAAATATTGTAAGGGAGTGAAACACTTGCAAATCTTCTAGGTGATGTGATGCAATATGATCATGAATAAAAATATGATAAAGAAAATTTATATATATATAGATCTGGTTTTTTTTTTCAAAAACATTAAAATGAATCTGAACAAGAGTGATAACAATAACATGCACAAAATTAAGGAGGTGTGGTTTATTTCCTCTAATCATCAAAGATAATTTATTTAAAAAAGCCATAATCTCCTACACTAATGGTGAAGGTATATCAACACTTATCTAAATTAACATGGGATCTTTACCTTCAATTAGTAGTAAACGTACCCATTTATAACCCAATATTAGATGGCCAACTGAGTTAATTATGAACTGTTTACCCCTAAGCTTGCATATGACTTAAAAATATTTTGATTCATCTGAACAGTCTCAAACTCCAGATCAAAGCATGACAATCATTATTCCTATTTCTCGGATATTTGTCAATTAGATCTAAAGAAAGCTAAAGTTCAGAGTTAAAGATTCCAAAATACATAGTTACATATATTCGTATATCACACATACTGGAATGTGCGTGTTCTCATGCATATATAATTTGATTTGTTAATATTTTATTTTTCATGATAACATTATTGCAACTATGCATTTCTAGGTCAATTTAACTTAAAACATTTTGGGGGGAAAAATGAAAGCAGGTGAATAGATAGATATGTTTCCTGGTATGTAATTGATATGTTAATCATGCCTACCTGTTAATTTTGACTTTTATCCTCCTTTAATAATAATAAAAAAAAAGAAGCAGAAATTAAATGATAACAGATTTATGAATGACACAAAAATAATACAAAAACAACTGTCATAATTATAAATAAGTAATTTTATAATTATTAAAGCTTGTAGCTATGTTAAGTAATAGATTTAATGTCTAAATTATTGAAATGTTGAAGATGGCTACGTGATTCATAATCTGTGACACATCTAGGACTTAGAGGATGAATAATAAAGATAAAATATGAGTCAACAGAATGGAATTGATATAATTTATAACAAAATACAAATGACAGCAATCAAGTGTCTTCTTATTGGTTAATTTAGTTACTATCTATTTAAAACATTTTGGAGTCAATAAACTTGATTTCTAATAAAATCATAAGATATTAAAAAATAGTCATTCAATACTTAAACCAATTGATTCTATTTACTTTTTCATAATTTGGCTCATTTTTCATTATATAATTTTTGTATACTTCTTATTTACTTTTAAATAAAATTAAATATACCTGTACTTTTTGTCTACAAGAGCTAAAGCCCAGGAATAGCTCAAGTTTTATAAACCTTAAGTGCTAATTGCACTTTTTGCTATTAAACAGTTATTTTCCTTTTGTTTATAACATAAACAGGTAAAAAATTAAATTCATGGACTTAGTTTTTTTTTTCTTTTTACATTCGTCTTACTTTAATTGTAAAAGTTCATAAAATTTCTTTGTGAACTTCCTATAAAGATATAGATTTCTAGTGTTCTAAAGGCAACAGGTTAAAAAACTGCTGTATTATTAGTAAACAAGGATAGATGACATATTTGGGGACCACGGAATATATACGATTTGGCATCCATTTAATATTTTAAAATAATGATATTTAATAAAATATACAAAGAAAATATATCAAAACTTTTTATCTAATAATATTTATCCAGAAACAAACTCCAAACGCATTTACTATAATAATAATTCACCAATCAGACTTGTCTAAATCACTTTAATAATATTCAATGTCAATGCTAATCCATCAATCAGAGTTTTTAAAAAATAGACAATTACTATGCTATTATATGAAAAGTAAATCAATCATTGATAGTTAAAAAGTGAAACTGAATATATTAAGGTAAAACCTCATTCCTTTTTATTACCAATAATCGATTTGCTATTCACTTACCAGTGTAATACTTAGATAAAAGTAGTTTACTTTTATCTATTAGCATTAATCTGATAGATAAGGTTATTGAAATGACTTTAGTAAATGTGATTTATGAATATTTATTATGGTAAGCACATGTGCTTTAGTATTTCAAAGTTATAAGCTTGGTTTGATGAATTTTATGTTTATTCAACATGTGGATTATTTGATGTCATTTATCACTTGGATGTGTCAGCAGTGGTTTTGGGCAATCCTAAGAATTTGAAATGGTGGAGAATGCACTTTAAATCAGTACTCAATTTATGATATATATTAAATGCAAAAATGTTTTTTTTTAAATATGGATCACAACTCTCTTTTCTTGCATATCTTATCTGTGATAACATCTCTTGATATACTATAGTTGATATCATTTATTAAAAATATGTTTATATTATGAACCATGGCTAATGATAAAAATGCATTAAAAATGGAACTCTAACTTATTTAAAAATCAACTTCAGTGAAAAGTTATGAAATGGATTATGTATAAAAATAGAAGATTATCTGTAAAATAGTAAACCTAAGTGACATAAATAAATAAACAAACAATTTATGTAATCACCAGAAGACAATGCCAACTTGACAGCACTTATTATCATTAGCTAAAGAAATAATATATGCATGATAAGTTTTCAATCTGAAGGCAGATAAGATAAAGTACGTAAATAAACAAACAATAATGTTTGATTACTGGTGGATATTTGTCACTTTTTTATCACAATTGCTTCTAACAATCCAATACTTAAAGCAGTGTATAAGCTACCTTATCCCTAAAGTGCAAAAATAATAATAAAAAAATAATTGAATGGTTATTCAATTGGAGGTAATATGATATTTAAGCACAAGAAATGAGAGCTTGACTTCAATCTAAGAAATCTTAGCTGTTGAATCTGTCACTCTTCTGCTGTGTTAAACTGCATAGGGCATAAAAAATAATTAAAATGCAATAACATAATCAAAATCAAATTTACATTTTAAAATATTATTTGTTTAGTCAACAAAACTAACAGATGATATGCCTTGTTGTGGCATTCTTGTGACACTTTGATGCTTAGTGCCATTCTGCCAACAGTTTTTAGAATTAAATGCGATGAAGTGACTTTGTTTACAGTAGACTGCTAAAAGGCTAAATAGTAAACACCTTAGCCTAGAATTCTAAGAAAATTGAATAATATTAGAGTATTAGTACTAGAGAATTAATAAGAGAAAATAGTGCAGTATAATTTATTAATAAGTATTTTCATAGAGCATACACAAAAGTGAGAATGAAATATGGTATCCATATAAATAAAACTTATCTGCAAACTATAATAAAGCAATAATAAAAAAGCACATTAATAAAATAGCTATGAAAGAAATACAAAATATAATAATACATGTATTTACACAAAGATATTAAATACATATCATCACTAAATCCATTTTTACATTACTATATAGTATAGAAAAATGTATGTTAGGAGTAACAGGAAAAAAATCAAAAATGAAATGCACTGATGAGAAATAAATAGATGTCACTGATATCACTGAAAGAATTAAGAGACTAAAATATTGTGGGGTTGAATATTTTCTTAGTAGAGATAATAATAGTTTTAAATTAGATCCCAAAAGATTGTAAATGACATAGAAAGAGACCACATATCAGAGGAATAGATGAAATAAGGAAGTGTGCTGATGTGGCATGGAGAAGAAATGCTATGAATGGGAAAAAGTGGATTAAACTTGGAGAGAAGTTAATTTGCAGTGGATCAATTATGATTAAAAATAATGGTGATATCTGATATCTATGAAGAATAAAAAATTATTAAGCAAAAGACAAATAAACTGATAAAGAAGAATGAAGACATGTCAATTTTCTCATTTAATCTTTTTAGAGAAATTAACATTTAAAATATTATTTGGGCTATTTGATAAGTTTACTAACTACAGTATATAATAATTAGAGAGATTTGAACCAAGACTTTCAAGCTCCCTTTCATCACCCACTCCATTTTATATGACCAATACAATGACCACATACATGTGAAAAAGATAAATGATCTCCAATATACATACAGCTGCAGAATTGGAGAGTGGAGAAGATTAAAAACTTCATTAAAGAATGAAGATTTGCTATCTTACTATAAACTGAGCACTGATTATATATATGTTTGGGAGATGATTATCTGATGAGTGCTGGTTCAGCATGAAGCATGGATATTGGAGATCCTTACCTTTTTCACATATATGTGGTCATGTGCATCGATTATATAAGATAGAGTGAATAACTAAAGGGAGCTTGAAAGTGTGGTTTCAAATCCCTTCTAATTACATCTAATTTAAATATATACATAGTATACTTGTATTTCAATAACTATATGATAATTAACTAAATAATTGCCATTTCCCACACAAATTGAGCATCATATAAGCTTACTCATGTAAGTATAGAAAAATGCACATATTGATGATAATGATGATGATGCTATTATTATTATTAGATGCTATGAAGACTACTGATTTTTGATATTTATAAAAATTGGATTTCTTTAAAATGATCTATAATTTGTTTGGCTCATTATTGTAATGATGAATATCTATCTCATTGTGGAGAAACTCTTATTTTTTTCCATAATCTTTGCAAGAATTATATACTTATTGAATGAACTGACCAAAATAAAGCAATTTTAACACAATCATGTATTTGTATTTCAAATGAGAGGCAAGATCAATTCTGATCTGCTATTAATTTCCCCTATTTTCAAAACCCTTGGAAGCATCAGTATCTTTTCTATCCTTTTTTGGTGCTGTTATCTAGGCACAAATTTGGATAATCTTATGACAGAAATAAGTGCATTAAATGGCAGTCATCCATAAGAAATGAAATGCAGATATAAGGCCAAATGCAAATTGAATAAATCTTGTTTCATAGTTTATGCTGAAACTAATGTAAAATAATAAATGTACTTAAATCAAAGCTTTGTAATAAGATATAGCACATTCCAAAATTAATCCTTTTACAATAAGAAGTGTATTAAATAAACTGGTGAAAATAAATATGTTGTAACAAGCAAACCAATAGAAAGTGTCTCTCAGTTTTTATGTAATGGAAAATGGGAAAAATTCATCACTATTTTAAAAATAAAGATAAAAAATAATAATATTTAACTTAAAAAGATTTAAAAAGTTAGATATTCACTGTGAAATTAGAAGTAATCAAATATTTGTTAAATATAATGATTTCATTCCATAATAAATCACATTAAATTTGTGTTTGTTTGTTTTTTACATTTTATGAAATGTACATTTTGGACTGTGTACATGTGTGAAATTTATATTTTCCATATTTAAATTCAAAAATAAATGCAATAAAATATATTACTGTATTAGTGTCATTTCACAAGTGGTGTGTTTATCAGTTCTTATCTGAATGGTAAATTTTTAAAAAAATCATAGTTATCTTAAAATAGTAAAAAAAAAAAATCAGTTAATTTTGAAATTAGAAATAATCAAATATTTGTTAATTTCATTTCTATCATAAAATAAATTACATTAGTCAGACATTGCTGTCATTGTAAAAAAGTTTGAATTATTTTTTTATTATTTAGCTCCTTCTAGATAAAGAAGTACATACAATTTATTCATTATTTTGCATGTTTTAGTTTTTATGGATTACGTTTTTTATCATTTTCTCTTACTAGTGCTATTCAATAGGTACAACTTCCAAACTTTGGTAAATCACAAAATAACAGCACTCCTTTTTTGTTCACGTTTAACTTCAACATCCATCATGAGTCTTGATAGCAGCACTCTGTGTGGTTTAACTCAAGAAGTAAAGTTTTCTGGATAAAACTGAATCTACCACTTCTGTCGATAAAATATTATACAAACTGTGGACAAATCTTTGTTTTTCAAAATATGTCATTTTATTAGAAAAACTTCTTCAAAATTGTTGAATAAAAAAACAAATGTAAAAAATAGTAATATAAATGAAAATTTAAATGGAAGATGAGAAATATTCAAGAAAAGATTTAAAGGAAATCAATCACAGCAAAGAGTTGAAGAGTATAATAAACTATTAAAAACGAATTGAAATGTATAGCAGTTAATGTAACGAAATAGAAAAAAGAAATATGGATATGATTTAATTTATGACAAAATATATAATTTCTTAAAAGAATTTAAAATGAACCAAATAATAGATTTAACAGACTGAAAGACATCTCAAATATATATATTTTTTAAAAATTGTCTTCTTTGATGGTTACTTTTTTTTATTATTTGATAAGTTTGTCTTGATAACATATATTTATTATTTTAAATAAAAGATAAGCCTTCCATGACAAAATTTCAGTCAAAAAGTTGTAAAATGAAACTATTTCTTTAACATATTTGATGGTTATTTTTTTTAGCGTTATTTATTTCTTCAATACAATTATTCCTTGATTTGTTAATAAATTAGCTAAAATATATGTATAATTTTATCTGCAATAAATATAGTTTATGGTCTATTTTTTTAGAATATTATCAGTAATTAATTTATTAGTAAATAAGCTAGTAGTTAATAAATTAAAATTTAAAGGAATGTTTATTTATAATAGTATTTATTATCTAACATACAGGCTATATATATATCTGTATAAACAATGTAATATATAGGGTATTTTGAGCACAGACTTTCACATGACCCTCAACTCTCCACACTATCTCATATCACTGATACACTTGACCACATATATGTCTAAAAGATAAATAATCACCAATAAATGTAATTTGCGCTAAACCAGCACTCATAAGTTAGTCCAGATTATCATCTCTCCATATATATATAATAAGTGCTCAGATTTATATTAAGATAGCCAATTGATCTTCATACTTTAATGGACAGGCTTAAATCCACTCCACCTTCCAACTCTTCAGCCATCCATTCTATTGAAAATCTGATGATGGAATACTCAAAGCCCACACTGATGCCAACATTCTCATCACACCCAGGTTGACCATAACAGATTTTCAATAGGCTGGATGGCTGGAAGTGGAGTGGATTGAAGACTGTCCATTAAAGTATGAAGATTGATTTACTACCTTGATATAAATCTGAGCACTTATTGTATATATGTGTAGAGATGAGAATCTGGACTAACGGAGGAATACTGGTTTAGTATAAAATACATATATTGATGATTATTTATCTTTTAGAGTTTAGCCATATGTGTGGTCAAGTGTATCAGTGATATGAGATAGTGTGGAGAGATGAGGGTTGTGTGAAAGTCTGAGTTCAATAGTATTTATGTTTATTAACACTACTTTTTAAATATAATTGTTAGTTTATTTAATTTTTTTTTTTTTTCTCAAAGTAACCTTTATTAATAAAAGATTACAAAAAAATTTTGGGTACACTTACCCATTGAGGATTACACAGTGATTCAATGTAACAAGGTAAAGTGTACATATGTTCAAAAATAATTACATCCATAAAAATTGCTGTAATGTGATTAATGTGTATCTGTACGTGGATCCACAGTTTATTTAATTTGTAATAAATTAATTTATTCACTAATAAATGAATTAATATATATATATTTAAAAAAAGAGTCAATAAAATATTTGATCATTATATTTCAAAAGATAAAATTAATAAAGTATATTTATTTCAAACAAAAAAACTGATCTCCAGCCAACTGCAGAAATATGAAAATTAATTGAAAAGGCCAAATCCTCAACCAATCCAATAGTAGATAATAAAATAAATAAATAAATCATAATGATAGAATGTATAATCCACTTTTGATGGAGATCTGTGGCCATTAAATATTTGTAAATACATAATTTTAGAAAAAAAATCATTAATGTATCATTACAAATAACTAAATTTATTTATTTCAACTGTGAAACAATATGGCAACAACCATATATAGAAATAAAATACAAACATACTGTGAGAGAATGCTTAATTGAACACAATAAACAAATAACACTGTCAGAATAATTATTGTGAAACAACACACTAATTAAAGCAAGATGTGTGGTTACATCCCATTATCAAGAGCCCAGAAAATCAATGTTTTGGATCTTCTACTACTGATTTCGAATCTTGCTTGACTGCAGTAATAGCAAATCATATAAATTGAAAACTAAAGAATCTCTATAATGAAAAGTTTTACTTATCAAATAAACTAATATGATTATAATAATTATCAATAAAATTTACATATTTTTTTATCAATTGATTTATTAATAAATAAACTAGTTAACTAATTTATGAAAAACTAAACATATTTGCAATTAAATATTTAAATTTGATTATATTTTTATATTAAAAAATGTATAACCAAGTTCAAATTTGAACCAGGTAAACTTGAAAAATTTATCAGGTTTTAATCAGGCTTAAAATTTCTCTTTCAAATGACTAAACCATAACAACACAGCCTAGGTACTCACTCAATATTTGTCAGTAAATGGGTATCTAGTTTTGTTAGGTAGAAATTAAAACAAAAATAGAAATTTTCTCAAATCCTCACTATTTGATCAATTGGTAAGCCTGAAAAATATAGTTCACTTTTTTTTTTTTATAAGGAGCAATTGAAAAAGCTATTTACTCCCATAATGATTTATTTTAAGATTATTTTATCTAATCTTTATAATTATTATCCTTTTTAAATATAATTTTTTTCTACAGTACAGGCTTTTTTATACCTGCACTTCTATATATAATATATAGGGGGTTTGAACTCAGACTTTCACTCGACCCTCAACCCTCCATGCTATCTCATACCGTTGATATACTTGATCGCACACATGTTGAAAAGATAAACAATCACCAATATCCATATTTTGTGCTAAACCAGTACTCATCAGATGGTCCAGATTATCATCTCCACACATATATACAATCAAAGCTCAGCTTATATTGAGATAGCCAATCTTCATACTTTAATGGACAGGCTTAGTATATGTAACATAATACATTATTTTGATATTACTTTCAAAATTGAAGTTTATTCGCAATCAAAACGGATTTGCAAAATATACATATCAAATGCAAAATTTCAATCATAATACATAGCATTGTGATGGAATTACATAAAAAATAACATAGTATTTCTATTATGTTAAATTTTTTAAATTACAGTTTTCTCTGATAATAATACCTTAAATCCAGTGTTCCCTCTGTGGGTCATATCAACTATCTAGACAAAATATTATTATATACAATTCAATTTATACATAATTTGTTTTAAATTTATCAAAATTGAACTTTTATGTCCACTTATAACATGGCTTCTCAATTCGTTGAGACAAAATCATAAAAATAATCTATTTGTTACATCTGAGTAACTTCAAACCACAACACATTTCTCAATATTTTATTAATCAAGTACTATAATATCTAAAAAAAAAAAAACTACTCTCCAATAAATAGAAAAAATCTAATAAAGGGGTATAATTTTATGACCAATAACAAAAAATTAAAGCAAATTTCTTGCTCGATAATATTATTCACCAATTGTACATCTTTCCTTGTCTGCATTTCATTTCCCACTCTTCTAGCATCCATCTTCATGTAATAGTTCAGTTTCTAGATTAAATAACTTACTTAAGTTTTATTACTAAATACATTTTATACTATCTCCATGTGCAATTTTATTACTTAACTACTTCTGGTATTTATCATTGACTTTTTTTTATTAATGACCATGTTTAATCTGTCAATCATTTCTGGCAGAATTTCTTATCAGCTTTGAATTCTTGTAATGATTCCAAAATCATTTTAATGACTCAATATCCATACCTTTTTCAATGAGCAGTCTATTCATGAGAGACCAAATACTAAAGTTAATAAATGTTACAAGTCTAGTCCGTCCAAAAAATCCTTTCTTGAAGGCCTTTATTAAATCAACACAGGCAGTCTCTTTGTTTGCAATGAATGACTTCAAAATATTGTGCAAATAAATCCATGTTTCACATTCTTCCAATATATGTTCCACTGTTTCCTCTCATTTTCTACACATTGAACAGGTAGGGTCCATACTACAACTGTGTTGATAGTGCAAGAAGGCAGCCATAGGCAAGGCTGCAAGGTTGACCTTGATGAGAAAATCAACAAATCTAGTCTCCAATTTTAGTCACTTAGTAAACCTCGAGAACCTTAGAATCCCAATTGGAAGTACATTTTCAATATTTGGCTTGTTAGAATTTTTGGCATTATATGTGCTCCAATAATTCATCATATTTTTGAAATAGTGTTGAGGCAACACTGGTCTTGAAATTATCAAGTACCAGCTTCACCTGTTGTTGGATCCAAAGTTTACTTATTATGGGAGGTGGCCAATCCATAAAGATAATCTCTTGAGGTGGGATTGGACCTTCCATCTCTGGATTATTAATAAAAAGTTTGCAGAAAATATTGTCCATGTTTTGCATTAAAAATGTCCTAATCAAGTGTAGACCTAATCCATTTTGTTGTCTAAGTTTTTGCAGGAGGTTTAGGCTGATGATAGGAGCCTTTCCCCTCCAACATAATTTCCTACATTGGGTTTCAACATTCCTTGTGAAGGCTTTCGCTGGAAAAAACCCCACAAGGAAATATGTTATTTTTGGAGCCATGACTGCATTCATCAATGCTACTTTCCCAAATAGGAATAGGTAGATTTTTCCCAGGAAAACTGCAAATTTCCCTATTTTAATTAATAAAACACTTGGATTTCTTTCATTTTAAAGGGGGGGGGAGCAAGATAGAATCCCAGGAACTTCTGAGGAGCCTTAAACCTGCCGGAAATTTGCTTTCTGGTCCTAATCAACAATATGGCCGATTTCTCCTCATTGACCCTTAGACTGAATTATAATTCGAATCAGTCCAAGAGCTTCTCCAGCCTTGAAAACACTGCCTGTGAAGAGAGAAATACCACCACATCATCCATATAGGAAATGTGGTGGATGTTCTTCTTCAGCAAAGGAATGTCTATCCCTTTAAGAGAAGCCTCAATGCTTAACAGAAAGGGATTCACATAAGGTTGGAATTTACATTATTTAAAACTTTTATACTGATTTTTTTTTTTTTTAAAAAAAAAATAATTAAAGTGAATTTTTTTGGTTTGCTAGAGAGCCTATTGAACAAAAATTTATATATAAATTATTAATCATAAATATTTATAACAACAGGTTTATCTTTCCAGATATAGAAGTTTTCATTTGAACTCAAGTATTAATTTAAATAAGTTGTGTATATTATGTTACTTTCATAAAGATAGGTAAAGCAGAGATGGGGAACCATTTTTCTGCCAAGGGCCATTTGTATTTTTATATCATTCACAACATTAACAACTTAAAAATTAGTCTACTATATTTGATCAAAAATTTAATTAATTTACCTCTAATCATTAAGGGTGGCAATCTTTTTAATTAGCAGACCAATTTCAACTTTCTCTTTTTAAAAGAGGGCCATAATTTTTTGTGAATTAAAAATAAAGTAACACTATTATTATTAATGACTGTCCCACATTTAATAATAATTTTTCCCATTCACTCTGTAACTAACTCTCTGCATGACATATTTACATTCTCAAATCTCTTTTTATATTCTGAACAGTTTAATGCTATAGCAAGCAGTAAGGAAGCAGTATTTTATAAACTTCCCATCAGAAAATGGTTTCAAATTTTCTGCTTTTTTAAAATAATTTGCTTTAACAGAATTTTTTGACTTGTATTGTACTTTTTATAAGGCATGTCACCTAGTTGGTGAAGCTCTATTTTAATATTTTTTTCCAATAATTTTGTTGTAATCAGAATGTTTTGATAAATAGTGTCTCTTAATATGGTGTTCATTATTAACTGAAATATTTTCCAGATATATCAGGTACATTAATTTACTATTTCTTTTTATAAAATAAAAATATGCACTGGCATATTTCTTTTGAAGTATGCAATTTTCTATGTTAATTTGTCTTACCTCACCCAGTCTAGCTATTCTAATAATAATAAAAAACAACAATAATAAAATGAAATAAAATTTGAGAATGTAGTACAACTATTATAAAAATTGGAGAGAGAAAAAGATGTAGTTGAGAAAATAAATATTTTATTTTACTTAACTCCTAAGTCAATATTTGCACTTAGTGCATATTTGAATAGAAGATTTTTATACGGGTACACTATATATTATAATGATCCAGAGAATAGGAGACTTAACGTAATCTACACTACAGGGCGCCACTAGGCATTTGAACCTAGAAAATTTATAAAGTAGGCAGGTACGTAAGTAAAAAAATAAATAAATTTATTTTTTATTTTATATATTTTGATTCCGGTCGTTAGCCCATTGTCACTAGCTCAGTGGAATAGCAGAGATTTATATTTTATAATAAATTCCTATCTGAGAATATATAAAAAATTAAATAAAAGAAGCCACTGCCAGTAATTAACACACAAACATTTATTTATTTACACATATATATAAAATTTAGCATTACTATTTTAGTATGTTTACTTTAGCATTTAACTACATTTTAAACTTTTATTTTAGATTTTAATTTACATTTTTTTAAGTTCGCACAGATGGATTTATAACAGTTTGTTTTATAATGTTGAGTATAGATCGGTTACATAGATTTCACGGTTAAAAACATTTCAAAATAAATATAAACGATCAAAATATAAAATCATTGGTGGAATTGCAGAGGGAAATTTATAAGTAACCCAATAGCATTCATCATAAGATGCCGCATTGACACCAATAACTTAAAAGACATCCGAATAAATACATTTTAGATACTCACCGTAAGGTATCATTATTTACTGAATGTCTATATATTTTGATCAAATATGAAAACCAAAACATAATTAACCGATAACAAATCCATGCAAACGTATATACCCAACTTAAATTTAATGCATTTTTATTTAGAGTGTCAAGTATAAATAGACTACATAGATTTGCATTTGAAAAGAAAATATTCTATCCTTGTTTAACCTTAGGTCAAAAGTTCGCAGTCAAACCAACATCAATCCATCTGATATATCGATGCATTCAATGTAATATGAATACGACAGCACAAATAGGTTAAGAGAAAAAATTGACTCTCGCCAGATAGGAATACTACATCTATCTGATGATAAGAGCAATAAAAAAAAACTCCATAGGAAGGAACAGCGTTCTACGTCTTATAATCCCTTCCATAGGCAAAACGGTTGTGTGCGGCGTAAACAGCAATTCTGCATGTAGCAAATCTCGTATTACATCTACTAATTACACCAATATATCCAATCCATTGACCCAATTCAACTACGAAACGAATAACCTAAGATTACCCTCCCCTAATAAAACTTTACAAATCTATATAGCCATTCACGCCCGACTTAAGTTTAACATTTATATAATATTAAATTAGCAACAAACAACAATCATAAATAAAACTTAAAAGAACAAAAAAATAAATAAATGGAAATGATTTTAAAAAGAAATACATCAAATAAAAAGAATTAATAAAGAATTTAGTTTGGTCAGATAGGATTCTATTTCTATAAATTAAATACTGGGAAAGTTTATATTTTAAAGTTCTTAGTGTTTTCAAATTAATATTGTTCATTAGATTTTATAAAGTTCTTACGGTTTTAACAAGTCTGTGGTTTCTAATTTCTTGCAGTTGCTTGCCATTTGGAGCCAGCGTTAATTCCCTCGATGTCCTAAAGTCCTCAATCTAGGAAAACGATGTCACATCTCTTTCATTTTTTTAACGAGATTGAAGGGATTGAAGAGTGCGTCTTTTCAATCCCTTCTCCTTCAACTCCACACTAACACATATAGTCACATCTCTTCAATTTTCTTCACTCACTAAAAATTTTATTATCAAACTTTTTCTTTTATATGTAACTTTAGGATCCAATGGACATTACATCATCGATGATGATGATCCTTCCATTGAGGTCCGATTTCCCAATGGATTTCTCTCATTTGCTATTAGTTTCTATTGTTTTCCTATCTGACCGTTGCTTATACATTTAAATGCCCAAAGGCTAGTTCACTTTGACTAATTAAAATAATCATTTCCATTTTTCAATAACATTAATTAATTTGTTTTCAAACTTAAAGATATATTTTTATCTCCAAATCTTTTTAAGTTTTTGTTTTTAAAATACCTTTTCTATTTTTAATAAAGTTTTATTTTAATAATTTTTTTCATCTGTGCGATTTTATATATATGAGTTTAGTATAGAATTTTAATTTTCAATTTTTAATTCTTAAAAAAAAAAAAAGTTTTATTTGCGAACTTTTATTTTTCATGTTTAATAATAAAAAAACAATGTAACATCATATGTGCCCATTACAATATATATATATGTGTATTAATGGTTTGAGAATTTCAAGAGTCAGAGTTGGCCTATAAACTGGAGGTTTTCCACCCCTGAGTAATCAGCAAATAGAAAATTATGATTAAGGAAAAACATAAAATCATTTTAAACATAAAAAATATACTAAAATTAAACAAAAAAAAAATTTCTCCCATTATTTCAAACAATAAAAGTTATTTTGAATATTAAAATAAAATTAAAAATAATTAGATAAAATTATATCATATTTACTCATATACTTATTAATGAATTTCAAGTAATCACTTAATATCTTTTTAATAATCCCCTTTTTTCATACTTTTAAAATTTACTTTCAACTCTGTCATTATTAAATTGTAATTTGAATATGCATCTGCTACAGAATGTCTGCAAGCATTTTAACATTATTTCTAAGTTAATAATTCAGTTAAAATCTATCATTTATTGCTTCCATGTGTAAACCATCATTCTTGTAAGATTTTAAACAATGTATTACCATATTATTATTATTTATTATGTTATTTTACCTTAAAAAAATTATTAATCTTTCACTTCTACTTTTTTATTCTTAATTCATTATCTTATATGCATCTTAATATATGAGGCTTCACTATTTTATGTTATAATACTAAATCCAAAATGGTAGCATAAATTGAATTATAAAGAATGACAAATAAATATTGATAATGATGAAATGTTATTACTTGGTCAGAATATTCTAATGCTTTGTTATCTCAATCTGTGACTGGAAGAAAACTCAATTTATAACTCTTAACTTCCTGTTCTTGACTTGACACAGCATTCTAATTAGTTGCATGGTGATAATAAATAATGTATTAACTGGTACAAAGATAACAGAATTTCAGAATAATTTTTAGTCTTACTGACAATAACCTACCTGTTATAGGATGCTACTATATTAATATATTATACAATGCTCCTCCAATTCTTGCTAAAATTTGAAATTATTATTATCTGAATAAATATAAATTACAATTAGTAACACAATGTTTCAAACTATTTATATAAATTCTTTATCAAGAATTATGAGATAAATCTGAAAACTTGAGATCTATCAAGTGACATCAAATGCTATTCAGATATAGGAGTTAATTATGAATAACCAATAAGCAAGGCCAACTAGAAGCACCTAATGTTATCTTGCAGAATAAGATACTGATACATCAAAAACAAGTACAGATTTCAATAGAAACTTCTTTATATTTTTTTCATTGTTTCTTCCCTTATTCTCCTACTATTCTTCTTTCATCTTAAGATTTAAGACCATATAGATTAGTAGGAATCTGATCATTATGAAATTCTCATGCTATTGGTCATTTTTCTATACTCATTCCATTGGTGGAATAATCTATTTATGCAACTACATTTCTGTACTTTAATTACATGCATGGCAATTCTTATTCCATTTTTTTCTTTGTTTTGACTTTGCAAAACTCAACTTTAAATATTTATTCTTTATCTTTCTAAGTTTGTTTCTAGAATTAGAGTGGCCACATTCATTTATGAATGACTGTTTATGATATTTATAATAATAAAACTATTTTTTTATTTTTAGTTCTAAGGCAATATTTACTCTAATACATCTATCTATTTTTACCACTACAGCAATAAACTCTCACACTGCCATTATTTCTCAGTTCTCTTGTTCCTCTCCCTTTGTTTCACATATATATATTTGATAATCACTATTTAGCATTAATAATAGATACCATATTCTTTTTCTGATTTATTTATATTTTTCATTTCTAATATTATTTTTAAATATAGGAATCTCAAAATTAAATTATAATCTGAGATGATTTGTCTGTTTCTGAAAAATCAAAACTTCTTTGAGAGGATCTTCAGACTGCTTTTTCTAACATATCAACAAAGTATCATGATAAAATTTTTACATTATTTTGCATTATTAAAATAATAAAATAAAAATACATAAATCTTCTTATCACATCTCTGATTAGCAGATAATTAACTACACAAGATTAATTATAAAAACATAGATAAATATAAAATTTCCACCCAACTAGGTTATTCTTAATTAACTGGTTTTTAAAAAACCTGATTAGAATTAGCTATTAAATGATGAAATAATTTTTAAAACTTGAAAAATTTACATATATGTATATATCAAAGGAGAGTAATATAATATTAAATTAATATAATACTAATAATAAATATAGAATACATTAAAAAATTAATGATTTTTCAATGTTAAAAAAAAATAATTGCAGAAATGAAAAAATATATCGGTATTTTAAACTATTTGAATTGTTTAAGATAAAATGTAAATAATTAATAAAAAAAATTCAAATACTAAAAGGTTTCAACTAAAATGTGACAAATAATAATAATTATTATTATGTTGATGATGATAATGTTTGTAACTAATAAAACAATATTAGATAACAAAAAAAAAAAATTAAAAAAGTAAGTCATTTGTTTGCAAAAAAACTTTAATGAAATATTTTAGAATAAATTTGAAATGCCATAAGATATATATATTTAATAAAAATAACTTTCCTTGTAAATTTAATTAAATTGTCACATATTTTTTAAAAAATGTAATGAATTTGAATCCTTTCCTTTTTCAAACACTTTCCAGATAATCCAGTATATAAATAAAAAAGTTGAATTGTTAAACAATCAGTTAAATTCTGAATTTTATGTAAATATATACTCAAATATGCATGACATATAAATATAAAAAACTTTCAATTCTACATTAAAAATTTAATTCTATTAATTTAAAAAATTAAACAAAAAATACAGCAATCTGTAATGTGAAATTGTTATTCCTATAAATGTTTTTTTTTTAAAAAAGAAAAAGAAAAACCATGGAGTCAGTTTATTAATCTTTAAACTATAGAAATTTTTGACCTGTTTCAATAACAAATTAACATAAAATATGGTGTTACCTTCTAAAGTGAAGTTATTTTTTAAACATCAAAAAATAAATAAATGAATAAAAGGAAAACCACATGTTAAGTTTTCTATCTGAACATTTTTAAAAAAAAATTAAATTTATCAATACTTATGTAGTATGTCTCCTGGAAGATTACCAGCCATTTTATTTTAAATAATCCATTTTTCAAGGGCTTGCAACACATGTATAGTACCATATTCAATATTTACTTTTTTATTTATTTATTAAGATGATAAATAAAATAAACACAAATGTCCAAAGGGGTGTAATTAAATTTTTTTTAATGTAAATTCATTACACCATCTGTAAACTAATTGTAGTGCACTCACAAATGATATTTTGGAGCCTTCTAAACACATTTCTTTCCAAATGTGCCATTGCATTTCTGCTTGCACATGAAGTGTTATATCATGCCCATTATCACACACTTTTCAGGCAGGCACTATCCTGTAATTTTGAAAATATTACATTGGATCTTGTTTTGTTGTTGAAAGACTCTAAATTTTAATCATATTTCCAAAAATGATAAGGCAAAAAAGGAATGTTAAAACAATCACCATGTATTAATGAATTTAAAAAAAATAAAGATAATTTTAACTACGTTATCTGTTCGCCTTGTGTTAAGTGTTCACCATGAGTTAACAATTTAGATGTTATGTTGTGAAGAAATTTACTAAAAAATGTATTCAATTTTTTTTTAAATTAACATTCAATTTAGAATACGTTTGTTAATTTTTTTTTTTAAGTTAAGCTATATACATTCGCGAAAATAATTTTGTGAAAGAAAAAAAACCAATTTTCAGGGTTGAAGTATTTATTTACATTTTTTTTTTCGAAATTATTTTTTTGCACATGTATAGATTGTTAACTTTAAAAAATATTAACAAATGTATATGAAATTGAAGATTAATTTTAAAAAATTCAGATACATTTTTTAATAAATTCCATTTACAACATAACATCCAATGTTAACACATGGCGAACACTTAATAAGAGGCAAACAGATAACATGTTGTTAAAATTATCATTATTTTTTAAACATTCATTAATATACAGTGGAATTTTTTAACATTTCTTTTTTGCCTTATCATTTTTGGAAATATGATTAAAATTTGGAATCTTTCATCGACACAATAAGATGCAGTGGAATATCTTCAAAATTACAGGATAGTGCCCATTCAAAAAGTGTGTAATCATGGACACAATATGGACACTTTATGTGTAAATGAAGATGCAATGGCAGTAAAACATGTTCTAAGCACCTATCTGTTTGGAAAGTAACATGGTTAGAAGGCTTCAAAATATCATTTGTGAGTGTACTGAGATTTTTTTAATTGGTGTAGTGAATTTACATTTAAAAAAATTTTAATTACAACCCTTTGGACTTTTGTGTTTTTTTTAATTATCATTCTGATAAATATAAAAAAAAATAAATATTAAATACTGATAACTTAAGACTCAGCCATATTGTTTACACCATGTGTTGGAAGTCCCTGAAAATGGATTATTTAAAATAAAATGACTGGCAAGCTTCTGGAAGGCATTTAAATTGTCTGTACAATTCAGAAATAAAAAAATCACAATTCTATATTAAGTTTATTTTCAATAGAAAATGGAATATAAAATCTATCAACAACTTTTAATATCAATTAGCTAAATTATTAAACTAGTCAAGATTAAAAGAAATAGAGTCAGAGTCTAACATTCATAGCAAATTTTATAAAAAAAAAATTAAATATATCCTTAAGTTGTACAAAAATATTAATTTTCTATACAATATTTTTTAAAACTAAAAAAAAAAAATGTGATTTTGTATAGTAAAAATATTTTTTTTTTAAAAAAAGACACAGTTTGTTTTCACATTTTAATGTCCTGTAATATGGTGTGGGCCACTTAAGATAACACAACGACGTCAAACAATAACTTTGACTTTTTAATATGGATTTTGATTTATTCCACAAGTATATAAATATGTATTTACTCGCAATTCTAACTATTTCTCAAACTACATTTTCTTTTTATAAAAAAGTTGTTAAAAGTCATGTCAGCTTATTCATTATTTATTCTCATCATTGTACAAAATAAAAAACCAAGTAAGATAGTCATTTTTATGTTTCACTACTGTACCCAGATTTTCAGATTAATATCAATCTATCTGTACATGTTCTTCATTTACTATATGTAAAAATAAGACAAGTTAAAATAATAATAAACTAATACAATAATATTTTAACAAAGCAAAACACTGTTTTTCTATTAATCAAAACAAAATTATTTGAAAAAACTGATTTGAGGGTTAAAAGCATTCTATTTAATTTTTTTTTTCTAGTATAAACAAAAAAAATTCTAGTTGAATATTTTTTAAAGATTTTTCACGCCCACACACACCTTTAAAAAAAACGAAAAAAGGGCACATAATTTCTAGCAAGCATAGAAAATATATTTTTTAACATGGTCCATTGGTTTTCTATTAATGATACTCAGTTATTTATTCATTTGTCCTGTAGTGGAATAGTAAATGCATGAAATCAAGAACTAAATGTTTTTGAATCAATTTCTAATTCAGTCCATTTCTTTGATCTCTGAATGCTAAACAATTAACAATAATACTTTAAACAATTTATTTACAAATTATTAATTTTAGACTTGAAGATCTATTTTGTAAACTAATTCATCTGCTTCTTCAGATATTCAGAACTGATTTTCCTAGTGAAAGGACTCGCTCACCTGATTGGCTTGTATAATTTTCAGATCTCTTTTTTATAAAAAAATATATATATATTTAGAAAAAAATATTTATTTGAAAATCTCAAACAACCATTCCTCAAACCTTTTCAAGCTGTTATTGTCACATATCCTGGAAGTATGAAAATGCAAAACATATAAATCAATACCTAAGTACATAATTGGTTTTACAATTTATATATATGTGTGTAATTCAAGAATGCAGTTCTGAATATAAATGAAATCAACGTTATGATCCCTCAACTGATAAACCACCTCTAGCTGTAATTTAAGATCATACTTGAAGTGGGCTAAACTGTAACAAGTTTCACAATAGACAGAAATGTCACTTCAACTTTTGATCTCATCCATCATTTGACAAACTATTTTTCGATCAATAATCTATATATAAATTAATCAAAACAATTTAAGTAAACATATCCCTGTGAGGTAGACATGCAAGATATAAACAATTAATGACTCCAAATTATTTATCCTAAAAAAATGCTATTAGCCATCAATCTACTTATAAGAGTTTATTGACGTTTGTTTATCCTATTTCAAATTGTTGATGAATACATATATGAATCTGCATGTGTGTTGTTTCATGTTATGCTAAGAATTGTTGATTACTTCTCATGTTTATCATAAAATCAGTTTTAAGATACTGTTAGTGACATATTAGCTGAATATAATATGTGTATGTGCTTGCTATAGTAAACTGCTTCTGTTATTTAAATAATTATGATCACTTGAACATAACTACTTTCGACAAAACTAATTTAAAATACTAGCATTTTATCAATATTATACATAATATAAAGAATAAAATGAATGGGGAAGAATGGAGGTTGTTTAATATATCTATAAAGATATTACACATAGGAAAGAAAAAGGTGAATAACTCCGTGTGTGTATATATTTAAAATTTTAAAATCAGATATATTAATCTTTAACTGAGGTTTAAAGTTTATATCTGTGCTAGAGATAGTCTCTAGTTTAGAAAATGATTAGTAATAATAATTATTGTATTTATCTAAGGTGGATGGTGTCAAAGTTGTGAGTGGGGTGAATTTGGCAATAGTAAATAAAAATGTAACAATTTATTCTTCATATAATAGATATATATATGGGAGATAGTGACCTGGGCCAACTGATGAGTGCTGGTTTAGCACAAAATGCATCTTGGGGGGCATTTGTCTTTTATTGTATTTTTATATGAATTTAAAAAGAATGGGGAAGAATGAAGGTTGTTTAATATATTTATAAAGATACTACATATGGGAAAGAGAAAGGTGAATATCTCCATGTGTATGTATGTTTAAAATTAAAAAAATCAGATATATTAATCTTTAACTGAGGTTTAAAGTTTATATCTGTGCTAAAGATAATCTCTAGTTTAGAAAATGATTAGTAATAATTATTATTGTATTTATTTGAGGTGGATGGTGTCAAAGTTGTGAGTGGAATGAGTTTGACAATGGTAAATTGCTTATTCTGTACACTTTAGATGGTTGTATATCTGATATTTAAAGATTCTTGAAATGACTTTTAAGTAAGTAAATTTTAAAAAAATTATGTCAAATAAATAAAAAACAATTATGTGCAACTTTCTATAAGAGTGCTTGAATGTCACATGACGTGCTAAACAGGTTTATGGTTCTTTTTATTATAGAATTGCCAGTTTAACATGAATGAATAATGAATAAATTATTGAATGGCTTTATTATTTGTAATTTCGTAAGAAATTTGAGTGCCAGAACTAACAGGACCGGGTGCAATCTGTTTAAACGCATTCATACACCTGCACCACATCATACAAGGTAATGGCCAATGGAAAAAAAGAGAATTTGTAGAAAAACAAACAAATTGACCCTATTATTTATCTATGATAAAATTTTAGATCAACGTTTCTTTGTGTAACCAAATTTTATGACTAATAATTTATTTATTTTAAAAAAAATATCAGGTTAAAAATAAATCACACATTTGGGTGAAGAAAAAAAAGCTTTATCTCTGACTTGAAAAAAAGAGATAGATGACGGTTTTTTTCCATATGTCATAGCATCAGCTGGGAAGTGAACCCGCTAACCTGGAACAACTGCTTGTAAGACGGCTGTGCTGACCCCTCGACCACCAACGCTTGACTAGATGACGGTTTTGAAGGTAAGATCATTAACAAATCAGAATAATGATTCTGACAAAAAACATCACATGATTACCATTTCTTATGCTTACTTATAACTGTTATTAAAACAGGCAAAACTCACTATATGTATTGCCACACACTTCAAGCTAGAGTAATCAATGGATGCCAGAAGGCTTGTGCATAAAATCCCCATCTAGAGACCCTAAGATCTAGATGCAGTGCTCTCAGATCCATGGCTTTTCACTGATGAAGGCCACAAGCCAGAAAATAGTCTGGAGATATTGGATGAGTAGGCACTAGATGGGGGTTTTATGCACAAGCCTTCTGGCATCCATTGATTATCTAGCTTGCAATGTGTGGCAATACATATAATGAGTTTTTCCTGTTTTAATAATGATTCTGCTGAGTTACATCTTTTAGATTTTAGAATGATGCATGGAAATTTTTGGTTTTTATTCTTATAGACTGATTAAAAATATATAATTTTATTTTCACCTATCATCATATCAGAAAAAAAAAAGTTCTGTCAATATCAGTATGGAATATTTGTTTAATTTTCTAATTTTAGATATCTCTCAGAAAAATGTTGAGCAAATTCAAATTAGCTCTTTACCATTAATGTCTATGATAGATCCAATTATAAAATTTAGTACAAAAAATTATCTTTGACAATCAAAAAAAGTTGGGTTGCTTTCATACAAATATCAAGGTCACACATGATAAGTAATAATATGCCAGATTGATTTATCCAATTTTAGGATTAACTTCATTGATTGAGTTAATGTTCTGCATGGTTTAGTCCAGTGATATAGTGGAAAGATTTTGGATTATAGTTTGATTCTATCATTTCCAGTACTCAAATATCATTTGAATTCCTGAGTATCAATTAATTCAATTACTAATGTTGCATTAAAAACATGTAACTTACATTTTTTATTTTCCAAAAGCCTTGTGTGGTTTAATATAGTAGTACAATGTCACACTCTGAAGAAAAAAGTCCTTATATCATTTTCAATTCTGATATTTTAGGCCCTTAAATTCCTTATGAATCCCCAATCAATAAAACCATTTGGTTATTTTCCAAAGCATACTAGGTCTCTGATTTTTATTACTACATCTGTCTTATTGTTTTTCTAACCTTCAAATACTATATATAGAACTTGAAAATAAGTTCTTAACAAGCTTTGCAAAATATCCCCAACCCCAGACCGGTTTCTGCTACTGGTGTCCTCAGTCAGGAGAAGCCGGTCTGGGATTGGGTATATTCTGCAAATCTTGTTAAGAGCTTATTTGCGAGCTCTATATATAACATCTGTAATACAAGCTTATTAAATTAGGTCATGTGACATCTGCCTTGACTTTTTTGTAACCTTCAAATACAAATTCAAAACCTCAGACATTACTTTTCTTATTACAGATTGGTACAGATGATGAAACCAGCCTCCTGATAAGAGCAAATCTTGAGCTGAGTTGTAAGTAATCTTGAATATCACAATGAGTTGCAAGACATTGTTAGTGAATGATAATCTAGATATACTACAATCTACAAAATCAGTTCAAAATCTTTTGTAATAAGAAAGTAAGTTAACAATTTTTTCTGAAAAATATTCATTGATTAACATTGCCGTAGGCTCTCTTTGTTGTTAAATTTAAATAATTATAATGTTTTTCCTCTTTAATGACATAAACATAAGATTTTATATCATATATATATATATTGATTGTGGTAATCAATTGAAAACAATTTATAAATTGCATCTTTAAGGTGAAGTCATCTTTAACATTATCTATTGAAATTGTTTGTCCGGGTTTTATTTTAAAGTTTTCAAATACATAATAAAAATTTATCTTAAAATTTAACTTTTGCTACACTATTAATAAGAAGTATATAATGGCATAGTAGTTACTGCACCTGCATTGTAAGTCATGAGTTTGAATTCAGAATAAGTAAACCTTGAAAATGTTACTGCAATACTATTTTTCTTTCAAATATTTTCTGTAGCCAAACTAGTTAGCCACACAATTATGTGTTAGTAGCAATTTTTAACTTCAGAGAAAAACTCAATGTGGATTGATGTGATGAGCATCAATATCTATCTACAAAAGTTATGATTGTAACACGAAGTTATCATAACACTGGTGGAAGCATGCCATATTTCAATAGATATAACAACCTCAAACCTGTTCCTATATTCATATTACTTTATGAAGAGTAAAAACACTACTTATGAGTAGTGAGAAAATATGGCAAAATTCTTTGTTATCTTTGTCAATTGATTATAATGGTGCATGATATTTCTCATTCACAATAGTTATAAATTTTTCTGTACTAAATTAAATATAACATTAAATATTATTAGTGGATGTTTAATTAATTACCTATTCATTAATCTCATTTAAATAGTTTTCAACTTAGAGATGAACTTTCTCATAGATTGCTTTAGAGCACATAATGTGCTTGCAGATGAATCACAACTTTCTAAAGATAAATATTGAATCTTGAAAACACCATCAATTTCTACAGAAACAAGATAAAAAAAGGGAGAGAGAGAAAAAAGAAAGATTGTTACTAATCTATAGATTTGAAAAATTAAATCCACATTATGAATAATTGAAACTGTAGAGACAACTGTTATTTGTAAAGAATGCTATTTTAAATGTTATTACAAAGTTAGCACAACTACATAATCATGATTGAATTGTTTAAAAAAGAGTCTCTTGTGAGAACCATCTGATGATAAGTAGAATATTTAAGAATTCAACTAAATGATTAAGAAAAATAATATTTTATATTAAAATTGTTTAGAAGCAAAGAGGGATACAAATTAAAACAAATGATTTTCAGATTATCTATTAATCTGTCCTATTTATACCTCTCCTCCTCATATGAAAAAAATGCATTGATGCATTTACATATTGAAAAAAAAGATAAAGATTAAAATATCATATGGAAAAGTTATTAGGATGCTGATTGATATATCTTCCACCAAAAGACTAATTAAGACAACTATTCTCAAGCCTAATCTTCAAAATTTGAGAATAATAAATAGATATTTGTTTATAATAATCATTTGATATCCTACATGCTTTGGTAGCTAAAGGTTCCTGGATGAAAGATCAACCTATTATTTATAGTACTCAAACATTATGAACTTCCTAATAAATTTTATTATTATAATTAATTAATACTTAAAACAGGTGGAAAATGTTATCTTTATTGAGCAAAAAAAAAAAAAAAGTCCTACTATAATCATTTATTACAAAGTTTGTCTTCTTATACATTTAATATTAGTATTATAGAAAAAAATGTTGCTATGCAGTAATTTCTTGACTACCTGAGAATCATTTTAGAAACATACCCAGTGTGCACATTACAAAAATAACTAAGCCATCAGCACTCAGACAGTCTTTAATAAGTTAATCTGGAGAAGAAATTAAAGCATAAAGATTATAGAGATATGTCCCTAATAAATGTAGAATTCAGAGAAAAAATAAGTTATATTAGCAACATTTTTTATGCAGGTTATCAAAAACTTTGTGGGAAGCTAAATATGAGTGTAATATCAAGTTTAGTCTTTATACATCAGATATCCTTAGAAGTTCTATTTTACTAAATATACTTCAAATACATAAATAACATCACCTTCTTATATGTCATTATTTGTGTTATATTTCAAATATCAAATTACTATAACTTATAGATTAAGTTGTCAAACTTCTTTTACTCATACATTTGACGATATTCTCATCATATAATAAATTAATGATTATTATTAATAATTACTTATTAGATTTAAGATTATCTTATCAATTAAAGATTATTGTATCTAGGAATTATATGCTGGATTATTTCCATCATTTAGTTGAATTCTAAAATGTTTTTTTGAGAAATTCCACTTCCCCAAATATATTTTACTTTCAGTAATAACAAATAAATTAGTTTAGAACACAATGTTTCAAGTGGTATTATTTTCCTCTCTTCTGCAGACAGACATTATTAACTGACCAGAAACAGCCTAGAATAAAAGCTGAACTAGTAACTTTTACATTCTTGAATTGTGAATTTAAGACTACTCTGCTTTATATAGAATAGTGTAGTTAGTAATTAATATATTCTTATTTAATATAATCACATGATATCATTAATCTAACACAATCCCACCTTTTTGCATGTGGGCTATCGTTATAAATTACTATTAGTTAATATTCTATAGACATGGAATTACTTTACTAATGTTTTTTGCTGTGATTGTAATTGCATCCAATTGTACTGAAACATAACTGTATTTAGTTATGGATTGTGGATGCAGAAATTATATGATTTGGATTTAGGAATTGCTATGATAGAATCATTTGAATTAGAATGTACATAGTGGATGCAATGCCTAAGGCATTCAGACTTAATATGATTTTGTGTGAGAAATGATCAAATAGTACTGTATAGCATTTGTTATTCAATTTTAATAAATACAGTTGCTGTTTTAGATTTCTTTCCAAGAAAGGCTAAACTTATAAATCTGCTCATAGCAAATTGGTTTCTTACTTATAAAAAAAAAATAATAATAACACAATGAAATTTTGGTAAATATCAAATAAAAAAGCTAAATTATGAAGGTTTAATATCTCAGTCTATCAGATTATTTAGAATATAAACACTTAACTACCTTCTTAAGCTCAACCCATTTTCACATTAACTCCTTGTTTCTTATAATGCGCTTAATTCCTACTTCTTTCTCACTTCCTCAATAAATGTTATAATTAACCATGATGAAATATTGATAATTACCAAACACTAAGGCTAAGAATGATAATAAGTTTAGGCATACTTGGTTTATCAAATTATTTAGAAAACAACAGTCAATGTCTTCTTTAATTTCAAATGAGAATCTCTTGCTTTCTTCTATCTTTGCCATTATAGAACCCCCTGCTATATTCCTCCTATTTTAGTATATATCCATATTAATCTTATATTATAATAATATTAACATAATTGAAACTGAATGCTTTTGTTTTCATTATTGTACCTCTAAACCAATTTAGTCCTTAATTAGATCCCCATTTCATCTCTCTATCTCAGGTGGATTTTGAAATTATTACAACTGAACTTTTGTTTTAAATACAAATGACTATGTTAAAATTGTCATATTTTAGCCCTGTTATGGGATAATCTAATTCATTAAAAAAATTGTATAACATTCGAATCAATGGCGAAGAAAACAATATCCAGCAATGTAGTGGTTGGTCTTCATCAACATCACCATGAAAAACCTAAAAAATTACACATTATATATTATTCTGAGAAAATGCCATACAAATGATTGTTAAAAGTCTTCATCGATTTGTAACGCCTAATATTAAATATTAAGTAAAATTTTCGATAATCAGAAACAGTTTATGGGCATATATATCTAAATGGTGAATACTTACATCTGTTTAATAAATATTGAATATTTATTTATTTATAACAGTTTCAAAGTCATATATATATATTTTAAGAAAAACAAGAATTCAATTTTTTTTTTTTTTTTAAAGTTTCTGACAAAAACAAAAAAGTCCATATATCTTCCAACTTGACAAGTTCTTTTCTAGTCTATTATCTTTGCTAAACAAGCTTTTCGAACTATTTTGACAAAGAAGAGCAGTAGTTAAGGAAAGGTCAACAGATGGCGTAAATTAATTACAAATAGTCTTTTTGTATTTTAGTTAAGAAGGTGGGTTTATTCTAAAATGACCTGGGTACATTTAAAATTTAAATGAGCTTATAATTTACCACTTGCTTTTAAAATATATATATATTTTTTTAAAATGTGTAACAGTGATACTACCAATTCGTATAGTTTAAATATATATACTAAAGCATCAGCATCAAATATATATTATTATGGTGGCATGGAAAAAATGATTGCATGTACATTCATTTTAAGTTTGAAAATGAATTTGTATTTAGACAATTTGTTACCAGAAATAAAAATAATAACTCACCAAAACAGTTGTCAGGGTAATGCAGCTCACGGTATGTAAACAAGGACTTTTATTATCATTAGTTTGCCAGTCTCATAATGCATTTATACAATCAGGACTTGGACAAAATAATGCGAATAAATGGGTATATAAAAATAATTTTCAATAGCAGCACTTGCTATTCTATATGGAATGGAAAAACAGTGTGTAAAAATATTAAACAATGAAAAAAACCTTAACATTTCTAATAGATGACAATACAAGATATCAATCATTAGTTCTTGTTCAAAAATAACCTTCAAGTGGTTAATAATGTTAAACAAATAGTTATTGATAGGTTGGAATCATGATATTTAAGCACCTGGAATGATGAGGTGAGATTCAGAATTTTTATCTCTCAAAATTATCACATTACTTCTAATACCTATAATCATATGGTTTGAAATATGGAAGGTCACATACAGTTTGACTACCAGAAGTGACAAAGTTGATCCATAATATAGACATCTTTATAGATTGTCACTTCCATTGTGCTAAACAATGTGGAGTGACTGCACAATGTAAAATATTTAAATCAGAAGACAAGAGAGTAAAAAAAATACTGTCCTCATATCCCTCTAATCAATATTTGTTTATACAGCAGGATGCAAAAATTTGAGTATTATCATATTGAAAGATGATAGTATAGTCTGAAATCAATATTTAATTCAATGGTCAAAGTTGATAGCAAATTGCTATAGAAATTATCCACCTTCTTATAATTTCATTTTCAAAAACTATTACATTGATATATTGTTCCATTTTTGTGCTAAATCATTCAAAAATAAAATGTTGGTATACTAGGTGTCTTACCATTTTGCCACCATCTGTACATGGTCATCATTAAAAAAATAATAAAATCAAATTAAGTAATAAAAAAAAGACAACATTAAACCATTTAATATAAATTCATCTTACATTTATAATTTATTTTTTCTTATTATTTCAATCTATTTATTATGTAACTCTTATATATGTTTTTAATGTAAGTAAACTTAGTTTTTAGTCATGTAAACTGCCATTATTTTGAACAATCCAAATGTTCTGTCTACCAAAAAGATTTACTTTAATTAATGTGACATAGCAAAAACAATAACTACAACAATACAAATAATGATATACTCCTATAATTTATATAAAATTTATATATTATGTATTATAAATTATTGTATATATATCCTTTTTTTCTTTATAATATTCAATTTATGTTCCAAGTTTATCTTTTCCTTTACCACTGCAATTCTTATTATATTTTTTCTTTTTCTCTTTTATCAGTGTAATATTTAATATTTGTCATTGTATATATGTAAACATTATAATTTGTAACTTATGTTTTTTTTTTTCAATAAAGTTCCTTTGAAAACTAATAATAACAATGATGAAGATAATGATGATGATGATAATAAGAAGAATCAAATTCAATTAATTAAGTGCTAAACGATACCATAAAGCCAATTTCAGTTTTCACATTAAAAAATAAAAAGATAAACATCATGCATATAACATAATAAAAAAAAGTAACAAACAAAAAAGTAAAATAAATACATACATATATAAATGAATAAAATAAATTAAATTATTCTATCATGATATTTGAATTTAATAATATCCCAAAACTGCTTATGATTTAAATTAAAATGATTATTATTATCAAAAATCTGATTGTATATAGAGGGTAGCCTGAATAAAGAAGAAAATTTAAGGATATTAGAATGACAAGTTTGAATATAACAGACAAAAGCAGACTGACTATCATGCTCATAAAACCTAATTACAATTGTTGAAATTATATCAGATAGTATAACTTGTTAATTGATGGTTTTATAAAAATATTTAAGATCTCTATATTTCCGTCTAGAAGAAAGATGAAGAACAACTTTATTTTCCAAAGATTTATGTTTAAAGAACCTATTAGACACTGACTGCAATAAATTACATCCTTTAGAATTAGGACTCTAAATCATTGAACAATTTTCAATGATGGGAAGAACCAATGACAAAAATAATTTCAACTTTGTATCATCACTGAAATGATAACCATGCCTAATGATGGCACCCATGATTTTAAAAGCTTTGCTAATGATTATTTCTAAATGAGGAAGAAAAAGATCCATTATTTAGAAATAAAACTCAGATTTATTTGGGATTCAACAGAATTAATTTTGTGAGCATTAATAAAATAAAAACTTAAAACTTCAGATTTCATAGAATATGAAATAAAGGCAGTTATTAAAATTAACTGGCATATTATTTAGATTACTCCAAGCAATGAAATTATCAATATCTTTCTGAAGGAGAGAGCAGTTAATCACTGATGTGATTTTTCTAAAGATTTATCAATCATCAGCTTAGCACAAAAGATAAGAATATTTCAGGCAATCCTTGAGTTCATTAATATAAATGTTAAAAAGCATGGGTGCTAAAATACTATCCTGAGGAACACCTACATCACATTCAAAATTAAATGAAATTATTATTGAATTTGATATATGCTATATGACTACAAAGATAGGATTGAAATCAATAAATAAGTTTAGTGGAAAAACTCATTTTATATAATTTGTGAAAGACAATGATGAGGTCTACTTTAACAAAGCCTTTTGATAAATCAAAACAAATAACATCAAGTCTCTACTGATTCTCAATCGCTGTAAATTGTTAACAAATTATTTTCAACTGATTTATTAAAAATAAAATAATGGTGTGAAGTAGAAATGATTTTACTAACATCTCCAATAATTTTATTATAAACACATCTCTCAAAAATGTGATCAATAGTATGTAAAATAGAACTAGTCTGTAATTAATAACACAGTCGTGGAAGCCATTTTTAAAATTTGGCATCATTCTGGAACATTTAAGAACATTAGGAAAAACACAAGAGTTAAGTGATAAATTAAAAATAAAGGCAAGAGGTGCTGCAATAAATTTAGCTAGACCTTTATAAATAAATAAAGGAATATCATCATATCCTAAATTAGAATGTTTTAAGTCGCTTGATGGCTACAATGACATCATCCCTAGAAATATGATCAACCATGCAGTGAACAATAGATGAATTGCAAGGTAATGTAATTTTTGAAGATATTCTATGTTGTGAAGACTATAAGTCAGCAAAATATTTGGAAAAATCATCTGTATTTAATGTAGAACTGTAACTTGAACTATTTTCTTACCCAAGCCTGAGTTTATTAATAAAATCCCAAAAAATTTTAAGATTAGAAGAAATATTAAATTCAGTTTTTTAATATAATTTTGTAAATCTCTTTTGTAAAATATGTTTAGACAATCTTCTGAAATTAATAAAATTATTATAAAAAGACCAGCGAGAGCTTATCAATATGTTTATCCCTCCAAAACTGATATATTATGTACAGAGAGGAATGACATCAAGACAAAGATCAAGGAAGCTTGTTTTATTACCAGTGACACCAACTTTATAAATAGAAAAGACATTTGCTTTGCCATTTCCAGAAAATGGATAATATAAAAAAATATTTTTGCATATATTTACATACAATTACGTTGACAATCTACAAGGCTATGATTATGGAGTAATGAAACTCTGAAAGTGCTCAGCCTAAATAAATTGTTGTGTGGAATAGTTTCACCTTCAATGCATTAGCATATTATTAAATAAAAAGAGATATTCTGTGTTTTAAAATAGAGTCTGTGATGTTAAAATTTCCTTTTAATAATCTTAATGAAAGGGTATGAAACCTAGGATTGGGGCCTTATGGAAAGAGAATTTACTGGGAATATATAAATCAATAAAACTATTAAAAATCTGAAACAAATAATCTAAGCAATGATTCACATCATTATAGGAATACAATGAATTCCAATTTAGAAAATTTATTGCAAAAATCAACATAATTATCTTTCCTATAATCTCTTTTAAAATATTAGAATAATTATAAATTTTATTAAACGCACATTATTATATTAAGTAATATTTACTAAGGCGGTAACCTTTAGGAATAAGCGTCTGAAAAATTTGAAGGTATGGACCTCTACAGGTCTTAGCCACAAGCTTACGCTAGGAAGAAAAGAGGGAAACCCCTCTTTACTTCAACCTACTTTTATATATGAATAGGTGAAGCTGAAGTGGTTAGATCTAAGAGTGTGAAGCTATTTAATACTTCACTAATTAAGTCCACAATTCTTATTATACATTAATACTCATGAAATCTTACAATTTACAATGAGTCAATGGAAAGATCTTATAGTAAGAAATCTATTACGATAATTTATAGTTCTAATTATAAATTTTATTAAATGCACATTATTATATTAAGTAATATTTACTAAGGCTGTAACCTTTAGGAATAAGCGTCTGAAAAATTCAAAGTTTAAAGTATAAAAGTAGGTTGAAGTAAAGAGGGGTTTCCCTCTTTTCTTCCTAGCATAAGCTTGTGGCTAAGACCTGTAGAGGTCCCTACCTTCGAATTTTTCAGATGCTTATTCCTAAAGGTTACAGACTTAGTAAATATTACATAATATAATAATGTGCGTTTAATAAAATTTATAATTACAACTTTAAATTATCGTAATAGATTTCTTACTATAAAATCTTTCCATTGACTCATTGTAAATTGTAAGATTTTGTGAGTATTAATGTATGATAAGAATTGTGGACTTAATTAGTGAAGTATTGAATAGCTTCACACTCTTAGATCTAACCACTTCAGCTTCACCTATTCATATATAAAAGTAAGTTGAAGTAAAGAGGGGTTTCCCTCTTTTCTTCCTAGCGTAAGCTTGTGGCTAAGACCTGTAGAGGTCCCTACCTTTGAATTTTTCAGACGCTTATTCCTACAGCCTTAGTAAATATTAATATTAGAATAAATAACTTTTGAATGACATATCTTAATATAAAACTCAATAGATGGATGGTGATCAACAATAGAAAAAGTAACAGAAATAAAATGAAAATTACTGCCTGCTAATGAATTACATAGAACATAGTCTAAAGTGTGTTGAGAAGAATTAACAAATGGGTTATATTGCTTAAGCCCAAAAAATTTACAAAACCTTAACATCTAAAAGCTATAGGAGACAAATTAAGTGTGTAGTAATTCTATTCTGAAATAAATCTGGAATGTTTAAATTAAGCAGTAATAATAATATTATTATAGCCAATCAAAAAATCTTCAAATGAGGTCAAAAGATATTTAAATTATAAAAGTGAGAAAATTGGTTTAAGATATATATTTTCTAAGATAAATTTAAAATTGTAATTTCACACCATGTAGATTCACAAAAAGAAGAACTGAAGATCTTTATAAAAATTATAATTATGAATAGCAATAAGAACACCACCTCCTCAAGTAACATTTTCCATAGATCTGTCTGTTCTTAAAATATTAAATCTATTATTAAGGAAATAACAATCACAAAATTGTTGACTTAACTAAGTTTTTATAAGAAATATAATATTAAAGTGTTCCATTCCCAAGAATTCTTTAATTTTAGCACATTTGGTTTGCATCCCTCTAATATTTATATAAAAACAACACAGACAGGTCATATTAATCAGGAAACAACACAGACAGGCCATATTAATCAAGAAAATAATGAAAATAAAGCAAATCAAATAAAAAGGCAAAAAAGGTGAGGAGTAAAGAGAAAGTCAGCAATGACATGCATCATGAGGCCATAAATTGGGAGATATTAATTCTCTGTGTTTATGAACAGGAGAAGAAATGTAAAATAATAATAATTACTATTATTATGATGATGATTCAACAATAATCTTTATTAATAGCATTATTACATAACACTGATTGTAAGGGTTTCACGTGCAATCATGTTGTACAGGTTTTTATATGGATTAATTTCAAACGTTACAGCAATCAAGTTTCATGGTATTTTTTTTTTTTACAAATGCTGCTACTAGTTTTCATACAGAGTATCAAGTTTTTTTTTCTCAGTGATGAAAGTTTATTAATCAAAAAAACCAGATACAAATACAGTTAGGAAATGTTAAAGGAGTAATAACATGGTAAAATGAAAATTCAGGAGCAACATGGTGAGAGAGAAAAGATACATATAAAGTGGGAATGGGAAGTGGAAAGGGTGTATAGTCCAGGCCAAGAAGAGTCTCTGTTGGAAGTCCAAGATGCACATCTTTGTTGAGTGAGCAACCACAAGGGTCATAAACATTTTAAAGGTTGAGTCCTGTGACAGGCTGAGAGGATGGGAGTTGGAAGATTGCCCAAGTGTCTGTGAAAAGCAGAGGTGGATCTAGTTTGGTATCTCTGGTTTTGAGAGAGCGAGTTAGGTGGGGCTAGTTTGATATTTCTGGTTTTGAGAGAGCGAGTTAGGTCCAATAGTTTTTGATTCACTCTTGAAGGTTGAAGATAGTGTTCCTGTGTAAGGAAAGGCAGGGGTTGATGACATGTCTCACTCCAAGCAGAAAGGGAAATTTGAGTAGGAAGTTCTGGAGGGATGGATATCAAGTTTAATCATTACAAGTCTTAAAAAAACAGTTCAATATAAAATTCAGTTTCATAAATAGATAGATATAACCAAGGTTATAAAATCTGGTATCATATTGAAAGTTATTTGCAGACATTAAATTAATCTTGATTATTGTTCTTTTAATTATTAATATTGTAGTATACTAGGGAGGTAACTTATAATTCATGTAGCATAAAATAAAACTATGGATGCTGTACAAAGAACAAAGTCAATTCAGAGTAGAATTACATATGGTGTCAGCTGGTAGATTACAATAAATGGGGGAGTATATTATGTAGTCAGGTGGTGTTGAAGGCAATTAGTTGAGTTTTATTAAGAGTAATGGATGGTGCCATTGAATGCTATTCAATGTGGTTATTGTTGGATTATGACCTATTATAGATTGGATGGTTTTAGTAGTGGCCAGATGGCAGCAAATTATTGTTTTAGTAGTGGCCAGATGGCAGCAAAAATATCTGGGGGTGCAATATTGTTGTCCTACTGATAAATTTAGCTGGGTGTTTTCTGGTATTGTTGCCAATAGTGGAGATGCAGTGAGTGCACCAGTAGGTATAAAGGGTGAAAGCTATTGCACATGCTGTGGGAGGGTGTATCTTCTGATAGGATTGAATTATCTGTTATATAGATGCAACTGGTTGTCTGTATGTATTTAGCATAATAGTCCTGATTTGTTTGAGGGTTGACACTGCTGAAAGTGGTGTTTTTGAGTTTCCTTTGTCGTATGATCTAAGATGCAGAATGAATTTATATTTTTATATAGCTGGCAATACCAAAGAAAATGCAATGTTGGGAATGCATGTAGGTTAAGACAAAGTAGAAAATCAAAAAATTTAGGCATTGTCTTTTGAAGGAGTGGGTAGCTGAAGGTTATTGATACCAAGCATGGGAGAAAGATAATCTTTTGTTGGCTTCAGATATAGTATATCATATGTTTGCCGTATGTGCATTTATTAGTCATGGAGAATGTTGATTAATTAAATGCTAATTGGATTGATTGGTAAAGTGTGATGAGAAATGAAGCTGATTTAGAGAGAGGTCTAACAATAGGGATTATTTGTAACAGTGATCGTAGTGATGGGAACTTTTGAACAATTGATGCAATTGAATTTATGGCTTTTGGGATGTAGAATACTTGGGTGCTGTGGAGGCCCAGACCATTATTAATGGGTGGGCAACTAAGTCTCTTAGCTGAGATTGAAACTGTTCTCCTGTCCTATAGTAGCTTATTGCAGAGGGAGGAGATGGCAGATTTATTTAGGTGAATAATATGTAATCTTAGTCATTATGAATATATTAAATAAGTGAATTTTAACCTATGGCATTCCAAGTATATGTTAATATGTGTGCAAGCTATAACATGATTAATCCTGTATATCAATATTTCAACCAGAAGTTCCACATTCACAATGTATTCACACCACCTTCAGACTTATTTGAGTCATGTGATAACAATTCCCAAATCCAAACCACACAATTTGCTGACAAGATTGCCACTATAAATAACTCATGTGACCCAGTTCCAATGGAATCCTTTCTTTTGTTTTTGCTCATCTTAGGCACTTTACTGATTATACCTCTGTGTGCTGCAAATTATCTATCCCAAAGGATATATGACATCAAAGGTCTATATCCAATCTCACTTGTACCATTTACCAAAAAACCAGGCTTAACCTCTGCTCTTATCAACTTTCACCAAATTTCCATGGGCCCACTGAATTGGAAAAAGTTGTAAAGAATAATCTATGAGTGACACCTACCTTTTCTAATTTTCAATATGCAGTTTGAAAACAAAGACTCTTCTGCCATACAGGCTGCTCTGATGTTTAAAGCAGTCTTGAACTAAGTTGAAGACTAAAAAAATATGCTCCGATTGCAGTTCAGCTAAATATAGAATCTGAATTTGACTTTGTATCTATTCCCATTTTGATTGATATGCTAGCTAACACTACCATTCCAAGTAATTTGCTTTACTTAATTACCAACTTATTGCAAAGCAGAGAGACATATCACTCTTAATGGCAAAAGTTCATTATTATTCACTCCTACACAATCCATCTCCCAAGACTCACTAGTGTACTGCCTTTCATTTTCTACATAAATCCCCTATACATATACAACAGACATTTTCAGGTATCCAAATTATACATACTCACCAATACATCCCATGCATAGCATACATGGATGATACCATTGTTTTCCTGCCATCTCGTAAGCACCTCATCATATTGCAAAACATCATCAATCAATATACTGACTGCCATGTATACACTTAGATTTAACATGAATAAAACAGCAGCATGATTTATATACACCAACAAACCATACACTCAAATAACCCAGGGAAAGGCAACTTCTTTTTTTAGGATCCCCATTTTACATGGCCTCATAATGAAGAATACCTTACAAAACAAGTTTAAAGAAAATGCCACCTGGATTACCAATTCCTCTCCAAAGAAGCAGCAGCAGATTCTATTGTTTCTTCTTCTTCGTCCTCCTCCTCCTTCTTCTTCTCATTTTTATTATTACTACTATTATTATTATTATTCAATTCTTTATTTAATGCACACATCTGCAGCCAAATGCCAATTGCAGATTGCACATAAAAATAAAAAAAGATATTTACTATATCTTTCAGGGAAGTAATAAAAAAAAATCACTAATCATACATTATACATATTTTTTAAAAACCTTTAAAATTTTTATTAATATTAAGTTGGAAAAATATTTTCACTAATAAAATCTGAATTGTAGGTATTAGGTAGATGAAAAAAGGGGAGAAATTTTAATGTATCATTTCAAGTTTCGTGAAGATATAATTATGGGCATGAGTTTTATATTGACAATAATTCAAATGCAGTTTTGAATCATATTATAATAATTTTTTTTTCAGTAATGACTTTGCATAAAAATTTCATATCCTAGCTTTTCTCCTTTCTAAAACAGATATATTACAGTCAATTTTTCAGTTCACAAAACTTAGAAACTTTTTTTTAAAAGTAATTGTATTCTACTTGTGTCTCTTTTTGAATATGGATTCCATAAAACTGATCCAAATTCTAACATAGGAAAAAACAAAGATGGAAAAAGTTCGTATTTAATGGAGTATACAAAAGCATTAACATATCTGTAAATAGTTCCCACTACCTTGAGGGATTTATTTATTATTGATTTTACATGATGATGAAAGGAGCCATTGCTGGAAAATATAATTTCAAACAGTTTCAGCAGATTTTATTTTAAAATTATTTATACAATATTCAAATCTTAGAATTTAAGATTTATTGGACTAAAATGCAGAAGAGCATTTGTTACATTCACTATCATTATAGCATCTTCTTCTTCCTCCTCATCCTCCTTATGAATAACAATAATAATAATGGAATGAAACAGTTATGGAAAAGATAGTTCAATAATAAAGTGAGAAAGAGAAAGTGTATTCACATAAATAACTTGATTTGTAACTTGAGCAAATGGCTGATGGTAGATTATTTGTGATTGCATTTATACAAGTGAATGCACACCTGAAATTTATGAATCCAAATTTTTGAATTTTTTATTTTTTATTTACAACTTTTTCAATCCATGGATTATTGAAACTGATCATGAGTCCATGTTTACACAGAAAGACTACTTAAATCCAATAAAATATAAGTTAAAATATTAAAGAGCTTATGTGAAAATGGACTGGAAAATAATAAGAACAAAAAAAAGAGACTAGCTATCTCTCTTGAATGAATACCAAATAATAAATATGATAGAAAAAAATTCAACTTGAAAAGAATTGGAATTAATTTGAAAAATAAAACTGCTACAATTTTAGATAGCTATGCTGTTGATATAAATAGATACACAGACAAATTGATAGGCAGATAGATGGATGGACAGACAGATAGACAGAGATGGATGAATGGATAGATGGATGGACAGACAGACGGACGGACGGACGGACGGACGGACGGACGGACAGACAGACAGACAGACAGACAGACAGACAGACAGACAGACAGACAGACAGACAGACAGACAGACAGACAGACAGACAGACAGACAGACAGACAGACAGACAGACAGACAGACAGACAGACAGACAGACAGACAGACAGACAGACAGACAGACAGACAGACAGACAGACAGACAGACAGACAGACAGACAGACAGACAGACAGATAGATAGATAGATAGATAGATAGATAGATAGATAGATAGATAGATAGATAGATATTATTAAGGCAACAAAAATCTTGTAAACTTAATTATAAATTTTATTTACTCTGTAAATTAAAAAGCTGAAAAATATTTTTTTGTAAAACGTTTTTTTTTTTAAAAAAATAATTCAAATGGAGCAGAAATTGCATTAGAAATAAAATAATCATGTTTCAATAAAGTAATTGAAATACTTAAAAAAATTTGGCATGGGAAGTGATATGGTCCACAAGCCATGGATCTTGAGCTCTAAAATCTGCTACTTTATTATTGCATGAAATTGCATGAAATCAACAAATTTCAATGAAAGCTTATTTCAAAAATTTTGTGAGCACAGTTAAAGTCTAGCTGTTTAACATGAGAATATATTCAGTAAAAGCTTGAACTTAAATAATTTTAGAAGAACAATGATAAACTGAGTATAATATTAAAAGATACAAAAAGGAACTCATAAATTAAAGAACAAAGCTAATGGAAAATGGAGTTATACCTATAGAAAAAGTTAAGAGTAAATATTTTTTGAATACTTTGTGAGAAAAAATAATAATGTCAAAAATTTGAGGATAGAATTGCCCATAAAAAAAAAAGAATGGAGCCTTGATATTAAAGATAAACTAACAAAATTTAGATATACAAGTAAAAACAAAACATCTTTATTCTCATGCAGAAATGATAAAAGTGAACTATGCTACATGTACAATATCTTCCACCCCAGTCATGAAAACAGCTCTCATATTACAAAAATATTCTATGCCATATTTAGTCCATTGACATTAGAACTTCTGCATACCAGATAATAGCTATATATCCTTTACCAACAATTAGATAGTCAGTTAGACCTTATTTTGAGATATGTGACATGAAAAAAATTCTAAAAATTCACTTTGCCTCAGGTTATGGGCATGAAAGACAAATACATTAATCATCATTCCATGAGGACCTTAAGTTAAATATACACTATCAATTCAGTACCCATAAGAATATGGTGTCTTCCCTATCAGTGATAAAGGTTTCATCACCTTACAATCATATTCATTGTTTTTTAATTGGCTTGCCAATACTCTCATCTGATAATCCCAAATGCATAGTTGAATGGTACCTAAAAAAAATCCTAACTTTTATAATCTGAAAAAAAATTTAATATTTATTTGTACCTCAAATCAAATCCCAAATTATAAGAATGGCAGGGAGATACACTCACTATTTATAGAGGAAACTATATTTGGAAAAAATTTCCAAACTTCACTGGATCTATATTCAAACTTCAGGTTATAAGAATGATTGCATATTGAAAAAATTTCCAAAGTTCAAAGCATTTGAATTCAAATCTCAGATTATAAGAATAATAATTAGATACCTGACCATTTACAGAAAAGGCTATTTAATAAATGAATAAGTTTAAAGAGTCATAAAATTGTAGAAATTTGAAGATTTTTTTTTCTTTCACAAAGCCAATACATGCAAAAATGGTAAAACTTTAATCGTTAAAACAATTTTAATTTTTTTAGTATGAATTCTGAGTTCCTTCCTATACAGCCATTTAAGTGTTGCAACGGTCGTTTTTAGAATTACGTGTCTATGATGATGTTGTTTTTTTAATTAAAAAAAACAACAACGTCGTTTGGCTTGGTTATTTAAAATTTTATTTGCAAAGTAAGCCTGTAAAGAGAATATATATATATATTTTTTTTAAAAAAAAAAAAAGAGAGAGAGATTCATTGCTGAAAGAGTTTTAATAGGCACTCTATTTAGTAAATATTGCTGATCCAGAAATTTTCAGTTGAGCTCTAATTATAAACATTTCTCTTTAATTTTTTTTCACTGTAAAATAAACAAGATACTTAATTCAATTTGGTTTCCACTTGTTAATAAATTCTTTTTGTAAATATTTTTCAACAAAACAGTTATTTGTTCAACTAACTGTCTATATTTAAATTTTCAAATAAATATATTATATATTTTTGTCATTATTATTAAATACAATGTTAATATCGATTCTCGGCAATCATATGAATAATATTGTATACAGAGAACCTATCATCTGCTTTGTTTTTCATACCGTTCTAAGATACATTATTATAATAACGATTATTGTCCACATTACTGCTGGTCACCTTTTTAACCAACAATCATTCCAAGCAGTGTATAGATAAGTTACAGGATTAAACAAAAACAAACACAGAAGTTTATTGATATAGAAGAGAAAAATGGGGAAGAAGGATGCTTGTAACATATATTTAAGGTAAGGCAAGTAAAACGGGCTTTACATATTGACTATACAAGCTTCACTAACAGTTCCTCCTAAAGAAACAATGAAGAAAAATACAGGACTCGGCATGTTTGCCAGTTGAAGGGTAATGTGAAAACATGTTTTTCCATTCTTATATTTTAGCATGTTTTTCCATTCTTATATTTTATCTTCTAGCTAAGATAGACTACATAAAAAAAATTGAAATATATTGGGGAAAAACTATATATATATTGTAACGGGATGGAGGTGGTAGATATATATAAAGAAGGGCTGAACTGGATGATGGGGAAAATCAACAACCCCAAGTAAATTTAAAATGAAATATCAATAATTTACAAAGTATATATAAGTATAAAATATTTAAGGGGAGCATGAGATCAAGAGATCTCTGAGATAATTGAGAGATTAGCCTGTTAACTCAGAAGAGCAACTAAAAAAACTATACATCAATCATATATCAACCAGCATTATAAATAAAAGTAATTATAATAAAATAACCATTCATCCTGAATGATCAATCAATTAAACAATATATAATAAAATCAACAGTCCATCTGGTGGCTGGATTTGAACAATAAAAAATATAAATCAACAGTCAACCTCATGACTGGATTGGAAATGGGTCTTCTGTAGACCAGGTTAACTATTGAGCCTTTGCCAGCTTGGGCAATTATTTAAACATAACTTAGATGCACCACTTAAGTGCTCATCCATCAGAATACATAAGAATCAAACAATAATGCTGGGACATTAAAACATGCTAATCATCATCAATGTTCAGGCCATTTGTACTGGTCAACTATAAACTTAACTTCTAATAAAACTAAATTAAAATTAAAGATAGAGCATGGGCTTTAAAGAGTAATCACTTTTGTACCAACAAGGATGATGATTGACCATCTCTGGATGCCTCAAAAGCACCAAATATACACCCCCTTTCATAAATTCATCCGGTGCATGAATCTAGCTCAGAGAACACAAGCTCTATTACTGTATGTGACCAAGAGATGATGGAAACAATTTTTAACAATTAAATAAGTTTATTAATAATAACAATAAAAAATGAATTTAAGGTCTTATAAAAATAAAATTACACACATATAAGCTTTCTGATTTTGATTACAATACAAAATTTCAAATAATCACATTGAGATTTAAATAATTACTATTCAACATTTAAATTGTTACATTGATTTACATATATGTGCACACAAACGTGCGATTTATAATATACAATTAATATTAAAAAAAAAGAATTGACATTTAATCAAAAAAATATTAAAATTTTACATATATGAGTGTGCACGTATACACACACACTGGCTTCTATCTATTTCAACTTGTTACAATAATGTTATCTTCTAATTAATTCAATATTGAAAGTATATATTCTTTTAATGTCTTTTTTTTTTAAGGAATTACTAAATAATTTCTTCAAAAATATATATCAAATCATCTTTCTTTTACACATTTGACTCAAGTGAATTATTTACTTGTTTGTCTTAACTCTAAGTTATTAATTTATAATTTTAAAAGTCGTTCAGACAAAATAACATTTTAAAATTATTATGGGAAACTTTAATGCTAGAATTGGTAAACAATTGAAAGATGAAAGTGCTGTAGACAAATTTGATTATGGTAATAGAAATTAGAAAAGTCATAGACTTGTGGAGTTTGCAGAAAAAGAAAAAAAATTATATTGTGAATTCTTTTTTTGAGAAAAATGTTAAACAGAAATGAACGTGGAATCATCCAAATAAAGATACAACAGAATTGGTTTATATTTTGACTAATAGAAAATATGTATTTCAACATGGTAATATTTTTAATAAATTCAACATAGGAATTAATCATCGATTAGTGAGATATATATAAGGTAAAACTAGAGAGACAAAAATTATTAAAATAGACAATATTCACAGTTGATATTCATAATCTTTAGAAATATTCCAATGAATTTAAATTAGAACTTGCAAATCATTTTCAAAAATTAATAGATTTTGAACATGATACAGATGTGAATTAAAGCAATAGAAAGATAACTGATACATTTTTAAAAATTGTAACAAAGATAGCTGGTACAAAAAAAACCCCAATTGTCCAGTAAATTTCTACTAAGACAAGATAATTTATGAAGAAAAGAATGATGCATTAAAAAGGATTGAATATCTCAAATTTTGTAAAATAGTGTGAAAAAGAGTTGATAATGATATAAGAAAGTATAATTATGAACTAGCAAGAAAAGCTATAGAAGAAAATAAAAACCTCAAAAATGTAAAACAACATTTTTGTATTGGTAGGAAACATTTCTGCAATAAGAAAAAAAGATGGCACTATTACTAAAACGATAGATAACATCATGAAATGAATAGAAATGTTATTTTCAAAAATTATATTTTAATAAAAAACAAAAAAAATCTCCTACAACTACATCTGAATTACCCAGGATTTTAAATGAAGTGAGACATAAAATTAAATTTATAAATAAAGAAAAGCTCCAGGTAATGATGAAATTATAATCAATATCTTAACAGAAGCAGGTGAAGAAATAAAAAAGAATTGGCAAAGTTATATACCAAATGTTTTAATGATAAAAAAGTATCAGTTGATTGGAAGAATGCAGTAATAATATTTTTAAAAAAGTAATAAAGATGTTAGAAATTGCAGTCCTATCAAGTTTTTTTACCAGTTCTATACAAAAATTTTATCAAAATAATTACAATTCATGTACAGCAAACCAAGCTGGATTTAAAAGTGGCTTTGGTATAGTTGATCATATCCAAATATTAAAAGAAGTTACAGAAAAGCCTTTATGCTTTGAATTTGTAGATTATGAAAAAGCATTAGATTCTATAAGCATTTCTTTAGTGATTAAAGCATTGGGTCATCAAGGTATAGATCCAGAATATTGTCATATTCTGAAGAATATTTATAAAAATGCAACAACAACAATTAGATTACTTAATGATATTAGGAAGATTAATATTGAAAAGGTATAAGACAGAATGACTCGATATCTCCAAAACTTTTTATAGCAGTGCTGCAAGAAGTATTTTGTGGATTAAATTGGAAAGCTAAAGGATTAAAAATGAACAGAGATTATTTAAATCATCTAGATTTTGCAGTTGATGTAGTTGTTTTTGCAAATAATGCTTTAGAGCTTCAGGAAATATTGCAAGAGTTATCAGATGGAGGTAAGAAAGTAGGAGTAAATGTAAATGTTAAAAAGACTAAGTAATGTTCAGTGGATTTTTTCAAAATAAGAAAATAAACATTGATAATTATAAGTTGAAAGAAATTAACAACTACAAATATTTTGGTCAGATTATTACTACAGATATGAACATAATGGATGAAATTAATCATAGAAATTATACTTGGAGTCTTTTTGGTAGAAATAACAATATTAAACCAAAATATGCCTATGTTTTGTAAAGAAAGATTTTCAATAAATGTGTTACCAGTTCTTACTTATGCATCTCAGACTTAGACACTTAACAATAGCATAATACACAGACTTCAGACCATTTAATAAATAAAGTGTCAGGAAATATTGAGTGTAACAAGAAGACATTAAAAATGAAAATATGTGGGTGAGAGAACAAACATGTGCTACTGATATCATTAGAAGAATTATGGTACTAAAGTGAAATTGGTCTGAACATATTCCAAGAAGAGTGGATAATAGATGGACAGTTGACATTTTAAACTGGATTCAAAAGATTGTGAAAGACCTAAGAAAAGACCACATGTGAGGTAGGTAGATGAAATAAGGAAGTGTTTTGGGGTGATGTGGAGAAGAGACTAGAAATCAGGGAAGATGGATTGAATTTGGAGAGAGCTTCATCCTGCAGTAGATCAATAGTGGTTGAAAATGACAATATCTTATATGTACAATAAATTAATAAGTACTTGCTTCTCAAAAGTATCTTTAATAATTATTCCAGTGACTAAGTTATGGAAAAAAACAATGTTACATTGCAGTTTATAACAATTTATTAATATGTCTTTGTAAAGAGTTTAGGCGTAAGGTGAAATTGTGCTCTTTGTGAAAATGTACAAAATATGAAATGGCCAATTTCATCATAATGTCTGATGATATTACGAAAAAAATATTGAGTGGAATTGTTTAGCATGTATTCTGTTAACAATTTGGATGACTCCCCATTAACATTAATACAAATGTTATTTGCACAATAAGAGCTAAGATAACTAATCAATGCTGTATTTTAGCTAGAGATCATGCCTGTCATTATTTGCCTCCTCCTTAATATGACTTATTCAAGCATCTCTTAATGAATATTTCATGAGTATGCTTAATATTCCAATCTGTTTCTTTTTTTTTTTTTTTTGTCTAGGCTGATGATAGTTTTTAAAATAAAATCTTTTAAATATAAATAAGATTCAAGTCTACTTTGATTTTTGTTTAATGATGTTGAGGTTTGGCAAAGGTGATGTATGAGCCCTGTATTGTCAATTTAACAATTCAAAATTTGGTGTTTATATGGCATATTATATCTTAGCTGCCTAATATGCTATTAGAATGTATTAGAATACACTCATTTGTAATACATGGGGAGACACCCAAAAAACCCTCAATTGTTCTCCAGTGGGTAGCCCTATTGTAGTACATGCTTTTGTTGCTATATATGTCTTGTTGGGATCCTTTTGTGACAGTCTGCAGTCCCATGTAGTAAATTGTTTTGTTAAATGTGTCTTGCTCACTCATTGATTTTTCTTATGACTAAAAAATTAGAACATAAAACTCTGTTTTCTATAAGGGATAATACTAAGAGAAACAATTGTAATGTTTGAAACAGCTTACAAACAAGTTGATCTGGGGAAAGCACAAGTTTATGGGTAATTTAATAGTAGAGTCAAATTCACCATATCTCAAAAAGTACAATGAGTGTAGTCCAATGTCAAGATGATGCTGAAGGTTTTTTTTTATGCAAATTGCATTGTTCATTCAGAATTTGTTTATAATGGTCTGACATTTTATCTACAAGTTCTGAAGCATTTGATTAATATGTTATTTGTGGGAAAGTGGATAGTTGTAGCTTCAGCACAACATGCCAGATTACAAAGCTTTGAGGGTAAAACAATTTTTAAACAAAAACAGCATTATCCAGTTTGTCCATTCATTATATTCACTCAACCTCACTCCATATGATTTCTTTTATTTCCTGGAATGAAAAAAATGCCTCAAAATAAAACATATTGCAAACTTGGAAGAGGTGGAGAAAAACCAACGGAAGCATTAACGGGCATCACTTTGCAAAAGTTTCAGGATTAGATGGACAATACTTTAAAGTAGATTAAATTTGTAACACCTAAAAATAAATATACAATTTTTTATTACAAAATTCAAGGATGGGGGGGGGGGCTCATAATTTTTACACTAATAACTGAAATACAGGCTTATTATATGCCTGTATCAATATATGTAATATATAGGGTATATGAACGCAGACTTTCACACTACCTACTGCTCATCACTTTATCTCATATTACTGATACACTTGAACACATTTGTCGAAAAGATAAATAATCACCAATATATATATTTCATGCTAAACTAGCAATCATCTGTTGGTCCAGATTACCATCTCGTACACATATATGCAATAAGTGCTCAGATATATATTAAGATAACCAATCTTACATAAATTCAAGTTTGCATTATTAAATCTCAATAATCACAATTATTTTAATTAATAAAATTTAGAAGCAAACAGTAGAAGGTTTTATTTTGAAAATAAAATTAACTTTATTTAACAAAATATATAATAAAAAATACATTAGTATGCCATGAAACTTTGGCTCAAATATCCATATAAGTCTTTTATTTATATATATTTCCAGATACTCTTCTAAGATTTATTATGAATTCCATCTAGGCTCACAAAAACAACAATATATATTTATTATATTATTATTAGGTATTGTGAAGCCAATATAAATTGCAGCCATACAAATGGTATTTCTCTCCAGAATAAGATAACTTTGTTTTTTAGTAAGACAATTTCAAAATATACATTTGTGTTATATATTTGTATGCATATGAAGGTAGTTCTAAAAAAATCTGGAATCACATAAAATAAACAATTCTTATTCTTTCCTGTTTTTTAAGAGGTCTTGCTTTAAAAGTAATAATTCACTTTATTATTCAGTTCTAAATTGAACCTCAATCAAAATTATGCAGTGATTTTTTAAGTGTTCAGTTTACAAAATGTCAGATAGTGGTTTATAGAAATTAAAAAACTATGGATTTATCAGTACTGAAAAATTGTAGAAACTAAATCTTGATCTCATTTAATTATTATCTTTAGAATATGCAGCACAAGTGTTACAAAATCATATCTCTAAAACTGACTCATTGCCTCATCTGAAAAATGGAAGAAGCACAAATCAAAGAACATGGTCTATAATTCAGCATTAATATATATTCAATTTTTTGGTTTATCAATGCCTCTATCATCTCAATTCATTCACTAATGCAGAAACTCAGACCACTTTCAAATTCATTCCACAAACAACCTTCACTTTCCAAGTGAATTAGAGATAATAATAATAACCTTAAATCTCCACACCCATGTTTCATCATATCAGGCAAGATAGAAATTGCTTTCTATGCAATTTTAACACCTTGTTGGAGAGAGAGAGAGCAACAATTACATTGTAATGTGTTTTACAATTTTTGGGGTTTTATCAATATCTTTCTTATTTCAATTCCTCCATATCACTAACACCTACCAATACAAAAATATATGTGCATGCAACTTTAGTCACATGATTACTTATCTGTATGGATTTATAAATTGTGACCTGAACTTGAATCTGTGCTGATTAAAATTTTCTTTCTCAATAGGCTTGGAATATTTTTTAAGGTAGCTAGCTCACATCCAACTTAGCCAATCATTTAACATTGTTCAGTAAACAAATATCCAGCTATTCATGGCTAAGACTAAAAAAGAAAATAAAACTATTCAAAATCATACATGTGGAAAATGGAATCCTGGTCAATACTGATTTCCTTCTCAATGTTCCATTATCTGACTATTTAAACTTGTTTTATTTTTTATATATAAATTATGTTAATATGTATGTGTTCATATGTATGTGTGATTGCATGTTAATACTACAGCACCTATATTTTAGCAGAATTTCACCTGCTATGATCTACTTCTAAAAATGTTAGTAACAGAATATAGACTGCAGATCATTTGCCATCTAATTTGAATGATGATATTTCATCCAGTAGAAAATTTTAGAGTTAGTCTAAAAGAGGTGATAATAAATAATTAATTTGATTTTAGATCTATAAGCTTTATATATATATATATATAGAGAGAGAGAGAGAATCAGGAAAAATCATGCAAATAAAAATCCACCAATATTCTTTTCTAAATTTAACTTCTAAAATTTTTTATTCAATAAAATAATCAACAGCTGAATAGTGTGACAGGTCTTGCTGAAGTATATTTTTAATTAACAGCATCTCTGGTAACAACCATTTTGTTATGCTTCACAAGTGATGATAGATAAGATTCTTTGAAACTTGAATGAAATAATACTAACAGCAACAAATAGTATTAATAACTGAATAATTTATTACTAAGAAGCTCATAAGAAATTCATGCATTGAAAGTGATCAGAAGCTATGATTCATAAAACTCTGAGCTCCAGGGTGCTTTATCCTACTACTATGCTAAATAATGAGGTATGCTAACAAACACACAACCAAATAAATTTTAAAATAGTAATAATTACTTTTACTATGAAAATATTCATTTTAACCCATATAAGCATATAATCAACATTAATATTTGGGCCTTCTTTAGGACTTTTTATCTTTGGTATTGTACAAAAATTCACTCTTATAAACATTTGTCCATTTATTTATTTATTTTTTCATTTCTTTTATTCATTACATATTTTCTAATAACATACTTCTTAAAAGTCCTTTAAAATGTTTCCATTCTTTATCATCTGTTTTCCTCTTCTATCCACTGATATTAAATTTCAGTAAAATCAAAAATAAGATTTTGAGAGAGGGGAGTATAGAAATATAAGTAATGTCTAAAATTTTGTCCTTTTCATTACAAATGTTTTTTGAATAATGTTCACATGATATGTCTTCTAGATTAAAAATTCTCTTCTTTTATAATTATAAAATGATCTGCATTCAAGATCTATTAATTCTAAACTACAAAAGTCCAACTTATCTAATTGTATTGTTGTTGTTTTTTAAAAATCTTTTGATTTATATCAAGGATGGGGAACCTTTGGTCATATGTCATATCTAACCCTTGAAAGTTCTGTCTAGTACCAGATATTTTCGAAAATGTATATAAAATGGTCCTCAATAGCAAAGATTTTTTTCTCTTTTGTGAGTAATTATACAAATGTTCTTGACATTTATACAAAAAACAGTAGTCTATACTTTTTTAAAATTTAGCTTTTATTCATCCTTAGCATACTTTCGATATACAATATATCATATCATTCACTTCTTTATTGTTCAGAGTCTATAAATAAAAGACACAAGCATCCCCCATACAAAGAAATGGGCTTTTTGAAGGGATTTAAATATCTTTGAATATTAAACAAATAAATTTAAATGATTTTAAATATTAAAATATTTATCAAGTATTCATACAGATTCTGAACAATAATGAGATGAAAGTACTATGATTATAATGTGTTATATATTAAAAGTATGCTAAGGAAATAAAAACTAAATTTAAAATATATAGATTAGATTTTCTGTATAAGTGTTCAAAACATTTATGTGAATATTAAAATGTTCCTATATAAAACTTCTACTTAAATATACATGTAGGGCAAATATTGAATTAAAGGTTTAGTAAAATAAATATTTATTTTTTCAACTACTTCACACTCTATCAGAGATACAATAGTCTATCTGAATTTGATTTAATCAACAATGCTGAGAACATTTTGTTTGTTTTTATAATGATTTTCACTGATGAATGTATAACTAGGAAAAATAAAACTTGAATTTTACTTTATTATTATTTTGCATTTAATTTTTTTTATTAGGATGGCTACACAGACTAAAATAAGACAAATTGAATCATGCATTTTAAAAGAAATGGACCAATATATATAAAGAAATAGTATATCAATGTGCTTGATATGTCTGGAAAGTATTTCAGTTAATAAGGAACACATCATTAAATAAAACTTTATCAAAACATTTTGACTACCACAAAACTATTGTGTGAAATATTAAAATAAAAAACTTGAAAAGAAGCTTTATCAAGTAGCTGCCATGTTTTATAAAAAATACAACCAAATCAGAAAATTCTGTGCAAGCAAGTTATTTTTTTAAAAAAATTCAAAACTATTTTTTGAAGAGGAGCTTATAAAAGATGGTCTTGTAAGCTGTTGTAGAGAACATAAAAAGAAAATTAAAAATATAAGTATATCAAGGAGATAGTTTCAAGGTGAATTGAAATAGTCATTAATAATTCTGCTGTTACTTTATTTTTAATTCACAAAAAAATTATGGCCCTTGTTTAAAAGGGAAATGAATTAATTAAGTTTTTAATCAAATATTGTAGGCTAATATTTAAGTGTTGATAATTTTATATGGCCTATGAATGATATTATAAATATCCAAATGGCCCTTGGCAGAAAAAGTTTCTCATCCCTGATTTATAGCATGCCCAAATAAGTAAAAAATAAGATATATTATAGCCATTATCTCAAGGATAGATAGATTAATATACCAAAACAACTTGAAGTTTTATTATATGATTTAAACACTGATATGAAAATAGTATACCAAATTTCTATTTCTATTTAAAATTTTGTTGATTCATTTCTATTTTTACTCTTCTACAATAAGAAGAAAAATGTGGTTATGTAATATATATATATATAAGGTAAGTCTAATTGAATACACATACCTGAGTAAAATAAAAATCTTAGATTAATTATTTGGATGTTCTTTTTAAAAAAGATAGTTGTAAAGTACAATTGTCTGAAGTAAGTAAATAATGATCAAATAGTTTTATTGCTCAGGAGTTTGAGTCTGTGAGTGGAAGAAGTGGAATTGATCTGAGGGCCTTAAGTGCCAAAGTCTGATAAACCATGCAGTTAATACAATTTAGTCTTGCATTCAAGATTAGACTACATTGTGCTGTGATATTTAGAATAGCATTATAAAAATAAAAATTCTTAGGATATGTGTGTACATACGTTACATAAATAGATCATATGAGTCTGCATATATTTTATGAAGGTGTGTATATATAAGCTAGCTCTTTGTGCATGTGTATTTATATATCGTAAGTGTGTCTATATATATAGATAGGTAGTAGTTAAGATAAACAAATTTCTAATTATATACAGATAAAATTAGATAGATAAAAAACGAGTAATATTAGCCACTGTTTTAGAAATCTGATCTAATTTGAAGATAATAGATTTATTATCTTGGACTTTTTTATAGAAGAGTTTAAAAGGCATATATTCAGTTATTATATATATATATAAAATAAAATGCATTTTTTGATCCTAAATTTATAAAGAAGATTGTATTACTAGAAGTGTGACAAATACAGACCTCATGTGATTCTACGAGTCAAGCATGACTTATCCTAATGATTTTTTGTTATGATTATTTAGTTCTTTGTATAGCTATTAAATTTATTGCATGGTTTGATAGCAAGGCTTTTAATTCATTCATTTTATCTAGATTGACGGTGAAGTTATATACGAAACGATTATCACAATACTTTCACAGAATATTTTCACCACTTTCGTTAGAAGTAGATCTCAGATATTGGCTTAAGCGAAAAGGGGAAGTAAAAATTGCTAGCTGCTGGTTGTATGGGTGCAATCCAGTGCTTTATATTGATGAAGATCGATAATCAAAACTAGTATAGTGTAGATATTTCCATTATTACTTATACCTGCTTATCAATAGATTGATTTAGGGGAGGAGGAAATAATACTTCTAATTGATCTATGGTAGGTTTTGAAATTAAATTGGTAAAATTATGTGCTATTGGTTTATTTTATACAACTCTCTGCCAAAGAGGCAATAATGTTTAAACCTGCATACACACAGAAGTAACTAATATATATATATAGATGTTAGTCTATGGTCAAATCTATAGAGCTATCAAATAATTTAGCTAGGGTTCAAAATCTTAGGCTGATTGAATCTCAGATCATTAGTTTGAATAGTATAAAAAAGAGTGCAATGTAATAAGTTTTAGTGTAGTTCTAACCATCAGTGTCATTATTACATATCGAAGATCTAGTGACATTAATTATTCAGGATTACAATAGGTAAATCTGGAGAAGAATAAAGAGAACTGAATGTTATTCCTAATGCTAGTGAAATCTTGCATTTATTAAGAATTGTTTTAATTGTATTTATTAGTTAATATGACATTTAAGTATACTACATTGTTCTGCTGACAGAATAGCAAACACAACAAATTCATCTACAAAGAAAAGTTTTGGAACCAAAAACCTTTCAACTAATCAGCTATTTTTTTCACTACAAGCTTCTGCAATTTACTCTTTGAACTGATAACTCATCCATTAGTAACAGTGAAAACTAAAATATATAATATTTACCACAAAAGTGCAAAATAAATGTGGATATAAAGATATTCAAATGCCATTCGCATAATATCATGACTGGCAAATTTAACACAAAAGGACCACTCTGGGGAAGATAATTTATCAAAAAAGACTTAAAGCCTTTTAAAAATTTAATAGAAAGTGAAGAAACTTAATATAATTTAGATTGCCACGCTAAAATGAATGTAAGTAAGAGTAACAAAAATAAGGAAGAGTTATTGCAAGCCCACAATGGAAAATAATGAATATATAAAAATAAAATTTACAATTTTTCTAAATAATTTACAAATTTTAATATTTTTGTTTTTTAGTTTCTTTATTTATTTATTTTTTAGATGACATAGTTGAAGAAACAGATTTTGGGACAATGGGTGAGGTAGTGTCTCTGTTTTTATTTTACTGTTTGTAGTTTTTTTTTTGTTTGTTTGTTTGTTTGTTTATGCTGGATACAGAAATCTGATTTTATAGAATTTTGATACGAAATGAACAAGCTGGTTTAATTAATCATAATTATGTTTAATTAGAAGTGGAAAGAACAAAACCTAAAAATAGGTAAAAAAAAAAAAAAAATATTTATTATAAATTTTTTAATTGGGTTTATTTGCAGTCCCCCCCCCCCCCGCCCCTTTAAAGAAAAAATCTCCAAAGTGTAGCAGACAGGAACTTCAGAAAAAGAGAGGACAGTAAACTAAAAAATATGAACAATGAGTGATTACAAAAGTAAATTCTGACAGTAGTTGAGTTATGTTATAGTCATTCAATTAATAAAGCATTAAATAATTTAGGGTATACGGTATATGAAATAATGTTTTGTTTATGTGCAGGTGAAATATTGTAGAATATAAGAATAGTTATGGAATTTTTTTTATAATAAGAGAGAAAAAGAGAAATAAATAAAAAATTGCTTCTAAAACAAACTAATTCTTATTTGAACTAATAATAGATATAAGAATAATAGTGGAAGTACAAAAAATATTTATATTTCTTGATTTCAAAAAGGGAGGATGGATGATTATCTACAGACAGTCTCTTAATTCTTAAGGGAATAACGATGAATGTATTATTAAATGTTTTTTATTGATGTTTAACCAAATATGTCTTGGATTAAATTAAATGTTATAATTAATAATTTATAAAGCGCATCATTACGTAAGTAAGATATATTAAGGCTATAACTTTAAGACTATGGGCCTAAATGCGACAGTAGGGACCTCTACAAATCTTCAAACCGTTAATCTCGTGTTAAGATTTGTAGAGGTCCCGACTATCGCATTTAGGCGCATTGTCTTAAGATTGTAGCCTTAATATATATTAAATGTTATAGTAATCATGTCTTGTCACACATAAGCGATCAGTTAATAACAAAATTACCAATGGTTTGCTAAATAAATCTGATTTTATTCATCATTTAAATACCATTATTGAAAAAGTTTTTAATGTGTTTATTTTTTGTTATTGGAATTTGTGCAGCACAGATATAAATGAAAAAGTCACATGGTTTTATTGCTCAGGAGTTCATAAGAAGTCCCAGTGCCAGACCTGTTAGTCCCAGAATCAATCCTGGGACCTTCCAATTTCAAGCTAGACACTCTATTAACTACACCAAACCACACAAGGTAGCACAGAAATGATTTGTGAATAACTAAATCAAAATTGTTTTCCAGGGTATAGTTTCATTTGCTGTGATATAATAACAGTAAATCATTCAATTCCTTAACTTACAAAACATATGATAATATAAAAGCAGCTCTTTATTCTGATGCCATCCATAGTAAAATTGAATAATCAGTGATTACCAGATAAGAGCACATTGAAAACACTATCCCCAGATCTTTTCTGGCTTTTATTTTTATCAATGAGGTTTGATATTCAAAACTGAAAATAAAGTATCTAGATGCTATCTTAAACTTCATTTCACTTTATTAGCTAAAAACTAAAATTCAAAATATCCTAAGATTTTGAGGATATGACAACCAGCTGTTGTTGAAATTAATATTCTTAGATGGAGAAAAGGATCTTACAGTTAATTAATATTAATAAATGAGATATTAAAATATATAATTACTCATTTGGAATCAAATTTATACAACTGTTCAAACATGTTGACTTGGTTTCAAAGCCTTAAGATTGTTTTGTATTTCAAGCTTTTATCTTGAACAGTAAAATATAATTAAAGGTGATTGCTAAATATGTAAATGAATTACTTCTAGTTTTGAATCCCAAACCTTATTGATAAATACAAAAACTGGAAACTAATCAGGGAATTTAAATATATTACCTTCTAGTAATCACTGATTTCTCAAGCTTAACAGAAAATGCACTAGAATAGAGATTAGTTCTTTCTATTGATCATACAATTTTTATTTCCTAGAACTACAATACAGAGCATTTGATCATAATGAAGAAATATTTACTTATCTATAATTAAAATTAAGGCTCAACATTGTACAATTTTTTCTATAAAGTATTTTGTTTATTTGTTAAGGAAAATAAAGTTGAGATTATTTTTATTAATTTCCATGACTTATTTATTATTAGTTTGAATGATATCTCACTTCATAGTCATTGAATTCAGATGCATTAGATCCAGATTGAAGTTCCTCCCTAACAAGATTATAAACCAGAAATTATACTGTGAATGTAGATGGACTAGCAATGAAGGTTAAACTTATAAATATTAGAATCTAACATTTACTGATTATACAAGCATATAAACACATGGCATCAATGAAATAGACTGAAATAATCTGCTTCTGGAAAGCATGTGGGATGTGACAGATACAAATCATGTAATGAGAAATAAAATAATGGAACAATTAATTACCCAGAAAGTCACAAGTTGCTTGCACACCAGAAATAATAACTTGAGTTTCAATTTAAAAACACTTAGCCTTTAATCCATCATTCTAACAATATCCTCTCAGGACAAGTGAGGAAACAGATGGATAGATACTATATTGGTTGAAAGCTTCAAACTTAAAGTTCATTTTATCTTCACAAGAATACAGTAGAATAACCACATATTACACATACATATTACATTTTTATTTTAAAATGGTTTCTGCTCTCAAAAACTTTGACCCTAGCACCACTTCAGATGAATTAATTAATGATTATTATTAATCATTTATTAAACTAATGATTATATCTAGCCCAGATATAAATATTAATTAGACTTCAGTTAAAGATTAATTATATCTAAACACATGGAATAACTCAACTTCATCTCTCTTTTTTCAAATATAATTTTATTTTAAGATATACTTAAAATCCTCATACCATGTATAAATAAACAGTGAGTTTTAATAAATTATATACAAAACAATTCCATGTAAAAAAATGAAAATAAACAATCATTACACTTTAAATGATTAATGAAGTGAGGAAAAAAACTGTCCAATATTAATTTTTTATTATGAATGTATATAAATATATTAGCAATCTATATCTGTAATCATATGAAAAGAAACCAAAATTCAGACATGTGTTATTGATAAGTGCAAGTAAATGACCAATAGTGTATGTTTAATGTTTAATTTATTTCCAAGCGGTTGCATATAAATGTATGTATACATTTTTCTATTTAGCAATCAATATATTTCAAATTGTAATCAATTATTTTGCCTTTTTTTTTTATTGAAAGATGCATTATAATTCACTGAATCCTATACATTTTTTATAATTCACATCTAATTTTGTTGTTCTAAAATACTTATATATATATATTGTGTATATTAGAGTTCTGAAGAAGACTGTTGGGCAATCAAAACTGATAGTCATTTTTGAAAATTTGAAATAAAATATATTTCTATTAGTAAAGTTCTATATGTAAAGTGTTAGTACTGTTTCTTTTGTTATATTTATACCAATAAATTTATTTTTTAAAAGACCTGATAAAATGCCATGTTTCATCAATAGCACACATTATATTTAATAAAGCATTTGACCAGTTTCTTTATAAAAGATTTTGTGATACAATGGTTAGCACATTTACCTGCTATGTCCCAACATGTTTCTAGGTTAATTTAGTGTAGAAAATTTTTCAGGTTACTATGAAAGTCAAGATTAATCAGTGAAATGAATGTTGACTCACTGATTGTAAAAACAACAAAAATTTACAATTGTAATGCAATCTTGGCCTTCACCTAGGTTGGAGGAAATACCTTACCCTTATTGATGTTAAGCTCGTAACTCATTTTTCATTTCTTTAAGAATAACTAGATTTTTTTCATAAAATAACTTTTATCAAATATTATTTTCAGTTGATTTTTAATTTCTCTTAATGGTATATATAAGCTTAAAACAATTGTAATCTATAAATATTGCTTGTGCATACGTTGTCTAATTTAGTTTGAAAAAATTTAGTATTTTATTAATTTAAAAAAAACATCTATGTAGATTATTCACAAGAAATATATTACTCTAATACAAAATGTTTCGTTTTGTTATTCTTTTTTCTGTGTGAATGTATGTAAATGTTAATATATATTAGATATATAATCAAGCATTATACATGAAGACATCAAGATTTTTTTAATTATAACTTTCATATATGTGTATATACACTTATTATTTAAATACTTTAAACAGGCTATAACCTGTATTCAATGTGCTTTAAAATTCATAGTAATCAAGCGTATTTTGCCGATAGAGGAAACCTTCCAAACTACGACACAAAATAGTGACTTTTATAAAGATAAGAGCAGCTGTCTTATCTTTAACCTAAATGTCCACTTATATAGGCGAATCTGAAGCATCTTGATTTGGAAGCATGAAGTAGTTGTTTTTCTCCACTGTTTAAGTCCACTATATCCTTTACAAATTAACTTACATGAAATCTTGCGATATACAGCGAGTTAATATTATGATCTTAATGTTGGAAATTCTATAAACTATTAAAGAGTAGTAATTAATTTACTAAGCACACAGAAAGCATATGTAAATACTTTAAACAGGCTATAACCTGTATTCAATGTGCTTTAAAATTCGTAATAATCAAGCATATTTTGCCTATAGAAGGAACCTTCCAAACCAAGACACAAGATAGCGAGTTTTATAAAGATAAGAGTGGCTGTCTTATCTTTAACCTAAATGTCCACTTATATAGGCAAATCTGAAGCATCTTGTTCATTGTTTGGAAGGTTCTCTCTATCAGCAAAATATGCTTGATTATTACAAATTTTAAAGTGCATTGAATACAGGTTATAGCCTGTTTAAAGTATTTACATATGCTTTTTGTGCGCTCAATAAATTAATTACTACTTATTATTTAAGTAATACTTTGGATGCAATTTGAAAATTATAATTGTAGTTTGTAATATTATAATTGACTATTTATTGGTCTGCATTCAGAACATGTTATATTTACCTTTTTAAAGAGGTTTATTTAAACTTTTTTCTATCAATAATTTCAATCTCTGAAGTCAAGTTGCAATCTTTAGTGTCTATATAAATATAATGAACCATTAATAAAGGTGGAATTCTATCTGTATTGTTAAAAGAGGTTGCCTTGACAACAGTTTGAAATTGTTGATTGTTATTGATATTGAAATTGTCTAAGTGTTAACTGGTTTTAATGATTACAATATATATATATATTGAACAGTAAATGAAACATGATTATGATTTATGCATTGCTATATCTATATTGACAAACTGAAATTATTGTTATAGTTTTTTATTATTATTTATTTTATTAGCTACTATTAATATTTATTTAAATTCAAATTTACACATATATACTCTCCACCAATATTTATATGCATATAAATGGAACATATACATACATTTTCATAAACATTATGAATATATTTATTATAATGCATAGCCATGTATATGCAAGTATCCATATATATATATATACAAAATATTGTGAAGATTTACATATATGTAGACATATTGTGTAAACTTTTCATCCATATTTAAATGATCAATTATTGATTAATTGCATGGATTTTATATATATTCATAATTTTTCTTTATTACATTTAATATAGTTGGTTTCATATATTTTTTTCTATTGCAATCTTTATGCAGTGTAAAAGTTTAGCATTTTTTGACAACCTATTTTATGTCCATAAGTTAAATAATTGCTTTTTGGAGTAATGTATGCCATTTCTTTTATTAATGTTGTTTTTTTTTTTGGCTTACATTAAAAGCATGCATATTTTATTCTTAGCTTTGATGTGTACAGTAAGTACTTCATGTAATAAAATGTTTTCTAAACATAAACTTAAGTTTTATGAAATTTCATAAATTATCTTATTAAGTGATAAAAAAAAAAAAAGAATTGTAAATCATTAGTTTAAACTTCAAATAATAATTGAAATGGGTAATAGCAAATAAGGATAAATTCTAGTCAATATGGACTTAAAAACATCAAAACATTTTGAAAGCCATAATTTGGTGTAAAAGAAACTGCTAAAAAGTTATTTAAAAAAAGAATATCTAGAGTGTATTTAATTGTGATGAAATTTTGGTCTTATTCTACTTATTTTATTTTAAAAAAAAAAAGATATGGTACAGTAAATTTGTATTTGTTATTTTTTGAGTAAATGCAAATAGCTGGTCAGGGGATATGGATATTCTGAAAAGCTTGTTAAGAGCTATTGACCTGCTCATTATATAGCCCCAGTAATACAAGCTTATTAAATTAAGTCATGTGATATAAGATTAGATTTCTTTGCAATTATTGTTTTGCTCTTAAGTCTTTGGTGATTTTATATTGCTAAAGCTATTAATATATGGTATATCTAAACTTAGCTCAATCCCAAACGGCTATTTAAATTAGATAGCTGGATTTGAAGATATATGGATATCTGAAAGTTTCAGATTTTCTACTTAATAGTTAATCACTAGATAAAGTTCTGGCCTTGACCTGGTATTTTAAATCTAATGCTTGAATATCCTAGTGCTTTACTGAGGAATTCCAGAAGCATGAAACTGGTCTGAGGATAGGGTTATTCTGAAAAGCTTGTTAAAAACTATTAGAATGCTCATTATATAACATTTGTAATACAAGCTTATTAAATTAAGTCACATGATATATAACTTGATTTATTTGCAAATATTATAGTTTTAATTACTATATGTATATTATACACATGGAAGTTATATGTGCATGTTGAAAATACTGTACAAGTGTAATTCAGTAAGCAATATATATTCTGTCATAATCAAAACTTATCAAACAAATGTACAATATACAATTGGAGTAAAATAGTTAATATCAAGGCTCCACTGTATATAAAAAAATATCTGCACACTTAACTAATAATTATACATTTAAATATGAATTAAAAAATTACATAATACAGATTATATCTTCATAATATTTTTTTTATATATAGGAGTAACTGTGTATTTATAGCTGTGCCTTGTACTTAATATTTTTGTAATATACTTGGGTATGTGTGTATACAGATGGTTATAGAAAGAAAATATATAAATATATATTTGTATACAAGTAAGCCCATATTAGCAATAAAAGTAAAGTATAATATATTGTAACCGGACCACCATACAACCGTTTTATTACTTCAGTTGTAACAATTTCCTGATGAGCATGTTGCAGGAAGGAACCATCAACTGGCATTACCCAATGCAAATGCTACCCCCCCCCCACAACAATATTTCCTGCTCATCAGAGGATGTAGCACCATAGAGTCTGGAAGCATCTACACATTTATATGTTTGGTTTTCCAAATGGCACCACTAGAGTTCCATCTCACTACAACCTGACTTACCTGGGTCTAGTTATGCTAGACATAGCTCAGTAGGCATGAGATTCTCATGAACAAGTGCAATGAATGATGAGTGATGCAATAAAAACAAAAATAGAATTGAACAACTGGATAACTAAGATTAATTTTAAATAACAATAGTTTTATTTAATAACAAATTTAAATAAAGGTCCATCAAGCAAAAGATTTCCATATGACTTTTAAAAAAAAGAAAATGTAATCTGTTGAGAGTATAATAAAGTCCTTCTCTCAACAGTTCTTTAACAGTTTATATCTGTAATCGTTTAGTTATTGAACAGAGAGGAGTGTGACATATTGAGACAACAGAGAGAGTAATGAAGACAATTGATAGCATTCCATTTAATTCAGAGTTCCACTTAATTCCTCATATAGTTAATTCAATGAACATTTTATTTATTGTCCATTGTGTATCTGAATTTGCACAACTACAAATACTTCATTTACATTCCGTTGTGTAACTGAATTTGGACAATTATAAATATTTTTATTTACAGTCCATTGTGTAACTTGGTATGTATCCAATAATAAGGCAATATGAGTTAAAGAATGCAAGTTCTTTAACAGTTTATATTTTACCTATAATTCAAAGTTCCAGTTCATTTTAAGTTAGTGAATCTATCATAAATCTTGTTGTTTGGTCTGCCACAGATGTATATTTCTTCATATAAGTTGATCAGCAGCTGCATTTATTTATTAGCCAGTTAGAGTTATCTGTAATAGCTCAGTATTTCTGACTCTTCTGGGTATATTTATTTGTAAATCAATAATATCAATCATTATAAATATTCATTTTTTAGTTTATTTTAATTCAAATGTATCTGTAGATGAGAAGTCAATCCTTATTAAAAATGCATTTTGATTATAGGTATTTTAGTAGTTATAATTTATCTTTAATAAAACGTATTTCCATAGCTAAATTTGTTCATAATTTTCTTTTTCTTTTTAAGAAAGATGTTTTGTTTTATCCTTTATAAACACATATAAATATTAAAAAATATATATATAAAATCATTATAAGTATTCATTTTTACTTTATTTTAATTCAAATGTATCTGTAGATGAGAAGTCAATCCTTATTAAAAATGCCTTTTGATTATAGATATTTTTAATATTTATCATTTACAATTTATTATTAACAGAACGTATTTTTACACAGCTATTTTTATTAATAATTCTTTTTTTATTAATTATAATAAAGACATTTTGTTTGTCTTTTAAAAACACATATAATTTAGAATATTTTCATAAAATCATTACCTTTATTTATCCAGTTTGTTTCTTCATATCCATGATGTAACTGCTTTCAAAAGGGGCATCGCATTTCAGCTGAATGGCATTATCTTCTTTCTATGATGTCTATCCCTGAAAATCTTGGCTTAGAATGGAGAGAAAAAGCTGTTAGTTTATCCTTCCATGGTTATAATTTCCTGAATAATGATTTCTTTTTCCATTATTAACAGTGGTTGTAAAGGTTATATTCCAAGAAGATGAAAGTCAGAGTTGAGTAACACTTAAATAAGAATTTCAACTTTTTAATTCTTCACTTTTCTTACTATCTTTTTCAAAAAATCTTTCGAAAAAAATCCCTTTTAAACATACACTTTAAAAATCCAATCTAATCTGCCTTTGAACTTCCAACTTTACTATTTATATTCTGCTTCTTGGACTGATTAAACAGCCTTTTTCACTGTACCTGACTTGCATACTGCTCTCATTTAAGCCCAATTGCCTTTCTCTTCATAATGATTGGATAATCTACTTTTTTAGTGGGATAGATAAGAAAGCATAAAGATTAAGCCATGTTTTTCAATTGATTAAGACTGCCTCAAGCTGATATAACACTTTATTTAAAAACATCATTCCAAAAATTAAAAATATAATCTTTTTTAATAACTGCCAGCTTTTATTTACATCATAATTTGAAACTATAAAATCAATAATGATTTTCTATTAACTATAAACTTTTTGCTTTATTTCTTTTTTAATTTGATCAAATCATGCTAGTCTTTTTTAAATGGGGGGGGGGTCTTTTGAATATGTATACACAGGGAACAGTATATCTGTTTCAATATATTGTTACTTTTAGCTTGACTATGCAGTCATATCAATACACAAATAAAGTTTTCAATACTTGTGCAGAAATTACAATTAAAAAACAAAACAAAATCTACATATCCATATAAAAAATAATATGTTACTTTAAAAATGAGTTTATTTCTTATATATAATAAATTTATATATAATGACAAAAAAATACAGTACAAAGTTCACACTAAAACATAACATGTTACATTTAATAGACAAAAGTCATTGAAGTATTTTATTAATTAATTATTATTTATCTTGGTATCACTCATTAATTAGTAATAATTGTAATATTATATGAGTTTCTAACAAATAATTATTCATTGTGAATTAACATTTCACTTAAGTTATTATAGTACCTATAGGTTAATCAATTCTGAAGGCTATACTACAAATTTTACTTTATTTGGAAAATATCTGAAAGTTTTATAATATTGTTTCCAACAATATTCCAATATGTCATATCATATGGATGTGTTTGTTCTAAAAAATTACCATATATTTTCAATAGCCTTATAAAACTTAATAGTGATAAAGCAGTTCATATTTTCTTCCTATCATCAATCCAAAAACTTAATGTCAAAATTTAATTTAATGGGTTATTTGAAAAAATTAAAATTGACTTTATATTTTTGAAAAAGAGACAATAGTCAATAATACATAGAAAAGTTTCTTCATCTGATCAAATATATCTTTCACATGTTGTCAAACAACTGGCTATAATTCTTGCATAGGTAAATTTTGGGATGATATAATTTACAGATCATTATATGTCAAGTGAGTGATATATATTAAGATATATGTATTAATTAACATATCTATACTTTCATACTGAAGAGATAACAAACATTTTAAAAAGTTTTTTTTTTTTGTATTTAAAATTTTTCTTTAATGTTATTTGTTAAAACAGGCAAAACTCACTATATATATATATTGCCACACACAACAAGCTAAAGTAGTCAATGTTATGCCAGAAGGCTTGTGCATAAAATCCCCATCTAGTGCCTACTCATCCAATATCACCAGACTAGTTTCTGGCTTATGGCCTTCATCAGTGAAGAGCCTTGGATCTGAGAGCACTGCACCTAAATCTTAAGATCTAATGCAACCCACCAGCAACCACCTTTTATCTCCATTTAACTACAAAACTATGAGTCTTAAACTGAAAACACCTTAATGTTTTCAATCCAAGCCCATTAGCTTATATATTCATATAGGTCTGAACCCAGTTCAGTACCGATACATTTCGGTGTCTTTGGTTCTTTAATAACCATAGCCACCACTATCCTATTAGGCAGGATCATAAACCAGAAACTAGTCTGGGGATATAGGATGAGTAGGCACTAGATGGGGATTTTATGCACAAGCCTTCTGGCATCCATTGACTACTCTAGCTTGATATTTGTGGCAATATATATAGTGAGTTTTGCCTGTTTTAACAACAGTTACACACAAGCATAAGAGATGGTGGTCATGTGATGTTTATTGGCTTAATGTTATTTGTTTATATAAATACACACACAAAACAACAACATAACAGAATGTATAATATATATAATAATTTACAGACTTAAATTATTTTAAAAACTATCATTTAGATAAGTCAAGTTCTTTATTCATAGAACTACAGAAATTGTAAACTGTTTCCTTTTTTCTGACATCAGAAAAAGAGTAGGAGCATGGATAAAATGTTTTCTTTGATTTCAGCTATTTGTTTCCATCATAAATATATTTTGTTATGTGATATATTTTAAACATAAATGTTATGATAAATCTGAAATACATTAAAAGTTAAACAAAACACGATTTCAACATTGAATTTTTAAGATAACACTTTTATATTTATTTTACTTTGTTTAATAATATATATATTAAATATTCTATAATTATTTTAAATTGAACTGATTTAAAACCATCTAATATTCTAACAAAATATATGTGCAAAATATTGTTTTTATTTATATTATCTTGTTAATTGAATATTGAAAACAAATAATCAATTGCTTAGGAGCTTATGCAACATTTGAATAGCAGAAGTACCAGCTTAAGTTTTGCTTCAAAAATCTTTAGCTTCTGAGTCTATCAATCTATCACTGTACTAAATTACACAAAGAATGGCTTAGTTGGTTAGAGCATTACTTTAAAATTCAATATTCAATGATCTAAATATCCAGATCCTATTTCTATGCTAGTATCATTGTGCATATACTAACATGTGTGTTATTATTAACAATTGAATGTAATTGGAAAATTGATATAAAATTTAAAATAAAAAAAATTCTAAAGATATTTAATATTTAATGTTAGATAATGGAAATAGTTCAACATTTAAGTACAACTAAAATTCCATTATCAACAAATCTTCAGGCAAACATAATTATTCAGTATGCCTTTAAAATGATTTCTAAAATTACAAAATGGTTAAATTATAATTTATTTATTTTTTACTATGACTGGCCACAAGTGAAATCATGATAAAAAATATTTCAGTGGGCTTGAGAAATTAAAAATGATAGGATTGAAGAAACTTCCTTTTTCAAATTTGTAAAAATAAATTGCTTCTCTGAAATTACAAGTTTTGAATATGTTAAAATTTAGAATTTGCAAAAGGTTGTTGATCATTTATCCCAATTTTATAATAGTTTTAGGTAAACTTTTCTAACAATGGATTTTTTATTTAAGTTTTTTTTTTACTTTCCAATACACAAGGTATTGAGCCATGCTGGAAACTGAATTTCTATTTTCAACAAATTTTTATAAACTAAAGCTTTTAAAATCTGTGTTCAGCAGTTTAAGATGAAGTATTGAGAATAAAATAAAACTTTAGAATACTGATGCCACTGTCTTTGTGGACTAATTTAGATACCTATTAATGAACAACAATACTTATTTATGGGAACTTCTGGTTTGATGGAATTCAATTCTTGGTTTATTGATAATTCAAAAACTAATGTAACATATGAAAAAATTTGACAAAAATTGTTCAGATTCAAAATTTAAGACATTTTTGCCTGAAACAATTTTTCATAAAATTCATTTCTTTTGAAATAAACTGAATAATCAATGGAAATGTTGTTCATGATAACTCATTAGACATGCATTTTTATAAAAAAAACTTTAGTCAACAAAAATTATATAGAATTACCAACCTAAAAAGTTTCATTTGAAGTATTTTCTTTGGTAAAATGAGTTGTTTATGAGATATAATGAAAGTCGTTATAGCAAATGTTCAAAACAAGTTGTTAATGTGCAATTTTAGAAAAACATTATTGAACAAATTTTAACATTTTTGGAATAGTTTTTTAAAAAAATGTATGCAGTCTGCAAAAATCATCATTGCAAACTATATGCTGCACACAGGCAATAATTTATCCACCTTTGGATTAAAACATTACTGACCATGCCAGGAACAACTGCTTTGATAAAATAAATAAAAAGTAATTAACAATCATTTGTAATTAAACATCTGAGTGACTAAGAAAATATTACAAATTTATTGTTTAGTTTTATTAATAAGAGTTGTTGGTGCAAATAAAATATAAAATATTACATATAATAACCAAATTCCAAATTGTAAACTACAATATAAGGCACACAGGAACAGTTTCAACTGAACTCCATAAATAATGTCAAGTCCTCAGTATCACTAACCATAAATCAAAATAGATTTGAATTTTTCTTATATTAAGCAGATTTTACATACTCTATTTTAATGTGTTTGACCTTATATTCTATTAATTATCAAATATAAATTACTTACTTCTGTACTATTTTTGATTATTCAGAAGTTTCTGACATTTTTGTATGTATAATAAATATAAAGAAAGGATACTTCCTTTATTTTCATTATGTCATTTTAAACTTTTTTTTTTCAGTCTGCTATTCCATAAGTATATATTGCATTAGCCTCACAAATAATTTGTATTTAACTTAAATAATATTGAAATACAAGTATAATGTATATACTTAACATAACTTTAATTCAAGGAGATTTGAACCCAGATTTTCAAGCTCCTTACAGTCACCCACTTTATCCAATGTAATTGATCACATGACCACATACATGTGAAAAACACAAATGATCTCATACATATTTCATGCTGAAGCAGCACTCATCAGTTGGTCTGGATCATCATCTTCCGCACATATATGTAATCAATGCTTGGTTTATATTAAGATAGAAAATCTACCACTTTAAGTCTGGGTCCAAATACCCTTTAATTAAATAATTTTATAAAATAATGTGGTTAAATTTACATTTAGTCTGAATTTTAAAATCAGCAATAGATTTTACATTCTATCCCAGTAAGTCATTTAAGCAGAAGTAATTAAAATATCAAATAAGCTTTTTCTGTTTTTTTGGTTTTATTTTTCCAATAGGAAGAACATTGCGTATACTTTGAATTATTAGCAGTTATCTTTAACTGTTCAAGCTCTGAAATCTGTTGGCCTTGCCATCTTTTGCCAGATGATTAGGAGTGGTATAAAATGACGTTTTTTGAACAAAATGTGTCTAAAAGCTATGATTAATCTATATATTTATTACATTCTCAATTAAATACAAAGACTTTTTATGACTATAGTCTATAGTTTTTATTCATTAAGTCTATATGCACTCTTTTCTTTTAATGCACAGATTTATTAAAGATCAACAGCATTATGGTAAGTGCACCAGTCTTTCATGTCCATGCCTTAAAATTTCGAGTGTGAACCAAGTGGATCTTGAAAATTTTTAGTTGCAAGCAAACCTAGAACTTTTTATTTAGGCGCCTGACCCTTAGAAAATACAACTAGCATCTAACCCAGATCAAATTAATCAAGGTCGATCAAATATTTGGTAATACACTGATTGTAAAAGTAAACAGTATGATTATAATATGGTTAAGCACTTCCATGATTTCCTTTATTTTTAATTCTTATATTCATTAAAAATACACAAAATCAATCATGGAAAACAGTATTTAATGCTAGTTGAAAAATAGGGCTAATGGTTCATTTATGATTATTTTTGAAAGATGTAAAGATGCTCTGCATTTAAATCTGTGGTGAATGAACGTAAATCTGGGGTGGATGAACTTTGAGAACTGTTTTCAGCTAAAACGCAGGCTTATTATTATTTATTTATTTTTGCAGAGAATCTAATTTCATTTTTAACGTATTTTGCTACTTAATTATTGGCCAACAAATTGATTAACTAGCCGTTATTAAATGTTAAATAAAACTCCCAGATTTAATAGGAATGCTAATCATAAAAAAAAAAAACTGATTAATTTGAATATGATGCTCCCTTCACAATTGGTAGCAAGATAACATATGGGAATAGAGCCCACCCACATTTAATCTTTATAGCAGTACAATGATTGTTTAGTTTCAAGCCTTTTAAATATGTACCCAACAGGGTTTTTTTTCTACAAGTCAGCTATTACTAGCCTAATTTTTATAGTTATTGTAGCACAAACATAAACTAGGATCTTCACTGAGTCAATTGTTCAACGGAGGACCACTTTCCTATATTATTCAGCAACTCCTTAGAAACTATTTACTCAGTCATTAAACTAATCTATCATTGAGCTAAATAATCATCAAAGGGTTACTCTACGACGAGCTGAATACTTGATGATCCTAACGATTGACCTAGGATCATAAATGCGCTACATTATGGATTATATTCTCTTGGTTTTATCTTTCCCCATATCTGCCTACTAAGAATTTATTAAATTGTTAAAATAAGGCATTTATTACTGTTAAAATAGATTTTATTATTATTACCCAGCTATTTGAATGCAAATTATGAACTAAAAATAGTTAAAACTATTGGATTTTTTTTTTCTAAAAAAAGAAAAACATTTAAAATAAATCTCTCATAATAAAACAAGTGGTTTCCTTTCCTCACCACCACCCCCATATTATTGTTAAAGGAACATGAGCAGGAAATGTGGAGTTAAAAAAAAAGAACTTGCAAATCTTAAGTTGGTTATAATGATGTGTTCACAAAAGATAATTTTAGATATCTAAAATAGCAGCTGTTAAATATATGTCAGTTTCGCCAGAACAATATTTCGCCCGTCAAACTCCATTCGATGAATTGAAATACACTTTAATGATAAAAAATAAAAAAAACCTACTTTAAGAGTCATCAACATAAAAAACAGCTCAAAAAATAATTCTCAACTATGTTTACCATAAGACTTTATTAAAAATTGGACTAATTACGTCTTTTGTTTACAAGAAGCAAACATGCTGATTTATAATTGCGCCATATGATAAAAAGCTGAATTTAAAAAATACCAATTAACTAAAACAAACTTTTGCTTAGTCTAATAAGCACCTATTTATATTGCGCATAATAAATGCAAATTGTTGAATATACGAATTAAATTGAAAGGATTTTAGCGCATCGTCTAACATACTTACGATACTGATTCGAATCCGTCCAAATAAATGTATTTTTTTTTTAACAAGTTTAGGATTTTCTTTTTAGATAACCAGTTCATGTGCAATTCAGATAACTCAATATTTATCAATAAATGAGTATCTAAATATTTTTTGCCAGAAAGTTAAATCAAGGACCAAGATGCACAAAATTGGCAAGTCAGATAAAAACTATAGTTTCCTTCAGGATCTCTGTTAGATATTATTGGAGGAGCTTTTGCTCTAAAAAAGTTGTTTTACCCTTTACCCTATAAATTAAATCTAATTAAAATAAAATGTAGCGAAGAATAACAAATTGCTAAAAATTTACAATTAAAATTAGATACAAATTTAATATAAAAGGTTTTTGTTTAGAATAAATATGGGGTGGGTGAAGGTGAAATATGAATGGGAAGTACGAATATATTGAATGTTCTTAGATACAAACGAGTTATAAAAATTATAATGTGGGTTACAGCAAACTGAATAAGATGGAAAAGTCATTACATGATCTTAAAAATAAAAAATGGTATAAATAATCATACCTTACTCTATTTATATTACTCTACTCCTTCTACATATTATAAGTTTGAATAATTTACAGATAGTAGATGGTAATGTTTATTTAATCCCTATACAGTGTTAATTGAATTCTTTATTCTTACCATACCTTATAAGCTTATAACCTTTATGAGTGAGGATTTTTGGATATGAATCTACTGAAATCAGATCTTTTAGATCTAATGCCCTCCCATCCAGCAACCATGTTTTATTTTCTTTTATTATCAAGCTACTAACCTGAAATTCAAAAATAGCATACACTTTTGAATCCAAGCCAGCATGCATACATAATTACATGTATCAAATAGCAAAAGCTGTACAAAAAATTGGCTTGGCTTCAAAGCATTAAGTAGTGGATTTCAAACTGGTAGCTTCATAGTTACATAAAAAAGAGGAAATGCTGCTGGATGAAAGGAGCAGTTATCCCCCCCCCCATGCAAATCCAAATCTCCTCACTAATAAAGATCATAAGCAAGGCACTAGTCTGTGACATGAGAAGGTTACATCTGGATAGTGATTTAATAAGCACTATTATATAGCATCTATTGATTACTAAAATTTACATGAAGTTGAAAAATTGGTGTTATATAAATAGTTTACTCCTGCAAAATATCGAGTAAGCTGAAATCATGATTTTTTGTGTGTGTTTTAATCATATATTAATTATTTATATGATCCTATAAAATTTGAACATCCAAATAGAATGTTGTATATAACAGTTCTATTTAACTGACCTAAATGATTTTTTTTCCCACTACTCCATTAAGAATTAATCCAAGAACTTTTTAGCTTGTGCAACTAAAACTGTGGGTCATTGTGTTAAAATGTCAGAGATTAAGCATAAAGGTACTTTGTAATTATTTAAAGAATCAAGAATCTTATCTAATGGCATTTAAGTGATTAAAATAGTTATCTTGTCTGAACAAATCTAAAATCCTATATTTTTTTTGTTTAGTAAACTTCCTTGTAAACTCTCACATAACCCTTTCTGTTAATCATATGAATAATTTTTTTTTACCTATTTGATTTTTTAAGCTGCTGAAAAGTACATTCCTTATTGTCCATGATGAAGTCCACTTATCTTATTGCTACTCGTTTCTTTTTTTTACAGTTAATCTCTCCATGCATTATATACTTTTTAAAGAAAAATGATCATCCCAAATTATTATCAAAATATACCAATTTTAATCTGAGTATTTGCCAATTATAATTCTTGTCTTATCTGATCGTGCATTCATTTGTTAACTTTATTTGCTATTCAAAGATTTCTTAAAAGTCTTCATCAACATTACAATTTGAAAACAATACATTTTATAAAAACTCAAATTTGTGAATGGCATGGAATTAATAAGTTTGTAATTAAGTTTTATTTACTAATGCTTTTAAGGAAGCAACTTTCTCTATCCTTTTTTTAATCTATTCAAAGATTAATGATCAACATAAAATGGATGAGGAAAGAAATTACAACTGACTAATGAAATAGTGAAGCTGCGCTATAAACTGTATATGCTATATTACTTGAATTACATGCTATCCAAAAAAAAAAAAAAATGTAAATAAACAAATAATAAAAACATTGAAATTTACAAACTTATTAGATTTTATGAATCTCTATGTAGTGGCAGCCATTTTTATTAATGTTAGATATACCATACATGAATTTATTTAACCAAATTTTCTTTGTGATTTAACTACAATTCAGTACTATATTGTAAGCATACACAAATAAAACATTAAAATTCATAGATTTAATAAATTTTATGATATGGCAGTAGTCATTTTCTGTCTTAGAGCACTGATTATATGTAAAAAAAAAAAACCAAAACATTAAAATACATATATTTAATAAATATAATAGTTACCATTTTTATTGACCAAGAGTGCCATAATCAATGTTGAAAGCTTCATTTTATTATTTTTTCAGAATCTGATTTACAGTATTTTGTGTAATAAAAATATTTTCTAAAAAAAAAATTTAAGAACATTTATAAAGTTGATATGAACTTAAAAACATTAAACAATTAGAAAGGGTGTAATATCTTATAACAAGATTGCTATTGCATTTTTATACGAAAAAGAAGTTATTAAAATATATATATCACCCAAAGCATATTTAATTTACAATGAAAGTTGAAATTTCATGATTCATTTTATTTAAAAAGAATACAGATATAGTACAGTAAACTTTTTTATTTCTATTTTTTTGAATGAATGTGATTGAGTAAGCACATATATAAATAAACTCCTTCAATTTATTAATAACTACATTATTATTAATGTTTAATTTTGTTTATACTATAATTTTAAGTTATGTATGCATTCTAAACATATAAAAAAGCATCTGTAATATATATATATGTTGAAAAGTATTGTGCATTTGCAATTCAATAAACTGTATATATTTTACTATAATCTAATACTTGATATCTGTGAGAAAAGCTTAAAATATTGCAGATATATCATGACTCCATTGTACAATGCAGTAATTTATAAAATTGCTATTTTAAATTTTTAAAAACTATAATTTATATTTATAAATTGTTGGCAAAGTTATATATATATATCAATCAATCACTAAGTATTTTAAATGATAAACTGAAACATACAATTAAGTCTATGAAAAATAAAAAGCTCTAGACAATGATGTAATTATTAAGTTCAAAATGAAAAAAATATCAGTTGATTGAAAGAAATTCCCAAATATTGATATTTAAGAAAGTTAAAGTTCTTTTATCAGTTCTATAGAGCATGTTTACCAAATTTTTATAATTCTTAAGAATTTTAGATCCAACCCAACCAAAATAACAAGGTAGATTTAAAAGAATTATTTTACTACAGTAAATATCTAAATATTAAGAAAGTTTATAAAAAGATTAATTAATATGGTTGCCATTATATCTGGAATATGATGATTAATATTTTGAGCAAAAATTTTCATCAAAATGCAATGCCAATGAGTAGATTATATGACGATGCTAAGAAAATTAACAAAAAGTTTCCAGGGCCAGTGTCTTTCCATATTTTTAAAACTTTTTACAGCAGCTTTAGGGGGTGGGGATATTTTATGGATTAAAATACAAAGCTATGCAAACAAAAATAATGAACCTTCTTTATATTTTGCAGATAAGATGGTTCATGAAATGTTTTAAGAATTATCAGACAAAAGTAAGAATCTAAGACGAAAGACAAATGATAAAAAGCTTTAAAATAAAATTGAATAGTTTTTCACATAAGAATTAAAAAATTGATAATAATGAATTGAAAAAAAGTAATTATTATAAACATTTCAGTTAGATTATTAATACAGACAGAAACATAATGAATGAAGTTAATCATAGAATTAAACATGGATAAAATGCTTTTGATACATAAAAAAAGTTAACATTAAAAGGAAGCAGACCTATGTGTTTGAAAGAGAATGTTTTTAATAAATGTACTTTATTAATTCTTAAACATCAGTCTCCTCTTGATTATTTAACAAATGAGCAATATGGCTTTTACAGACCACACAAAAAAAGTATATAGAGATATAAGCAAGATGTTTAAATTTTGCAGTTAAATAGTACTATATAAATGATTTGTGCTAACAATGCATACACACACAAATTTTAATTCATATATTACAATAATACAAAATAAATACATATAAGTGTGGCTGAGCACTTTCAAGGAATATAGCCCTTATAGTCATAGCCATATTGTAACTAATGAAAGTGGCCAATTGCAATGCAAATTTATGCAAATAATAACAACAGAAAAGACACGTGATACAATATATCCAAGAAATGGAATACATAATGTCATTTGCATTGCAATGAACCACTTTCATTAGTTATAATATGGCTATGACTATGAGGGCTGTGTCCCTTGAAAGTGTTCAGCCATTTAATACATACACCTGGGTCTCGTTTTATATGGATTATTTTAATGCGATTTTGAAATTATGCGATTCATATTTCTTCTTAATATCTTTCATATTTCACTATATTTATTAGATATCAAGAAATTTAAATTATTAATAACTTATTTTGACTTGAAATACTTTTTTTTTTTCAAAAATATAACATTATATTAGCAGCTAACATGAATATGGCCTGAAGCTGTATTTAGAATCTTAGTTTCTATGCAAATAACCTACTTATACTAATGAGTAAATAATAATAATAATGTATTATACTTACGTATAAAAATAACGCAATAAATATTCAAAAATTTTAAACTTTTAAAACATATTTAAATAACAAAGACTTTATTGATTTTTTTCAACTGAAAATAATCTTTCTAATAATAATGTATAATCTTTTTATTTTGATTGCGATCTCATTTTTTTAATATAGAAACAGAAAACCATTAACATGTGATGTGATGTACTGTACCTTCTCCTTAAACGGAGTCAAGAATCTCTCAATAATTATGCCCAGAGAAACCTGTTAGCCACTTTATTTTTCATTCCCCACCATAAGCTTTCTCATAATCTGCTCCATCCCAACTCTACAACATAATCTTTGTCAACTCTATGACCTTTATAGCTAAAATCCCCTTATCTTTTCCCAAACCCAGCATAAAAACCAATAATCTACTTTCTGTATAATCACTTTTTTCATATTTATTCTTCCATAACTTCATTATATGTGCCCTTTCTGTTTTCAAGCATTTACATTCAATTAACAGATGCCTAATATTTTCTATTTTTTCCTTACTTAATTTACAGAATAAATCACCCATATTTTTCCACTTACAAGACTGAAAGTGGCACTAGTTGTACACATTATGAATCTGATTTCTTACTAGTTCACAAATGAATGCATATTGTCAAATAGTGGTAATGATTAAAATATGTATGAAAAAATGTAAAATTAAATACTGTAGTTAATAAAAAAAAAGTTTGTTTTGTATTAATTTTTTTCAAATATTTCAAATTTTTTATTAGTCATACTTTATTTCTTTATTTTTTTAATGCAAATTTCAAAGTAATTTTTCCTTGTTGCTTTGCTTTTATACGATTTCTAAAAATTACTGGAACGTATCCCCCATTTTTCAAGGTAAGTTAAGTCTATTTTTGTGCAATTTCTTTTATGTGTGTTTTTTGAGAAACCTATCTACCACATAAAATGAGACCCAGGTGTATTTATTTTGTATTATTGTAATATATAAAAGAATTTTTTTTTAAAATCAGCTTTGTTTATATGCGTCAAGGGGGATCAAAAGTAGAAAACAATGATTATTGACACCAATAAAAAAATTAAAAGGCTGAAATAGAACTAACCTGGATATATTGCTAAAATAAATGGCAATAGATGGATGGCAGTTAGTCTTAAACTGAATCTGAACAAATTTTAAATATCTAGACTAAAAAAGGATCACATGAGATAGATAAAAAAAAAAAAAGATTCCTGGAGTGACAAGGAGAAGAGAAACTATGAAGTGAAGAAACTAGTTTTCATTTGGAGAGATCTTAAATCCTGCAATGAATTGACGGTTAAAAATGATATGTGACAATTTAAATCATTACTATCAACTTAACTTTAAAATTATTTAAAATTTACCATTATATTGAAAAGTTTTTTTTATTTTACTTTTAAATGCTAACATTTACAATTCACCTTTTCACTTTTAAAATATACATATATATATATATACATTTTAGACAATGTCTGGATTATTTATGCTTGTTTTTACTTTCAAATGCCTTTATTTGTGCCTCAAGATGATTCAAAAGGCATAAGTTTTACAATGCAATCAACAAGAATCATTACAAAGAAATTTAGGGAGTGTTGGTGCATGTCAAGCGCATCCGCACCCATACACTTGATTCAATGCATATGATTTTGAACATTCAAGTATAAATGTATGGATAGGTGAATGGGATATTAATAGTTCCAGAAGTGCAGCGACACAAAATTCACCTGCCCTTCCAGACTTACACACATAAACCCAACTTCTTATGCTGAAATTATTGTTCACAAAACTGTCCAATTATACATGTCCATTTCTCCATTAGTTATTTGGAGACAAAAATGTTGTTATATTAACAGCAATGTTACACTTTCAGAACACTTCTATTCGTGTCTCATTATTATTTGGGGCCATAACTTGAAAGAAACAAGGCAACCGCTTCAGTTGCAGTGGGAATATTGTCCTTGGATTGTCTAATTGTACAAGTCTATTTCACCATTTGAGCATTCCCAGTGCTGTTATAAATGAGAAGGTGTTTGGATTGTCCAATTGTACAAGTCTATTTCACCATTAAAGCTCTCCCAGTTCTGTTATAAATGGCTTTATAGGTATATATGCTTATTTCTTGGTTTGCATGGCATACCACTTGTAGAGCAGTCACTTTCCCTTCTATCTATTCCCAATCTTTTATTAATTTGTTCAGGCTTAACTACCTTCATTTCCTAGGATTTATCATCGTGATATGTTAGTGCTCTTTGGGCTGTTATAATTTCTAATTACTAATATATCGATTTATTTATTATGTAAGGTAAGCACTACACTAGGCAAGGCATGGCCCTAGTTTGATCTGGTTCCAAAATCTGATCGGTTAGCCATGGCTGGCATGTCCTCTTGTCATGGTCCTTGGCATCATTTAACAACTTGAAGTATAATACCTCAATATTGTAATCAATACCCTTTTCAAAAGTTACCTTATTTCGTGCCAACCACATGACAAACTTAACATAAGTTGCCAATCTAACACTGCCAAAGGGCCCTTTTTAAAAGCTTTCACCATATCCACCCAGGCCCAGTCTTTATCTGTTTTTGTCTTTACTTCTACAAACATATTCCCATCTATAGGTTCATTACTGATATAGAGACTCATTAAAGATATGATAGCCCAATTAATTTCTTATAGCAGATTCTCAATTTTGGAAATTACTCTGTTATGAATTTCTTTATAATTAAGGACAAAATTAATGAAGATTTACCTGACAATAAAAAGAATTTTTAGTTGATAAAATTATTATTTAGCCCATGCTGTAAATATATGTATTAAAATATTCCTAACCACCCACCTATGTTTATGTATAAAATGTATAATATCAGCAATCTCAATAAATTTATTGACTATTTAGATTGCTTTGAGAACAGATTTCTCATACTCTATGTTTTATTCTAGCTTTGTTTGATGTAATGTGATGTAAATTATATGGTCTACACAGACATTTTAGACATTATATTTACAAACATACAAATATTCAGAAAGCAAGATTTAAGTACTGCAATAGCTTCAGACTTAAGATAATATTGTAAAATGACTAGAAAATATTGTGGCAAAGCAAAAAATTTCTATCAATTTTTCCATAAAAATAAATCTACAACAAAGTAATATATAGAGTGTGCAGAGAAAAGAGGGAGGAGATATAAAATAGCTTTTAAATAATAGGACCTTTCCAAGGGCCACTCATAAACTTAGAAGTGCAGATGATATTACTCACAATACTTGCCACTTATCAAGGAAGAAATGTTTGGGAGATTTTCCATCACTAATAATTATTAAATATCCATTTACTGACCAATATTCAGTGGGTAACTGAAGTATGTTTGGGATGACTACCTGACTAAAAAAAATCCCAAGCTTTATCTGATATTGATTTGAATTAAGTCATGGGAAATACTGATATGTGTACTATCACTATATTGCAAGGCTCTAACTATGTATATATATAAATACATTGTGTGTAAAAAAAACCATAATATAAACATTTAAAAGAAAATCAAACTATCAGTTACATATGGGTTTTTTTTTTTCAGATCAATGAATTATAGTGTAATTTTGTGACTTTTCCCTTTTAAACAAAAATCTGTTTTTAAAATATATAACCTTAATGTCATGTAAAATGACCGCTACTTGACCTTATCAGATGGAATCTTCCTTAAATTTGAGTTGATCTTGTTAGATGATATTTGTAATAAATATAATTTCTACTATTATTATTCTATTAAGTAGAATATATTGATAACAGACATTCACAGTCAAGAATAGTTTAAAATATATATTTTTGATTACTTAGAGACTTGAACATATATATATATAGAAGTTAGATAAACAAAAAAACGGAAACACCCATCGTATAAAAGCTATATCTAAGTGTGAATTTACTTTTGCATTAAATAATGAAGCAAAAGTGTAACATCTATACCAATGGTGAAACAAAAGTTTGTGTTTCAATATGAGTTGGAATAATGTTATAAAAAGCATTCCAGCGATAAATAGGATAGTATTGTTCAACTATACATAGTAACAGCATTACAGTTAATCATATCTGCTAATGAATGACAATATTTGAAATTAAGTAATTACATGGTTTATAATTCCATTCAAACATTATGTGATAAACCCAAACAGCAGTTCTTGGGTCATCTATTCTATTCTCATATTAAATCAAGTAAGGAAATATTTGAAAATCCAAAATCATTATTAATTAAAATAACTCTAAACAACTGTGTTTACAGATTTTAGTACTGCTTTAATATATATATATTCCACCTTCATTGTTAAAAGGAGGTTGCCTTGACATCAGTTTGAGATTGTTGATTGTTGTTGATAATGTGATTGTCTAAATACCGATTGCTTTTTAATAATATATATATTATGATAATTGAAATACTCTGTGGTATCCAATTGTAGAATAAAATATTAGTTACATATTTAACAGTTTATTAAATATTTAAGACAGAGATTTAAAAATAAAAAGTTAAATAATGACATAACCATAGCAGAATGACATATTCCTCATCAGTGGTAGAGCTATATCATATTATAGTCATATTGTTGTGGCTTTTTAGTTGGCATATCAATCCTTATCTGACCAATTTAGATTGACTTGGGACCTTTATATTTTAAAAAATAATAGCAAAATATCCAATTACTGACCATGGACTATTTTTTAAAAAAGCCACTTTTAACATATAATTTTAAAAACAATTCTTTTCATCCTATTCAGGGACCATCTGTAAATTTCAGTTATAAGTTATCTTTAATTCTTCCACATTATAAATATATAGATATATTAGTCAAATTTTGAATCCAATGTTTCATTATCAAAAGCTACTATCTAGAAATCAATGTGAGGAAATGAGAATATAGCAGCACAACCATCTAGTGTTCACTGATTATTCAATGCTACATTAGATAATTCTGGAGTAGAATAAAAAACACTCCTAAAAGTAAAATTATAAGCTGCTTGACGCATGAAAAGATTTCCATGGTTCACCCGGCCCTGATTTGAACCACAAATGCAAGAGATTATAGCCACCTTTACTTCATGGAACTCTTCTAAAAATAAATGCAATGATTTATTTCTAGATTGTCATTTTCTCTTCTGAATTACATACTTTTTTTTTTGCTAAAACTGCTGAGAAAAGACATCTGGAAAGCATATTAAAAAAGTTACAGTCATAAAATAGCATTAGTTACACAATACTCATTTTTTCATAACTAGTATTACTAACAAGTTTCTGTAAAATATTATAAATTTAAAGTAAGCAATCTCCTACAACATGGCATCTTACAACACAATTTTTCCATAAAGTGATAAGATAAATTGTGGAAATCCTCATATAACATGCCATCTACAACATTCACTCTAACATGATTAGAAATTTATGGAAAATCTTGTGGGACACTACTGTACTTGTATTATTTAACATAAGTATTGTATCAGTAAACCATATATATCTATAAGGAGAGCATGCAAATAAATCAATGTTCTTTAAGATTATTTAGTATGCCATCTCTTGGATATTGTTTCAGGATATTTTATTACGTAATCTTTAATTACATCCATTTCCATAGTAATTCCTTATTCGAAGTCAAATTCATTCATTCGTTCACTTTATGAAAGTTTTTTTCCAATGATCTGATGTTCCTTGCTATTAAAAAGCTTTTCACAAGATTTAACAAAATATATTTTTATACAATGTATTTTAAAATAATAAAACATAAATCTACAAATTAGAATACAAAATATATTCAAATTATATCTAAATAAAGTTGACACTCCTTCTCCTTCATCTATTTTACAAACAATAATCAATATTTGAATACTTGTTTTAAATAAATTAAATATATTAAAATAATATTTTCTTTTATATACATATAATTTAATATTGTTTAATCATACCAACATATAAATGCACATATATTTTAACAATAGTTTAATGTTCTATTTATTGATGTTTAAAGATTATTTTGAATCTGCATGCAGTAAATAAAATTTCAGCAAATAAATTTATCAGTATGTACTTTATTTCACTATTGCTATCACATAAAAGTATTTATATACTTTTATTAATATATTGTTAACATTATATATGTGTCATTTGTTTTATTGTATGTCCTTACATTAAGAATAGCCTGTATTAGTGGATTTTTCCATTAGTTAAATAAAATAAATGTTTAGAGTTGAAACCAAGCCTACAAATTATTACATAAAAAGTTTCACTGCAACACATCAGCGTATTATTAATTAATCAGATTTAAACTCAAATCCCATTACTACAATATATATTGTACATAGAAATCTAAGTTACACATTATGAGTGCACAATATATGTAAATAAAATACAATTGGGGGAATATCCAACTTATAGCATCACACCATTGAATACTTACAATTGGGAGAATATCCAAATTTAATTTTACAGACTCTTTCTCTCTGAGTTAAGAACACATCATTGTCTATTTTGTTTCAAGTGTTCAGTATATGAATAAAAAAAATATAAGAAATTCTAATGTTTGTAGTTTTGGAAGGAATTTATTTTAAGCTTATTTGGATGTTAAAGAATAACTTTTTATTTTGAAGACTAATTTTTGAGAAATTTCAATCCCAAACTATGTCTAACAAAAATTAAAAAAACAATGTTTACAAGAAAGGGTATTTTCTAGATGGATCATCTTATAAAAGGAGAAAAAGCATCACACATTACAAAAACTAAATTTATATAAAGCAACAGTCTGAATCATTAAGAAAAATGAAAAAAAAATAAGAAGTGTTGTTGCTGTAGAATCTTTGATATCTGCAAAATGCAGCTCATCCCAGTCTGCCACTAATTGAGAAAATGGAAAAGGCACTCAGCATTTGGATTGATGATATCTGCCAAAAAAGAATTCCATTGATGGCAATATCATTAAACAAAAAGCTCTTCTTCTATCAGCCCAGATTTTGTGGCAAGTAAAGATTGATTTGAAAAATTCAAAAAGTGTTAATTCAAGATAATCTGCATAGACTGATCATAAAGCTACCAGGACATATCCATAAAAAATTCAAAAAAGTATAGAAAACAAGGATACACACCACAATAACTTTTTAATATCTGAATGAAACTGGGATTTAGTGGGGGGGAAATGCCTAATAGAATCTTTATATTGAAAGAAAAAAAACTGCACCTTACTTTTGTGTAGTAATGCATCAGGAGATTTTATGACAAAACCCTTGTTTGTTCATAAATCTTCAAATTCCCATGCACTTGGGTAACCAGAGATTTATTTAGAGAATGCTTTTTAAAATTAAAGTTTTTTGTGCTGGAGGTTGAAAATTATTTAAATAAGAAAAAGGTATTGTTACTATTAGATAATGTTACAAGTCACTCACAAGATTTGAGTCATGCCAACTTCCAAGTAGTGTTTCTATCATCAAATACTACTGCATTACTCCAGCTATTGTATCAAGGTATTATTTATACCTTTAAAACTTACTACATCAGAAGATTATTACAAAGAACTTTAGAAGAGATCGTGTAATAAAAGCTTGGAAGCAATTTTCAATTAAGTGCTATCTCAAAATCATACCCATATCATTGAAAGAATGAAAAACATCAAAGTTAAATGCATGTTGAAAAAATATTTGACCAGCATCAGTTAAAATAGAAAATGGGCTTGAATCACCAGAAAATGAAATTGGTGGCATATTAGAACTTGCTAAATTGATCAGAAATGATGGTTTTGAGAATATATCTATTCAGGATGTTCAAGATTTATTGATGGAAGAAGAAATTGGCAAAGTGGTTTTACTGAAAATGGCATTAGAAGTTGTAAATAAAGTTGATTCTGAGAAGAACAGAAATTCATAAATTAACATTAAAAAAATTATGGTAATCCCTAAACTTAGATAAAAATCTAGAATTCTTTTTCTTGAATGCAGCTCCATCTGCTGAAAGAAGCTGAAAATTCAAAAGGAAGCTGTAAAATTGCCTATTCATACCAGGAAATCTAGAACAATCATGTAAAGACCAGTAAACCAACTAAATTACAGATTTTTTAAACAAGGTAGAAGAGGTGAATGATGATAATGATTCAATGGGTAAAGATGATATCATTCAAGTATAAAAAAAATGTTTATGTTTGCTTGTGCCAGGCAAAGATGAGGAAGAAAATTATTAAATTAAGGTTATTAAAACAAAAATAGATATAGTTTGTTTCTTTTTATTTTATGTTATACACACATATGTTAATATTTTTAATAAAAATTAAGTTTCTATAAATTTTTAAAAAATATTTGTTTTAGTTTTTGGAACCTAACCACCTTTTTTTATTAGTCTTGGGTCTCATATAACATGATTTCACACAACATGGCATTTTCTAAGAAAACCTATATACCATGTTATAGGAGGGTTGTCTGTTCTTTAAATGGCCATTTAATATTAATACTATTCGAACAGGAAAAAAAATACTGAAAACATTAAATATAACTTTATGCATTTTCAGTGTTGAGTATTCTTGCTGGAAACAATTGAAAATGCATTAACATTACAATTAATGTTTTCAATATTTTCTTCATATATGATATTATTTCCATTGATTTATTCCATTTTAATGATGGTGTATAATAGTTTGATTGTTGTTTTTTTTATAATAAACCATATATTCAAATATCTGCCTTTTAAGCTAATTGTGCATATGCTTTGCGAGTGTTAATAATAAATGAATACTTTCTCACCAATACAAGATATAGTATTTATGCAGGAATAAAAGGAATCCTCTTATTCCTATGACTCAAATGCTTATATATGAGCAAATCTGAAGTACTGGCAAGTAAAGCATGAGGATGAGACCATCACTTTAAATTACTATATACAATGTCTGAATGAATGACGTGGGTGAAATTGTCTAGAATTTACTAAACGTCACTCCAACTGAAACTTAATCATATGTAAATAAGCATTTATTTTATATAGCATATGTTTACAATTGTATACATTGAAATATCAGCCTTTTAAGCTAATAAATAAATAAATAAATAAAATAAATGCTTATTTACATATGATTAAGTTTCAGTTGGAGTGACATTTAGTAAATTCTAGACAATTTCACCCACGTCATTCATTCAGACATCGTATATAGTAATTTAAAGTGACAGTCCCATCCTTACGCTTTACTTGCCAGTACTTCAGATTTGCTCATATATAAGCATTTGAGTCATAGGAATAAGAGGATTCCTTTTATTCCTGCATAAATACTATATCTTGTATTGGTGAGAAAGTATTCATTTATTATTGACACTCTCAAAGCGTATGCACAATTAGCTTAAAAGGCTGATATTTGAATGTATACAATTGTAAACATATGCTATATAAAATAAATGCTTATTTAATAAACCATATACTAAAACAATATTTAAATAATTTGTCACTAGGAAAATCGCAAGATGTTTGAGTTATTTTTTAATTACTCTATAGTTCACTGCATAAGAGATCATGTCATGTTCAAATACCAAAATAATAGATTTAACATGACAGCTCTATTCAACTAATTGAATTTAGGTCATTTTTTTGACTTTCTTTACTGGATATTGATTCAGAAACTTTCAACTGGGAGTCCATTGTTTTTATTATTGTACACAACTGAATCATTGTTTAGTTGAAGAGAAAAAAAAATGTTTTTAAGAAAATAAAAATGATCAGAGATATAATAATAAAAAAAGTAAGAAGAGTGCATAAAACTCTAATAAAATGTAATTATATGTTAGACTATTTCCATCATCCAGTATTAATTGTTTTAGAAAAACTTTTTTAATACACTGAACTGTTAATAATACCAGATACGTTAGTGTATATAACACAACATTTAGAATGGTATACTCTCATCTTTAGGTGTTGCTGACGATAAAACAGCATTAGCATAGGAATTAAACAAGAAATCTTTAGATTCATGAATTCTGAATTTAAAATAATTCTTTAATTTCTTTAACAAATTAAACTATTCTGTCAAAGGCAATAATCAATAGAAATTTCATACATTGATCTTTCTTATTTCTCCATTTTTTCATAAGAGTAAGACCAGTGAGTGGTTTTCAAACATGAATTATCATCCTAGGTTGACTTATAAATTATTTTCCATTCTCATGTGAGCAAGTTTCTTTCAAATTTTTTTTTTACATTTTCCTCTTTGTCCAAAAATTTTGCCTTTTCTCAATGGAGCAAAACTGTAATGTAAATAAATAGCAATATATGTCAAACATTCTTCAGTTTTTCATCCTCTTTCTTCTTTAATCTCAAAAGTCATAAAGCAGCATGATTTAATTTTGATTGAAGAGTACCATATTTTTATTTGGAAAAATAGTCACATATAAAAATTTATATGCTTACTTGAACACTATAAGAAAGGTTATTATAGACACAAAGATTCATATCAACATCTTGGCTTTTACCTTTTTTCCTGACATCAGAAAATTTTAACATATCTTTACTAAATATCATAAAATTAAAACACAACCATAATATATTATATAACAGGGATATAACTAATTTCTTAATTTAAATTCCATAAATTGTTCTAATTATTAGTAAAAAAAATCTTGGCAATTTGTGTTTTAGTTTGGCCACTATAAAAATGATACTGATCAAACTACAATTTTAAAAATAAACATTTTATTGTAAATTCTATTTTAAAAAAAAAGAAAATACAGTAATTTAACTTTCCCAGATAATACTGGAATAATATACTTTAGGACAGATCATAAAAGTAAGGTTTATCTGTTCTACAATGGGAATCTATCTGGTTGTTATCTCTGCATATGGGCAATTTCAAGCCATGGTACATGGTGTTGATACCTGCTAACATTTCTGTTTATTGAAGTATTCAAGTTGTTATTATTAATATTTTTTATCACAGGAATTGCAATCCAGAGGCAAAGAAAGTTATTGTTTTTTTTCTCTTAAAGTTAACAAAAAAATTGTACACTGTTTCTCTGAAATGTCAGTCAGTCTTGATTACTTCCAATTGTGACAATTTATTTTAAAATGCCAATTCATTATCAAATATATATATTTAAGATAATAAAATGATATAAGCAAAACAAAAAAAAATTTTCCATTTTTGTTTTCTTATGGTATTTATGATACATATTATTGGGAAAAAAACATATTTGAGTAAATCAACAGTTTGAGTGTGAAAAATAATAACATCCCAGTGAAACATTTATGTTTACATTTATTAAAGTCATCTTCTTAAATGTTTTAAATATTGCAAAAATGACTATGAAATAAATATTTTTACAACATATAGCAATGGCAAAGTATTGATTGAAATAATTAATTGCTTAGTTACACATGCAAAATATTTGGAAACAAACTTTTGTGTTAAAATATAAATACAGCATAAACATAATAAATTATATATCATATTTTTTTGCTCATATCAATCAGAAATATAAAAGACTAATGCACTCAATCCTGTAACTAGAATTTTTGGATACCTATGCAAAATTTCAAAAAAAGACAATTTCATATATTTAAAACATATACTTTTAATACTTTTTTTATATATAAAAAACAAAATGTCTCTTAAGAACCAGAAGTCTATATACATTCCCATGATTTGTTTCACAATACCTGGATATACTGAAAATAAATAAATATATATGTATATGCCTATGCACTTCACTTACTTAATTAACTTTTTTGATTACTTAAAAAGTCAGCATTCTCAATTCTTAATTATCAAAAAAAAAAAGTCTACTGTAATGGATGCATTAAAAGCAAAAGAATTTAATCCAATTCAGCAAACTTTTACCATCAATAAATAATCTCAAAAAACTTCTTTGTAGAAACAAAAAACCTTTTTTTTTTTTTTTTGTAATATTCTTTGATTATAATATATATATATTAAAGAATTCTATTTGATTTCAACTAACAAAAAATTTTGGAACTATCATTACAAACAGTTTAATAATACTAAAATTACTTTAGTTTTTTTTAATAATCAGTCATAATAAAAAATAAAATCTTACAAAATACATCTAAAAATGTATATTTAGTGTTATGCCAAAGCTGGTATAATCAATATTCATCAAAACTAACTTGCAAAAAGGAATTGGGAAACATTTTCTTTAAATGTTGAATTTTAATCTTATAAAAAGTTACTACATGAAGATTTAAAAAATTCACATTTATCACTAAGTGAAATAAAAATATTAGATAATCAACAGAAAGCATCACTGAATCTCTTAGTTACTTTAAAACTATAGCCACAGTTTATAATTCAGAAATTGATCATTGGATACCAACTAGCGTTATTTTTTGCCTGAAGGTTTGTGATGATGGCATATTAGATGTGATAGTATGTTGAACTATTTCTATTATCTATCAGAAAATGTTGAATGTATAAAAAATGTTTAAACTTTATCCAAACTTTTCAAATACAAACTACTTATTAGTAATAACATACAAATAGACAACATGGATTAATAATGTCACATTTTGAGTAGTATTATTCTCCACTGTTCTTCAGGAATTGCTGGCCTGACCAGTGACAGTACTAGCATAGGAATCAAACTCGCACTTGTAGATTCTCAATAACGAATTTGGGGCAAATGCTCTAACCAACTGAGCTATTCTGTCATTACTAACCTGTGTTGTTTATTTGTAAGTTATTACTAACAACTTGTTTGTATTTTAAAAGTTTAAATAAAGTTTAAAAATTTTCTATACATTCAACATTTACTAATAGATGATTGAAATAGTTCAACATATTATCACATCTAACATACTATTTTACAAAAAAACTCAATAGATAGCATTTTAATGCTTTCATATATTTTATAATATACAGTAGTACTTAATAATAAAGGCAAGTTAGAAACCAGGCCCCTGCTGTTAAACAAATATCACAATTGTTTATCTGAAGATTTGTGATGAAAAGTGACTATATTTTCATCATCTTAAATTAAATATTGAATGTCTTTAGAAAAATTTAAATTTTTCTAATACATTCAACTATTCGTAATAGTACACAGGTTAGTATATTATACTTTGTGCATGGTATTTTTCTCCTCTCTGGCCTGACTAGTAATAATAGTATCATGAAAATTGAACCTGAACTTCAGAGTCATGAATATTGAATTTTAAGATAATACTCTAACCAAGTGATCTATTTTGCCAAAGATAACAGAATTTTCTTATACTTATCTATGAAGCTTTTCCTGATTTCTCCTTTTTTTAAAGAGCAAATTTAATTAGTCATTTCTAAAGATTATATTAAATAATTGAAATATTGCAAGTATATCACTTCTCTCTTTTTTTACTCACAAAAACATACAATGTCAAAAAAACATTTAAGTGCCACAAAGAGTTCAATTATATTAAATCTAAAAGGCAGTAATATGAAAGAAAAAAAGCTTATTTTAAAATATTTTATACTTATCGAAACAATTATAATTACCTAAAAAATATAAATTCATAAACAAGTAAAGCATGCAGACATAACTGTAGCTAGTGGTAAGCCATATTTTCAGACTGCCAGCACAATTAATATTCACTAGAACTAGCTTATTTTAAAAAAATGAGGTATTTTTCTGTAAATATTGAATTTAAAGTGCAATTCAAAAACAAAAAAAAAATTTATAGAAAGTACAAGTCTTATAATACACTTTTTTTATTCACTTTTTACAATGCAATAATTTTATTTATTCCTTGATAATATTTTTTTATCATTTCAAGTAATCAGCGGTCTTCATCAGAGCTACAATATTCAAAATTACTGCATTATAAAAAGTCAATAAAGTGTATTAAATGATTTGAATACATAAGTCACTGCATAAAGAATCAAGAAGTGAAAAAAAAATTATAAGTACAACTCATGAAATGCATAATAAAAGAAACTCAAAAATATCTAGCTTGATACTTTCAATAGAGCAGTTAGCATTAACCTACTCTAGAGCCATCTATTGTAAGCCTGAGTAATCAATGAATATCATTTGATGTCCATTGTTTAATCAAACTTTCACTAGATGACTCTTTACTAGAGAGAAGATAATTGCTTTTGGGAATGAATAAATAAATAAACATATGAAAAAATCATATGATTCTATCATTGATAGTACTACACATCTCATTGCTTTTTTCTAAGGCAAGAATTTTTACTTCAAAAAATAGTTGAGTATGACGAAATGATGAATATACCAATCAATTCTGGAAAAATCATGCTAAAATAAGAGAAAAGTATTTACATAAAATTAGCCAATAGAAAGGGTCTGTTATTATTATTTCTCATAGCACAGACCTGTAATTATCAGATGTAAATTTAATTTGCTAAAACATTAATGAATCATAAATTACAAAATATGGATAAAGTAGAATTGACTTTATTGCAATTGTCTTAAAAAATGTCAATTTCAAAATACTTTATATGTAATTAAATGCTAAAAAGAACAAATAAAATATAAGTCCAATAAACCAAAATTATCAATATAATGACAGTTTATAAGTGATTTTATTGTATGAATATTATTTCTCAGTTTCAGATTGACTGCAATTGTAATTGAAGACATTTATTTTCTATCTCATGAAGTTTTGTATTCATAATCAAAAAACATTAAAAATACCTTAGCCAATTGAAAGATAGAAAACAATACCAACAAAAAAGTGCTCATAAAAATGGTGCATACATTTTAGTCTGTATTAGACATACACCAAGACAATTATAAGAAATAAAAGTCCAATCTTCTTGAAATGATACTCTCAAAAAAAAAAGTTAGTGCAAAGCATAGGTTAACATAATAAAACATTTGGTTTTTCAGCTCAATTTATTCTCACTGTATGTTCAAGTTGTAATAAAGAAGATATTAAAAAAACATTTAACCTGTAGATGACACACAATATATATATTATGAGATAAAATTCCTCTTTATACAAAAAAATAAATATTAAAGGATCAGATATAAAAACTGTTTATAAACTAAATCCTGCAGTAATAGGAGTATGGTCTTTCTTATAACGTTTTTGAGCAGTAGTAAGAGTATAATATTGTTGCAGCAATAGTAGAAATATAACCTTTCCAGAAGTAGTAAAAATTTGATATTTCTCAACAATAATAAGAGTATGATTTTTCCCACAAATAGTAGAAGTATAATCTTTTCCAGTAATAATTGAAATATGACCTTTCCCAGAGAATGGGAATATGAACTTTCCTAACGGCAAAAAAGTATGATCTTTCTCATAAATAGTAAGAGTGCAATCTTTCCCATTAGTAGTAACTATATAACATTTCCCAGTAGTAATAGTAGTGTGATTTTTCTCTGCAGTTTGAATCATATAACAATCAATTTTTATTTATATTTACAATCAGTACATCAACATTTATATAATAAACTCAGATTTTAAATATTTACTTTCTAGCTATAAGAATTTTAAATATCCATTTGTCAGCCCAATAGCTAGTTAGATTAGCAATGAGTCAGCCATCTGAAAGAAATATCCTAAGTCTGCTTGAGATTTGAATATATTCTCAAAGATTGCCTAGTTTTGATACATTCTCAAGGTAATGAATTCTCTAAAATAATTCACGAAATAAAATTTTGAACATATTACTATTTATTTATTTATTTTGCAACAAATTCATCTTTTTATATCTCTTGACACAGCTTATCATTAAGATTTGTATATTTTCTCCGATCTTCTTCTTTGCAATATTTTATTAAACATCTTCATAGTTATGTCACCACTTTTATTCCTCCCTTAAGGCAGCTTTTATAAAAACAAAATTAAAATTATTTTCAATTTTTACTTGATCCTTTGACAGAATAATCTAATTGATTGATGTATTGTCTTAAACTCGATATTCCCGAATATATAGGTCCCAGAGTTAATTTCCTTGCTAGAACTAACACTGGTCAGGCCAACTATATCTAAAGAAGAGAGTTAAATAATACCACTTAAAACATTGTGCTTTTATTAACAGATGAATATATTTGGAAACATTTAAATATGGTTTGCATTTTTCTAAAAACATTTAAATTAATATTAGATGATGGAAATAATCCAACATATAATTACAAAGTTTAATATCCTACTTCTTTTTCTGTTTATAATAGTTTATTGTTGTTATTTTTTTTATCAATAGTTTTATTCACTTTACTAATATCTTTTTATTCTTTCTTCAAAATAAGTCTCATTTTTACAAAAAAAATACTGGGATATATAACACAAAAATCTACTTTGAATTAATATATCTATTACCTGAAACCCTACAAGTTTTTGTATGATATTAAGATTACTTTGTAGGATTTTAAGACACATTATTCATTATCAGCACATAACATTTCTTAAAATTCCTTTACTTTATTTTTTAAAACCTAATGCAGAATTTTCTGCAAGTTCTCTCACCTCTTCCCCATCTTTCGATAATTAATTGCTAAAAAGGCTATGTGATGTTCACACAGTCAAGTGGTAGATGGAGCCCATAGTTCTATTCAAGTAATCAAATGTAAGGTTTTGTTTTATTTATATTAAAATCAATCTAGCTCTTGAGTCTGTTACTTTACTACCACATAAGGCAATCTTCAAGATCTATATGTTTTTTGTCAATTACTTAATATGCATACATAATAGTTTTAAGTTTGATTTGTAAGCCTTTTCATGAATTCTTAAAACCATAGATAATAGCATTCTCTATTTATTTTTTTTGAGTAATAAACTTTATTAAGCAAACCTCTAAATATGTACAGAAAATATCTACAAATTAGTTTTGATTCATTTTATCCATTACCATAAATTTACTGAACTTTTCCCAAAAACACTACAATGTGAGTCTATAAGTCTCTCATTGTTATAAAGTTAATATAAATTTCCTTATTAAATCCTAGAGTTATACCATTCAAATCATACTCCTAGTTTAAACATGGAATCTTTATTCTCTCTTGAGAAATTCTTTATTTTACCACTTTAAATACTTTTACTATCTCATTCTCTATTTATATGTTTATTTTTGCTCCTACATTTTACAAGTGGTCATAGAAATTCCTCCCCATACTGTTTCTATAACCTTCTTAAGCCAGTATTTCAAACACGTACCAAAATAGTTGTCCCAATCATTGTCAAGTTTCTTCAACCACCATTGCATTATGTGGTTTGAATTTTATTACATTTTGCTTCAGTAACATTTTAAGATTTATCATTGGGGTGTGGAAAACTCTGTATCTTAGCCTCCCAAAAGCACTGCATTCTTCAAGTAAATGTTTAAATGTTTCATGTTTATTTTTACAAAATGAACAAGTTTCATCTAAACTCATTCCCAATCTTTTATTAATGTATATTGTAGTCAGTAAAACTTCATTGATCAACTTGAATATGAATTTCATATATGGCTGTGGTTTATAAATTGAATGGAATTTACCTATGACCCCTTTTGTTGAGCAGTTTATCCATGAATTTTCAGGTTTTACTCCCCTTCTTATATCTAATACCTTCCAAGTTTTGCACATCTAGCTCATCTTGTATGTCCTTATATGCAATAAACATATCTGCCAAATAAGATATTCTCTCTGCCCCTATTTCACTATATATTTTTATATCACCAGTTGATGGAGTGAAGCATTGATCCTTCATAACATTGAAATATGTTCTTACACAATAATAAAATTTACATATACTTTTGAATCAACTAAGTTAAGCCCTCCCTCATTAATAGGTAACTGTAATATTGCCATTGATAGTAGTCTAGATTTCTTCCCCCAGATGAATTTTTTAGCCATCTGTTTTATACTATGAATTGTTTTATTATATAGTTTTACCCATGGACCATAATAACTAAGGGCCTCCGTTGCAATTGCATTGAACAATTGAGTTCTCATCACTTCATAAAACTTGAATGATGTGAAGTTATTAATCCTCTCTACAATTTTTTTTTTTATAATTAGCTGATTTAAGTGACCATTCATACATACCTTTGACATATATAATGGCAATCCAAGAAATGACTTCAGCTAAGTTATAAATTTGGATGACATTCTTTTACCCATTGCCAATTGCCAAGCTGCTGATTTGTTAGATTGAACTACTGAACTTGTTACTTCTTGAAACTTTTTTTAGGGCATTCGTCACTGCATTAATATTATAACTATTTTCTACTATTATTATAATATCAGTAAATGCTGTGATTCCTATTGTGACATCCAAATGTGATAGATAGATCCCATTAACCAATGTCTATTTCTTTAATCATGGCGTCTACATAAATTGCAAATAAGAGCACTGCCAATGGAGAACCTTGAGGAATACCTTTCTCTGGGAAGAAGAATTCAGATCTGCACATATAATTTTAATAGGAGATTCTATTATTTCTTATGGAATTCATTATAGCATTCTCTAGGTATTTGTCTTCTTTAATCAAATTGTTCAGAGCTTTTATGAGATATGACCAGTTAACTAGGTCAAATGCTGATTTAAAATCAATTTGAATTGCAAAGTACTGCATTAGCTTAAATTCCTTTGCATACTTTATTGCTTCTTGTATTTTAGAGCTGCATTTATGGCTCTTTTACCCTTGACAACATGATGTGCTGATGATATTTTGTCTTTAACCAAGTTATTCAATTTTTTAAGTAGTATTCGAGCTAAGATTTTTGAATCAATATCCTCTATAAATATGTTTCTTAGGTCTTCAAAAGTTGGGTTTTGTTTTGTTTTGTCTTTTTTTTATGCTAAAAATTATTCTGTTGTTTGTATAAGGTCATTCAATCCTTTCATTATACATCTGATTGTAAAATGTTGACATTGCACCTACCAATACATAATTGATTCGTTTGTAGACTGAAGCTGATTAACATATATATACACACATATTTCATTTTTAATATACACAAATTAAACATCAATAAAAATAATTAATAGAAAAAAAAGGAATAATGAATGTAGTTGTGAGAGAGATTGGAGGGGTAATAAATCCAAAGAGAAAGATAGCAACTATTTGACTCATAGAATGTTCAAAATGAATAATGAATGATGCCATTCATATAACTAAGTATGGGAATAAAATTTATAAATTCATTTTTTTTTAATCTGCAGATTAGTAAATTCGTGAATAGTGAATCTATATATAAAGGAGACTACTGTATGTGAGATCACCATTTCCTGTCTATTTGCTGGTTTATAAAGTAGAGAAATTCTAATATCTTTTGGATTAGAAATTTCATCATCAATCTGCAATTTAAAAAATTCTTTCTTTTGGTTTTGACATAAAATTACTTTTAACTATCATTCAGCAAAAAAGATATAAGCAGACACATTTCATTTAAAAAATAAATTTTGTATTTATTTATTATAAAGGCTTTTTTTTTAAAATTATTAAAATGATTACAGAAAAGATTTTAAACAACTAATAATACAGGAAGGAAAAATGTCAAGAAGTTCAGGGGAAATATAAATATCCTCTTTACTATCTTGAAAAGTTTTATAATAGAGATAAAAAAAACTTTATATTAAATGCTTTTATTGATCATGCTTTTATTTCAAGTTAAACCTAAAAACCCCACACGTGGTTGAAGTAAGAATTATTTTTTTTTTAGTGCAAGTATTTAATTTTTTTTTTAAAAAAAAATTATTTCTATTATCTTTAAGTTTTTAGTATTGACAGTAAATAAAAATGTAAAACTATATTTTAGTTTAAATTGATTTGACACTGATAGTTGATATATGCATCCATAGATATTTCTGCTATAAGTTAAAATGTATACCTCTTATGTATATATCATGTTTAGTAAATACATATGAAATATTCTTTGAAGTGAAAAGTGTTTAATATTTTTACTTCGACTGGAATTTTAAAAAAAAAAAGAATGCTTACCAAAACTATATTGTAAAATGAACATTTAATACATATAATTTTAAAATCAATTTCACACATATAGTGTATATATAAATCACTGGATATTTCTGTAATATGTATATATCTTATTTAATATGTATACATAATATATGTTTCAATACAAGTATAATGTATATACTAAACTTTAGATGTAATTATAGTGGATTACTTTCAAGCTTCCTTCATCTATCTACTCCATCTTATATAACCAATAGACATGAACACATACATGTGAAAAAGATAAATGATCTCCAATATACATATTGCATGCTGAACCAACACTCATCAGTTGGTCCAGATCATCATATACCACACATATATACAATCAGTGCTTAGTTTATATTAAGATAACAAATCTTCAAACTTTAATGGACAGTTTTCAATTTTCTCCATTCTCCAATTCTTCAGCCATCTAAATTATTGAAAATCTGATGATAGAATGCTCAAAGCCTATTGTCATACTCATACTTACTTTAAGCCAACATGAACATGACAATATTGGCATCAACAAGGGCTTTGAGTATTCCATCATCAGATTTTCAATAATATGAATGGCTGAAGAATTGGCAAGTGAAGAAGATTGAAAGCTGTCTATTAAAGTTTAAAGATTTGTTATCTTAATATAAACTGACCACTGATTGTATATATGTGCAAAAATGATAATCTGGATCCTGGTTCAGATGCAATATGTATATTGGAGATCATTTATCTTTTTTCACATGCATGCGATCATCAATTATATAAGATGGAGTAGATAAGTGAAGGAAGCTTGAAACTCTGTCCAAATCCCTTCTAATAATATATGTTGTATATAAGTAACTAAAATTATAAAATATTCTTTTAAGTGAAAAGTATTTTACATTTTGAGTTTTTATTTTTATTTTTAAAAAAATGTTTTAAACAAAAACTATTATAAATAACTTTCTTATCACTTAAATGAAGCTTGCAATTGTAATAAATAAAATTGATAGTCAGCATTATTTAACACACACACACACACCCCACTCTTTCTATCTAAGAAACTAAGCCCTATTTTAAAAAATAATGAGTCTTATAAGTTTTACAGACATTTTAAACAAATGTACAAAATTTCAACAAGTTATATTGAACATAAATATATTAAATATCGATTTTAAAATGTTATAAAAATGTTATTAAATTGAAAGGTAAAAAATCTTTATATCACCCTCTTGTGAGTCTTATTTAAAATAAATGAAAGTTCTAAAAATAATTTTTAATTGTGATAAGTGAAATTATTGAATATTTTTAATATTTCTCCATTAGCTGTTTTATATCTAAGAAACTATGTGATCTACTAAGAAGATGAGATTCCCATATGGATTAGGCTGGTATTACTTAAGTTATTTACCAGATTTCAAGCAGTTCTATTGAATTTAAATATATTAAATATCAATTTTAAAATTTAATTCTAACTTTAAAAAGTTCAAATTTTAATTAATAAACAAACAAAGAAACAAACTGATTTTTTTAACTTCAATAAAAGTGTTTAATAAAATTATTATTAAACATTTCTTATAAAAAAACAACTTATATCTAGGGAAAAAATAATCTGATCAGGCAACATAATTAGTATTAGCCACTTACTATTTAAAAATTTCATTAGGTAGTGGCAAATACATTTGGTTGCCCTATCCAGGAAGTCACACATCCAGGCTGGATGAATTTTTAAATTTTTTGACATCATAAACAATGGTTAGTAAACAAGTATTTAGTTATAATTAGTTAGAGAATTGGATCCTGAATTAATAAGAATTGTCAAATAATAATCAATGTACAACAGTAAAAATAAAAATATATTTATAATTCGATGTTATCTTGTATCAGTAAGAAAAACAATGCCACACTCTTAGAGATACTGAGTCTATCATTATCTTTAGTATATAACATTATTAACTATAAATGTTAGTAAAATATTAATATCAACTGTCTGACAAAATGGACATATTTCTCTTAATATTAACTCTTAAATATTGCTATCTTTTGTAACAACATTACTGTATTATCATTTCTAATATCAAATCTTTCTAACATTACTTTTCTTGAAGGTTATCTGCCAACCTTTTCTGCAATTCTTTTACTGATTGTAATTGCAAGTTCTTAAATAAATAATCAAATGGCTTACCACTTGAACTGATAAATAACATTTGAACACCAAAAGTGAAAAAGTTGAGCTGCAATATGGAGATTGCTAGCCTTTGAATAGATCGCTCTATCATTACATTAAATAATAAATATGCTAAATCTAACTCCTGAATCTCTTTTTTTTTCTGATATATAACTATAATCTTCATCAAACTAATTGATCTAGTTTTTTTCTCTTGATTTTTTATTATGCTTTCTTGTACAATTTCTTTTTTTGCTTTATATAATGAAATAGTTGTTTATTTAGCATAAAATTATCTGAGTTAGGGAAAAGTTTTTGGTTCAAATTATAATCAAAAAAATGTGATGATAAGTGTCTCAATCTCATCATATGAAATGGAACTCCTGTGCTGAAACACCATTGGTGGCAGAAACAGCCTAACTAGTAATATGAGCCATCATTAGATACCAAAGTGTACAAAATATAAAAGATGTAAATGGTCAGTGAAGAGTATTATTAATGGATAGGATTAACAGTAAGTGATTGGTCATTATTGTGAATTTTTAATATGATAATAATGAAAGCAAAGATATAATTATGCATCTCTATATTGTACCCGGACAATGCCAACCCTACTATTGGTTGGCTCTAGTTTCCTTATGAGCATATTGCAGGAAAAAAACTATCATTGGCATTCCCCAATGCAGTCATCATCCAACCTACAACAATATTTCCTGGTCATCAGAGGATGTAGCACCATAGAGACTGGAAGCATCTAGAAATTTATGTTTGGTTTCCCAAACGGCACTACTAGAGTTCCATCTCACTGCAACCTTACTTACCATTGTCTGGTTATGCCAGACATAGCTCAGGAGGCATGAGATTCTTGTGAGCAAGATGCAATGAATGATAGTGATGCAAAATGGAACTGAACAACTAAAATTAATTTTTAATAACAATTTTATTAACAATAATTCATTAGTAAGTCCTAATATAGTTTATATAATGAGAAGAAGTCTCAAAATATTTCAGGTAGGTTATCCAAGCAAAAACCCATTTTTTAGATCACATGATGAGAAGAAGTCTAAAAATATTTCATGTAGGTTATCCGAGCAAAAACCCATTTTTTAATTCACATGATGAGAAGAAGTCTAAAGGCATTTCAGATAGATATACATATATAATTAATATACAAGTATTGATAATCACATTTTGAGACTGATAGAAGCATTTCAAGCAGGGGTGCAGATAATATATGAGTGTTCATAATTATCTTCTGATGTTGATAGATGCATTTCAGATAGATATACATATACAATTAATATGCAAATGTTTTTAATTATTTATTCCAGGTCTATAGAAGCATTTTAAGCAGGTACACATACACAATTTATAAATAAATGTTTTTGACTATTGATTTTGAGTCTATAGAAGCATTTAAAGTAGATAAACAAATAATATTAGTATTACAGTTATTATTCCAGGTATATGAAAACATTTCAGGTAGGTATACACATTATATTAATACATAAATGTTTGGAATCATTTATTCCGGGTCTGTAGAAACATTTTGAATAGATGTACAGATAATATCAGTAGTACAATTATTATTCCAGATATGTGAAAGCATTTTAGGTAGATGTACAGATAATATCAGTATTGTAATTATTATTCCGGGTTTGTGAAAGCATCTCAGGTAGGTATACATATTATATTAATACATAAATGTTTATAATCATTTATTCTGGGTCTGTAGAAATATTTTGAGTAGATGTGCAGATAATATCAGTAGTACAATTATTATTCCAGGTTTGTGAAAGTATTTCAGGTAGATGTATATTTATACACATATGTGTTGATATATATTTTTAAGAATCATTACAGGTAGGTAATCACGTAATATCAGCAATTCCGTGTGGAACATTTATAATCCATCAAGTATAGATGTATATTTATACACATACATTTTATTATTTTATTAAGATATAGCTAACATGCATATAAGTATTTATGATTCATATAGCATTTTATTATTTTTAAGAATCATTACAGGTAGGTAAGCAGGTAATATCAGCAATTCCATGTTTGTGGAGCATTTATAATCCAATCCAGTATAGATGTATATTTATACATATACATTTTGTTATTTTATTAAGATATAGTTAACATGCATATAAGTATTTATGATTCATATAGCATTTTATTATTTTTACCATATTTTTGATTGACATTTCCATTTAGCTGGTTCATTTGAAATAATTATTACAATTATTATTAGAAGTATTTCTATTATTTGAACATATCTTAAATTTTATAAAATAATTGGCATTTAACTAATGAAATATATAACACATATATGTGTGTGTTTTTTTAATTAAATAATAACGATTTTCATTTCTTGTTTTCATTTTTAAATAATGATAAAAAAACTATCATCAACTTTTGACTGAAGTTAATAATTGATTGTGAAAACTTTTCTTAAGATTAATAATATAACATTTTCTCTCTTTTGTTTTAGAAAAAATTAATAGCTATAATTTTAATTCATATCTTATTGTAATTGAATCATTTTTAATTGCTTACTTCTAAATTTCATGTCTTCATTTATTACTGCATTACTAAATAACTGAGGGTCTGTCTTGAACGGCACATTAAACCTTCTAGGCAAGGCTTGGAGTTCACATAATTTGCAGATGGTGAGAGGACAAGTGGTCTCTAGCCGAAGGTTATATTAGGATTTTTCATTAGGCTGTTTAATGGTCTCATTTAGTAACTTTTTTAGTACTCTTGTAAATCTTGTGTCTCTGAATCAATTAACTGTAATAATAATAATTTTGCAGTCTATTTATACCTTTTCTCTATCAGAATGGATTTACCTTATGTGCCTGCTGAATCCAATTGGTTTTTGGTGTTTTCATCCATGTCCGTGCTATTAATCCCCCAGTTTATTGGACAGTTTCTGTTTGGTGGGAACAGACTATTTTTACTTATCTGGTGGAGTGTTTTCAAATTTTTAATTAATTTTCTCTTGCCTGCAACAATGGCTTGACACCTTCAGTTATTCTGCTTCACAAATCATTCTTCTGAAATATAGAATGAGCTGAAAAGCAGTAAAGAGATTTTTATTTAAATGATTTTGTTTTTCTCACTTGAATTTATTAATTTTTATAAAGAAAGATTTATACTTTTTTTAACTGCAAATATAGATACATTTGCTTTTTTTTTTTTTTTTAAAAAAAATAAAGTTTGATTTTTTTTTAATTTGACCAAATTATCATTTTTAATTGCGGACAAATTTCATTACTTCTTTCTTTTTCTTTTTAAAAAAAAAATATTGTTAGTCTTTTTTAAAAATATTACTAATCTGACTTCTTAATATTAAAGAGATATCCCTGGATTGAAACTCAATCTGCTATTTTTGATACTAAAACATCATATAAACTAATCTTTTTTTTTTTTTTCAATTTAATTTGATTAATAAGAATTTTAAAAAAATTATACAGTATCTTATGAGAAATTGGATTTTTCCCCCTCATTTGTTGAATTTCCATTTATATTAATTTTTTATATGTGTCTTACTCTATCCAATGATATACTAGTAAGATATGAAATAACAAGCACTCATACCTGAAGCCTAATTGAAAATATATGGGATTTGAACTCAGACTTTCAAGCCCTTTCACTATTTACACTATCTCATATGACCAATGCACATGACCACACATGCAGAAAAGATAAATAATCATCAATATATGTATTTCATGCTAAACCAGCACTCATAAGTTGGTCCAGACTACTATCTCCCATACATAGATATAATCAGTACTCAATTTATATTAAGATAGCAAATCCTTATACTTTAATGGACAGGCTTCAACCCATTCCAACCTCCAACTCTTCAGCCATCCATACCACTGAAAATCTAATGATAGAATTCCCAAATCCCATGCTGATGCCAATATTGTTGAAAGTCTGAGTTCAAATCCCCTATATTTTGATATACTAGTAGTATCATTAAAAACAAAAAATATCATTAAAAAATAATCTTTTCAGTATATAAATAAATTAAATAGTAAGATGCTTGGGAAATCATATGATAAGCTTTAGCAATGACAAATTGAGTTTTGATTCAAGAATCTTTAGCTCTTGAATCTACATTGCACTCCAAGGCAGTAAGGCCTTTATTCAAAAAATTATTTTATATTGAAAAATGTAATGATATAAAAGTCAAGCCTGGAATGATATTTCTTCTGGACATTATGTTAAGTCATTTTTTGAAAATTATTAAAAATATTATCAAATATCCACAACTTTTAAGATTTAACTGTTGCATATAAAGGAATGTTTCCTGGATTTTAAGTTTAAAGTGGGTCACCTTTTGGTTTCTAGTGTGCAGAAAGAAATCAAACTATCAGTAAAGACAAAACACAAAAAAAGTTTTGAAGATAAATGATAAATTTGCAGTAATCAAAATTCTCTTGACATTTAAGTTTATAGATCAGACAGTTTTCTTTTTTATGTTATAAATATATTGGAAGCATTTGAATTGTCTGCTCTCAAATGATTTGAATGCACTTGAAATGGCAACCAGGCAGAGATTATTTTTTGTATATTTAACTGATAAGAAAAAAAAATCAAGCAATCAAATATCATTTTCCTAAGTAAAAAGGCATCTTTGGGTAATAAAGTAAGCCAATTTTGATTTCAACCTTGCAAACAAAAAAAAAAACTTTAGACGAAAATCAATGAAAATTTTATTATTACATTAATTAAGAATAACAATTAGTTAATCACATTAGTTATTTTACTCAAAAGAGATGTGACGGTCTAGCACTCGAGAGTCAGATGATCATAACAGTTTCATGTGATCAAGCAGATTTTATTTTATTTAGTTCAACTAAGAATCAATCCAAACATCTAATTCTCAGATTCACTCCGTTATTATGTAATTAATTAGAAAGTTTTTACAAGGAAGCTCATTTAAAAAGCGTTAATTCCTATTATTATTAGTTATATATATAAATTATTTTCTTAATTCTAAATTTATTATCTTTTCACACCGAAACAGATATATTTTGCATGCATATGTGAGCATATGTTTTATTTAAAAAACAAAATCCATTATAGAATAAAAACATTTTTATTTTATTAAATTGCTATATAGTCTCCATAATTCTGATAAAAGCAAAAAATGAAACATCAAATAAGGAGAAATACAGTTCTTAATTGTAAGTCAGACTTTTAAAATTTATAAAAATTAAAAGGCAGTATGTTTTTTTTTTTTTCATATGTCATAGCATCTGCCGGGACGCGAACCCACACCCGTCTGCAACCAACTACTTGCTTGCATGGCGGCTGCGATACCTCTCGGCTAACAACGCAAGACAAAAGGCAGTATGTTTAATATAAAAACGTTATGTGGAAATGATGCTTTATTTTTATTTTTTGGCTCTTTCATACTACATCTGAAAATAAATCAATCAAGTTTGAAATAAACTCCCTAATAAAGAATTGATTCCAGAACTATCTCAAGAACAGGGAAAGTTTTAAAATAAGCATAACTTGTTATAAATCTTTTTAATTTAATAAAAAAAGATATCTTGTAATATTTCTTGCATCTGTGAATCAACAATATTACTGGCTTTTTTTTTTTTTTAATGACTACTAAAACAGTCAAAACTGTAAAAAAGAAATAGTAACAATAAAATGCATAATTAAAATTTTTTAAAATTGAACAATAAAATGCATTGTTAATTTAAACGTACAGTATATTACTTTATTGCATATAGAAAAAATAATGAAAAGAGTAAATAATTAATTGAACATATCTTTACTTTAAAAATTGTTAAACAGACAATTAATTTTATTTATTTTAATTGCATGATTTATTCTAAAAAATTTCTCTGTCAATTAATCTAGAAAATTAGAAAATAATTTTTAGAAAAATAACTTGAAAAATTCACTTTCAGAAGTTTTAAAATTAAAACAAAAAATTATTATTAATGGAAAAAAAAACTTTGATTTGTCCGATTTTCAAAAATCGCAAATGATTTTTTTTCAAATTAAAAAAAGTTGAAAATTACTTATAGGAAGCTTCCATCAAAACTTCTTTCATTACCAGAATTCTTTTATTTTTATTTGATTTGAATAAAAGTTTGGAAGATGAATCAAATATTAATTTCTACTTTTAAGTGAAAAAAAAATATTTGGATATATAAATGTACAAACATAAATGATACAATAAAATTGAAATAGTCCTCAAAAACCTCTTTAAATATAGTATAGTGAAGAAGATAATTTATTTATAAGACTTGTTAATTTCAGGATAGAGAAAACTTAGATCTTTTATCATCTTTGATTTACCTTAAAGTTAATAATTAGATATGCAGTTTTTAGTCAATATTGGATGATTACCTGGGTTGGCTATCTAGAACAAAAATTCCTAAGCCTGATTGAAACCTGACAAAAATTTCAGTTTTATCTAGCTAACATTTGAATCCAAAATATGGGTATGGATATGGTTATATTTTTACTATATCAAATGGCACTTGAACACAAATATATTGTGTATAGTTAATTACATTACAAAGGTATATATACTTTTATACATATACAGTATATTTTATGAACTGATGATCATTTGGTTAATAAATAAGATAATAACATTATGTTGTCAAATTGGTTTTTGAATCTAAAATTGGTCATCATCATTATTACTGGAAATCACTTACAAATAAGTATCACTATTTTAACTCCAAAAAAGAAAAAAAGAAAAAGGACAAAATAAAACAGGTTAAAATTTAAACATAGTTGTTATAGTTAGCTCACAAATATAAGTAAAACATGACAAGCACATCATGATTGGAAACACAAATACTAAAATCTCTACTCCTGATAATTCTTTCAAAAAATAAAACTATATAGACGTTATTAAGACCAGAAACAAAATGACAAAACAGGATAAGCATTTTTGTAACTATGGTCAGTCATCTATAAACTGTAAAAAATATTTGATGTGAGAAGTCCAAAGCAAAGCTCCATAACTAAATATTGTTTATAACTCTGTTAAGGTATTTATCCTCAATATCATAACCACAGAATATGATCAAACTAAACAATTCATATAAAACAAAAACAAATTTTTAAATGAAAGAGTGAAAAAAAAAATTTTTATATGATGTTTAAATAAATTCACAATAGCTATTACAGATTAAAACTAACATATAAATAATAATCATAAAATATATAGAGTGATGAAAGAATTAAAAATGAATGAGGCATTTCTTATTCTAATTATTTTACTATCATAATTTTCCTTCACTAGCATGAGAATGTATAAGGATATAGTTTCTTTTTATATTTTATTACAGTTAAAAAGTATAACTTTTTAAAAGGTTCATGTCATTAATGTGCCATCAGCTAATAAAAAATGTCAGAGACAGAAGTGAAATATAATGTTAATGACATACAGACTTACTTGATGTCATTTTTGCTATTTTTATAAGTGAATCACAGTATTTTAAATGTCCTATATAAATTATGTACACTTTCAAACTTTTGAAAATAGAGCATTCTAATAATTATGCATGTGTGAGCATCATTAATGAAAAAAATACACACAAATGTTTGGTCAATATACAGATAACTGATATCTGGAGATACTGTTACAGGACTCAAATGAAGGTCAAAAATAAGCATCGCCATATTTGATATATGAAGTGATATTAATGATACAGACATGTTTTTGTGCTAAATTTATATGTGATACCTCCTTATTTATGTAATCATTATGGGAAAAATAATGTACAGATTTGTATATATGTTCACACATACACAATAGAAATAGTTATACAAGAAATTAAAATTTGATTCACTGTTTTAGGATTTACATAAAGATTGAATGACTTACAGCATAGTAAAAAGTTAAATAAAGAAATTTTCATATGGGCCACCAAACAAAAAAAAATAATCAGAGAAAAAAAATTAACTTGAGATGGATAATGTGTTGGATCAGATATTTCAAAATTACAGCAAAATGTCGAATATCTATTGTAGACTATTCACTTTTGTGATTAACTATGCACATGTTCACACTTATATATACACATACACACAGAGCCTATGCTATTTATAAAAAAATTTATAGCATTCAAGCAGCAATGTTTGATAAAAAAATCGATCTTTGCTGGACTTATATTTCTATCCATAACTGATATCATCAGCATATTCAAAACTAGTCAAAATTTCACCATAGCAACACAATTTCTGCTTAACTTCCATTCCAACATGAAATTTTATTTTAAAGTTTGAGTGTAATTTTAGTGATAATTTAACTAAAGCCTTCTTTGTAATGGCTTAATTTTTAATAGACAAAGCAAAACTTTGGTAATTAAATTATTTTTAAATAACTTTGCTTTCAAATAACATTTAAATATATAAAATAATTAACTAAAAACTACATTGGTTGGGCTCTTTGAGTGGGTTAGTTATTGTCGTTTGACATGTTGTTTTCTTTTTTTTACTGACATAAAAATTATAAGCATGACGTCAACCCAAATATGAGCAATTGATAGCGCAATGATGTGGCTTTCCAAAGATGTCTAAAAAAAATCCGTTGAAATTTGGATTTTTGGCAGCAGTTTTAATCAAGCAGAGTATTTAATTTCTTTTGTTTTTTGATCAATTTTGTAATTTTCACGAAGCAATAAATGTCATCAAGTGGACATTTCTCGGATGTTATTCACAAACAAGGCCTACAACAAAGCTTCAACGTAAAGCACAACATCAGACTCATAAGTTTAAAATTTTAATTTTTTTAATAATATTTTAATTTTTTTTTAATCTGTTTAAAAAATGATAATTTTTATTAATTTTAGTTTGTAGTTAGTGTAATTATATATTTATTTATGCTCATATAGAATTCATATCTACCATAATTTTCTAACGTTCTAATCCACTTATTTTATAAAAATAATGATTTTCAAAAAGTTTAATAATTTATTATTTATTATTATGTTTATATAATATGTTTGTGTTTACAAGTAATGAGTTATAAAACTAATAATCAAATGTATAGAAAGATTGCATATGCAGGCAAATAATCAAATTCTGATTCTTGTTATGCCTTTATACTCATGCTTTGGAATCACTCTGGTTTTGCTATATGTTTCATCACATTATTTTCAAGTCTATAGCTAACAAATGGACTATATGCAAATAAATTATATCTATGTGATACAATAAATATAACAAGCTAGCATCATTTGTGTGCATAAAGAATATAAACATCACTGGTGTCCATAAAGAACATAAACGTCACTGGTGTGCATAAAGAATATAAACATCACTGATCATCATCATCATCATTATCAACCATTATCAATCCACTGCAGGATGAAGGTCTCTCCAAGTTTAATCCATCTTCTCCGGTCTTTAGCTTCTCTTCTTCACATCACCCCTGCACACTTTCTTATTTCATCCATCCATCTAACATGTGGTCTCTTTCTTTTTTTTTTTTACATCACTGATATACACAAAAAAATATAAAATAAAGAGATGAAACTCATTTTATCAGTGATATAGACAGTAGCCTACAATTTCTAGTTTTAGATAGAAAAGAAGCCAATTGCTATGAGTTTTTTTTTGTATCTTTTATTAGGATGAATCTTTTTCTTTATAGATGTTTTTGACATTTAGAACTTTTGGGGTACAAGATAAAAATGAAGAATTCATATGCGACTTCTTTTGGAGATTGTGAAGCTATGGATTATCTCAGGTAAGACATATTATACATGGTTAAAAAAATAATTTTGTGAGGAATACAAAGAAATTATAACTGAAGATATAATTAATATTTAGTTCATGATAAATTAGAAATTATGAACAAACAATAAAGTAATAATTATTTCAGATGTTGAAATTTCTTTTTTTCCTTATTTTTTAAATGGTTATCATTATTTGTCTTAGACTTATTGTTCTCCTTAGTTTTTCTAGTTTCTATTAATTTACATGATCTATAGAAATTTTGCAAACTTTTAAGAGATAACATTTGGTCAACAAACATTGCTGATTGAAAGTTCATAAATTTTTATAGCTGACAGGTTAAGAAATAAACATAATTTAAAATTATTCTACATTTATGTGGGTTTTTAAAAAAGTTATTTATATATATATATACACATATTTTTATCTAAAATAATTTAACTCATTACCTTTTCATGCTGAAAATGTTGGCCATTATTTGAAAAATCTACTTTCAACATAAACTAAGCAATAAGATTCATCACCATAAAGTGAAGTAGTATAACATAATGCCATTTCAAATGGTCTAAGCAATACAGTTCAATTCTTGTCATTCTCAAAACTTATCCCTACCAAAGGATAGGAAAATGACAATATTAGAAATACCAAGGGCTTAAAATCACACAAAGGCAAAACAGAAACTGAATAATCAAAGAAATGTGGATTACAACAATGACTAACATAAATGAGTAAGCCAATATCAAATCCAAATGAAAAACTATAGATATATACAGTAAGTATGAATCTTGCAATGACAATACAAACCAATCTCTGAACTACAATAACACCTTTTAATCTGTTTTTATGATCAGACTTTCAATTTTATCAATAGCAAAGTTTATTTTTTGAAAGACTTCAATGCCTTATCTGTCCTATTCCACCTATTTTCTTCCAGTGAAAGCAATCAATGTTGCATTTTTTTTAATTTGCAACATAAAAATAATTATGAACTCAATATCCATACAAGTATGGCACTTTCTTCACCAGTGCTGAAGACTACATCATATTATAATAGTATTTTTTTTAATTTTTAGTCAGTGCATCAACACTTATCTAACTAATGTCAATTAATTTAGGATTTTCACTATCAAGCTAAAAATATTTAAATATCCTCTTATCAATTATTATTAAATAACTAGTTGAGTAAGCATTGAGCAAAATCCTATACCTGTTGTGATATAAAAAATACTCTCATACTCTAGGTCAAAGATATGGTGAGGGAAACACATTAACCATTAAGCTTCATGAATCTTGGCTTTAGAACATCTTTTGAGACATTCTTTATAATATATATCCATTATCTATTTTTTTTTTCATAAACCATAATCAAATTCCTTATAAAATATTTTAGGAAGACTATTATTATTCATTCATTTTATGTGCCAATACATTAATGATTTAAAAATAGATCCAATACTATCATAACCAGCAAGATGAAGAATATACCAAATAAGTTACAGAGTGCCCCTGTATAAACTTTTTATAGTGCCTTTACTTTACATCAAGAAATAATAAAAAATTGATAAAATAAAAGCCTTATATATATATATAACTAATTTAATTATAATAACAGCATGAATATGACAAAATACTCTATCTTTTAACTTGCTAAATGTAGTGGCAACACTCAGGGTATTTAAGTCTACCTTTCTATATAAAAAGCTACAAATGTCACAAGATAGGAGAGTCATCACAGAAAATGTATACAGGAGTGGTATAACATGAAATAAGTAGTCAGAGATAAAGCAGATTTCAAGAGGATTACCATACAAATAAAAGTGGTAGAAATAGTCATGAATCCAAGGTATTCCAAGGAATTCCAAAGACTGGTAAGGGTAAACAATGTTAAGAATTGACAATAACCAAATTTGTTATTAAAGTTCATTTACTTGGGGGGGGGGGTGGAAATATAAGAAATTAATTTACAAGCAATGTAGGTGTAGCATATATGTTTGTACAGAAAGAAGTTTATACGCATCTGCCTGCTATTCCCTGTGACATAGATTCAAATCCAGACTGAGTAATTTTTTTTTTCAAAAGGATTAAACTTTTTCTTTCAGATAACCGATCCAGAAAATCAAACAATATTGGTCAATAAATGAGTAATTAGTTCTTATCTCAACAGTAAAAAAAAAAAAAATACAGAAAAATGATAATCCCATGGTGGGCACTGATTTTTTCTTCAGTTTCTTGATAAAAGGCTATTAAAAGGATTTTGTTCTGAAGTAAGCTATCTAAAAGTTGTTTTACCTTACTATGAGTATAATACTATAATCTGAAAGTGTTAATCTTGAAGCAATATAAGCTAAAACAATTAATATAAAAGGTAAACTAATAATATGGGAATACATTGAGGTCTTGACTACTGATTGATAAAACCCAAGAAAAATGACTAATGCTGCATTTCTAAATTTATCTGGTATAAAGCTGTTTAATGTTTAAATGTATGCTATGAATAAACAATAAAGGGGGGGGGGTATTAGTAGTAATAATTTGGGTAATTATTTTCAATCTAACTCTTAATTCAAATTATGTTTAAAATTTATTTAAACAATTTTACATAAACTAAAAATATATTATTGTGTAAACTAGGATGACATAGTTTTGGTATCTGATCCATTTTTTTTTTAGTAACAATGCCAATCTTTTCAAAGTAGTTGTTAATTGCAATTTTACTTAAATGATTCAATGGAAATTCTAAACATAATCATCACATTCTTTTATTTATGTAGGCTTACAAAAAATTATTTTGTTTTATAGGATTTCTAATTATAAGAACTTTACACTGACTCACTGTAAAATGAAAGATTTTGTGTATGTTAATTTGTATAGAAATTGTGGACTTAATCAGTGAAGTAGTTAATAGCTTCACACTCTCAAAACAAAATGCTTTAGATTCACCTATATAATTAGAAAATAGGTCGAAGATAAGAATGGCCACTCTTGTCTTTTAAAGTCATTAATCTTGTGTTAAGATTTATAGAGGTCCCTACTGTCGCATCTAGGCGCATAGTCTTAAGGTTATAGCCTTAATATATATTACTTTTTTACTTCTTTGCATATTTTTTACTTTTTAATGCATTTGTCTAAATAAATATATTTTTATTTTCTGTTTTTTTAGTTTTATATGAAATGAAGAAAGTTTAAATAGAACATTATAACACTAGATGGTAATATCATAAAAATTAGTGAATTTTATATAAAATTAAAAATTGACATTTTTAGCTAATTATTATGCTGAAATCTTTTACAAACTCTAAATAAAAATATATTGTTTGAACTAGATCAAAAATTGGAAAGTAGATGAAAATTGACTTACAAGAATTCGCAGATAGATTGACAGATAAAAAAAAAAAAAATTAAATAAAAGCATATAAAAACATGCCTATGTTTTGAAAAAACAAGAACATTTTTAACATGTTTACCAGTACTTACATATGGATATGAGACTGATATTTATTTTAAAAAAGCAATACAGAGATGTCAATACATACAATGGAATCAGTTGAGTATGGAAAGGTGTGTGCTGAAATTAATAAAGACAGAAAAAATGAATTATAAATTTGTATCATTAAGGTCATTGAAAGAATAAAAAAGATAAATGGATAATAAAATAGTTGGCTGAAGTAATGTGCAGAAAAGCTATGGCTCAATCAAACCAGATTAAGATTAGAAGATCAGGTTCAGAACCAGAAACTTTTTGTTTTTACACACACACACACACACACACACACACACCAAATTATTCTTGATGATATTCTCTGTTAATTTCATAGATTGTTACATAACTCCTTATCAACATTTTTTTATCCTTTCCTAATATATCAGTCTTAATCTGATCATTTAGTTTACTTTGATGTTCCAGGTTTAATGCAGGTAAATCACTTTGATTATTACTTGACTATAATACCCTAATATCTAATAAAATGGAATACTTATGATTTAGTATATAAAAGTAGAATCCAATCAAAACCAAAAATACTTAAATTTTTCAGTATTTTAGTTTTTTCATAAGTTTTAAAATTGAAATGCTAGAATAATTTAAGAGGGTGACAACAAATAGTAAACTATCACTAACAATGATAAACTATTATCATTTGGTTTCATTATACTGTTGTTTACCCATTATATCTTTACAACAATCAAGTGTTAGCAATTGGTCATAATATACCATTACCCAATTAAATCAATGATGAAGTGTTTTTGATCAAGATCAATATAAACTATAAATGGCTTATAATAAAAAAACAATAAAGAATTATTTTTTTTACAATTTAAATGTAATGAATAAACAGTAAGGTTTTTTTTTAAATTTTACAGCAAATAAAGATCATGTGGTGTTTAAGCATTGAAAGTAATAGGTTGAGTTTCAACTCAGAAACTTTTAATTCTTAAGTCCATCATTCTACCACTTAATTAACCCCACTAAGCTAGTCATTAATTGTATTATTATTTTTTCCACCACTAGAGTAACATATTCATAGTATGACTGCAAAATATAAACTGAAATATTAGAAACTGTGACTATAAATAAAACTTACAATAGGGGCTCTGATTAATGATGCATTAGGTTTGTTCTCACAAAATTTAAAATTTCATTGTTTGTTTGCTGAATATATCTCTTATAGTATTTTAGATTTGAAATCTAAATGATAATAAGCACATACATCATTATCATTGTTATATTTAAAATATATGTTTGTACTAATAGATGCATAAAAACAAATAGATTAACATGTTTATTAACAAATTTACAAGATTGATTTTTTTGCCAAAATAGGATCTATATTTCTTTATTTACAGCAGGAAATATATTTACACAATCTATATTTGTGCAATGTTCATTGTAACCACTAACAATTATCTATACTAATTTATCAAAATTCCCTTGAAGAAAAAACAATTTACAGTCTAAATATTTCTCCAATTTATTCATCTAGTTACTTTTATCACTTACAATCTCAGCTGCAACTCTTTATGAGTTTGAATACAAGTGAAAAAAGTTATTTAATTCTGTATGATTATGTAGAAAATGTCATCAAATCACGTCCCATCTCCATAATCTCTTAATATTGTTATCGTTGATCCTGATCTTAATGGTAATACTACTGTCTTAAAGCATCTTAAGTTTGACATAATTCTTAAATTCATTCAACATAATGATACTAAAAGTAAAATATATTCATCGCATAGGAACTTAATTTGACAACGAAAAATTTTATCAGAGACTGGATGGACACTGTCTACTAATAGAATGAATTAGAAGAACTATGAATATCTTGTCATCAGTTTTTATTCATTTTTAAACTTATAATAATAGCCTTTGTGCAAATAATTTATTTTAAAATTCTTAATTTTAGTCAAAAAAAAATTCCCAATATTTTTATCATGTGACATTCAAACAGATCTGATCTTTTGCAGTACATTTATTTTGCCCCAGTTTCACAAAAGTCTGATAAGCATGCCATTAATCTTTAGATATATATTGAAACTTTGTCATTATTATAGTATGATCATTTTGTTTAAAATGAGTGTTATTTTTCTCTTTTAGTTTACATATTAACATTGTGTTAAATTTATCTGTTCCCAAGTAAAATTTACTCTTACAAAGAAATCAAGTCATATGTCACATGGTCTAATTTAACAAGCTTGTATTACAAATGTTATATAAAGAGCTTGCAAATAAGCTCTTAACAAACTTTGCAGACTATCTGCAACCCAGACCGGTTTCTGCTACTGGCTTCCTCAGTGAGGTGCTAGGATATTCAAACATTAGATTAAAAATACTAGGACAAGCTCAGCACTTTATCTAATGGATAACTATTAAATAGAAAATCCAAAATTTTCAGACATTCATATGTCTTCCAATCCAGCTATCTAACTTAAATAGCCATATGGGACTGAAACAAGTTCAGATATACCATATATTAATAGCTTTAGCAATATAAAATCACCAAAACCTTAATAGCTTGTTAAATTATATCATGTGACATATGACTTGCTTTCTTTGTAATTTTATTTTTTTGCTATAAATATGTCACTTTTTTTAAACATATGATTACACGTAGAAGAAAATGTGCATGACTCCCAAAATGCATTCAACATGAATCATGTCAGCCAACTCAAGTCATCACGTGACAATTGCCTTTGATTCCATTTATATATTCATAACATCAAATTGCTCTGTGCAATGATAGAGTATCTGATTCAAGTATTAGAAGCTCCTGGAATGATTCTCAGATGAAGAAATTTTTTTTAAAAATATCAATATGGCAAAGTGAATAGAGATTTATTCAATTTCTTATTTTGATGCTGGAATTTCACATGATCTTCTAAGTAATTAACCACAGAATTATCACTAGTGATAGAATGGAAATTATAATCAACTTATTAATCTACTGTAGTAAATAAGCTATTAAAATCCGATTTTGCAATCTAAAAATACTTCTTAGTTATGGATATTGTGATCAGTTATAAAACATAATTTATGGCAATTTCTCCAACAATTAAGAATGAAAATTATGGGAGTGACAATACTTAAACACTAAGGCTGTGAAAAAGGCTACATGTGACATTATGGGAAACACTAAAATATCTAAATAATATTTTATTTTCTACAAATGCAGACGGTATTGAAATAAACTGAGAGAGTGCAAACCTCTCAAGCATTTGGCCAATCAGATCGCAATACTGGGACAGAGAATTTAATAAGAAAAGAGCGGATTCCACTCTTTTCTTTACTTGTCTGTCTATATATCCAAGCCAGTCCAAAGTACTTAGATCTGCCAGTGTGAATCTTAAATATCTTCACACTCAACTCACAGAGTTCTAATTAGAAACATACAGCATGAAATCTTTCGATTTACTATGCAGTAGTTTTTAGATGCTATAACTTGCAGCAATATATGTAAATAATATTTTATTTTCTACAAACGCAGACGGTATTGAAATAAACTGAGAGAGTGCAAACCTCTCAAGCATTTTGCCAATCAGATCGCAATACTGGGACAGAGAATTTAATAAGAAAAGAATGGATTTCACTCTTTTCTTTACTTGTCTGTCTATATATCCAAGCCAGTCCAAAGTACTTAGAACTGCCAGTGTGAATCTTAAATATCTTCACACTCAACTCACCGAGTTCTAATTATAAACATACAGCATGTTTATAATTAGAACTCGGTGAGTTGAGTGTGAAGATATTTAAGATTCACACTGGCACATCTAAGTACTTTGGACTGGCTTGGATATATAGACAGACAAGTAAAGAAAAGAGTGAAATCCGCTCTTTTCTTATTAAATTCTCTGTCCCAGTATTGGGATCTGATTGGCCAAATGCTTGAGAGGTTTGCACTCTCTTAGTTTATTTTAAAATATCTAAACTACATTTGATGTTTAATGCAAGCAATTGAACTAGATTAAGTTTGGACAGATTTTGAAAGAAATGCCCTGCCTTCTCACAGAACATTTCATGACTCCACTGTTAACCATAAAGTGCCACTTTAAATTACAATATTTATTGTTAATAAAATATACTACAGGTGTTTTGTCTAGTATTTATTTAATTAGCATGTAAATTATTTTATTTATTTATTCCCTAACAATATAATTAAATCTGTAAAAATGTTAACTAGGAGATAGATTTATAAGAATTAATAAGCAATTTCACACTATACATATAGACTGAATCTTCATCAAATATGTAATTTCATGATTTGTGTTTTCTACAACTCTGAAAGGCAAAGGCATGCTGATCATGTGTAGTTCTGAAATAATTGATGAGATCCCAATAACATTTAGATAGATTACATTCAGCTTTATTATTGAATTTACAAAGAAAAATTTGTTTGCATCATCAGCTTGATTGAAAAAAAAATCTTGATTTAATGTTGAAACAGTCAGCTTTGACAATCATTCTGTTTCACCTACTATATACTATAGTAGTATTTCTGTCTATGCATCTATCACCAAATCCTCATATAGCAGGTTAATATTGTATTAAAATCAGGCTGAATTTAAACATAAAGGTATTAGTTATGTATGCGTGCATATATCTTAAACCTACAAGACAAAAGGTGTATCTGTATATGTAAAAAACCCATATATACACACACATATATTTCTAGGAGTAAATAAATAGAAATTGCGTTGTATGTGTAACACGAGACTAAATATATGCAGGAAAGAATAATGTTAACATATTTAAAACATTATAAATTTCTTTACTTAAAATATTTATTCTAAAAAAGTAATATTTTAAATTATATAGTTCTGCATATATCGCTAAATTAAATTAATCGAGTTACATATATAACCAGATGTTTTCCATCTGTAGATTTGTTTTCGAAAAAAATGATATTATAAACTTAATCTTTCTCGCTGTAGTGTGACCTAATTACAAAATTAAAAGTAACACTAAGTTGTAGAATAAATTATCCTGAGTAATTAGAAAGAAATCATGGATGACAACCTGTAAGAAATAAAAAACAGCGTGATTCTACGATTCTAGGAATACAGCGAGAAAATTAGCAAAACAAATCTAAAAACTTACTATGACCGAGAAGAGGGGGGGTAAGCTGATAATATAAGCCTCTGCAGCCATTTTGGATTTATTCGGACATTATTTCAAGTCAATTCATTGACAACTTATGTTTGAAAATTGTTAATTATAATGCAGTCTGAGTGGAAGGCATTTTCTTGCCTTCCTAACCCGGGAAGTCTACCATGCGGAAAGCAGCAAGAGAAGAAGCCATGTGATGGAGCAGATGCCGATTGACAGAGCCTTTCAATATGAAACAATTGCCAGCAGACAAAGAGCCGGTAAAAAAAACCTTCCTCTACTTAAAATTAATAACTCAACTAAAATGTGATAATTCCTAAAGCTAGCTAAATCTAAACTCTATGGCCATAGCAATAATGTACTTTAAATCCACTACTAAAATGTAATTTTGATTTCTTTATTTTTAATCTTAAAACCACCACTAAAATGTAATTTTGATTTCTTTATTTTAGTCTTAAAATCAATACTAAAATGTAATTTTGATTTCTTTTGTTTTGATCTTAAAATCTTGCCTGATTTGATTTAATAACAGATTTGATTTTCATACTGAGTTAATATCTTATTTATTGATTTACGTACTCCATGTATTATTACTTTATTTGTTGGTTTGCTGATTTATCTCTGATTCATCTAGTTCAATGTATTTACAGTTTCTGAGTTATTTAGTTGTTACTTGCTTTAAAATGATTGATTTTAAATTAATTATCATAAATTTCGTTACGTATAGTTTTAAATGCTTTATTCTAAAATGGGTATAGTTTTAAATGCTTCATTCTAAAATGATAATTAAGTTTCTAGATTATTTTACATATTTTAACTTAGTGATATTTGATTTTACATATTTTAACTTAATGATATGTGCTTTTACATATTTTAATATAATAATAATATTAGCCTTGATTAATTCTTGTACACAACTTAAACAGGCATGAACTGGGTCGCTCAGATATAAACTAATTGCGTTGCAATTTCCTTTTCAAACTATGCTAAAACAGCAAAATTTCAGATTTCACTTACGTGATATCTGCTCTTTAAACTGACATTTCTTTCTAAGTAAATCTATGCCAAATTTTATGATTTTCCATTGTGTCGTGCTTTATGCTGTATTTGTTCAGAACGCTCAAAAGAAACTCATTTTGAAAGGGGTAAAATATCTTGTTTAAAAGATAATTAAAAGCTTACAGCTGTTTTAAGATAGATTCGCTTTCGAGATAATATTTAACTAATGTTTATCCGGAGTGATTGAAATACAGCATAAAGCTATAACTTTATATCGTAATGCTCCATAATGTGCTGTACTCCTCCTAAAGTTATAAATCCCTATATAGATAGCTTTAGAAATTAGATTCCTAAGTTTTCCTTAATAGCATAATTATAGATGCAGTAATACAGCATCGATTGATCCACGCCATAAGATGGTGCTGTTGCTAGTGAAAAACGAATAGATATAACATTACCGGGCTGATTTGATTATTATTATTTTGTAATGTTATCGTGGGTTTTTTTTTTTTTAGTTTGGATTTTTTTTTTTTTGGACCATATTTTCTTTTTTTTTTTTTTAAATAAATAAATTGATTTTAAAATATTTTTTTTTAATACGTTTTGTAAAACCTTTTTTTTCTTTATTTTTTTTGTAAAAGTTGTTGTTTAACAAAATTGGATTACGGTCTTTTTTTTTTTTTAAAGTAACTTTTTTACTTTTTTTTGGCTTTTTACTTTCATTAAACTACCACAAAGGCAGTTCTTCTGGGTGAGGAGAATATTTCTCTGTTGAAGAAAGGCCACCGCATCTGCTTCTGTAGTCTGCCATTGAAATGTTTTGATCTCGAAAAAGTGTCGGAAAGTGCGCGACTTGATCGTGAACTTTGGCAAATTGTGACTAACACTCCTCATTAACTGAATTCTGACCCCTGACAACGAAACCAGGGGCGTTTGGAAAATCGTTACAATTTTTACGAACAAAAATAAAAAAAAATACATCGAAGCCAAAAAAAAAAAAAAAAACATTATAATATAGTTTTCGACATTCAAAATACAGAAACCTTCACATCATACACTGTACAATAGTTAAGAGTAATGTCTATAGAGAGTCTTGCATACTCGTCGCTAATAATGTTCAACATACTAGAGATGTTGGGGTAATGGGTTCACTTCAACATCTTAGCGGTTGAACAGTTTACTAGGCCATAGGATCTATGAGCGGCCTTGTAAACAGCATATTTATGTGCTTTAGCATAGAAACAGCACCATCTTATGGCATGGATCAATCGATGCTGTATTACCATAGATGCTACTTAATGAACTGATACAGGATAGTTTCATGAAGAAACTAGTGTTTAGCGTCATAAAATTTTATTATATAATGTAGTCAGCGGTGCGAGTGTGTTTTTAAAAAATGCTACGGCATATATATATTTGTTGCTGTGCATATTTTTAATGGTCGTATATGTAAGGGATATGCTATTACTCTCTTAGTTCAGACAACTATCTCTTCCAGATGGAGGTTGGCTATCCCACCTCATTTTGCATCCTCAGAAATGAAGCATGAGACTCCCATAGTTTAATTAGTTGTTCGATCGCCGGACTAAAAGGTCTCTTATTTCCACAGCAATGAATACAGTGAAAAGGGAACCGTTACTGGGTAAGAATCCCATAAAAAGGCACTCTCAAGATGCAAGTGCTATATCAAACTTTATATTTTCTATACGCCATGGTATCTGAAGTCTGACTGCCAATCATCAGTTCATCCCGCCATAATAATTGTATTTTCAGCTTTGATCTGAATTCGAGTCTAATTTCATAAGCACATAAGCTATATAGAGAATATTAAGTATTCATGCTTAATAAAATGTCATACTCTTTGTCAATGTTTATAATCACTTCTGCTAGTTCTAGAGCGGATCTAGACCCTGTTATATAGCATAAACTAGGCATAGATGGTCATGAGCAAATTAACCTCGATGTATAAAGTAATCTTAAGGCTCATGAAAATGTAATTTTACACGTATAATTTCTTCATCACTTGCAAGTGATATCTATATATAGCAAACTAAATTAAATGATTTGTAATTCAAACTACAATCACCTGCGCGTGATTGAAATTGCTATATAAACAGTAAATGCTCTTATTAAAATCATCACCTACGAGTGATATATGTATCTGTAATAAATCTAGTAATGTAACTAATTTGTAACCAAAATAATTACTGTCACCTGCGAGTGATTTAAATTGTCACATATGTATATGTAAATTAAAGCCACATGTAACTAGGCAAACCATAAATGATTATAACCCCAGTCATCACTTGCGTGTGAATCCCAAACTCAAGTGTGAAATTGTATGCCTAACTTAGTCACCTGCTTGTGAGACAACCTATATAGCCATGTTATAATCATTATTTTCATTTATTAATTTTAATATTTAGTTTTCATTAAATTAGTTTTGAATTTAACTTTTGTTTCATGTCTCAATGTTGCTCATTGGTAAGTCTTTATTGATTAGTTAATCATTAGTAAAAAATCACAATCCATATTTTATAATTATGTTCTGCCACACACATCATCTATATAGCTATACTAGTTAGTAAGTCAATTTCTCGTAGTCTTGTACTTTACCGATGTTCTTCTGCCGGCACGTGATGAAGGAAAATGCTGCTGTGGCTTCATATGTGTCATCCGCAAGGTGGTAAATCTTTGAGTGTTAGTAAAGGAATTGGGGCTATATCAGACAACGTGGTTTGCACCGCTCTATGCTGGTCAGCCTTGGTATGATTTACTAAAGTCCTAGATTTTGTTGCACGAATGTACAGATTTGACTGTTACAATGCGTATCTCAAGTAATAAAATCTATTAAAGGTAGCGATAAATTTGGACCATGATCATAATTTTACATATTCTCTATTGAACAATTTGTTTTCATGATAAATTCAACACTTTTGCAAAATGAGACCATTGAAACTAGCAGTGAACAACATTAACATTGTATATTAAAACAAATATTACATTTTATTACATGCAGGTAAGTTAATTTTTTTTTTTTTTTGAAAATATATATATATTTACATTTAGATCTATGAAGATATCAATAAGATTGTTTAAATTTCATTATCTAAATCACGTTTGAAATAAAAAATGATTATTTTTTTTTTTTTTTGCTAATTTAAAATAGTAAATACAATACTGCCAAAGAAATGACTACAAATACTAATAAAAACTCTAATTGTTACTATTCCATAGAGCAGAAATAAAAGGAGATCCTATGAAATAATATAAGCACAAGACAAAAAAGAATGACGTGAAGCAAAATTGCATTTTCTTAGCCTTCTTGTCAAAGAAAGACAAAAGTGAAGATGAAAACATTAGACATTAATGGGTGCTGAGTTCATGTTCTCTAGTGATAATAATATATATATTCTGACTACTTTAAATTTTAATTATGTTCAATATTAGATATTTTGTTTTAATAAAGTATTCCATGTCGCAATACTTTTACAATAATATAAGCTGAGCATTGATTGTATATATATATGGAGATGATAATCTGGACCAACTGATAAGTGCTGGTTTAGCACGAAATACATATATTGGTGATTATTTATCTTTTCGACATGTGTGTGATCAAATGTATCAGCAGTATGAGAAAGCATGGATAGTTGAGGATCATGTGAAAGTCTGAGTTCAAACCCCCTATATATTACATATTGGAGTGCAGGTAGAAAAAAATCCATATAATAAAATAATAATAATAATGAAATAGATAATTGTATGGGGGGGGGGCTATATGATGTTTGAACAGCAGAAGTAATGTAGTATACTTCGATTTAGAAAATCGTTAAATTCCAAATGGTCACACTATCACTGCTTATAATTATTCAGACTTAATTATACATCTTTTTCACGTCTTTGGTCATATGTTGATGATTACATTCCTCCACAAGATGATAAAAATGGATAGAAACCAATCCCTACCTGGTGTAAGAGTGAACTAATAAAAATTACCTACAGAAATATTATTCATTTAGTTAATAATCTCTAATCTAATAAATGAATAATAAAAATTATTAATTAAATATAAATATTAAATTGTTTCAACTCTTTCTTGCAAAATAATTACATCTCTAGCTACTAAAATATATAAATACTTATTCTAGAAAAATGTGGAGTTCATTAAAATTATTAAATAATTTATTTTTTGATTATTATTAAATAATTTATAATTCTTTTTTCAGCTTTTCAACAAGTAATAATTATCTTTTACATCCAATTTATTTTTATTTCAATCCTTACCGGAACCTTTTTAAAAGGTCGTCTCCTCTATAGCCCTGAAATACAATCTTAAAAACTAAAAGTACAAGATATAATGTTTACGACTTATAAAATAAAAAATTGTCAAAGTAAGATTTTATTGTTTAGATAAATCACTATTCGGTGTATTTTTCTTTAAATAATAACAAAGGTAAAACTTGATTTCATTTAAAATGGAAATTTTAACAAGACAGTTTAACGTATAAATTTTACATTAATCATTTTACTTAAAAAAGAAAATTCATCAACTATAAAATTAGGGATCTAGATTAACTTAGACCCTACCTTTTAGTTGAGTTTTCAAAATACCTGCAGGGGAAATGAAATTATTCTAAACAATGGCTATTCTGAGGACAAAAGCATTTCATTTTATAGGACTATCAAAATTATAATTTTGATCTCTATAATTAACATACATTATATGCTTTTTCTAGAAAATATATAGTACACTAAATAATTATCGATTTATTATTACCGTATTTCATTTGCAGAAAGTTCTAAATAAATCAAATCTTGCCCACCCAGCTTCTCATTATAAACATTCCAAACCCATAAATTAAATATTTTTTTTATATTAAATATAGCATTAATAACAAAATATTGTTTTAATTAAGATTCATTTCAGTTTTTAAATGATAATCAAAAGTCCATACAATTTTAGGGGCTTTGAATCACGATGTTCTCAAACAGTTAAATTTTTAACATATACTTGGATTATTGTGGAGGGCTAGAGTGACCTTGTGCATAAGTATGACTCTTTTTTCTTTCACAAAAGCAAAAAAAAAAAAAAGAGATATTAAAAATATTTTGCATCACATTCCATTTTCCTAACACTTTTTTTTTTTTTGTAATCCTTATCATCAATTATTTAAATCTACTTAATTTCTGAGTCAATGGCAAATTGGGACAGTTCCTTATTTATCTTCTTTACCTATGTTATTCTTTCAACAATAACTATTTTTTAAAATAACTATCAGCATATTTCATTTGATTCTTCTATGACATGTTTTAGATTTTCATCTTTTTATACAATCTATATTATTTATGAAATTCCACATTTCGCTATCTTTTTTATTTTTTGTAATCCTGCAGTGACTTTAAACATCTTTCTCTATATTGCAAAATTAATTTGTCATTCAAAAGTGATTGGTAAATTGTTATCTAGCTTTTATTACCTAAATATGAAGTATTCTTATAAAATAAAATTGTATTTTTATTAGTACTCAGAAAAACAAATTTAGAACAAAAACTAGTGAGTCAAAATTATTAAAATAGGCAAAAACTCACTCTACGTGAAATGGTGATCATATGATATTTATTGGAACCAAAATTATATTTTTAAAAAATGTTATGTATTTACTCTTTATATTTGATCCTTGTCTAATCAACTTTAATGTAAATAATCCAGAGTTAGTATGTAATAGTTTATAATTTTTATTTATTTTAGTGATGGGATTTACACCTTCTGCACCTGTTGCTATTATTTTAATATCTCAACAAAATAGACTTGAAAAAATAAGAATGGCTGTACCTAAATTCAATTATATAGGCCAATCTAAATCATCTTGATTTGAGAGCATGAATATGTTTCTTTATTCACTTTACATCTATTAGTTTTATTGTATATATTAACATTCGTGCAATTTTTATAATTTAATATTTGTCAATATTTATGAAATATTAGAAACTACATAACATCCAATTTATTTAGTGAGCTAGTAAATAAATTGAACGTTAGATAAATTTTATTTTGTAATTGTTCATCATTTGTAAGCACTATGGGTTTTTTTAAGAAAATTATTTTCATTCTAAAAATGATAAAAAAACAAAATGAAATCATGACTGATTAAAACTAAATTTTAAAAGATGTTCTACAGCTTTTGATTACAAATTTAAACATTAAAAGTTGAATGAAAGCAAAATACATTCAGTAGACATTAAAAATATTTAAAAATTATTTATTATACATTATTATGAAGAGAAAAAAAAAGAATATCAGTTATCTGTAATATATTTTATATAAAATTGAATTGTAGCATAAAAATTATATGGTGCAACTTAACTGAACGTAGAAAGTATTTGCACATTTCTGCAAAACATTGATCATAAATAAGCCAGAAGATAAAATTTCCAAATTAATTGGTTTGATCATATGTATGTCAATGAATTGACAGTTAAAATTAAAAAAAGTTGATTGCAAATATGATAGACCACCACTAGTTAGGGGGATGTCATACTCATGTTACTATGAACTCAATTACTTTTACTTTTTATATACTAAGATCACTAGTTATTCCCAATATAGTGAGGCAATAAGTTGTAAATCTTTGTCTTGAAATTTCAAAAGCTATTGTTTTATCCAAGATTTGATTTTTCAAGAAAAAAGTTTACTAAAATCTCAAATATTGATTTAATGTCATTTGTACTTTAAGTAATAACCTGTCAAGCATTGGTGGCCTAGAATAGGCATAGCTACCTTCCAAGCAGCTGACCCAGATTTGCTGTCCAGTCAACACTTTGACATATAAAAAAAAAAAAGTATTAACTGAACAAATTGTAAAATATCATAAGTGGACTTAAAGGCTTTCCTAATAGCCAAAGTGCAAAGTTGGCAGACAATGCAGAGAACCCTATTTCCCTCTATCTACATGTAGTTTGCTATATCAGCATATATTTTCTATAACAAATTTGTATAATATATAATAATTTTACTTAAACTGAAAATTAAATTTATATTTATACTTTACAATACCTATTGAGTAGTTCCTAGAATGTATTAGCTATAGTAACTTTAAAATCTCAGCCTATGTGATTTGTCTTAGTGATGGAACAATTGACTTGATAGTAGACTTCCATTTCATCATATCTCTTATGTAAATCAGATATCAAAAAGTGTTATCCAATAACTGTCTCAAAATATTATTTCTGGAAATTGTTCTTGAATTAAAAATTGTTTAATTCTTGGTTGGCAAATAAATGGATTAAAACTAAAGGTTTTGATTTTCATATCAACATGAAACCAGGTATAAAAACAGCAATTTATTTTTCTTTTGATATTATATTAAATTTCCATAAACCCTATATGTTACAGATCTCCAGATACGATGTTTAAATATTTCAAGCCAGGCAACATTGTTAAACAGTACACTCAAAATAAAAATACTCAAAACTTATCAGAGCAACTGATTTAAAAGTATCAATTATAGCATTGTGAAACCTATATGCAATACTAAAAAAAACATGTTAATTCATGTTGTTTGAATATTAAATACATAATGTGAAATATTCAAGACTTACTTTGTGAAGATTGTAACTGTTGACAAAAATAATTTAGGTACACTTACGATCTTCAAGAGGAATGATACAAAGAAATACGAATACTCTATTTTTACAAAGAATTCACAAGTACTCAAAGGGTGATTAATGTCGTTTTTAATATCTTTTAAAATACGCCCCCCCCCCCGAGGACTTTAAATTATTTTATATTAGACATAGAAACAAATTTATATAAAATATATATTTATAAAATTTTTACATTATCATAATATCAAAATCCTTGGAATGCCCTAAAGAAAAGTTTTATTTCTGTATGATTATACAATTTCAAATTTACTGGTGGTAGAAGGGGGAGAATTATAATAGCAAAAAATATTCAATATGTAACTTTACTAACATAATGGTTGAAGTAATCATACACTGCAAAATAACAGCCTTTGCAAAAAAAAAAAAAACACCTCTCATACATGAATAATAAAAAAATATATATTACTTATTAAGACTTGTCAATTTTTAGGAAAATTGGAAGTTTTATATCTCTATTTTACTCTCACACCAAAGAGAGATACTTATTTAATAATCAAAATCAGATGTTTTAACTGAGTTGCCCTATCTGAAAGAAAAACTGTAAACCTGACTGCAATCTGGAAAAAAAAATCAACTTTTAATCTTACTAGGATTAAAATCCAAATCATAAATAAGGTTGGAAAATATACTACTCATTACACAAAGACGTTTTTAAGTAATCATAGTATTATAATAAATATATGGTTTTAAGTTACTGTTTATAACTTATTAAGTATGAAACATCTGCTGAAGATAAACATGATTATGAAAGTTTTAGATTTCCATTTATAAAATATTTCCATTAATTAATTCATTCTCCACAATATATTTGTATCAAATAAACTGTGAAACAAAATGATAATATTCAAAAATAAGAATGAGGAGATGTTAAGGGAATATGAAGAAGTGCAACTATTAAAAACATATGAAAAACTAAAAATACTTGCTATTCATCAACCAAGCTTGGCACAATCGTGTTTAGATATTTTTTTCAAAACCATAGTAGTGAAAAAGTATTGTGATTTTATCCAAACACATATGATACCAACAATGATACTTCAATGGTGAAAGATTTGTGCTAATCTAATAATAAAAAAAATAATAATTAAAATTTAATTGTTCAGGACTTGCTTTTAATAAATCATTTGTGCTTATATAATCTATACATCTTTGAAAGCATATCAAAATTATTACTTTAACATCAATTAATTACAGGAGATATTTCTATTTCATAATTACCATTCCAAGAAAATTATATAAAGATCAAATTTGTGAGTAAAGACAATTAAATGTACATATAAATGATGTTAATAACATTTAATTATTACCATGACACTATAAAACTGTGATATTTACTTTTATATAATGATATAAAACAGGGGTGTCCAACAAGTCGATCGTAATCCACCAGTCGATCACAAAGCCATTTTTGGTCGATCGCGAGGCCAATCTGGCAAGAGCTATTGGGTAATGAGTGAAACAAATTAAGTCAAGATTTTCAAGTTTTTTTGTTATTTTTGTTTTTGTTCTAAATTGTTTTTCAATTCTAGATAGGTGAAGTCTACTAAGTCGTATCATTATTGAAAATAATATTTTTAATCTTGACTTAATGTAACTAGTTTGAATTAATAAATATTGTTAATAATTACTCATGTTGCTTTAATTCCCCCGACATGAGTTTTTGGCCCGTTAAATAATTGTTATTTTTTACTAGGTAGATATATAAAAATGGTACTATTTCACACCTCCACTTAAACTACAGCTATGGCAAGTCGATCGCGCTATGACAACAAGTCGATCGCAAAACATTTTTAAAATAAAAAGTAGATCTTATGAACACAAAAGTTGGCCACCCCTGATATAAAACATATTTAAATAATATATAAAAATATTAATACAACACTGTAACAATATAAACTGCAGATTTTGTATCTTTTTAAGTTCTCAAATCTTTAGATATTAAAGTATTTGTATTTCTGTTTATAAATATCAAAGAATTATTCTTTACAATTAAAATTAATGAACTTCTTAACTTTTGATATACATTTCAATTTAATTTTAGAGATTGAAAATATCAATAATCACAGCTAAATAAATGTATGTATAACTTTTGCTCTCTTTTACTTATGCAAACAATTAAATATATTTAAATTATAAACTCACCTTTACTTTATAAACACATACGAAATAGTAACAAAAAATATATTTTTATGTACATTTTTTTTCTAAAAGTGAATTTGTCTATAGTTTAATTTAAATATATTTGTATTAATACTATAAACATCACATGACCACCACCTCTTATGCTTGTGTATAACTGTTGTTAAAACATGCAAAACTCACTATACGTATTGCCACACACAGCTAGCTAGAGTAATCAATGGATGCCAGAACGCTTGTGCATAAAATCCCCATCTAGTGCCTACTCATTCAATATCCCCAAAGTAGTTTTTAGATCTAGGTGCAGTGCTCTCAGATCCAAGACTCCTCACTGATGAAAGCCACAAGCCAGAAACTAGTCTGGGGATATTGGATGAGTAGGCACTAGATGGGGATTTTATGCACAAGCCTTCTGGCATCTATTGATTAATCTAGCTTGCTGTGTGTGGCAATACGTATAATGAGTTTTGCCTGTTTTATTAGTACTATACTATGTTATTCATATATTTATTTCAAATCACAATGGTATGATCAAAAATACAAAGTTAATAATATTTTGCCCTTTCTGTGTTATCTTGGCCATATAAAGTTAACTAAATTGAGATTCACATAGCAAAAAAATAATTTTCATATATATGATCTTCAGTTTGAATAAAATTTGTGATAAAATAAATCTATTTTTGCATAATTATTATTAAAAATAATTTTAGTCATGATTAAAATAATAAAAAAAATATTAAAAAAAAAAATTCCATTAGGTAAATTTAAATTCTTCTAAAAAAAATATATTTATACAAATAAAATATATTTTATATTTATTAATAAAAATAACATTAAATATTATGAAAATAACCTTAAAACAAAAAATTAACTTTAGAAATAAGTTTTTTGCATTACAAATAGAATGTACACAAATGCCACCACTTTATGCAAGATGATCTCTGCAGTTTAGAGCTTTCTTATTTTAATAGCAACTAATATTAAAATACAAAAACAAAATTAAAACACAAATTCACTATTGTTCTATGAGAAATGCCAAATATAAAATTACTATATAAGCATCTGTATACTATCACAAATTAAATTGTGATTGACAATAAGAACCAATGGCAATGCTAACAATTTAAGACTTGTTATCAATCTGAAAATGGTTAAATTCTATTTTGACCCTCCTCCCTTTTCAAATTTAAAACCACTTTTAAACTTCTTTATCAAAATGAAAAATACTTTTTTATTATTTTCTAAATAAATGATAATAAATATTTTGGAATATTTTCAAGGTTTAACAATAATTTCTTTTTTTTTTTTTTGTTATTGTTATAGATGTGGTATATTATGTTTTAAAACTGGAAAAGTTTTTCATCTCTTAGTCAATATTTTACATTTATTTTGGAATATAATTCTTTTAATTAATAAAAGTTTATTTTATATGGATAAATTTGCATTTAATTTTTATTTGCACTACATATTTTTATTTACGATTTTAAATATAGCCTTTCATTTTAAATAAATTCTTATCATAAGTTTTTTTAAAAACAGCCTCATATATAGTATTGTATTTTCAAATGGCAAGCAATATTTACATTTCATTTACATCTGACAACAATTGCTTTTACATTTAAGTTATAAACATATATGTTCTTTTAAATTTAAATGTTATTAATAATTAATTACAAAAAATGCAAAAAGATATTTTATGCCTAGCCTAGATAATAAAGCTGAAGTTGTTCAAAGTCCCACATTTTGGTTTGAGCTTGTGAATTGTGAAAAAACTTCTATCAATTAATGATATGAAATAAAGTTAGGTTAGTAGGAAATATTATGAGAATAAATTATTGTGAAACTTTTACTTAATGTTACTAGCATTAATCATAATATAGAGTTCAGGATTATTGAATATAAACAAAATAGTATAATAAAATTATTTTCCTATTTGCCATTTTGATTTAAAGTATATATATGAAATTTGCCTGAATTCATTGTAACTAAATTGTAAATCATACAGTCACTTTAACATTTAATACTTGAATATTATCAAACTGATTTTGTAGATATTTATTAACCTCTTAATTTATTATAGTGCTTCAAAAGTTTCACTAGCTATCATACTTTTATAAATATAAATTTGACAATCAAAGATAAATCCAACAAATTAGGGATAATAATTATATACAAGTAAAGAGTTGGAAATTAATTCTAAAGAAGACTGTCAATTGGATTGGGAAATTTTATAAAAATATTGAATTGAATTGAGTTAATATTATTATTTATATTTATTAATACACATATATTTTTTTTTAAAAAGAATGTCTTATAAATGAGTAGTCATTTAAACATTTTAGAATAAATCATTTAATTATGTCATGTTTATATTTGAAATATTTTTGGTATATAGATCAAGATATTAAATAAATATAAACAAATATCCTCATGATGTCTTTCAGTTGAAATAAACTTATTCAAATTGCCATGTATACTGATTACGATCTAGCTTGTACTAGGCATATTACATATGTAGTGTGTGTTTTAATGTAATTTAGAAAGTTATTCATAAACGGAATACCAATGAATTGATTTCATTTCAGTGTGCCATCAATGTAATGAAACATATTCTTTTTTTCATTATAAAAACACTGAAAAAAAAAAACTTATGCTGTAATTAAGAGTTAAATTCTAACTTAAACCAGCTGTAACACATCTTCATTTACTAAATCTTATAGACAGTAAACCTCAGATGATAACCATTTCATTTTAATAATTATATGATTAATCACATGTAAGTTAATAAATGTAAATATTTAATAATGCAGCATTATTAAATTTAATGTAATACAAACAGAACTGGTGAATTTTTGTTCTTGCAATGTTTTCCTGATAAAGAAAAGAAGTGTTACTTTTATAATAAGAGTGGTGACAAATGAAATCATCTCTGTTTGTATTACATTTTAACTTGATATTGTTATATATTGACATTTAATCTCTAATGAAAAAAATATTAATTAAATAAGTTTAAAATAAGATCTAACATATATTCATGCAGAAAAAGAATTGCCACTAAACAGCATAAAAGTAATGAGATTAGAAAAATTAGTTAAAGTAAAAAAAATACTGGTAATTTCAATTAACCCTAATAAATATGTATATAACTTTATATTTCCGATTGCATTGCCAAATCCATATAATATTAATATTGTCTATGTTCTTTATTACTTTTACAATGCTGTTTTTACAATCTAATATGACAGTTCTGGAGAAGATTGGCAGGGCAATCAAAACTGTCACATTAGGTTGTAAAAAAAGCATTGTAAAAGTAATAAAGAACATAGATGGTATTAATATTAAATATATATATGAGCTACCAAAATTTACTGTTAAACCTATCAGTTATTCAGGACAATAAAACTCATGAATCATTTAAATTAATGAACTTTTCTAGATAATAATTGTGAGATCTGATCAGATCAGATTTGAATTCTAACTTGAACTAATAAAAACAGACTAAATTTGTGCTATTTTGATCATATCAAGAGTCAATCTAATTCATTATAAAGTCTATAATGCTTTGAAAGACTTACTGGGAAAAAAGAATGGGGGGGGGGATCATGAATGAGATTGGTGGAGTCTATCATCACATTAATAAATATAGCTTTGAACAATCTGAAAAACTAAATACATAACAGATGATTCTAGAAAATGCTATTTATGATTAAGATTCAATATAAACTCAATATCAGATGATGATGATGATGATGATGATAATGATGATGATGGTGGTGATGATAAAAATATAAAATAATATGTTAGTTCTAAGCTTAAAAAATGTTTAATGTACTATTTATTTGCCAAATAACTTGGAATGCTAAGTTCTACACACCCTTTAAATACTTTTATAATTTTTTTGTTTAGTTTTCATGATGCCTTTCATTGATAATCTCAACTTTATTTCAAACCTACATTTGAGGTGAAAAACGAACAAACAATCCCTAATGATGAAAATGTTTATAAAGATATCAACATTATACTAAATCTTAAGCATAGATGCATTTATAGAATGAATACTATCTGATAATGCAATATATCTCAAAGTCATAATGTTGCATAGATTTCAAAAGCTAAAAATGAAATAAAAATCTAAGAATCCCAATTTAAATAAATTTTAATGCACTTGTGAACCTTACAAAACATGAACAACCTTCTTCAAGCTCTGGAAGATAAATACTGATGCCTGAGGCAAGTCTTATAAACAGTACATTTTTAAATTGAAAAAACTTCTTTATAATGGTCTACTGAACAAAGTATAAAATGTCTATTAAATATATATATATAATATTTCATTTTATTATTTCAGTTTGCACCTGAGGTAGGTGCTTTACCTATGTAACCAGTTTTGATTTTCCTCATTATAATATTTTTGCACTCTCTCCTGAAATCAAAAATACACTTGTGAAAATCTCCTTACTATACAATCATCTAAATTCCAGAATATAGTAAATAAATAAAATGTTCTCATTCCAGAATTCTAACAATAAAAAAACATCCAGATCAATATATTAAGCAAAAGATAGATAACATTTGAACTTCCAAATGCTTTAAGTGATAACGAGAATTTTCTGTCATATATCAAATTATTCTGAGTGGGTTAGATAAATACAGAGTTGATCAAACAAAAACTATGATTGTAGGATACGTTTACCACTCGGAGAAAGATATCATACTCTTATGAATGCTGACCCAATGATTTACTTTTATTTTAAATATACAGATTTTAAATTGTAATAAATCTAATGATAATTAAATGCATGTAAAATGGGACTTTCTGAATAAAATCTTGAAGATATACAAGTACACTTGTAATGATTTACATTATAATCATGGACGATAATGCCCCAATTTTGGCACAATTATTACTAATTTATTATATATATATGGATCTCTAAGATATACACATTTTAAATTATATATATAATTTTGTTTCATAAGTTTAACTTTAAAAAAAAACTTTTCACTCGTCTAACCTATTCCAAATCTAAACTGACTGTGTCTACAATTTATAAATAAGTGAATATTTTAAAAGTTTAAACAATGCAGCAGAATAAAAGTGGAATGCTGGAAAAAATAATTTCCAAATAAATGCACAAAAATCCAAAAAAATCAAAATCTAAATTTGTCTTGGAATTCAGTTAATTTTTTTTTTTTTACATTTTGACAAAATCTTCCCTTTAACTTTAGATTTACAATAATGTCAGATAAAATAATCTAGATATTTTATATAAAGACAAGCATAAATACTTTTGGCACAGATATTGTTTATAGTTACACTAGTAGCAATTTTATTAGTAAGTGGAGCACTTCCCTACTGAGTACTGCTTACTACATAAGTATGAAAAACATCTGTAGAAGCCTGATCAGAAAAATCTCATGAATTAATACATTGTGTGTGTGCATGTATTTTTTCTATAGTTAGCTATATACCTTAAAAATATAAATATAAAGATTCTTAGTTTTAAAATATCACTGATGTAAAATACTAATATAACATCTTTGCAAGGAAATCAAGTCATATATCACGTGACTTAATTTAATAAGCTTGTATTACAAATGTTATATAATGAGCATGCCAATAGCTCTTAACAAGCTTTTCAGAACAGCCCTATCTCCAGACCATTTTCTAATTCTGGCTTTCATCAGTGGGGTGCTAGGATATTCAAGCCTTAGATTTAAAATACCAAGTCAAGCCTAGCACTTTATCTAATGTTTAACTATTAAGTAGAAAATCTGAAATTTCAGACATCTGCATGTCTTCAAATCTAGCTATCTAATTTTAATGAGCCATATAGAACTGAACTAAGTGATTTTATATTGCTAAAGCTATTAATATATGGTTATCTGAACTTAGTTCAGTCCCATATGGCTATTTAAGTTAGATAGCTGGATTTGAAGATATATGAACATCTGAAAATTTCAGATTTTCTACTTAATAGTTAAACATTAGACAAAGTGCTGGGCTTGACCTGATATTTTAAATCTAATGCTTGAATATCCTAGCAACCCATTGATGAAAGCCAGAGCTAGAAACTGGTCTGGGGATAGGGATGTTCTGAAAAGCTTGTTAAGAGTTATTGGTATGCTCATTTTATAATATAACACTTTTACAATATTATAATGCAACACCTAAAAGTGTCCAAAATAAAGTTTTTTTTAAAAAAATCACAAATTAAGTAATTAAATACTATCATCATAATAAAAGCTATTACTGTAAAAAAAAATTACTGCGCTATCAATGCATGCTTATATCCATTGTATACAAATATAAACATATTTAGAAATGCATTTATATACTAATATATATATAGAAACAACATTCCCATTTAGCAAACTGAAAGCCTTTTCTGTTCAATGTAAAATGCTTTTACAATTGTCTCAACAAAGGTATTTTATTTTGAAGCAGTAATTTCCTTTATTCTACTCCTAAGCCATCTATTGCAAACTTGAATAATTAAAAAACACTGAATTATAGCACTGTAATCCCAAAATTTTTCAAACTAGTTTTTTTTTTTCAGATTCATTTTTGGTTATTGACTGTTTTTGCACCTATACATCTCTATCAGATGCTCTTTAAAATATATATAAATTAGAGAATTTGCCTTAGATACATCACCACAATAATTATAACTTGCACTGATTCATGTATAAATAACAAATAAAGCCTATTGTAAAAAGTGCATTTTGCAATTCAGAATTGACAATTTTTAATTTGACGCAACTTATCAATAGGCAATGAAACAAAATAATAACATCCTATCTGCCTATACATATTGTGTAATGACTCAATATTTGACAGTTCCCATTCTTAGTGCTTAAATTTCTTATGGAATCCCTGGAGCAATAAAACCACTTAATTTTTTATTACCATATATTGATTGGAAATATTATTTCTTAGAAGAAGCTCAGAAGAACAAATGTAAATGGTAAAGAGGTTTTTGTTTTTTAAAAAATGAAATGTTAAATTGCAATCATCATTATTTTGCATATAGATATCAAATGGGTCAAAAATTACTTTATATTATCTAACTTCTTTTTAATTTAATTAATTTATCACACTATTACTATTACCATTACTAACTGCTGCTACTACTACTGCAAATGTTGCTGCTACTACTATTCACTACTACTACTAATGCTCTACTGCTACTAATACTGCTATTGTTATTATTGTTTCTATTTAATTTTGTTTGTAAGTGTTTAATTCAAGTGAAATATAATTTTAGACTAATAAAATTGTGATTACAATACAATTGAGTTAGATAGTTGGATTGGAAGACATGTGGATGTCTGAAAATTTCAGATTTTCTACTTAATAGTTATACATTAGATAAAGTGCTAGACTTGTCCTGATAATTTTAATATAATGATTGAATATCCTAGCACCTCACTAAAGTTTGTTAAAAATTTGTTCTGCTAGCTCTATATATAACAATTGAGTTAATAAAATAAAACTGTACTCTTGAAATTAAAGATATCTAAATCAAAAATTAGCTATTATTTCTGGTGTTTAACACAGCTTCACTTCCTAAGTGATAAATTATTCATTATTTATTATATACTGATAAATTATAAAATTAGACTTCCATTTTAATTTTTTATTGAAATTTTTATTTCAGCAAAAGAGTGCAATATTTGTATATTCAGGAAATAGGCAATTTCCTCACAACTAAAAGAAATGTTATAGTGTGCTTGTGAAGTTTGATTCAATGTTAGAAAAACAGTCAATATTGGAAGTTTCTGGATTAAAGCTCAAGCTATCCCTTTTGTTCCTGACTCATAATAAGACCTCTGAAATGACTAATCATTTGATCTTTTTCTAGTTACTATAGTTCACCTAATGATAAACTGAGGTTCCAAGACCTTATTTCTATGAATTATTCTTGTGAAAGATAATAAAAAATAATATATATATATATATGTAAATCTCACAATATTGAGCTTTAAAATAATCCATTACTATTTCCTTTCAGAAAATCAATGATAATAATAGTCTTTGTTAAAAGTTTGACTATTAGAATATGCAAATAAATTTTGGAAAATAGTTGGAATTATTTTAGCAAAACATTAAAAAAATTTTTAATGTATAAATTTATTTATGATGTGAGAGAAAGAATTAAAGTAGATGCAATAAAACAGCATTTAAAAAGTTCATGGGCATAAGTCTCTCTAAGAGCACTTTTTAAAAGAACAGTAAAAAAGAGGACAATCCATCAGGTTTGACAATTGCTGGATATTAAAATTTTGGTGTTGTTGTCCTTGTTTTACTCTCTAGCTAAAAATACCCAGATGTATTATATAATTGATTGGATTATCCATGGACTAACTACCAGATTCAATGACATATATACATGGCAGGCATATGGACTAAAATTTGTATCATAATGACCCTTTAAAAAATTTAAATAGTTATGAAAATCATATTAATGTATTCATAACTATAATTTCTCTCTCTAAATAAAAGTAATTGAATTGTTTATAGTTTAGGAATTCAGAATATGTTTGAGCATTGGAAGTGATAACTGAAGTCGTGATTCATGAACTTCAGAGTTTTACCATTGCAATAAACAACCCAGGACAAATAAGATGCCTTCCCCCCTGCCGTATTTACATGTAAAAATAATTGAATGATTGGTCAGGAGATCATTAAAAGGTTTGAAAACCAAAAGCATAGAAAACAGAACCATAATTTATGACTTCTAATGATAATCTTTGCATTAAATCTCATAAGAGAAATAAAAAGGCCTTTTTCAGTTTCTATGTGAAAAAGATGATTGCATATCTTTGAAATCACCTTAAGTGTTGAGAAAAACATACTTAAAATAAGTAATATTATTTAACAAAAATAAATTATTGTAAATAGCATTAATTGTTCTGCACCAAAACTGAAAAGTGTTTTTATTTTTAAAATGTTATTACAGCTCAAGAACAATGTAAGTGAAGAGAGGGAAATTTAATAAAATTATTAAGATATATTTATTGAGGTTCGATCTAAAAAAACCAAGTGGTGACCAGATGTGGAAAACCAAACTGACTGTTTGTAGAACCCCACCCCTTCCAACAATGAATGATAATGGCTACCTCATATTACAACTATATTTATTTGTTTTTAAAGTCAGTGCATCAATACTCATCAGACCATCCAGATTAACTTGGCATCTACTTTTTAACTTATTATAGTTCAAAACTCATTTATTGACCAATATTGGATTTGCTAGCTAAGTTGACTGCAGTCAATTGTCTAAGAAAAAAAAAATTAGTGCTATTATTGCTTTTCTTATATTTTTTGAATAAAGATGAACAAGTAAGTACAGGGGATTAAATTGGCAGACAATAACACTATTTACAACTTTAAATAATTACTATGAACTTTGATTAAAATTTCCTATTAATAAATATTTAAAAATTGAATCATAATCCATGGATTTGAGTTTCTGTAGTTTTTGTTTGATATGTAAGTGCCAATTTTGCAATAACAGTATGATTACTAAGTTTTTTATTTGCATTCTTGATCATTTATTTTATGTTTATTATGTAATCTTATAAAAAGAATGTTAAACATAATGTTTACTTTTTTCACTTTCCATATTCATCATTTAGGATTTGCATGTGGACATGCTAAGAATTTTTCTTAACTATAGTCAAGCCATAGCTAATCTGCCTAGTCATCAAACACTAGTTGAAAAATGAGTACTTAGATTTTATTAGACAAACAGTAAGGATTCCAGTATAATCTAAGTTGATTGCTTGTCTATCTTTGTACTAAATATAAAAATAAGAAAATATGAATGTGTTGGGGAATTCAAATAGTGTATTCAAGAAGTACAGATTATGGATTATATTCTTATCTAACTCATTTAATAAAGTCTTATTTATGTATAATTTTTTGAATTCAATTAGAATATTTATTCTAATAAATTCATTTTAAAATATATAAAGAGGTTTCTATATAAAAACAGTATGAGCTTCAATGTATGTGTTTGTGAATATTTTCATATTTTTTATATTTCTGAGTAAATAAAATATTCCAGCTTATTCTGTCACATACAATTTTTTCACTTCGATTATTGGTAAGACCCATTTATAGTTTTATCTTAAAACATAAATAAATAAGAAAAATGGTCAATTGCTGAAAAAATTGTATGATGTTCAGCACCAAAACAATAGATTCAGTACAATACTTGCAATCAATTAGCCAAATTGAGATTATGGTTTCTTTTATCTGAAAATCAGTCCACAAATATTTATCTCTAGAGACTACAACTTCCAATATACTGTGTTAACTGTACATGATATCATTATATCCTTTTATGTTCATACAAAAAAATCTCAACATTGTTAAACAGTAAATAAAGTAACCACAAATACTAATGTTACTATTTCAAATGGAGTAGTTAAGTTACAATATTGCTTTATGCAGAATACTAATATGTTTTAGCACAATGATAAAATGGCAAACCCAAGAAATAGAAGTTTTTGCACCATTTCTGATGAGGAAAGTTGAAAAAAACCTTCAATTCTGTATAATTAAAGTGCACAGAACTATATCATGTTCAAATGTCATATTTAAATATCAAAAACACTAAACAGTGTTATTTTTTGATCTTTATCTCTCTCTAGTTAATAAATAACACTAAAGAATTTTAAATAATGGGAAATGTAATAGTATAAACTGAAAACAAAATTTTCAGACATATTTCACTTTAATAGAGCTTCTTTCATCATATAATGCTGCGATTAAATGTCTGTTTTAAAGTGGAAAGAATAGCATAATCATCAGTATGTTTCAAATTCAGATGCTAAGACACTGAAGATCTTCCCTTGCTTTTTATCAGCCCTAAACAACTCTACCATTAAATCATCATGATATGTGTGCAAATTAAAAAAACAACAGCATGGTAATTAAGGGAAAATTCCAATGTTGGAGGTTTACAAATCTACTGAATGTTGATACTAAAATCAGAAATTGAAAATATGATTACAAAGACAAAAATTATTACTGTAGAGTGCTATTTCCCAAATTTTGTTTTGCAAAATGTGAGTTAGCTATGAAAACTTGTTTTAAAATGAATGTGATTTACAATTTAATTTTTATAAGCACTAACAATATCATTAAAACGTATTTTTTTTTTTAAATATAATGAATAGTTTCAATATATTTATGTAGGTCATTAAATAACAGTGAGTATCAGTACTTGTTGTTTTTAATACAAACACAAATTTAAGTGTTGTGTGCAAATTTGTAAAGTAACAAAAACCAAAAAAAAAAAAATGGTTAAAATTGCTGTAGAAGTTTGTAAAGGGCAAAAATTGCAAATGTTTATAAGTCATTTTGTTTACACAAATAGAAAACCCTATCAAGTGATTACTTTAAGATAAAGAGCAAAGCTAATAAAGAAATAAACTACGTATATCCATATGTATCCAATTTAAGTCAAGCAGTCTTAAAGTTTTGGAAAAATTGATTTAAATAGACAATGTGTGTAGAATTTTGATAATTTAATTACTGAACTGCAAAATTTCCAGCACATAAAAAATAACAAGACCAAATGATTAACTATGTGGAGAGATCAAATGATGTTTCAGCACCAGAAGTAATACAATAAGCTTTGATCCAAAAGCTTTAAATCTCAAGCCGGCTACTCTATTGTAGACTTAAGTTGTATTTGATGTACCCAGCACTCATTGACATCTGCTTCTCAGAAACAATGAAAAAATATATATAATATAAAAAAGTTGTTAGTTAAAACACAGGTAAGCAATGTTTTTCTGAAGGTTTGTGATGATGGTGTTCTAGCTGTATTTTTATATTGGACTATTTCCATCATCTAATATGTGTGTTGAATGTCTTTAGAAAAGTTTAATTTTTAGTTAAATATTCCAAATGCATTCAACTGTTAGTAATATCACAGCAAACAGGTTAGTATATGCACCAACTGTTAGTAATATCACAGCAAACAAATGTTAGTAATATCACAGCAAACAGGTTAGTATATGCACAACGTTTCGAGAGGTATTTTTCTCCCCTCTTCTTCAGGTGTTGCTGGCCTGACCAGTGACAGTACTAGCATGGGATTCGAACCTGGGTCCTTAGATTCTTGATTATTGAAATTTAAGGTAACGCTCTAACCAACTGAGCCATCCTGCCAAAGGCAACAGTATGTAGTAATTTCATATACTTATCTATGAGGTTCCTCCTGATTTCTCCACTTTTTCCTCAGAGCAAAGTTGATTAGTGGTTTCCATACATTATGTATAGTCACACTAGGTTGGCTTATGGGATTTTTTGCCATTGTCATGTGAGCAGCTTCTTTAAATTTTCTTCTTTGTACCTTTTCTTCTTTATCCAATATTTTTGTATTTTCCCAATTGAACGTATGTTCATTGGTCCATACATGGTCTGCTACCTTAGACACATCTGTTTTCTCTCTTCTAATCATCAGTTTATGTTCTTGCAAGTGCTTTTCAATGGGACGGCTGGTCTCACCAATATATGTTCTTCCACATTCACATGGTATTTCATAGATGCAGTTTTTTCTTTTCAGCATTTCAAGTTTAGGCTTTGTAGATGTTAGAATTCCTCATAGTGTGGTATGGCTCTGGAAAGCTGTTCTGATGTTATACTGATTGCAGATTTTCCTTAATTTGTCTGCTATTTTTGGAATGTATGGATACACTACAGTACCAATAATTGTCTTTTCTCTTGATGGTTCTTTTTGTTGTCTATTTAATGTTTTCTTAATAACAGCTGATGGATAACCATTTTTCTTAAGAGTTTGTTCTATATAGATCTTTTCTTTTTCCAAATCACCAGTTTCTGAACAAACTTCTTTTGCTCTGTTCCACAGTGATAGTATAACTCCATGTTTTGTGTTTCTGGTGTGATTAGATGTATAGGCTAGGTATTTTCCTGTATGTGTAGGTTTTCGGTAAACTGTAGTTTTGATTTTGCCATGAGGGAGTCTTGTCACAAGAACATCTAAGAATGCCAATTTTTGTTCTTGTTCTGGTTCTATTGTGAATTTAATTGAAGGGGATATGTTGTTGATGTGTGTCCAGAAAGTTTGTAGCAATGCTTCACCATGTGGCCATACAACAAATGTATCATCCACATAGCGAAGCCAAACTTTAGGTGGATATGGAGTAGTTTTTATGGCTGTGGTTTCAAGTTCTTCCATGTAAATATTGCTAATCAGGGGAGACAATGGTGAGCCCATAGCCATTCCTTGATTTTGTTGGAAGAATTCTGTGTTATATTGAAAGTAGGTTGTTTTTATACAGAAAGTTAATAGTTCCATTATGCTATCAATAGGAAGAGCTGTTCTGGTTTGTAAACTATTATCATCATTTAACCTTTTTCTTACAATAGACAATGCTTCTTCACATGGTACATTTGTGGATAAACTTTCCACATCAAAGCTTGCCAGTAAGTCAGTTCTTTCAATTTTCATGTTCTTGATTAATTCTACAAAGTGTCTAGAATCCCTGACAAATGATTGGGTCTTGCATGCCAAAGGACTTAGAACTTTGAGAAGAAATCTTGCCAAATTCTGGCAAGGTGAATCTCTAGAACTAACAATAGGTCGTAATGGAACATGATCCTTATGGATTTTAGATAGACCATAAAGATGAGGAATTTTGCTGAAATATGATGTTATTTTACTCTTTTCTGAATCAGTGAAGTACTTGCGATGCTTTCTGAGTAATGCTTGTAACTTTGTTTCCGTACTTGGTATCGGATCTTTTGCCACTTTTCTATATTGGCCAGCTGTGAGGAGTTCTTGTATTTTGTTGTCATAATCAGTTGTATCCATTACAACTGTTGCATTGCCTTTGTCAGCAGGGAGAATAATTATAGATTTATCTGCTTTGAGAGATTTAATTGCTTTCCTCTCCCCACAGGTAAGCAAATTTGTGTGGGTATGTTCTAGAAAAATTACTTGTGTTGCTTTTGTTTTTTTTTATTTTCAATTGAGATTGTTATAATTATTTAGATAAAACTTATTATAATTATTATAATAACAATAACAACTTGAGCATTCCGTATATGTAAGAGCAATTAAATAAAATTTAAATTTTGCATTAATTAGTTGACAATCTAAGAGTTTATAAAAAAAAAAAAATCAATTAAGAAAGGAAATATCGGATTATGTAATTTTTTAGCTAAAGACAAAATAAGCACCAACTTTTAGAAAGCAGAATTTCAAATTTTTATGGTATATTAAAGAGTAAAATTTTGACTTTTGATAAATTATAATTGTTTATGGTTAAAATACCAGGGAAATATAGTCAGGCGTTGGTGGGCTACTGGTTAGCATAGCTGCCTTCCAAGCAGCTGGTCCGGGTTCACTTCCTGGTCAACTCATTTGACATATGAAAAAAATACAAGGGAAATATATAATAAATGGTAAACGTGTGCATATATAATATATAAATGCAATTTAAAGAAGCATTTATCAGCTTTTGTTCACAGTAGATAAAACTTAAAGATTAGAAAACTAACATGAAAGATTTGTTAGATAGAAGTATATGCATAAACCTTGGGCCATATTTTGAAAGAATAAAAATATGGTAGTAGACAGACTGCAAATGTCATTATAAAAAATTAATTTGATAACTAATTAATAGTTAAAACACAGGTTCAGATACATGATGTATAACTTGTTGGTCAACATAGACGAGTAAAAATGAAAGTTTTCGATATACAGAGGCCAGATTACATAATTATTTTTCATTCTTTACTCACTTAAAGGTTATAATAAAAAAAAACTGGAATGAATAATTATTTTTATATAAAAGGGAAGTCATTATTTCAAACTTGGGGGGGGGGGGAATCATCATTGTATGTTTCTAAATGATTAAAATGGTTACGACTCAAAATTGAGCAATTATAAATGGCATTAGTCAATTTCATAATAATTATTGTTTTATCTAAGTTACACGCACTTTTTGCTAATATTGAATTGTACTCTTGTCAGAATTTAGATTTTTGTCTTTTTTTTTTTAATTATTAGATACTAAAATTTTGCTTAGAAACTACAGAGTAAATGACACACAAAGAGAGAGAGAAATAATCAGAATTTTGAAGGATTACTAATTAAATGCTTCAGACACATCAATGGATAAACAATACTATATGCTGAAATTCACATATAACAGTGTATAATAACACTTTTTCTATAATGAAAACGGAATATCTCATCACAGAAATGTTATCTATAAATATATAGAGACAAAATTCCAAATACTTAATGCTAATTAGAGACTGTGCAAGTAAATTACATGTCAACATAACTTTTTCAAAGTTCAATCATTTCTCATCTGATTTCAAAATTTAACACAAACAAGAGAAAATGAACCTGTTTTTCAGTCAATTTAAGTGTAGCTGTTATATAATCTTTTCAATTAATTTGAATTTTGTACTTGTATTTGTTTTTATCAACTTAGCAGGGGAGGAGAGTCATTTTTTCTACATGTAAGTCTTTGATATGGTCTATATTAAAGTGTAGAAATAAAACATAGACGTTAAAAAATAAAAGAGAGCAAGGTTTGATGTCTTTGAGCTTGGTATCTTTGATGTTTAAGAAAACTTATTAATAAGTTTATGATGAAGACATATACATAAGGATACTGAAATAGTTAAATAATAAAAAACTATATTATTTTGGATATGTAGTAGTATAGGCAAACATGCTGGGAAAAGATGTCATGATTGTTATTGTGAATGAGTCAAGAAAAAAATAGCCAAAAGGATGAATAACATCAAGCATGTTGAAAATTGGAAGGAAAATTAGCCTGAAAGTGGTTATTGCACATTGTCATTCATTGTTCAAATAATAGATCAATTAGAAGATAACTATGTGTGTGTACTTATTTGAATGTTACATTCAATCTTCATGGATCATATATAGATTTTTTTAGATTTTACTAAATAATGTAGATTAATATTTTCTTCAATCTGTAATATTTAAAAAATAATGCAGATGTCGCAAGAAGGTTTAATAACATTTGAAGTAACTATATACACTTACACTTCTCAAAGTATAATGAAGTATTAAACCATATGATAAAGTTGCTCAGGAGGGATCATGATATTTGAGCAATCAAATGTCAAGCATAACTGTTTCATTCAGCTAATCAAAAATCGGGGAGGGGGGGTCCAGATTAGAATTGGTTTAAGAATTTTTACTTTTTAATTATGCCATTCTATTCATTGTTGTTGTAACATTTCATTTCCAACATCCCACCACCTGAAAGTATTTTATAAGGGTTGATTATTTGTATTCCAGGATGCAATATTGTTTGATAGTAAAAAGAATTTATCATAACTTGGCAATAAAGACTGATCAGCATTGACAAAGACAAAGCTTCATGAAAATGTCAAATATCACTTGATAGATGATAATAAGAACAATCACACTACTCTGGATTAGACAGTGAACTAAAGTGCAATTGAAACAAGCTATAGTTATGATGGATTTTATGACTTCTACTGACTGCAATCTACCAAGAAGTCTGGAATATATTATATAAGAATTACTTAATAAAAATAAGATATCAAATTCATTGGTGAACCAGTAATCACATATGATGATAATGAAGTCACATGACTACCTCAAGTGTGATTTGGCAAACTAATTCCATATTTCATATTCCTACATAAATCCTATCACTAATTATTGGCATGTTCACATCTTAACAGTCTTTATAAAATGTTTGTCACTTAAGAAGCTCAATACACTATTCTATTCTGACAATCTTCTGACTATTTCTCAAATTCCATGTTAAATATTTAATGATGTATTTCTTCACACATCACATAAGAATATCTTTTGCTCTAATATCTTGTATTCTGTCCTGAAAAACATTCCATAAAAGACTACGATCACATAAGTTACATGATTTATATTTTACATTCATTCATTTTCCAGAAAAGTACTAGCCACAAAATACTGACCTTTCTCAGTTACGCAAAAGATTCAGATATATCCTAGATAATTTTTGAAATCCAGAATATCAAGAGATTTTTGTAACTTTATGTTACATTGCATGATAAAATGCATTGCACACTTATAATATGCATTAAAGATTATCAGTTTTGGTTTGTCATACATATCAACTCATATAAAAAAACATTTTTAAAATTTATATTTAATTGTTAAAGAGTCAGGGCACCAACAATGTATATCACTGCAAAGACAAAAATCTTATGTATATATATGCATAACATTGATGGTAAAACAGCACTGATGGCAAAACAACCTTTAAAACGTTGGTGGCTGAGTGATTAGCACAGCTGCCTTACAAGCAGTTATCCTGGGATTCAATTCCCAGCCGACGCTTTGATATACCAAAAAAGTAAAAAAAATAGCACATTAAGAAGCCTGCTATCCATAAACAGTGAAAAAAAAAACCAATTCATTATTTCCAGTTGGATTTTATTCTCTTGCTAAAAATAGCTAATTATCTATTAAAGAATATAGGATGGTTAGTTTAATTGACCTAGATATAACTTTTATTAGGTAGATAATTAGGATAGTTACTTAAAATAAAAAATCCTAATTCTGTTTATTATCTAAAACAAATGTCAACACCATTCTATCTGAAGTTGAATTCCAAAAAAATATGCTACTACAACATTGCAAACTCTGTCATTATATTTATCAGTATTGTTTTTGCCCTTCACAATAAAATGATGAACTCAAGAATTAAAGGTCCCTTGATCAAAGCTCAATTTTGTAATTCCTGTCCTCAAGCATCGAACTTTCAAATGACAAACCATTCCTTCTATTATGTTAAGTGTTAGATAGAACAAACAGTTGTCACACTGACATTACTGAAAAGACTGAATTGGAGCTGGAATGGATATATTGGTAGAAAAGATGGTACTTGGTGCACAGTTGAAGTTTTAAAGATGGGTGAAATAAGGAAATTTATTAGTGTGATGTAGAGAAGGTAGGCTATAGATTGGAGATACTGGATTAAACCCAAAAGACTTATTCTGCAGCAGATTGATTCTTGTTGAAGATGTGAAGTAAAATGTGCATATTTTTAAATCAAAAAGAACCTCAGAATCATGGAAGAGAGTACCCAATAATGATATATATAGTGGTCACTTTTTATATTTTTAGATATTAATTACTTGTATTGTTTTTAAGAGATGAAAATCTTTAAATTATTATAGAAAGAATGCTAATATATATTATCAAACGATGAAAACATATAAGTTAAAATTTAAACGTACAGCATACAGATAAATAAACCTTTTTATAAGTGCATAATAAAAATTACTTGGGATGAACGAATGGGGAGAAACGGCTTCAGAAATAAACTAGCAAAGAATAACAAAGGAAAAAAGTCTAAATATATTACATTTTAATAATAATAATAATATTTAAATCAAGAGGAAATATCATAATTCCATCGTGTTTATTTAAGCTCTTGAAATAACTAGACAAATACAATATTGTAGCACCATAGCATATCTATCTCGCGCAAAAAGAGCGGAATTTACTGACCAACATTTAGGAACTTGTCAATTTAAATTATTTCAAAACTACTTTTCAAATAAACATTTTTTTTTTTTTTGACCTGTTCAAGGTCAATGAACTCCACGAACAAGTTTTCTAATTTCATTTTCTTAACAAAAAAAAAACCAGTAAATTAAATGTCTGATTTTAAAAATTAAATGAAAAAAAAAATAGGATTTTGTGAAAAGAATATAAAAGCCGTAAGGAAACAGTATTTAAATGACTTACTGAGGAGCAAAAATTCCTGGTTTAATTTCCGGTATATCATAAAGAAAAGATTTGTGTTTACTAGTTAATGCTTATGCATTAATTATGACCATGACCTGGGATTCGAATCTAATTTAATTGTCTTGTATCTTTACCATAGTTGTTGAGTGATAGACTGGATCGCCAAAAATTAATGGATTAATTAGTAGAGTAAAAAATTTAAAAATCTCAATTTGGTCAATTAAATGAAATTTTAGTATACTCAAGTGATTAATTATTTGGAAGATTTGATGATATTCAAGCATCTGAAGTGACAGTTGTGCTTAGATCAAGAAACGTTCAGTTGTATTCTACCAGTGATCTAAAACACACAGAGCAATATCACATCAGAGTCAAAATTATTTTTTGCAGTGTTATTGTCATAGATTCAAGAGCAAAAAGACCCTAAAGTGAGGTTCCACATATAACTTTGGGGCTTGAAAATTATATGATCTTCAAAGCAACTAATCATATGATTATTATTAGTTAAATGATTTTGAATTTTTTTTCAGATCACAATCCTGAGCTGATCTAGATTTTTTTTTCATCTAGACACTCATCCAATGAGCTATCAACTATTAGTATATCACATTTAGATATTAGATGGAAGATAGAAATAGCCACCTAATCTGGATTGGTCAGATGAGTATTGATAATAAATAAAAAAGTGATTATATCACTACTAACAAAGCATGTATTGTGCTTTAAAGTTACTAAGTGCATGATTTGCTCTCACTACTGGAAAGATATCCCATTTGGAAATAGCTTTTACAGCTAATCATAGATAGTAATGGAAAGCAATACTACCATTACAAGAATAATAGCAATACTCAGGGCCATAAAAAATCTATTATTCTTAATAACCAACCTATTGTGATGATATGAAAGAATTGAGATTCATATCTCATAACATTTTAATTGTCATCCATTAGTCTAAGGCTCAAAATCTCCCTTATTCCCAGGTGGCAAAACATTTTCATTGTTTTCTTTTCAATTATTATTAATTTTATTTTAAATGTTCATCATCAGTGTTTCAACAAACTGTGATTCAAAATATGCATAATATCTGGGTGTTAAAAATTTTACTTTTTAACTATTATCACTCCACAGTTGAAGTGGTGATTTTTCCAACTTTAAACCACTTCCTTTTTATTTTTTACATCTCCATACTGCTCTTTTCATTCGTACATTTCATACTTGATCTCTTGAGTTTTAGTTTAATCACCTGTCCTATCTATTGCCTTCTCTTTTACATGCCCATACCAGATCTAATTCAAATTCTTGCACTACTATATGGAGAGTTTTGCTTTGTTTTGAATTGTTTAATAACAATTATGTGCTAGTATGAGATAGTGATCATGTGATGTTTAGTGATTTAACACCAATCCTGCCTAATAGGATAGTGGTGGCTATGGTTGTTAAAGAACCAAAGACACCAAAATGTAAGGGTGCTGAATTGAGTTCAGACCCATATGACTATATAAGCTGTTGAGCTTAGATTGAAAATATTAATTGTGTTTTCAATTTCATTCTCATAGTTTTGTAGTTAAAAGGTGGGTGCTGGAGGGTTGCATTATATCCTAAGATCGAGGTGCAGTGCTCTCAGATCCAAGGCTCTCATTGATGAAGGCCACAAGCCAGAAACTAGTCTGGGGATATTGGATGAGTAGGCATTAGATAGGGATTTTATGCACAAGGCCTTCTGGCATCCATTGATTGCTCTTGTTAGCACAAGATGGCACTACTATATGGAGAGTTTTGCTTTGTTTTGAATTGTTTAATAACAATTATGTGCTAGTATGAGATAGTGATCATGTGATGTTTAGTGATATCAAAGATACAAAATGCAAACGAAAGCAAATTATTAAAGCAAGTTCAGATACTTATATACAAGTAAATACATAAATTGGCTATCTTAAAATTCAAAGATAAATGGTTGATTTTATTTTTATTAACAACTAATCATAATAAATGTTTAATTATTAGAAAGTTAAAAATAAGTACTTTGGTTTGTCCTAAATATACTTTAACAATTTTTGACAGTATATATATATTAAATTTTTAAATAATTGACTCACTACCTTAATCATTTTCAAAACTTTTTTATTTAAACCAAAGACGATGAAGAAAACAGCAAAAATCTTTAATGACATTATTTTTAAAAAGATGTTAATATCAAAACAAATATCCAATAGACAGTTTAGTTAATTGACTGAATATTTAAAATGGTAGTTGTGACCCCCAAGAAGCATGCAAGTAATACATTTCAATCGGAAAATAGCTGAAATTAACAAATTAAAAATGCCTAAGGCAAAATAAATCGAACAAATCCTTCTAAAAAATAATAAAGTCCCAAGAAATATGTAGATTTGAATTCAAAGTTAACTGATTTAATTGTTTATAAGTTATGAGGGTAAAAATTACTAAATGTTTTCATATGTTTTAATAGTAATTAGTAATTTATCACTAAGTCATGCCATTAATAAAGTGAATATTTGCAATTTTTAAATGTAAAAATAATATAATTTACTTAAAATATATACCTGCAAATATTATAATTAGGAATAAATAATAGCTGACAAATATAAATTTTCTGTATATGTGAGTAAGTAAACACTTTTCGAAAAATTAATTAGCATTAGCACTCAATTACTAATTTAATTTCTTGTTTGCATTCATCATACTTATTGAAAATTGTTTTTTTAATCATTGCTTGTTCACTAAATATATTATTTTCAAGTTTGCTTTTTAAATAAATATCATATCTATTTTTCAAACATTTTCACTTTTTTTCCTCCTTCTTCATTTAAGCCATCATCATTAATAAAATTTCTCATCAAATATCTTTTTTTTTTTCTTTTCAAAATCAATGGTGGGTCATCATTAGATACTACATTCCTGCAACCAGCAAGCAAAATATTTTACTATTAAAATTATTTAATCAGGCGTCAGAAGGTAAGATGTAATATGTTGGACTATTTCCATCATTTACGAGTGAATATTGAATGTATAGAAAATTTTAAACTTTTCAAATACAAACAACTTGTTAGTAATAACATACAAATAGACAATACAGGTTAGTAATTACACAACGTTTTGAGTAGTATTATTCTCCACTCTTCTTCAGGTGTTGCTGGCCTATATGCACAGTGACAATATTCACTTAGAAGTTGAACTCGCACCTTTAGATTCTTGTATATTGAATTTAAGGCAAACGCTCTACCAACTGAGCTATTCTGTCAAAGCCTTTGAGCAGTGACAATATTCGCTTAGAAGTTGAACTCGCACCGAGCCTTTGACAGAATAGCTCAGTTGGTAGAGTGTTTGCCTTAAATTCAATATACAAGAATCTAAAGGTGTGAGTTCAACTTCTAAGCGAATATTGTCACTGTGCATATAGGCCAGCAACACCTGAAGAAGAGTGGAGAATAATACTACTCGAAACATTGTGTAATTACTAACCTGTATTGTCTATTTGTGTGTTATTACTAACAAGTTGTTTGTATTTGAAAAGTTTAAATAAAGTTTAAAATTTTCTATACATTCAATATTCACTCATAAATGATGGAAATAGTCCAACATATCACATCTTATAATATACCATCATTAAAAACCTTCAGACAAATATCAGAAGGTAGTAAATATATATTAAAAATAATCACATGGTTAATTGTTCTGGAGATCATGTGATGTTAGAATACTCTAGTGGCAGACTGAGCATTTAACAATTCATTTCAGATCAAACCATTTTTTATTTAAGTTATTCATCTGAGAAACATTCTAAAATCTTTCACTCTGACTCTGTCTCTTTACTGCTGCAGTCAATTTTGAAACATTTTTTTTTACTTTTAATTTTTTAACTTGAAATTTTTTAGTGTATCTTAATCTTTAAGGTAGATTATTTTATGTGTTTTGCATTTGGTCATTTAATTTGATTTTTTTTTAATTGTATTTTTAATATATTTTTATTATATATCTATCTTTAAAAAAAACATATATGTTTATTTTGTTAAATATAAAATAAATTATAACATTGCATTAAATTGTTACATTTTCAACACTTAGAAAAAAACAAACTGAAAAGATGTAAACATTTCTGTTATTTAAAAAAATACTTTGAAAGCAGAGATGAATATGATGATTACATATAATTGAAGAAAAACTGCTAAAAATTTCTTTTTTCAAGAATGCATGGCTGATGGTGATGATGTGATATGATGCACTGTGAGTTCTTACATGGAGTCAGGAATCTCTCAACCAACTATGCCCAGGGAAACCTGTTAACCACTTTAACCTCCCATTCCATTCCCCATCCTAATTTTTCATATTTTTCTCTATCCTGTTCCATCCCATTTTCACAACATAATCTTTGTCAACTCCATGGCCTTTATATCTAAATCCCCCCAAACCTAGCATAAAAACCAATAACCCACTTTCTGTATAATCACTTTGTTCTTCCAGAACTTTATTATTTGTACCCTTTCTGCTTTCAGGCATTTACATTCAATTAACAGATGCCTAATGCTTTTTACGTCTTCCTTACACAACTTGCAGACTAAATCACCCACATTTTTCCATTTATGTGTATATTCCATTGTTGCTAAAGATCCTGTTCGAGCTTTAAACAGTAAAGTACTTTCCTTGATATTATAAATTAACTTGCATCGAATATTCCATTTACTTCTATATATATTTAAACACTTTTTACTTTTCATACTAGTTCTCCATCTCTCCAACTCCCTATTCTTTATTAAAGCAACTATTCTTCTATTCCATTCCTTAGCAATATAACACTCAACAATTCTCCTAAATCATCCCACCTTTTGTATAAGAATACTGACATAAATTTTTTATCCAAATCTTCTGCATATCACATTACCTTCTTTTGCCTGCTCTTTATTCATAACCCAATTAAATATTATTTTGGCTACTCTTTTATTATCCATAAACTGCAATCTACTGAACATTTTCATTTTGCTTTTTGCATCTCTCATATAAAAACTTGACCATCCCATTTCTCTTTGAAATGCCTCCTTTGCCTTCCACACATCTGCATCTAATGCATGTCTTCCTGCATCTCTTTGTACTTTTTCTAAGTAATCTAATACCCTTTACTAATATACAATGCATCGTTACCATATGTTAACCCCACTACTGCCACTCCCTTCCATACAATTCTAGTGATATCATACTAATTATATGAGAACACTATTAATTTCTTTATCAATCCCTTTGTTTTCTTTACTTTATTTATCAATTTTTTCTCCCATTTATCCAAGCAATTTCTCTGGTTACTTAAAATGATTCCCAATCTTCTCTTTCCCCAGTATTAATCATTATCTTTGATTTTTTTCACTAAATTTAATCCTCCATCTCTTCACCCATGCTTGTGCATGTCCTCGGCATAAATTTCATAACTTACCTTCTTTCTGCATACAAAAAGATATCCGCAAATACTTGACAATGTATATACTCCATTGTAACTATTAATAGTATCTCTATCCCTCTTCCTAGTCTTTCTATTGCTCTCTCTATTTCTCTCAAATACAACAAAAACAAAATAGGAGACAGGGTTTTCTTGCCTTAATCCCACCCCATTTTTAACTTTAACTGATTCTATGTTTCCTAATTGATATGAATAGTAATTATTTTCATATAATTTCTTAATAATATCCACTAAAGGTTTATCCATTCCAAAATTTACTAAACTTACTTATAATCTATTTCTATTTACTTTATCATATGTCTTCTCTATATCTATAAAAACCGTATATAACTGTCTAGCTGTATTCCTACTCATATCCATAAGTTATGTAACTATAAATAAACTATCTTCTATATACCTATCTGATTGAAAATCTCCTTGCATTTCTCATACTATATTATTTTCTTCCATCCATTTTGCAACCCTTTCAGCCACCATATATGAGAAAACTTTATATAGCACTGATGTTATCACTATCAGACAAGAATTGTTTAACTTTCTATAATCTTTAGCCTTTCCTTTGAATAGTAACCTTACTCTTGTATTACTCCAACTAACCAGAAAATCTTTCTTCTAGGTCATCTTATTAAAACATGATAATAATTTTAATTTTTCCCTATGCCCCAAATTCATTACCATCTCTGCTGCCCATCTATCCAAACTTCTTGCCTTTCCACTTTTCAATTTCTTACCTGCCTCATTCAGTTCACTTTCTATACACCTAATATTTTTATTACTATATGCTTTCATGTTTTCTATTACAATATTGTTTCTATATCCATTACATACTTATTTAAGATTATCGCTAATTCTTCTCTAGATCTACACTCTACTCCCACATTATTTAGTAATACTATTTCTCTCTCCTCTCATATTCTTCAAATCTCTTTGCACGAAAGGATTAAAACTTTACTTTCTTTCAATGATGATCAATCAATAATCACGTGTTTTCTGACCGTAGGTCTCCAAAACATTATCTTTTTTCTTCAAATAAATCACACCCTTTCTTAAATTAAAAAAATTCTTTAGTAGCAAACTTATTAAAAAACCAACTAATTTTACACACAACTTAGTTATAAAATATCCTTACATTAACACACATTCAACAAAATATTTTTTTTTATTTCTATATTTAAAATGGTGAATGAAACACTTTCTAAATGTTAACAATTCCCATCTTTCCAAATTCAATTATATCTATCTCTCTTGATTACAATTTAATCTCCACTTTCATACAACAAGCAAACAATCTTTGTATTAATGAACTCAGATGATTAATTGCATAAAAAAGTAAATAAACTTCAACTTATTTTTCCGCACAGAATAAAAACATCAGCACAGGAAAACAGTCAAAGTATTTTCGATTTTTTTCCCCATAATTACAGCTGCCATCTACTTTGATGATTGAAAATATTGAGATGAAAGATTAATAAATAATTGTTGACCAGAAAGGTTTATTGAAAGTATAATAATAAAATGATAAAATGTTTCTCAGTTCATACTATTTTTCACAAAACATAAAAAGCACTATAATGTTTAACATGTTAGTAAAGACTGAAAGCTACTGAAGAACAAGCTGATATGAGTAAAAATACTTAAGAATTTAAAATGTTTGTAGTAATTAAATTGTTTTCCATATATCTCTGGTATAGATAATTTCTAGAATATATTAGCAACTTAACAGAAGAGCAATACAACTTCAAACTGCACAATTGAAACAGTTAGATCTATTGACTCTTGTGTTTTACCTATTATATTCTATAATAGTGTATTTATTTAGTGCTATGCTTCATTCAGTTGCATGTATTTCTTTAATTTAAAACTTCAAGTTTGTGTTTGTAATATTGCCAAGATTGTACGTGCACATGCAGTCATGGGTAGCATATACACACATACCACCCTGGCATTTGTTAAAACTGAAGTAAACATAGCAGTGTGTAGTTAGAATTTATTTATATAACAAACTTATAAGTTTAATGTTGTAAAGTCATTCATTTAAGAAGTTGTATTTTAATATTCATTTAAAATAATTTTCGAGTTCTATTGTTTGTTTAAAATTACATATGTTGTTTATGAGTTTTAACATTTCGTCTAAAAATAATCTTCTAGCTGAAAATTGACCTCATTTAAAATTATAGGCAAAAACAAATTTAAAAATCTAGTCAGGCATAAATTTATCCTGAGTGCAATTGGGAAACCCAAGGGAAAAGAGCTTTCAACTCCAGATTTAGCTGTGGATAATATTTAAGAAAAGTAGAAATTTAGTTAAAGGCAAAGGGGGAGAGAATACTGGCAAAAATTAGATATAAAAAAGCCTGTAGTGGCCATTTAAGATGCTAGATGCATATTTTTTTCCACATGAGCATTGAAGAATAATAATTAAAGAGCTGTTCCTGCATTACTTTTGGCCAAACTGAATTTGGACCAAGCAATTATTGAAAGCTGTTAAGATGAGAATCGTGAGCTAGTGGGATGATAGACTTGCTGTCTATCTCCCATGGAAACTGTTTTACTGAATAGAAGAGAATATCAACCTCCACCATAGCCCCATGATGGAGAAGCTACACCCGAAGTACTGGAGAAGCCATAACCCAAAGTAATGGGGAAAAGCCACATCCTGATTTAATAAAGAAAAGCCTTATCCTGACTTAATGGAGAAAAGCCACATCCTGATTTAATGGAGAGAAGACACCCAGTAAAGAATGCCTCAAAAGACTTACTACCAAGTATTGCCAATAAACCATTCTGCAGAATACGCTAATTTTATTACTAAATACACTCTAAATTAAAGCTAGCTAACTAATCAAGCCTCGTATATCATTATATTATTTAAATGTTACATTAAACCATTTATGTTAAATTTACTTTAAAACTTAAAGCACTCTTAAATTTCTTGTTTGATCATAAACAATTAAGTTCAATAAAACCAGTTAAACATAAATTCTTATTCATTTTTCTAAATTATCACTATCGATTTCTGCAATTTGCTCTTATGCCATCTACATTTAGTAAATTCATGTTTATTAATTTATGCTATGTTCATCAAAATGGAGTTTTGCGGGATTTGATAATTATTGGAGAGGCGATTAGGCATCTTTCCATTATGGTGGAATATTATAATATAAAGAAATTAGGCAAAACTCCCTTCTGAAATCAAACTATTATTTATGCTAAAGTGAGCCAGCTATTTATAATATACTGAATAAACTATTTTAAAAATCAATATTTTGCTTAGTATTAGGTGGGAGTAATTCTATACAGCATATACATAATATTTTAACTCTTGATAAAACCTTAAAATTGGCGGTAACTATCCTTAATTATAGGTTATGCTATAGAGATATCCTTAAATCAGATTCCTATTATTGCCTTTGTAGTATAACTAAATATACTATTTATGAACTGACCAGTGGTAGTGGCACTGATAGAAGCTATAGATTTGGCCTAATTGATTTAGAAAAATATTAAATCAGCACGGCGGATGTGTTGCTAGTTAGCATAAAAATGCATAGCTTCTTGCTATACCTATAATGGCCTACATCAAGATCGATTCCATGACAAACCATGCATCTTAAGTTTAGGCAAATATGATATTTATCTTGTATTTGAAGAAACCAAAGTGATCCAAGGGCTTGTTAAGCCGCTGTTCTGCTCACTCAAATAAAAGAGCCTCTTTGTATTATAGCAAGTAGCATGGTCTGAGGAACTGATTACTAGGTAATGAACCTCAATTAAGAGTACATTCAAGATGGACATATTCTGATATTATAGTTTGTAATGCCATAGAATCTGATTTAGACTACCTGGCATCAGTTCAGCCTCACATAGGAATTAACATCGGCTTTGATCGGATTCGGAATCCGAGTTAATGCTATTTATCTGTGTAGTAAATTATGTTTAAACTTAATAAAGATGATGTAAGCATATTGTCAGTTCAGCAAATCCATAATCTTTTAAACACTTGTAAAGTTAAACAACTGCATGTGAGCAAATATAATTGGTTTTGTTTTATTATTTATTGAGTATTACATTAAACATTTTGTAGACCCAAGTATGCACTCACCTGCGTGTGAGCAATATATAAATTGCATTGTTTACTGATTATTATATTCCATATTCTTTGTGAACCTAAGTACTCACTCACTTGCATGTGAGCAAATATATATATAATTTGCATTGTTTTCATATATTGATTATTATATTAAAATTTATAAAATATAAATTCATCTCAGTCTCCATTCTTTTCCATTACCTTATGAATCACTAGTTAAGTTATATAATGTCATGTGGGGGGGTCTCATGTTTTACCACTTGGCTACTGCTAGAATGTGGAGAAGGAGATATTGAATGTAGTCTCAGGCATGTCATTCGCTATGGGTTGACTTGGAAGCACGGATAAGAGTTGAGGCATGATCAGATGTAGGATATTCCTATCCCAACTTGGTCAGCTTTTGGCTCTTTGGCTTGGACTCTCGGTCTGTTGAGAAAATGTACAAACCTGACCATTACACAATGAAGAATGGAGAGATCTATGTGGAAATAGCAAAAAGAAAATGAAAACAAAATATGTGGTTGAGAGAACAAACAGGGATTATTAACATTAAAAACATTATCAGAGTGAAATAGAACTAGGCTGGACATGTTTTTAGAAGAGATAACAATAAATTTAGGCAGTTGAAATCTTAAATTAGATCCCAAGAAATTGTAAAAGATATAGAAGATTATAAGTAAGAAGAATAGATAAGAGAAGTGAAGTAAAGAAGAAAAACCAAAAAAGTAGATTAAACTTAGAAAATTTTTATTTTCCAATGGATTGATAATAGTTAAAACTAAGGATGATGATTAGCAGCTTATTATATTATTTACTTAATAATTTCAATAGTAAACTAAAAAATAAAATGGTAATTAGAAAGATTAAATCAGCAATAATTCAGAATAATTCTGATAAGAATCTAAACAATATTGCAAGCTTTTCCAGCTCAAATTTAAACACCAGGACATGAATAAGTCACTGGATAAGTCAGCCACTACATATAAAGTTCTTGATACTACATAAGGTACAATAATGCAAATGATTTGCTTTTATCACTTAATGCACTATAGAAATTATATATAAATAGCTATCTATAATAAGGTATTTATTTATATACCGCTATGTTAATAAATTGTATTTGTAAATTAGTGATCGGGCTAATGCACATGCGCTTTAGAGATTTTAAACTATATGTAAATGAATACTCTCATTCTCAAACACAAGATAAAGTCTTTATAAAAAGATAGAATGAATTCATCTATCTTTTCAACTTTATCTTGGGTTTGAGAATGTGAGTATTCATTTACGTATAGTTTAAAATCTGTAAAGCGCATATTCATTCGCCTGATCGCTAATTTACAATTATAAATAGTTATAATTTTTACATGAACTGTAGAAGAGTTGATATATAATATACACACAATTTTCAATGCTAATGACATTAACAATAAATTTATAAATTATATTTCATTACACTGAAATAATTGCAATAGAAGAGTTGATATATAATATACACACAATTTTCAATGCTAATGACATTAACAATAAATTTATAAATTATATTTCATTACACTGAAATAATTGCAATTTACACATACATTAGGCAATATTGAGATAAAATTTATATGCCCTGTTTAATGTATAAAAATATGCTATATATAATACGATAGTGAAAGAAAAGCATGAAAAGGAAGAAAAAACAGACATGGAAAAAATAATGTTAAACAAAATAGAAGGAGAGGGAAATATATGCCAAGTTCTCTTTTTGAATGTGCATATTGGTGTAATTAGGCAATAAAGTACTCTAACTAAAAAATACCAATTGATCATTACTGGGCATAGTTTGTTAATGGTTTCCATTCCATAAAAATTTATTTGAAAAACTCAGTATAGCATCATAAGTTTTTGTCATCTCTTTACATCACTAAAATGAGACAGATTATTTTTAAAAAATGATCATAATAACTAACTTCATAAACAATGAGTAAAAAAAATGTCAAGTAAATATTCAGCAAAAGATGCAAATATTCTGGAAAAGTGTAAGAATTAAATATAAAATAATCTACAGGACATAATATTAATAATAGAAAGCATAAAAACTATTAATAATGAAAATGAGTAGATATCATAATAAACAAAAACAATCTACCAAGCAAATTCCACATACTATATATTGACAAAAACATAATTGCTATAAACATCAATTATCAAGGAGCCACACTGAACCTAATATACATATATACTAGCAACAAAGTCAATAACTATATAAGATCTTAGCTAACAATAGCCACCACGCTATTTCTTGGGGATTTCACTATAAATTACCAAGAATTTAACAGGAATTACATTCATCTGATAAATGCACTGATAATATGTGGAGAATGTCTGTTTCCATTAAACTCCATCTCATTTTATACCAAACAGCATCAATCTCTAATTGATTTGCTTCTATGCTTACCACAATAAATAGAAGCAGTATTAGAGCCAGTCCACTTTCTTGATCACTGCACACTGATAATAGATCTTGACATCACAAATGGATTGATTTCACTTGAGCAAAGAACTATTAGATTACTAACCAAAGAAAGCATCACAAAGGCAATACCTTCAGAAGCATACATTTACTTTCAAAAAATAAATATCCTATCTAGATCAGCTGAGGAGGCATGGTTTTCTTTTATTGGAATACTTTAATCCCTGATAACACATCATACCAAAAGGAGGAAAGAACCACTTACTCTAATAAAGGAACTAGACTCTTTAAGCAACCTAATAAAGTCTCATGTCACAGGCTCAACAAACATTGAAGATCTAATCAACATAAAAAAAAGAGTACAGAGGCAAACAATAACAAATTGTCCAATACATTGCAATAAAAAGAGGTAAAGTTTTCCTGGTAAATCAACACTGTTGGACCAAAGCTTACTTTAGATGGGCACTTGGAGAAAATAGACCACTTCAAACATAATAAACATAAAAGGCATATCATACATTGGCACCTCAATGCTCATAAAAATTATGGAACATTACAGAACCAAACTACAGGATTCTGAACAATTCCAAGCAAATCAAGAAAGAGAGTTTCAAATACTTCACAACCATGGCATATCTCAAGATACAATACTAGCGAAATTACAAACAATGCCTGACCATATCCATCCTGGATTACATGGAATTCCAAGATTCCTATTGGCTCATCTAAGACAATTCTCAGTACCAATCATTTATAAAATGCTAACGCATCTGACACAAGTAAAAAAAACAATTCCAGGTCTACATCCTCCTTTATACAAAAGAATCACAATGTAATCCATCAACTTTTAATTCACCTTAAATATGAGAACATTTTGGAGCTAGTCACCCCAATGGATCAACCCCCATCAAAGAAAAATGACTGGTTAAACTTCATAATAGGAAAATTAAAACAATATGAAACACTAACAAAGCAAGCATTTAAATCAAAACTCAAAATCTGGGATGTCTATGAATTTATGCATCCACAAACAAAAATAATTCCAGGGAAGCTAGGACTAACAAATCATAAAATTACAAAAGTCTTATGCCATGCCCATCAATTGGTTCCTACACTATAAAAGGGGCATATCTAAAATCAACCCAATGTATTCCAATTGCAAAAGAACAGAAGAGACATTAATCATATCATTGAGAACTGTCATGGACTACTAATAACAAAACAATATATCTATAGAAACATTAAAACAGACTACTACATCATTGCATCATTAAAACAAAGTATCCAATCTAAGCATTTTATGACCATAAGGCTATCCCTTTACATAATAATGGCAATATGGTTGGTGAGATGCAACAAATTAAAAAAATTCAGGAGAGATCTAATTCTAGTGCCTATTATTAAAGACAAAGATACATGGAGCCATATAAGTGAAGATTGACTTGGAAAATGATGGAAATACCAAATAGTACACTGACATAGTATAGACCTCAAGAATCAACAGACCAGTCAATAAACATCAATGTATATATATAAAGCCTTAATAAATATACTGAGAAATAAAATATTGAGAATAGTTGAAAATGTTGAGCTAATGGCAGAATATCATAAATCTGGCTTCTTATAATTTGGAAACTTCTACCATCCAAAAAAAATTGGAAAGTGACTACTTTTTTTCAACTTCTAAATTTTATTTACTATGTAACATTTTAAAATAATTTTACACACAGATTAAAAGAAAAATACACAGACAGTTAATAAATTAATATTTTAACAAGCGACCCAGGTATCAATTTTGTTGTTTGTATAAATAGTTAAAAAAAAATTGGATTTGTTGACCATGTAAGGTAGTAAACACAAAACTATGGCTGTCTAGTCGCTATACCACCTGCAGATAGAATTTTAATACTATCTACCGTATTGTGTTCTAATACGAATCCACTTTCTTAATGAAATCTTAAGAAATAAAATTTACAAATCCTATATAAGGATATAAGTTAACAAAATAAAAAAATAAAAATCTACCTAGTGGCCATTATCTCATTAAAAAGAGGAACAACAATTTCTTCGGACAAAGTATATTATGAGCGTCAGTTACTAGCTTACCTCAAGCGCGAATCTCACTAACACCATAAGAATTATACTTTTCCTATCTAAATAATCTTAGAACTAATGATAATTAGGTGTGCGGCCCTCTAGCTAGCTCAGATACCAGGGCTGGGAGGTAACAATACCTATCAGGCTGAACAGACATAAATGGATAAATTTGGGTATTTGGAACAATCTTTTCCTGATTTCTATGCTTCTCAAATTAGATCATGTGCCATTTCAAATTAGCTACCTTGAACTCTTCTTCTAGACATGTATTACCTCAATACACAATCTATTTCCTTATCAAATTTATGGTTTGGAGTTTAAAAGTGCATTAATATAATTGCTGACTCGGAAAGCATACTCAACTCTTTTGCGATATATATATTGTCATGAAGGGAACTAGGCCAATATAAATGATAAATATGTTCATTAATAATAGACAAATAGTATACAATTTTATTACTATTCCGTCTAATTAAATATTGAGAAAAGAGAAATATATATATATTATAATGGGAATGGTTATTCGTACGGTTGAGTAATTATTTGTACTTTCAACTATATTTATTTCGATTATTTTATTCTACATTATACTTAATTTATTATACTTTAATTCTTTCTCTGACTTTGACTCTTTATCCATTTATTGTTTTCAACTTAGATTCTTTATTATCTTATTCATTATTTTAACCAACACCGTTACAATACAAGCAGAGAGCTAATACAGATACAAATTTAACTTCATATCTATACCCTTGACTGAACCCCAAGGCAATACGTACATATTATCTTGGCGTTATTTTTCCCAGCCAAAACTCTCAGCTGCTGAACAGAGCAAACTATTTCAAAGAAACTTAGCGAATGTCCAGCGCTTGCTATTTATTTTTTTAGAATTGGGATTCCGCATGAACAAGCAGCACATGAATATCTTAAACAAATCAGTATGCCCCTTTAATCACTACTTACAGTTTCCCCCCTGTCGTAGCTTGGTGATAGGAAAATAAAGCAAGGATACGAAATTTAATGACAAATATGTTTAATAATAATATTCACACTTTATATAAAAAATTACATAATAATAATAAACACACACTTATAAATACATGGCTATAATAAATATATGAAAATAGATCAGATATAAAAGTTCTTAAAGTCCTGTTGATAGAGTTCTATTTATCAAATCATTAATTTTATATTTAATTATGAATAGTAGACGAATGAAAATGCATGCATGCATTTACCTAGGCTTTGTTGTAATTGTCCCATGGGTATTTCTTCCGAGCGCTCTTGATTAACTTCCTCAGTTTTGGGGTTATTTCGTTCCAGTTTGCTGGTTGATTCTTTAGGTTCTCCATTAACTTCCTCAGTTTGTGGGGTTATTTTCATCCAGTTTGCCGGTTGATTCTTTAGGTTGAGTTTCAATTGACAGCTACAGGAGCGGTGATCCCTCTAGCAGGTCAGGCAAAGATCTTACATTGCGAGTCAGTGATGAGACGGCTTGAATCCGAACCCACGTTCCTTTAACGCCACTAGCCACGCACTTCTCCCATTTTCTTTTAGCTGTTGCTTCTCTAAAGTCTCTACTAGCAATGCCAGACAAAAATTGTAATTTTATTAATCTCTTTCTTTGTTCGTTGTTTTTCAAATTTTTAATTAAGACCTAGATTTCCAACCAATTCTTATCATTATGTTTCTTTATTTAATTAGTGGCTGAAATGTAAGTCCCAATTAATTTAACAGATCAGGCAAAGATCTTCCGTTGATAACATTTCTTTGTCCGTGGAATTTAATTTGTCCAACAGACATTCACACCTACTGCCAATATGGTTTCTTTTTATATATCACATATTACATTTATTTTATTTAAAGTTTACAATTCATTCATTTTTTTCTTTCACATTTACGTTTTACATTTATTTTAATTTGTTATAATATGTTTTTTAAAAGAGAGAAGAAACGCATTTTTTTTATGCATCCACTTCCCCTCTCCCACAATAAACAAAAATAATTTCTAGCATTTGACTTATAAGAGAGAAAGAGACACATTTCTTTATTTATGCAGCCCCCTCCCCTTCTCTTATTATTACAAAAATCCACAGTAATTTTGACATTAGAATTTCAATTTTTCTTTTCCTTCCTTTCTTTTTTTAAAAAAAAATTTATTAGCTAATTTATTTCACCTTTATTACTTTCTAATTTTATTAATAAATATATATGTGTGTGACAAAAATCCACAGTAATTTTGACATTAGAATTTCAATTTTTCTTTTCCTTCCTTTCTTTTTTAAAAAAAAAATTTATTAGCTAATTTATTTCACCTTTATTACTTTCTAATTTTATTAATAAATATATATGTGTGTTGACGACTTTACGTGGTCGTCACAATATATAAAAATGATAACATAAAAAAAACTAAATTTATTAAATATGAAAGACCATATAATTAAAAAGCATGTGTAAGAATGCATTTATACATTACAGATTAAATTACATAGTTTTAAACAATGATTAAATCTTTAGAGAGTAACGATAGGCAATTTTCAGTTCACTTAAGACAATAAAAATTAATCATATTTACCTTGGAGTACCTGGGATTTTATTTTTTTATTAGGGATAAGTTTATTTCCACGTAAACTTGTTTCAATTATCCAAACAAAATCTATATATCCTTTATTGTCAACAAATGAAAAAAAAAATCTGTTAATGGCAAAAGTCCGGCATGACCATCCATTTTGTGGTATTGTTTGGATATAGAAAATAATGATGGCTTATTGGAAGCTTTCTTATTGTATACGGTTCAAGTTCATTCCTTCCTGGATCATTTTAGCGGCATTCCGGTAGGGTCCTTAGGGTTCTTGGATGAGCAGGCATTGAATAGAAACAGCTATATATATTTGGAGCTTAGGGTGATCACCTTACTTGTATTTGTTCTACCCCAGCATTATGATTATATGCACCAGTAAACTTAACAAAAAAAAATATATTAACACAACATTTCTGTCTGAAAACATTCTTACTCTCCTTGGCTCCAATTCTTTTATTTTTCCAAATAGTTTATTATCAGTGAGATCTCTATTTCTCAGGCATGCTTTTAACACTTTTCCTTTAGGTTTCTTTTTTCCTTTTTTTTTTTTTGCTGTACATTTACTTAAGATTTCCTGAAATTTAAAGTGGTTAAGTAATCGGACAAGAGACACAAAATTGCCTCAAGGTAGATATATTAAAGTTCTTTCGTTATCTCATTAAAATACTATGTATGATAAAACCAAAGAAAAGTATACATTTGAAATAAGTAATGCCTCAAGATAGATATATCAAAGTTCTTTCGTTATCTCATTAAAATACTATGTATGATAAAACCAAAGAAAAGTATACATTTGAAATAAGTAATAATACAAATTTTTTATATATATTTGCATATAATTGCATTCCTACAATTTATTAACACATATTTTTCTAATGTAGTCTAAAACAAACCACTATATCTCTCTTTGACATATATATATATATATGATTTTTATATATATATACTCACACATTAAGGCCAATTTATGGGCCTCATGCTTCTCTAAGCAGTTGGGGAATATTATGTGACTCCCTTATAAAAAGGTTTGAACCCGGCTATTGTTACAATGCCCCCCCTGTTGGAAAGACATTTTGTACTTATTTTGAGGGTTAACCAAAAAAAAAATCCATTACAGTACAGGCTTTAAAGCCCTAGCATTGTATGACCCTTTAACCTCTGACCCAGTGTCAACTCAAAATGCATTATTTCCCTGGCACTGTACAATAGTAAATGGACCCTCATATAAATTACAAAACTTATGGTAGACAAATTTTCCTGGGTTGCTAACATGTGGTATTTTCACCATTACCCTGCCCCCTATTTGGAGTCGGTGTCATGTACCTGCTGACTTTTTATTTCTATTTTGACTCCTTTTCATAAGGGTCTGGTAAGCTTGAGCTTTACTGGCTTCTACATCTATGGGGGGCTCTTTCAACCCAGGCAATGGTTTTTTTTAGCAATCGAGGGACATGTTTTCCTAAATGCAGCCATATTGGGGCAAACCCGGTCGATTTGTTGACCAACCAATTGATATAATTGATGACCTGTGAAACTTGTTTGACCCACCCTCGATAGTTCATTGGAAGATGTAAATAATGGACCTAGTTATCGCATGACTCACATGGGTTCAATTGTGGATTACAGATGGATGTCAATACATGCTTAATTCCCTATGCCATTCTCCCAATGTGAAGAGAGTACCATGATCTGATAATAAAATGTCTGATTTCCCCAAAGTGGGAAAGTGGTTATTTTCTAGCATTTTTATGGTGTTCTTAGTATTTGCCTCGGATATCAGATGTGCAGCCACAAATTTTGAGAATAGATCATAGACTATGAGGAGATAGTTCTTGTTAAAGGGGGGCAAAGGGCCATAGTAATCCAGGGCCATCATTTCCTGGGGCCTTGTTGGATGTATGGAAGTCATAGGTGTTACATAACTTCTACTTGTTGGCTTTGCTTTTTGTCATATCCCACACTGGCCTATCATGGCCATAATTTTAGTATTCATTCTGGGTCAATAAAACCAGTCCTGGAGTAAGTAAGTGCCCCATTTTGAGTGTTCCATAATGACCATAGAGTTGGTGTACATGGATAATAACAGCCTCCTCGTCTGACGTGGTAAAACAGACTTCCATTCCTCTTGGTCCTCATGAATTTGGTACTGTAATATTGATTGTCTTATTTGTTATCATCCTGCCTTGTTTCCCACCCATCTCAAGTCCATTGTTTTCTCTAGCTGCTCCATAAATGTCCTTAGTTGTCCATATTCTCTAGCTGCTCCATCAATTTCCTTAGTTGTCCAGCTTCCCATTGGCGGTGTGGTAGTTTGGCCAAATCTTGTTCTACTGCTTCATTTATCTTTAGATTCAAATTGGCAATATACAGGTTCTCTCCATTTAAATGGCATGGTTGGGAATGAGCAGGGTTATGACTCAATATGTCAGGCACAATGTTCTAACCCTTTGCAATATTTTACGGTGTAATCATATTCCTGGAGCTATAGACCCCATTTAATCAACTGGCTGTTGGTCAAGTAGCTGTGGTTCAAAAACTCCAAGCTTTTATGGTCAATAATGACAACCACTTTTGATCCCAACAAGGGTGCCCTGAACTTCTGGAATGCCCAGACAATTTTAAGAGCTTCCTTTTTAGTAGTGGTATAATGACACTCAAGTCCTTTAAGCAATCAGCTTATAAAGTACAACACTTTCATCTGATTATCATCTTGCCTCTGGGATAATGTAACTCCTAGCCCATACCCACTCTGTCTGTTTGTACAATTAATGGCTTCTTGAAATCAGTAAATGCCAATATGACTTGTTTCTCAAACCTTCTTTTTATATTCTCAAAGGCTTTCTCTTTTTTCTGAGCCCGTTTCCACAGAGCATTCTTTCTTACCAGCTTGACCAAAAGCTCCATGTGTTCTGTGAATCCTTTATAAAACCTGTTATAGAAATTGCAGAGACTCATAAATGATCAAATTTGCTTCCATGATGTAGGTTGAGGGAATTCTCTAATATCCAAGATTTTGTCTGGATGGGGTTTTATTCCTTAGGAACATGGCCCAAAAATGTAACTTCATCTTTACATAACATGCTTTTCTTTACGCATTCTTTGAGAAATACCTCTACATCCTTAATATATTCTTTGATGGTTGCTGATGCTACTAATACATCATCTATGTACATGGTGACCAACTTTTTCATTTCCTCTGACAATACTTGGTCTAAGCATCTCAGCAACCCCACACCGCTGTTTATTAGGCCGAATGGCATATGGTTAAATTGATACGAATAACCATCATATCTAAAGGTGGTATATTTCTGGTCTTTTTTTGAGTTGGATTTGCCAGTAACTGGCAGTCAAATCAAAAGTTGAAAATATTTTCTTTCCTTTAAATCTTCCTAACAATTCCTGCATAGGAAGTGGGATAGTACACAATCTGGGACAGTTATTCGGTTAAGTTGTCTCGGTCCAAACACATCCTGACTGACCCATCTTTTTTTTTCTGACATTCACCAGTGGATTACAACATGGGGAAGAACACTTCAAAATAATTCCCCATTCTATCATTTGATTGATTTGTTCCTTCACCTCATTCCGGTATTGATGTGGGACTGGGTATGACCTAGACTGAAATGGCTGGTCCTGATTTATCTTAATTCTTAGCTCGAATCCTTGAATGACACCCGGTATATCTGAAAAAATGTGGCCATACTCTTCTAATATTTTCTGCTGTGCATGCTCTTCTTCTCCATGGACCACATTTGCCTGCTTAACTTTCTCAGCTATCACTCTGTCCATTGGGTCTTCCTCAATGTTCATGACCCCAAATGAATGGTATAGATCTGGCACAGACCACTGGCAGAAATTTAATTGTTTCTCCTTTGCAGGTGACTCTTTTCCTTTCATAGTCCAGGACACATTTTTATTTGTGTAGGAAATCAGATCATAATATGGCCTCATGTATCAGGTCCTTCATAATAAGAAATACATAAGCAAAAATTTTTCCACTTATCTGTAAGTCTACCCATATCTGTTTAGGTTCTACCTTGGTCCTCTTATTATTCACCATTGTCACCTGTGTAGCCTTCAGTGGAAGGGTTCATATGCCTGGTTGTTTCCTAACCAGTTTGTAATATAGGGTTTCTGACATAACAGAAATTTGACTCCCTGAATCAACAAGGGTTTTTATTTCTATCTGATTGAGTTCCATATGAATCTTTGGGCATTCCTGTTTGGCATAGTAAGGAAACCTATCTTCCCATGAACACACCAAATTCCCAATGCATTTCCTTTCCCTCAGGTGTATCATTCCTTCTTCCTCTGCCAGATCTGTTTGACATTTATCCGTGACTTTTCGATTTTCGATCTCCCTCATTTGCTCTTCTACCTCAATTTGACTAATTTCTTCAGCTACACACCATTCTTACTATCTGATTTTCAGATAGCTTATAACTCTCTAATGTCTTCAGGGTGGCCATTTGTCATCTGAAAAACTGTACGTAGTTTTTCTTCCCTTTTCCTAAAAACTTCTGATTAATGATTCACATTTTGATATTCTCCTGCTGTTCCTCAGTCCAGAACATCTTCTTTAAGGATGTGTCATACTCCTGGTATGTTTGGTGTTGGTGTAACATGGAATTTCACCATGTTTTTGCATACCCTTGAAGATGGATCTGCGCTAAGATTATTTTGAATTCCTCCGGCATCCCATATCTCCTAAAAAATTTTTGTAAACTATTTATATGCTCTCTCAGACTCTCTTCCTTCTGTCCTCTAAACACCTTCATTTCCACCACCCTATCTCCTGTAATCCTGCCTGTCCCTTTTGCTTTATCTTTGAGACAAATAACTTTTATTTTTGCATGAAATGATGACATAATTTATCTATTTATTATTATTATTAACGTGCTAGGCTCACCACCCCAGCTCACAAAGTACTATGCTGACTGTCACCTGCCTATTGTTGAACCTCTAATCCTAACTGGTGCTTTATTCTTCCCTGTAGTATTAACAAGACCATATACTTAACAACTATAACAGCAACACACAAAAAAATCTTATCAACCTGCCATTCTTCTACTTTCATAGCCCCATTCATTGGGAAGCCATTTTAACAGGCGACCCTGGTATCAATTTTGCTATTTGTATAAATAGCTAAAAAAAATTGGATCTGTTGCCCATGTAAAGTAATAAACACAAAATGATGGCTGTCTAGTCACCATACCACCTGCAGATAGAATTTGAATACTATCTACTGTATTGGGTTCGAATACAAATCCATTTTCTTAATGAAATCTTAAAGAAATAAAATTTACAAATCCTATATAAGGATATAAGTTAACAAAAAAAAATTACCTAGTGACCATTATCTCATTAAAAAGACGAACAACAATTTCTTCGGAAAAAGCATATTTATGAGCATCAGTTAATAGCTGACCTCAAGTGCCAATCTCACTAACACTGTAAAAAACATACTTTTCCTATCTAAATAATCTTAGAACTATCACTAATTATATGCCCAGCCTTCTAGCTAGCTCAGATCCCAGGGCTGGGAGGTAAGGGCTGGGCGGTAACAATACCTATCAGGATGAATGGAGGTAAATGAATAAATTTGCATATTTGGAACAATCTTTCCCTGATTTCTATGCTTCTCAAATTAGATCGTGTGCCATTTAAAATTAGCCATCTTGAACTCCATTCTAGACATTTATTACCTCAATACACAATCTATTTCCTTATCAAATTTATGGTTTGGAGTTTAAAAGCAAGTTAATTGCTTACTCGGAAAAGCATACTCAACTCATTTTGTGATATATATTGTCCTGAACTAGGCCAATATAAGTGATAAATATGTTCATTAATGATAGATAAATAATGTTTTAAAGTAAGTATACAATTTTATTATTATTCCATCTAATTATATATTGAGAAAAGAGAAAAATATATATAATTTACATATCAAATGATAACATAAAAAAAAGAAAATTTATTAAATGTAAAAGACTGTATAATTAAACAGCATGTGTAAGAATGCATTTATATGTTATAGATTAAATTATATAGTTTTTAACAATGATTAAACCTTTAGAAATTAATGATAGGCAATTTTCAGTTCACTTAAGACAATAAAAATTAGTCATATTTACCTTGGAGTACCCGGGATTTTATTTTTTTTATTAGGGATAAGTTTATTTCCATGTAAACTTGTTTCAGTGATCCAAACAAAATCTAAATATCCTTTATTGTCGACAAATGAAAAAAAAATTCTGTTAATGACAAAAGTTCGGCATGACCATCCATTTTGTGGTATTGCTTGGATATAGAAAATAATGATAGCTTCTTGGAAGCTTTCTTATTGTATATGGTTCAAGATTCATTCCTTCCTGGATTATTTTAGCAGTGTGCCGGTAGGGTCCTTAGGGTTCTTGGATGGGCATGCATTGAACAAGAACAGCTATATATTTTTGGAGTTTAGGGTGATTGCCTTACATGTATTTGTTCTACCCCAGCATTAGGATTATAGTGATTATATAAGTTGATATTGTTAAATCCATTTTCTTCTCAAGAAAGTTGATTGAAGAACTTTTAATATTTCATTTTTATAATGTGAGTATAACTGTACCAGTAAACTTAACAAAAAAAAAAAAAATATTAATACAACATTTCTCTCCGAAAAACACTCTTACTCTCCTTGGTTCCAATTCTTTTATTTTTCCAAATAGTTTATCATCATTGAGATCTCTATTTATCAGGCATGCTTTTAACACTTTTCCTTTAGGTTTCTTTTTTTCTTTTTTTTTTCACTGGACATTTACTTAAGATTTCCTGCAATTTAGAGTGGTTAAGTAATGGGACAAAAGACACAAAATTGCCTCAATGTAGATATATTAAAGTTCTTTCATTACTCTCATTAAAATACTATGTACGATAAAACCAAAGAAAAATATACATTTGAAATAAGTAATAATACAAAAAAAAATTTATATATTTGCGTATAACTGCATTCCCACAATTTATTAACACATATTTTTCTGAATGCATTCTAAAACAAACCACTGTAACTATATACATCTTTCTCTCTCCTTTTTTTTTTAAATAAAAAAAAACACTTTTGAACTTTATCTCTCTCTCTTCGACATATATATATATAAGATTTTTTATGTACATACTCACACATTGAGGCCAATTTATGGGCCTCATGCTTCTCTAGTCAGTTGGGGGAATATTATGTGACTCCCTTGTAACAGGTTGAACCTGGCTACTGTTACAATATGTACATTCATTTTACACTAAAAAGAAAACCCAAGCCTAATTCACTTGAACACCATGTTTTGATTTTATCTTCTCATTAGTTTCATTATCATTAAAGCAAATTGTTTTTTAGAGAGGATTCATGTGGAAAAGGGGATGACTTAAATCAACTGCATAAAGTTTGCAATACTAAGTTTTTAAAAGTAGCATTTAGTAAAGGAAATAAAGAAATGAAAGAACTAATAAACTTTTATTCACTATTATTATTGATTAAATAAATAAATGTAATTTATGTATATATACCATGCATTAATATTAGTTACATTTAATAAATTTATTTCTAACACTAGAATTGTATTGCTCAATTATTTTTAATCTGCAAAATTGCTAATAAGGGAAAATTCAGAAACATAAGAATAACAAATTAAAAATATTGTAATAATAAAAAATTGAAAACTAAAAAATTTTATGGCAGAAATAAATAAAAATCAACAGAAACAATCAAACAACAATGCAATGAAAAGTCTAACTAAAGCTTTCATCAGAATAGCATTAAAATAAAGACTAAGGGTTTCATAATGTGACTGATTGAGAACAAAATACTGTTTTCCAATATTATAATAATCATGAAACTTTTGTTTATACCATGAAAAAATAGAAATCATTTTTAATTTTTAAAATGAAAAATCCTGAGTAGTTTCAAAATCTAATAAAAATACTCTATTTTGGTGAAGAAAATTATTTTTGAAGTGTACTAGTCTTTAGTCCCCCTGCCTTCACTATATTAGATTTCAATGATTAAATATTTGAAAGCTTGGGATAACTTACACACTCTTGTGAAAAATAATATAATGCATTTTATGAAAAAGACAGTAAAAAATAAAAGTGATATGACTACCCTAGTGTGTATTCTGTGCACTAAGTCTACAAGAAAAAAAAAAAGGCTGATTGAGAGACGATTCTGATGTGCCTATAGTATGCACATGAAATTTATAGAATTTTTAAATGTTTTATATAATATTTTTAAACTGTTAGTTACTGCAACTATAGATGGTGAATCCATAGCTAAACTGCTGCTAAATGTAAAAATAAATTTGCTAATAGCAAAATTACAGGAGGAAAAATGTTGAATATGAAGTAAAACAAAAATACTAACTTTGTTTTCTATATTTTAAAACAGACAAAACTCTCTATATAGTAGTGCACTCAAGTGCAAGCCAGATCCAAGGCTCCTCACCAACAAAGGCCATGAGCCAGAAACTAATCTGGGGATGTTGGATAAGTAGGCACTAGATAGGGATTTTATGCACAAGTCTTCTGGCATCCATTGATTACTCTGACTTGCACTGAGTGGCACTACTGTATAGAGAGTTTTTCCTGTTTTAATAACAGTTATGAGCAAGCATAAGAAATGATGATCATGTGATGTTTGGTGGGTTTTTTCGTTATTTTATAATCTATATCTGATTTTATTTAATTATTTTACATAAAACTTTATTTTTTATACTTATTTATATTTTTTTAAATATATATAATACACTAAAATATTACACATTATGTGCATGTATTATTATCAATAAGTAAAACTAATTCCAGTTTTATTGCACCAGAGTAACAATTAAAGGTTAGTAATATTATTTCTGTTGGAACTGGTTCTCAATGATTACAAATTCAATTTTCATGCTATTTTTTCTGGAACCAATCAAATATGAAAAATAAAGATTCTTTGAATATGAAAATTAAATTTTAAATAAATAAAAAATAAAAGTGAATAAAAAAACTAAGTATGAATACTAAAAGTATAAATGGTAATACAAAGTTAATAGTAGAACTGGGAAGTACTAAAAGTTAATAGAAGGGTGGGAAAAAATGATGATAATAAAATAGATTTTGTAATAATGAAATAGTTGTCAATGCTATAGTTGAGATGAATATTAACATAAATAATTGTGAGAAATTTCAGTTGAATAAGTAAAGGCGAAAGGGGGGGGGGTTTGAAAGAATTAATGTTTGTAATAATGAGAATAAATCTATTGTCTTTCCCCAGTTCATAAGAGTTGATTTCTACTTTAATGCCTTCTACAGTAAGCATGAATAATCAATCACTATTAGATGTCAATAGATTTGTCTCCACTAATATCTGGTTATCAGTGATTAGTTAAACTTATTATAAGTGGTGCTATTCTTGTTTTACATGTAGCAAAGACATGGATTATTAAAAAGAGAGACAACATAAGATGTTTTAAGGATGTAGATTTGAAATAAAACACTATGATAAATAAGTTAGATGAAATTGAAAAGAGGATGTTAAAAAATATAAATGAACATAAAATTATAATATAAAAAGGAAATTATATTGGGCATGCACAAAACATAAAGAAATAATACAAAAAGAGATAGGAAAACAATTGTAATACATCTTTTTTTTTAAAAAAAAATAGAATTTATTGGTCAATTAGAAATATAATATAAATACAATGTTTTTTTTATGGATATTCAGCATTACTGTCTATGGTTAATCTTTTGTTTAAACCTCCACCGATACCTGATTGAGCTTGAGGCTGCAAGGGATTGTTCATAATTGAGTGTTCTGGGATTTTTAGGGGGTGGAGTTCAGGTTTTAGGCAACTTGTAAATTGCCCAGGTATCATTAAATATTCCCATAGGAGCTACTATTCAGTCTCTTATCTTAATTTTCTCTATGATCTTACAAAATGTAGATATTAAATCACAATTATTATTTTTGAAGATTAATTGACATCATAATAACCAGATGGTAAAAGTGAGGAAAATTGCAATCCTGGTTACAGGGAAGTGTCCTTTTATTATAGTGGCTTTAATTGAAAATTTTTTCCTTAGGATTAACTTTGGTACAAGCTGTGATGAATTTTCGAATCAGGTTTAAATATTGACATGTATGAAGGATATGTTCAATGGTTTCTTCTTCTTGTTTGCAAAGTGCACATGTCAAATTAATTTTGATTAAACCCCTCTGCATAACCAGAAAATGATTTGTTGGCAGTGCAGTGAGATTTAATTTAATTGTGAAGTCCAAATGTTTGGACTTCATATGCCAGTATCTAAACTTTTTTATGATCTTTATTAATACATTGTACAGGCTTAAACCTGCATTTATATATGTAATATATGCAGGATTTGAACTCAGACTTCCACACAACTACTCTCAGTGCCATATTGTAATTCCTAGGGCAGGTGGGGAATCTGAGTCATTGTTTATAGCTAGGGCGTACGCACCCCAATAGGTGATTTTTCCTTTAAATGGAATAGAAGAGATTTGTGTAGCCTTGTTATACATCTTAAAAGAAAATAATGAACTTATCAGAGGCTTGATATTTTTCAAATCACTATTGTTGATTGGAGTATTGGATTTGTTTCAAAGTAAGAAATATGACTAACTCTAATTGTTTTTAACACAATAAAAAAAAGGGAAAATGTTGGAAAACAGTTAAGGGAAAAGTTTACACTGCTGTAATAGCAAATAATACATACATTATTTACTCTTCCACAAGTATATAAATGTTCGATTTATATAATGATAATAAAGTTATTTCAATAAGTATAAATTTAATTTAAATATAAATTTAATTCAGTAAAGTCAATTGTCTTCAGTAATTGAAATGTTTCACGATTTTAATAAAGCAAAAATAAATGAATTAATGTCTCATCACCTCTCTTATGTGCTTAATTCTATATTATATAATAAAATATACCATCCTCTTTTACACTTTGTAATATAGTAAAATATAAAATATTTACAGATCTCTAATGCTGGCTGCAAATTAGCTAAAACAGAAAATTAAAATAAAATTGCTTTAAAAAAGTGCAAAAAAAGAGTGTCCATTTTATTACAATAAAAGCATGAACAAATGTTGTTTTTTTATTGATTTATTATTAAATATCCGGGATTGTATTTGAGATAAGAATGAATTTAGTGACTATAGGAATTTGACATCAGTTCAATAAATAACAGGTATCTTTTTTTAAAAAAGCAACACTCATCTGACCAACTCATAGTAATGTTGTTTTTTAATCTTCTAACTAATAAATGCTTGATAACCATTCACAATTTAAAATTGGGAGGCCAGCTAAGTTAGCTGTTGATAATCTAGGGGATAACTAGATTGGCTGTCAGCCAGTTAGTTTGGCTAGAAGTCAGCTAAGCTGTTGTGAGTTACTCAATTTGGCTGTGGACCATATAGAATGGCTATGATCCAACTAGGGTAGCTATGGACCTACGATATGGATGTGGCGAGTGAAAGCACTAATCTTTACAAAAAAGAACTTATTAAATATTTACTTTAAGATGGTTCCAAAAAGAATGAAAAACTTAGGAATATTTTTGTCATGTAGATATGGAATAATATATCTAGATAAGAAAGATAATTAGTATTAAATAAACAAATATAGGAGTATAATAGGCTAAAGGCATAGTTATTTCAATTCACATTTCTCAACAGTGATTCTTACAAGAGCAATAAACAGATTTAATATTTCCAAGTCAAGCAAATCAGGAAAAAAATTAAAATACATGTACATCTAACATATAAAAAAACATAAAACTAATGTTTATCAATTTTTTGTTTTTAATTAAATAAACTATATGTAAAAAAAAAAAAAGCTTAAACTGGTAATAGTCTGTCAGCAGTGACAATGTGGGAGTAAGAGGAAATAATTTTAATTTGTTTAGAAATACCTAAGGGATGACCTTAAACTTTTTAACAGTTCTTTAATAAAATGTTGGTTGCAAAAAAATAAAGATATCAAATGATGCTTTTTATTGATCAACTAGTAATTAGGGTCAAATATGCATTTAATGTTAATTTAAAATAAAAACGTTATTAATAGGTCGTGGATTAAATTCCTGACTAATTGTAAGATATAGTTTTCATTCTTAAGGGCATAATTGATGATGAAAAATGTCTTTTGAAGGAAGTGTATGATTGACCACATACGTATGGATTACAGTTAAAGTTCATAATATCTTCAAGCGTTGGTGGCCTAGTGGTTGCTTCCAAGCAGCTGGCCCGGGTTCGCTTCCCTTTCCGGTCAACGGTCAACACTTTAACATATGAAAAAAAAAAAGTTCATAATAAATTTAAAAACATGGCATAATATAATTTATTTTGTTAAAAAAAAAAAAAACAAGCTATTATACTTATCAATTGCATTAAACTCTATCATCAAATTTTCTAGTGGGTAAATGAACATCATACCAATCTTTAGGTTTTACTATGATTTTTTTTTAAAGATATCTGAAAGTATTTTAAACCTTAAGAAAATGTTTTTAAGTAAAAGAAACTGCAGATTGTAGATCAATATCTTTCAATATAAAAATTATAGATGCATTAAAAAATAGATCTATCCCTTGATGTTCATTCTTTAGAAGTAATAGCTATTTCTCACTCTGTGCGGTTTTGCCCAGTTGTAAAGTATCAGACTCTAAATCCATGGATCATGGCTCCAATTCTATGCTCAAACTTCTTATAAACTCCTGAATAATAATAAACTTTTTTTTTACTGGTTCAATGACAATGATTGAATTATTGGTGACTTGATTAAAAATTAAATTTAACACTTTCTTCTTGATATTACAACAAAATGAATATGGATGTTCAAAGCAATATAGAAATAAAAAGACAAAAGTTTAAACAATTGACACACACAAAAAAAACTTAAGCATGATCAGTGAATTAAAACTATATTACATTCTTTTGATGTATTGGAAATAATATATGGACAATATATATATATCATGATTTCATTAAATCAATGAATGGCATATCTTCAAAGAGTATTTTTTCAAACAGGTGGAAGTATTTTGATTATCTTTTGAAATAATGAAAAAAATTCAAATAACTTTTTAATGATATATCAGTCCAACTAATTTATTTATATATAGATAGAGATAATTAATTTGATGAAGTTAAGATAGGTTTTCATAATCTTGAAAACAGAATGTCTAAGATATCTGAAAAATTTTTAACATATAATAATGATTTATCTTTAAAACTATTAGATTTTTTTAGGAATATACTGACTCAAGACAGACAGTGTCCTAATTGCTTCCTTTGATTTAAATTATAAAAGAGTAAAAAAGACTGCAATAAGTATAATAGTACATCATTGTTATCTACACATCAAAAGTATTTTATTATTTTTTAATTTACAAATGTCAAACTTTCTGCACTTACAACTTTTTACACCATCCACTTCAGATAAACACACTAATGATTATTACTAATTATGTATTAAACTTAAAATCAATGTGCTTTTAGAAAATCAAGCAGATAACAGAATTGTTTTTTTTTTGTTGTTGTTAGCAAAGAAAATATATATTGGAGTCTTGCATTGGTGGTCGAGAGGTCAGCACGACTGTCTTACAAGCAGTTGCCCGGGTTGCAGGTTCGCATCCCGGCCGATGCTATGACACTTGAAGAAAATATATATTGGAAGAGATATGATTTATGTTTGTTTTTATTTGGTCAAGGCATTTGATTTAATTAATCAAAAAGGTTTATGACAATATTTATAGTAATACAAAAGAAAATATTAGTGGTGGCACATCTAAAGCATTTGAAATAAAAACAGGTATTATACAAGGATATATAGTGGTTCTGACTTTGTTTTCTATTTTTATAATGATCTTTGCAACAGTTTGATTTTGTTATAGATATAGTGTATGTTACAACTCTATAGAAGACTGTTTGACAATCAAAACTGTCACCTATTTTTGGAAGTCTGGAATAATAAAATAATGTATTTGAATTATTAAAATACATAGAAGAGTGTGTTAGTATTGTTTATTTATATTAATAATAGTTATTATAAAAAGAGTCCTATCTTTTCTGCATAAAAATCTGTCCACACTCATTCTAAGATAAAGTAATCATGGTTTCTTTGCCTATAGGAGTATTACATCCCATCCCAAATACCATTGCAATTATATATTTTTTCACAATCATAGCATTTATACTTATCTGAGAATCTAAATTAATCTAGAACCTTTATTCTCTAGCTAAAATGAGTTAAATACCCATTATTATTTTTTAAATTTTTTATTGAGTATATTCAATGATTGCATATTTTACATATAAAAAAATTTAGAAAATATATTTCTTTACAAATAGATAATACAGGCATATAAAATGGTTTATATGTATTAATAAAAAAAAACATTTAACACATAGAGAAAAAAAACAGTTGTTTACAGAGTAAAAAAGAGAGAAGTAAGGCTCCATTTGGTGTGTACAATATCTGGAGGGACTCATGTCCTGACTTTATTTCTGACTTTAAGTATCTTATTGTAAAACATGGACTGCAATTTATTAGATATAGGAGTAAAACAAAAATGATATCTCAAGAAATAAAGGGGAAACATAATGAAAATAGTGATCCTAATTGAGGGAAAGAGACCATGTCTCATATAGTCATCAAGTGTGTCGATAGATGGAGTACATGATCTAGTAATTGACTTAATAGTATTTCTATAGACAAGAAAAGCAGGGTATTGTAGAAAAATATGATATATTGTCTCTTCAGACTTGTGACAGAGTTAACAATTTGGATCAATGTTAGCATTAACCATTCTTCATGATAAAAAAATGACTAGTGGGCAGAGCTTCTAAATTGACTTTAATAAGGAAATTGAGATATTTTGGTTCCAGATACTAGAATTTGAATTTTGAGATAATCTGTTTATTAGTGAGATTAACTAGAGATAGTTGCTGAGACTGGTTATCACTATGAGTCATGTTATAAGGCTGCCATTAAAATATTTTTCAAAAAAATGTATTCTGATTCAGATCAATACAATCACAAATATATCTGATTACAGACTGAAAAAACATACCACTACTGGGCAGAAGTGTATCAGTAGGAATAACCAGGAGAAATTTCGCATTTAATAATCAAAATTAGATATTTAAAAAAATTTAAGGTTCATTCAAACCAAATTCAAATTTTAGATGTGAATATGGAAGGCATATATAATAATCAGTATTCCACAAGATAATTTTTGATGATCTCATAACAGCAATTCTTCTGATTATATTTTCTCAAGTATCTGATATCTGTCCAAAATAAAATAAATTACTGTTGATAGTTATTAAAACATAGAGTTCTATCTCAAATATTTTTTCCTTTTATAAAACTCATAGCAAAATAATTAACTCATTAACAACTCTCTAATTATTGAGTTAATTATATATAAGACACCATTTCATCTTCATTAGCAATCACTCATAAAGAACATGACTTTTTTAACTCTATAAGAACAATGAAAAAAAAGATAATTAAATTACATAATATGTCTTCCATTATCCTCAGTATACAAATTTAGATATTTTACCCAGTCAACCAACATACAATTAACAGTGTTAAAAGTAATGCTATTACATGCATCATAATGTATTGACATAAATGTTCAAGTGTATCAATTTTCTTTATATATACTTCTGCTTTTATTTAACATCAAAAATTAAAATTAAATGTTTTAAATCAAAACTTATTGCTATCCAATCAATTCACTTTCAGCATCATAACCAATGATAAAAAAATTGCTGCTCCAGAGATTGCTTTGTTTGGGTTATGTAATTTAAGACATTAGAAAATACTACTCTATAGAGCAGGGGTGGGCAATTGTTTTGGCTCGGGGGCCGCATAGGTTGGTGGAGGGCCGCATCAGGGGCCACTTTGTGGAAGCGAAGGTTAACGGAGGGCCGCATCTTTTTTTCATGACACAATAAACACACTGCTTTATTCCCTGTATTACCAAAGAAATATTTGTCTGTCCATTCTTCATTAAACACATGACATTCATTACCAATTTTACATTTTTATGGAGCATTCATGGTTTCACAAAAGTTGGAAATATATATATTTGCTAATGCAAAGACAAAATTGAAATTAATCATATCAACTGGAAAAGCACTGCACATTGTATCTACACTGCGCATGTATATTGATGTGGCCATTCTAGTGGAAAATATGAGATGAATATTCGGTCATGCAACAGGAAGGAAATCTCAGTCCAATGTGGATTTTTCTGATTGTCTTGGAGGACCACATAAAAACTCTTAGCGGGCCGCATGTGGCCCTCGGGCCGCTATTTGCCCACCCCTGTTATAGAGCATATAAGTACATCTCCCTATAAATTATGTTCACTAAAAAAAATTGTCTAAGAGAGAAGGCCAAATCATACTTTTACTCATACTGCTTCTTGTTCCTTTGAATCATTATATCAAAATCATTCCTGTATAATTTGAGTGATCTCCATTGAGTGCCATCCTTTTTATATACTATCTCAACCCCCTATTGAGAGATATAGAAATCTCATTCACCGGAGTATTCATTCCTCGCATAAAAAAATCCTTCAAGTTGTTTGCATATATGGATGATGTCCTCGTAATACTACCATCTCAAAAACATCTCCCAACACTCTACAAGATTTTGGATAAATTTGCCTGTGATTCACAACTCAAATTTAACTCCAACAAATCTTCATCTTGGAAAATTCTATCGGGAAAGAAAGTCTCATCTAGATTTCTAGCTGAGCCCCAGGACTTTCTTGGCTTCCCTATCTCCATGTCTCAAATAGCCATGTCAAAAAAACTACAGAACTCCTTAATCAACTCCACATCCCAGATTATTCAATCCCTTTCCAGGGTGTATCTCTCCATTCAGGGAAAAGTAGCACTACTGAACATGAAAGTCATGTCCAAGATTGCATACTACCTCCCCATCATGACAGCAATAAAAGCCTTTACCAAAAAAATCAATAGTCTATGTGCTAAACTCTTTTGGAAAAACAGTACAACGTCCATAAGCATGACAAGGATGCAATACCATCGCAAATCTAATGGGATGTCCTTTCACTCCATCCCCTCAATTATCTTTCAAAAATCTCACACATTAATTCATAACCTCTTACAAAAACATGATTCCTTCAATATTTCAGAGGCCGTTCAACCGACAGACAGACCTCCTCCTCAAAAATGCTGGCTAGACCAGGTTCTCCAGCTTCTCAATCAATTTACATCTAATTTACAAAATCCATATAATACAAAAATCACCATCTGGGAAGCCCACCATAAAATCAACCCTGAAATCAACTCAATGTTGCCAATGCTTGGCATCACTAATCATAGAATTACTTCAATATTCAAGTTCTTAGCATTAGAGCCTAAATTTTTAAACTACCTAGTAAAAGTAAATCTGGGAGCCATGCATACCAACTGGTTCCTCCACCACAAGAGATTTCTTAACAACATTGACCCTATCTGCCCAATCTGCAAGAGGCATGATGAGACATTTGACCACATAATTCGCTCATGTAGCGGACTTAGTAGTATCAAATTTTTAATTTTCCAAAACAGTAAAACTGATATTTACAGAATCCTCTCGCTAAAAGAAAATTTCCAATTATAAGAATGTCAGTATTTCTCACCCACTCTATCTGGAATGTGAGATGCAAATTAGTATTCACAAATCCTCCACCAGACCCAAACAGTCTATTCATTTCTCTCTTAAACAAAATCAAAAATAAAGACATGATCCTTTCCTCCAAATTTTTATTTGAAGAAACCTGGAATCTATTCCAAATTCCAAAGGCCAATACTTTTCCAAATAGCTTATGACAACAATCTATAAACCACAGGATTTATTCCATACCCTGGATTAATATTTTCATAAATCATCGACTACCAACCCAGTAGTGACATTATAGACTCTTTTTTTTGTCAATGTACTATAAAAAATTAATGTATTAAAAAACCAATATTCTCCCTAAATAAAATTCTTTTAAAACAAAAAATTACAAAGTTCCTACAATAAAAAAAAAGGAGTTAAATTTTTTTTAGATCTCAATAAGTTCTTAGAATTGTTCTCTCGAGTAGCTAGCCCATAATCAGGCTATCTACCTACCTAAAATGGTTGATAATGGATATTTAGCTATTTTTAAATACAGATTTAAGATTCATAGTTAATCATATAGTGCAATATGCTGACTGTAAAAATAATATATGTATATAATAGTAATGCACAAATCTAGGAGGATTCCAACTTCAAGAAGCACTGAGTTCATGATTATCTTTTTTTAATTGAATGCGCTCATCCTGCACCGATTCATTGCAAATTACACTGAGAATTCAGTCAAAATATTTACAGAAGTGCAAACTGTACTGGGGAAGAGGAGGGGTCTCATATTAAAATATACTATTTTAGACTATCGAAAGTACTAATAGTCCATAATAAAAATGATTAATAATTACATCAACATATCAAAATGATTTTTTTTTTTTTTTTAATTTTCAGCGATCTCTAGTCAATTAAGAAAAATACAGGGTATTTAAAAAATAATAATTTAAACATTTAAATAAAGTTAAATATACTAGTGTTAAAACCATTTAAATAAATAAACGAATGTAATAAATTATTTTTACTATTTCTGACATCTGGAAAATGTCAGCTGTCCGGACTCACTTAGTTTGTTTACTGCATTTTGAAATAGTAAATCAAAATATTGTTTCTATTATCTTTTCTCTCTCTTTTTTTTTTATCTTTATGAAAAGACTTCTTGGAAGAGAAACGATACAATAATATCTATTGCTTAAGGGCAGCAATAATAGAAAACTTTGTATATATAAATTAAATAACGTTAGATATTAAACAAAAAACTTATTGATGTTTGAGAATATTCTACATCAAAAAGTCAGAAAGAGCAGAATATCTTTCAATTGATCTGCTCTCAGGCTGACTATTCTTAATACTTACCCTTTTTTTTCTTAATATTTTCGACGATATTTTAAAATGTTTAGAGTCGTCCCCCCCTTCCTCCAATCACCAGAATTATGATCCTAGTTATAAATAATTGAATGTTTTGTCTTGTCTGAGGTTACATGCTGAATTGAGCATAGGAAGTAATAGAAATGAACTTTAGATCAGCGACCTTTATAAGTTCTTCAGTCTGCTATTCTATCACTATTGACTAGTTTGAAAAGTTCTGTTGTACTATTTTGCATCCACTTATCATATTTATATAACTCAGAGATCGAACTTGATCAGATGAAGCTTGAAAATTTTTCGATTACAAGCAAACATAATTTTTTTTTCACGGTGATTCAGAGACAATTCAGATAGCCGCACATTATAATTTAAATGACTATCCAAATACTCAAGCTAAAGGATAATAAATCCGAGATTAACATGAATTGGGGTAATGCATTTCGATACGCTGACTATAACAAGTACTGTATTTTAAAGATGCAAATGTAATGGAGAAAGCATAAAACTATTATGCATGTTAAATTTATGATTATCTTTATCAAAATAATTACTTAGAGCAAATAAGAATTTAATGAATTTTAAAATATGCATTTTTTTTTTTTAAAAAAAAAAACAAGATGAAAAAGAGAATATATATATATACAAACATGCTAGGATGGGGGAGGAGAACTCAAATAGTTATTAAAAAAAAAAAACTGCTAAATAATAATTCAGAAACGAAATTTACATTTTTTTTTAGATTTATTTTTGCTTTCACATTCTCTTCTTCCCACATCACCCTACATTATAATTACATATCCATACTGCCTCCATCCTTAATTTTCAAAACCCACTGATTACTATTAAGTTAATAAAGCATATAAACTATTACAGAATATCCATTAACATTTAATTATCTCCACGGAGTCCTTTATAATAGATATTCCTTTTCTATATATTTTTCGAGTAATCAACGCTTAGAACCTCTAATCAGTTGCTGGTTTACTTTTCCCCCTATATATTTGAGAAAATATTTAACCTAGAGTAGAAAAGGGAGAGGGGAGGGGTTTGTTACAACGTAATTTAATAACAGTAATAATAACCTGAGGCCTGAGGTTATGTTCAAGAAGGAAATATTTATACACAAGATATATCAAAAATGAAATGTGTGTAACGAAATACATAAGTTTTATTATGGTTTTGTTTTGGAAATATCTTCAGTTTTCTGTCTTTTTCTTGAAAGAAAGAGAGAATATATACATAATATAAATCATTAAATTTCTGTTTAAATGTTCATTATTTAACAAGTGATTTAAATAGAATATTAAAAAAATCATCATTTGTCTTGCGTTGTCAGCCGAGAGGTATCGCAGCTGCCATGCAAGCAAGTAGTTGGTTGCAGACGGTTGTGGGTTCGCGTCCCAGCCGATGCTATGACACTGGAAAAAAAAAATCATCACTTTATAAATAAGTACAGAATGAATGATGTTTGTGGCTTCTGCCTGTGATCATAAGTAAATGGCATGCAAGTGGTCAGTAAATAGATAACTAAATCTAAATAATATAAGAGCGAGTAAAATAAAAATAGAAAACCGCTACATGGTAAGGTCATTGATCAGTAGGAGTCCGTTGGAGAGGCCTTTCCTCTAAAGATGAAATTATTTTTAAGAAATGTTAATTAATTAATTTATATATAATACATAATTTCTTAACTGCCTAATAAGTTACATCTGCATTAATTCCAATGTTGCCCGCACTCTTTTTGGAGAGATGCTATCCTATGCCTTTTTAGTATCCATTTGCAAAAAATTTCTTTTTTGTTACCATCTTCTTTTCTATAACTTAGGTCATATAGAACACGTAATCAACCGCGGAATGCCTTTCTTTGAAACCAGTTTGTTCCTCTGCTTTTAAATTCCTAATTCATATTCATTTATATTTTTCAGAATTTTTTACATATATTTGATTCAACAAATCAGTAATTATTATTCTATAATTTTCACAGTTACTCTTTCTGCCCTGATATTGTTGTAATATATGAAACTTTCCATTTAGGCAGGGGCACATCTATTTTTAATATGGTATTGGAATAATCAAGAATTCAAAAAGTTATTTATTTCTATTTTTAATTAATTCAAATGGCAATTCACTAGAGCAAGAAGCCTTCAAGTTTTTTAGTGATTTATATACTATTATCAATTCAATATCTTTTGTTATATATTTTATCACTTGTACATTTTGTTCTTCACCTATTTTCTCAAATTCTACTCTATTCTCCACTAATAAGTTCTCAAAATATTATTTCAATCTCTTCATTGTAATTAGTATATTATATTTCTTTTTTTATTTTTGCAAATCCTTAATCACTCTCGAGTTATCATTGTTTTTCTCTTCACTCAAATATGACTCATTTTACTTTTTTTACTTTTAATAATATATATTTATTAATAATGAAAACTTTTATATATAATCAATCATTGAACAAGGTCTCTATTGAGAGTTGTAATTATATAATAAGACAATCAATGAAGGCCAGAGTATATTAGTCCAAGAGTGCAGTGTTCAAGTATGACCATGTGTCTTCGTTAATTTTTTTATGAACAATCTTCATCCCTTTTCTTGATTTGCTCTAAGCTGTTACAAAACAATTGAACTACTTCTGATTCTGATTTTCCAATAACTATCTTACATCTGGTTTTCCATAATGAGAATATGGTGAAGATTGCAATTCTGATCAGTCCAAAAATTTTGTAATTTATACAGTCTCATATTGAGGTGATGCAGTTTTTTTCATACTTTCTTCCCCATTGTGTTTCCCTGAAGATTTGTGATGACAGTAACATGAGTATTGAAGATCTTTAGAAAAATTTAACTTTATTTAAATATTCCAAATACATTCAACAGATAGTAATATCACATCAAACAGGTTAGTATATGCACAATGTTCGGAGAGGTATTATTGTCCTCCTTCAGGTGTTACTTGCCTGACCAGTGCTAGTATTGCATGGGAATCAAACTTGGGTCCTTAGATTCTTGAGTATTGAATTTTAAGGTAACACTCTAATGAACTGAACCATCCTGCCAAAGGTAACAGTCAGTAGAAATTTCATATACTTATCTATGATGTTCCTCCTGATTTCTTCACTTTTTCTTTTTAAGAACAAAATTGATTAATGGTTTCCATACATTATGTATAGTCACACTAAGTTGACTTATGGGGTTGTTTGGCATTGTCATGTGAACAGCTTTTTAAAATTTTTTTCTTTGTATCTTTTCTCCTCTATCCAATATTTTTGTGTTTTCCCAATTGAACATATATTCATTGGTGATAATGGCTTACAAATCAGAACAACTCTTCCTATTGATATTATAATGGAACTATTAAGAATTCTGCATAAAAACAACCTACTTTCAATATAATACAGAATTCTTCCAACAAAATAATTCTTCACATATTCTTGCACTCAGCAATATGAAATTCATATCATGTTATAATCTAATATAGATTTAAAATTTAATGTACTGTATTTAGAATCTACATGTATTTATGTTTTTTTTTTATTATTCTTAAAGTGTTTTGCACACATGCATTTATCAAATCTATTTCATTATCCTTATAGTATTTTTGTCTCCTATCTGTTAACCAAATAATTCCTCCAATCAATACAATTTTTCTAGACATTCAAATTTTTAAAAATTTCTTTATTAATTGTTCAAAAAAACTCATCTTTGATATTCATAAGAGCATCACTGTTCATAGCATAAGTCCTTAAAATCATTTTCTATTCATATATAACCATATTCATTCTTATTTGTCAATGAGTGATTACTTCCCATATTGTAATATATTTTATGAAACTCCTATGAGTCAATATTACTATTTGTTCACTTTTATTCTTTGTATATTACAATAAAAATTATTAGAATATTCAAAATTATCTAAGTCTTGGTATTTTTTTTAAGTTTCTAATAAGGCAATTAAATCAATCTACATTTGTTCACTTTCACTTATTACTTCAATTAATTTAGTTGACAAATTCTATAAATCGTAATTGTTTTACTATTTTCTCTCTTTCAATTTTCCATTCTATTTATGAAACCTTATATTGGATTTTTAACATTCACTTTTTGGGGAATATCAAAAGTCTGATGCCCCAACCTCCAATATGGAGGGCCAAACTTTTATATCAGAATAGCCTTAACAGATTTAAAATCAAAACAAAATTAATTTTAAGATTTTTGTTAGATCAATATAAAAGAAATAAAACAATCTATTAAGTGTTACATTTTTATTAAGAAATTTAAAAGTATATATAAAATAGCTTCAACTAGATAAAATAATAATAGCAATTTAATAATAAAAAAAAAAAGTTAAACTGATAATAAAAACAGCATAAAAAATTTATAAACTTAAACAAATTTGCCATTGTAAACTACTTCAAGAATTTAAAACCATTTTCTTTATAAATGTCTCAAACAATCATTGTAGGACCAAATTCCACATCCTTCTTTCACAGCATTAATGAAGAAATCAATCGGGCTAATCAACTTTTGATTGGCAAGTGTTTTATAACTACTTACTTCCTCATTTTATTTTCTAGCTATAGATATCTATTTACCTATATACATCCTTAAAAATCTGATAGTATCGAGGTTGTGTAAGACTATTTCAAAAGGCCTAAATTTATTTTAAAATCTTCATTTATCTGAAAATGTTTTTCTTTAAAAAAAAATTGACCAAGATTCAAATATAGGTCACATAATAAAGCCTCAGAAAACTATATCAATTTTTTTGTATATGTGTATTATAGATTTTTATAAAAGTAAATATTTGAAACATTATTCCTAGTGATGGTTTATCAGCATTTGGAGGGCAAAATTAAGTTGTCTCTGAATAAACATAGCAAAATGCACTCTGCATACACATAAATAACATTTATTTTTTTAAATGTAATTTTCAAGATGATGATGTGAAATATACATTTTTAATAATTTTTTTTGTAAAATCATATTTTAAAAAAATATTTTTATTGGAAAGGGGAGTAGAAAATCCATGTATGAGAATTTTAAAACAAGGTGGTAAATAATCTCAGGATATGTATAATATTAATAATTACATTTAAATTTTATTTCAAATATAAATGCAAAAAATATACCCAGCCTGAAAGTCCATCATTTTTTGTAATATTTTTTTTTCTTTGGAACTATACAGCCTGTTTGGTACACTTCAGAAATGTATCCAGCAAGGTATTAATAAATGTAAATTAATAAAACTAAATTTAAATTTTTAAATATATCTATTATATTTGATAATATGAATTTGACAGTATTACGGACTATACATAATATGATTTATTGGAGCACCCTCTGAATAAAAAAATTCAAAAGGCACTAAAGCAAATTGGATGACTATATATTCACATTGATTGTTTTATATAAGATAATCTTTTAATAAAGATTTAAAATGTTTATAAATTTCCATACTTTGTTATACATTGAATTATAAGGTACAACATAACAATTTGCATGTTTCTGACTTTTATTAATAGTTTTGTGTATCCAGCTTTTAGAGGGTGCTTCAGTAAAGCATTACAGACAAACATACATTCTCATCAATTTTATATATAAGATTACATGCAATTTATATGTATGTATATGTATATAAATTGGCCATAATTTGTAACAATTTGATTTTCCATTTTTAACAATGTTATTTTTAAATAAATACTTGAAAACAAATTATTATTTAATCTAATATTTATTTTGTTGAGAAAGATCTCCTATAGGAATATCTTAGATAGGGCTTGAATCTGACTGAAACAATAAAATGTTTGGACTGATTATTATTACATTTTTATTACTTTATTGTTTTTATGGTACATTAGTTTTAAGAAGCATTTGATATTTTATCATTAATATCATATAATTTAATTTTCTAATGAAAATTCATTAAAAAAAATCATTATTGCCTACAAGCAGCCAAAAGGGTATACTGATGTGACTTATAACATATTAAAAGAACTATTACTAGTAAGATGAATAATAATTGAATCTTCATTTGAACCAAAATTTATTGTAGACTCAGAAGAACAATAATATATAGAAAAACTTGAAGATGTACAAAAAAATTATTTTTAATCCATCAAAAGTGTATTTAATATTCAGAAATTATAAACAAAAGTACTTCTATCAACATTGATATAACTGGTTCCTGAACATTATATTTGTAAATTAATCTTCAATTATTATTATTATTATTTTTATTTTTTTTCAAAAATAAATTAAATATAAATTTCAACTTATATTAAATATTGTGCAAATTGATATCACTGGAGAGTTTTTTTTTTTTTTCATATTGCATAAAATAAAATACTCTACGTTAGTAATTTAATTTTAAAATGAACAGTGCTGCTTATAGTTTAATACAACAACAAGAGAAAAAGTTAATTCTCTTAGTCCTATAACTTTTGGTTTTCTGCTAACAAAAAAGAGAAATCATACAATGCTAAAAAGTTGTGAGAATAATTTGAGATGGTTGTTATAATTGACTAATTTTTCTGAGCCTGATATAATATTTTTACACAACATGGTGGACTTTGAATGTCTCAACAAAAGTTAGATAAATTAAGTAGCACATATAATGATAAATTTAAAATCTTAAAAACATTTAACTTTATCTTTCTTATTGCTCTGCCAACTATTTATATTTGTAAATATAAGTAAAGGGTCTGAAGAAGATTTCCAGGGCAATCGAAACTGTCTAGTGGATTGTAAAAAAGCTTTGTATAAAGTAATAAAGAATATAGATGATATTAATATTAAATCTTAAAAACATTTATTTGTCATCAAATAAACCAGAATGTAAACAAATAATCAAATTAAGCAATAAAAATTTATGATCATAACAGTCCCAATATATGCCTGCTGGAAGTGAAGCAAAGAGTTTGAATTCACATTTGGAGTTATCAAAAGCTTATATTATAACTTCTTTGAAAAAAGCTCAGTGTTATTCTTAAATGCTTTATTTATTTTGAAAGTTTGTTATGTTAATTTGGTTTAACTATGAAAAGACTTGTAAGGATGTATTTCTAATATTTTCATTATGTATTAACTAAGCAATTTTTGGGGGGTTACGGTGAATTTCACTGTGGCAAAAATAGCATGTTTGCCAGTCTTACTTATGACTTAAACTTGAATCTGGGTCTGATAAAACTGAAATGCAAACTATAACTAAACCCTCATTACAATTAGCAAACCTGGTAGGTACTGCCTTCTTCATTGTTTCTTTATGAATAACAACTGAAGAGGCCTTACTTTTGTTTTTATAGTAAGAAGCAATTTGGGGATTCAGAGATTTCTAGTGTAGATTCCCAATTTTTATATTAAGGTTCTAAAGCCAACAAGCAATATTTTTACATAAGATTTTTTTCTGTTTCATGAAAAATTATCAACAATCATAAAACAGCCTCTTGTGAGATTTATTTTTAAGCTTGGATTGACTAAAAATTTGGACTATAGCTCAATATTATACTGATATATTTTGGAAGTTTATCTTTATGAAACATTTGATTTATATATGTAGAGATGTATGACATTATTTATCAATCGAGTAAACACTCACTGTTTATAATGTGGTATATTTAGATTTTTAGTTTTACACATAACCTGTATCCCAGGGATGCGGTAGTGCTAAAGACTTTAAGAAGCCAAACCTTCTAATGAAATTTCAACTTTAAAAAAAAGTTGCTGAAAAGTTTCACCTACTTGTCATTTATATTACAGAGAACTCACAGTTTTGGAATAAATTTAACTCTATTCTTTAGTTAAAATAAAAACACCTGGGTAAACAACAGAAAACGTCATGTAAAATTAACACTGTTAGTGCAATAAAAAGATGATTAGCGTAATTCTTATCTGCCTGGCTATGATATTGTCTCTGAAAACGTTAATAACCATGTAATTGTATATGTGCAAATATATATATTAAAAATAGTTAATAATCCTGATAGGAAAAAAAGATAAACCAGATTTAGAAATAAGCCTCCAGCTAGACACTTCATAAATATAAGTTTTTTAAGTTATTAATAAAGTATTAAACAAAACAAAATACTTTAATTTATTAAAAAGTAAACATAAACAATATAGTTTAAGTTTATTATTAAAATAAATTATCATCATAATCATCAGGATATTCCATTCTGGTTAAGTAATTAGATGAATATTTATGCTTGTAAAAATAAAAAATGTGATTGTAATACTATACTGGCCTTCACAATAAGTGATGTGACATATTCCTACATGCACTTAAGTCTATTCAATGACATTTACTTTAATCATGATTTTTTTATCTTTTTATCTTCATTAGATCTCTCAATTTATTTGCATTACATTGCAACAACTTATGAATCAATTTTTAATCTCTTTTTTTTTTAGTTGTCTATATTTTTGCTTTATAAATCTTGATTACAAGCCTATTAAGTGAATATAGTTTTATATTTTAAATCTCCACTCTCATTTACACAGCTAGTTAAATATTTAAATTTCATAATGCAGTTCTTCAGGATTTATATATGCTTCTAATTTACACAAATATAGTTTACTCACTCTACTTAATAAATAAATTATTTAATGATCTTAGCATTTTTTCTTCCATATCTTTCACTACATTCTCTACCTTATGATAATCTTTCTAGAATACTTTGATTATGGATTAATCAACTTCTTAAATACTTAAAAATATTAACCCACTTTAAAATAGGCAAAACTCTCCATACCATAGTGCCACTCAGTGCAAGCTAGAGTAATCAATGGATGCCAGAATGCTTGTGCATAAAATCCCTATCTAGTGCCTACTCATCCAATACCCCCAGACTAGTTTCTGGCTTGTGGCCTTCATCAGTGAGGATCCTTGGATGGAGAGTTTTGCCTGTTTTAATAACAGTTATAAGTAAGCATAAGAAATGGTGATCATATGATGTTCAATGGTTTGTTAACCCATTTCTGAATTCTTGCCTAACTATATCTCCTTAATTATTTTCACTGCCATATTTTTAATCACAGTTATTTCTTATCTCATCCTTTCAGCAATTTGATTACTTCTAATTAACATTTTCTTACACAAATGATCATTTTCTTTTGCAGTTTAATATAATACTAAAATAATAAGCTCATGAATCAAAAATATGTGAATCAATTCTTAACTCAAATAGGCACTTTATATTTCCCTGAAGGTTTGTGATGATGGTATTTTAGTTGTATTTATATATTGGACTATTTCCATCATCTAATATGAGTATTGAATATCTTTAGAAAAACTAAACTATATTTAAATATTCCAATTACATTTAACTGTTTGAATGTATTTGAAATATTTAAATAAAATTAAATTTTTCTGAAGACATTCAATACTTATATTTGATGATGGAAATAGTCATATATATACAAATAGGCACTTTAATCTTGAATAGCACATTATTTTTTAAGCAAGTAATTATATAATTATATTTGTTATTACATATCAGTACCACCACATCATCATCCTCAAATATGGCATTCATAATAAGCTTGAATAATCAATAGGCACTAGATGAAATTACTTTTAAAATTGATATTTACTCTATTTTATCCATATATCTAATGTAGACTCTGGCTTGGATCTGCATCTAATGCAAATAGTCTTGAATTTAAAATATTATTTTTGAGTTTTAAACTCATAGCTTGATTGTAAAAAAGGAGTAAAAGATATCAAGTGAATGAAAGAAGCATTAAGTCCAAATAATCTAGTGAAAGCTCCTCAATTTTTGAAGGTCATAAATTAGCAACTATTCTGGGCATAAGGCTCAAATAGCTTTGGGATAAGGGTTTAATACATAATTTGTAATATTTATTGATTATTAAGCATAAGAGATGGCAACACTGAAAGAGAAATAGTCTTATAAGGATCTTTGTGTTACAATGTTTTGAATTAGTATGACTCTTCTTTTGATCTATATATTTCTGTGCAATAAATTAGTGTAATTCTATCTGGAAAATACCTTTTTAATAGTAATTTTTAAATATACTGTTGTTAGTATCATTTACACCAGAATCTTCTTACATTCTACATGGAATGTATTATATATACTGTATACAAATCTAAAAAAATATAAAGTCTATCCTCCTAAAGAAGAGCTTAAATTCTCTAAAAGATAATAATGGAGATCAATTTTTCCCTCTTTCAAGAATGGATAACAAAGTCTTAATGTTATTTACGTTAGTGATATTGGAAAACAGAATTGGATAAAATAATTCTCAAAACAATGTGTAACTGAATAGAGCATTATCATTTGATAAGATGACTGTTGTTGGAAAACAATGTTTACATCATGGAAAAAATTGGCCCTAAAATGTTCAGTCAGTCTATGGCTTAGATACATAAAAAAAAGGGACCGGGAAAAGATAATATCACAAGATATTCCCAAGAAAATATTCCCAAACCAAATTTTAATACGTAAATTTTAATAATTTAAAAAAATAATTATAAAGTGTTTGTAAATGCAAATTTTTTACTTTTAGTATTTTTTCAAGCTCTTGTACTTTCTCTAATTTTTATATATGAGAAAGTTATACAATAAAAAATAGAAATGATAAGGGTAGATAGTAAAAATGGAAGCTAGTATTAAAGCTTTTAAAATGTAATAATAAATATTACATTTTATTGGCAGTAAAAAAAAAAAGCATTTCTTATAAGAGGAGATCTTCACATAGAGAAAATATTTCCCCACTTCTATCTTCAAACCAGTAGAAACATTCTTCATATATTTAATATTTTCACTCCTTCACCTCCTTTTTCTTTCCTTAATTTTCATATAATAAAAGTTTGAAAATATATGAAATTCACAATTTTTCCTCCAGGTTTTTTTTGTCTTCAAAAACTCTTGTGGATACTCTAATATTAATACTTATTTCTCATGAGTTTTCTTGGTATTCACTTCACAATTATTCCTTTCAAAGATCTTTAAAGAAACCTTCTTATGCAATTATACTAGCTAAGATGGCTCAGAGCTGCTAAATATGTAGGCTATAAGAATCGCACAATTAATCTTTTGAATATTGTTAAACTTAATTAAATTGAGACTTAAATTGTAAAGTCAATATGTAGCCTTTAGTTTGAATAGTTTCTTGTAAAAAAAAAAATTTTCCATACCTTCTTTCTAAATATTTAATGAAAGTAGATCGAGAAGAGGGAACTGTCAAAAGAAATTAAAAGCAGTTTGCAATTTGACTTTATTAGAAAAATGTAAAAAAAAAAATTAATGTATCATAAAAACATTTTTAATATTGTACATATATTTCATTTTTATTATTTTATCATGTAACATAAACAATGTTCATAAAATTCTCAAGCTAGTACTTAAGCTTTAGTGTTTTATTTTTTAATTACTTCTGCCATCTATGGATTAAAATCAAAATTAAACCATAAAATCACTAGTGTTAAATTGGAACCACTCATGGCAAATTTGCACTAAAATTTGTCAGCTTTCAGTCAATCTAATAATGCATTGCATTATTAAAGGAAACGATTTTTCTCCAAGAAAGGAGTATCACTCTGCAATATTGCATTATAATCAGACAGTGGGTTAAATTTTTTCAAGTCAAAAAACTAGCCATTACATAGAATTTATGATCTATAAAATTCTTAAAAATTTACTATATTTCATTTAACTAAAAATATTTCAATTTTAATAAAAATAACCACTTGCCATGAGTATAGTTTTTCAAAAATAGAACATTTTAATTTTTAATTTCTTTATAATTAATTTCATAATTTAATAAAAGACTATCCTAGTTTATTTCATAATACTTTTTTAAAAAACGTACTTGTTTGAATTTAATTCAAGGAAATTATCATTTAAATAGTTAAACATACAACATGTTTCCAATTATCTATTTGCAAATTCTCCAATTACTTTTTATTTTAGAGCTTTATTAAGGATTTCTGTATAATTGGTCAAATTGGGTCATTTTGGGGTGGGATAATAATGGATAATAACAGTTTCACCAGAGAAATCCTTAAACCAAAACACATCATTTCTTCATTATTTGGAATTGTTTTTCACATATTAATATTTACTTTTATTTTGATTTTATACATATCTAATAATAAAAAAAATCACTAACAGTTAAGTCTTTAAACTAAGTTATAATCAGTAGTCAAATATTATTAAATCAATTAAAAATATATTAAAACATCGTTAAGTTAATATGAATTTTTTTTTTACTTAATTTAAAGAAGGATTCTGTTACTTTTCAAAAAAAAAAATTAACTGTAAAAATGAAAAATGTAGAAAAAATAGAGGTCATCCAAGTAAAAAAAAACATTACACACACATATAGAATTGGATACATATTTGCAGCCAACATAAAAAGCTTTTACATTAAAACATTTTTTTGCATAAATAGTACTTTTTAATAATAATAAATAGCCATTTGTGAAGGAATGTGGCCATTCCAACTCCAAAAAGAAAAAAAAAGAAGAGGAATAGAGAAAAAAACTACTTTAGAAATTTGTTTTGCAATGACTATACAAACCAATATGAACCACAAATATGTCCACATGTAGAACATATAGGCCCATTATCCTACTTATTGAAATTTTACGATGATGTTTTTTAATTTCTTCAGCAGAAAACTTTTTTTTTTATGATGTTGTTTTTTAATTTCTTCAGCAGAAACCTTTTTTTATTGAAATACTTGAACACCTTGTCTAATTGTAACTCTCCAATGTATACTTTTCTCTACCAGATTTGCATTCCATTTCCTTAAAATGTCTTTGAGATAATCCATAGAACATAGATGGGTCTACACTTCTACCATGAAAACCATACACAAGTTCATCACAAAGCACATTTTTAATGGGTCTACAGATGTGTGTTTTCCTGAAGGTTTGTAATGATGGTGTTTTAGTTGTATTTTTATACTGGACTATTTCCATCATCTAATATGAGTATTGTATGTCTTTAGAAAAATTTAACTTTATTTAAATATGCAAAATACATTCAACTGGTAGCAATAGCACATCAAACAGGTTAGTATATGCACAACATTTTGAGAGGTATTATTCTCCCCACTTTTTCAAGTGTTGCTGGTCTGACCAGTGACAGTACTAACATGGGGTTCAAACCTGGACCCTTAGATTTTTGAGTATTGAATTTTACAACATTTCAAGAGATATTATTCTCTCCTCTTCTTCAGGTGTTGCTGACCTGACCAGTGACAATACTAGCATGGGATTCAAACCTGGACCCTTAGATTCTTGTGTATTGAATTTTAAAGTAATAGTCTAACCAACTGAGCCACCCTGCCAAAGACAAGTTAGTAGACATTTCATATACTTATCTATGAGGTCCTCCTGATTTTTCTAATTTTTCCTAAGAGCAAAGTTGATTAGTGGTTTCCATACATTATGTATAGTCACACTAGATTGGCTTATGGGATTTTTTGCTATTGTTGGGTGAGCAGCTTCTTTAAATTTTCTTCTTTGTAGCTTTTCTTCTCTATCCAATATTTTATATTTTCCCAATGAAACATATGTTCATTGGTACATACATAATCTGCTACCTTAGACACATCTGTTTTCTCTCTTCTAATCATCAGTTTGTGTTCTTGCAAGTGCTTTTCAATGGGATGACTGATCTCACCAAGGTATGTTCTTCCACATTCACGTGATACTTCATAGATGCAGTTTTTTCTTTTCAGCATTTCAAATTTAGGCTTTGTAGATGTTAGAATTCCTCATAGTGTAGATGTTAGAATTCCTCATAGTATGGCTCTGGAAAGCTGTTCTAATGATATACTGATTGCAGATTTTCCTTAATTTATCTATTTTTGGAATGTATGGGTACACTACAGTACCAATAATTATTTTTTTCTTTTGATGGTTTTTTTCTTGTCTATTTAAGGTTTTCTTAGTAACAGCTGATGGATAACCATTTTTCATAAGAGTTTGTTCTATATAGATCTTTTCGTTTTCCAAATCACTGGTTTCTGAACAAACTTTCTTTGCTCTGTTCCATAGTGATAGTATAACTCCATGTTTTGTGTAGCTGGTGTGATTGAATGTATAGGTTAGGTATTTTCCTATATCTGTGGGTTTTCAGTAAACTGTAGTTTTGATTTTGCCATGAGGGAGTTTTGTTACAAGAACATCTAAGAATGTCAATTTTTGTTCTTGTTCTGATTCTACTGTGAATTTAATTGAAGGGGATATGTTGTTGATGTGTTTCAAGAAAGTTTGTAGTAGTGCTTCACCATGTGGCCATACAACAAATGTATCAAATAATATCATCCACACTGTTTGATATGCTATTACTAACAGTTGGATGTATTTGGGATATTTAAAGTTAAAATTTTCTAAAGACATTCAATATGCATATTACATGGTGGAATAGTCCAATATAAAAATACATCTATAGATGTGTGTTTATAGATAAAAGTTTTAATAATTAAAAACATAAGTTTTATACACACATGAATGTATAGCTTATATATATATGGGATTCCATATTTATTGTTAAAAGGGGGTTGCCTTGACAACAGTTTGAAATTGTAGATTATTATTGATATTGGGATTGTCTAAGTGTTGGCTGGTTTTTAATGATATATATATACTATATGATATATTTTTAGTACATGTTTATTTATCGCAATCAACTCTCAACAAATATGGTGGGTGGTTTTATTTAGATATAAGTTCATGTATTTTTATAATTCTTTATGGGAATGATGTTCTCCATTTCTTGTTGCACTACTGTTTTAGTCATTTGGATTATTAATACAAGGCTTGATAATCATTTGTCTGTTATATTTTCTGTTTGTTTCTATCCTTTAATTACATGCACAGCAATTCTAACTCCAATAATTGTTTACAACTTTTATTCTTTATCTTTTAGGTGTTGTCTTCTAGAATTAAAATGGCTATACTGATTTGTGATTGGCTGTTGCTAATGATGTATGATGGTAACATCAATAAAGATTTAATTTAAAATGCATAATTATTATTTTCAATCTTTATTTTGATATCTGTTGTAGTGCATGCTTCTGCTTCTTTATACCTCTTGTGGGATGCTTCTGCACCCATATATGCCAAATGTCATGTGAAATCGGTCTCAGTGGCACATTTTTTGTAAAATGCATTTCATGTATTTGTCGATTTTTGTAATGAGTGAAAAGTTGGAACAAGTGAAATTATTTTTTTTGGGGGGAAATAGCAAGGAAAATAGTTGTATTGCTTCAAGCAGCAAATTGCTCTGGAAAAACACAAGTTTGCGAGTGGTTTAATGGAAGTGTTAAATTCATCACATCCCAAAAAGTATGACAAGTGAAGTCAAATATAAAGACAATGCTGATTTTTTTAGAGGCCAATGGCATTGCCATTCAGAATTTGTTTGTAACAATCAGACATTTAAAATCTATAAGTTCTGAAACTTTTGTGTGATGTGGTAAAATATAAATGCCCCATTTTGTGGCAAAGTGAGGACTGAATGTTTTATCATGACAGCATGCTAAGACATAAGACTTGAGTGTGAAACATGTTTTAATTCAATTCAGCATGACCTAGCTTATCCATCCACCATATTTGCTCAATCCGACTTTCTTTTAATCTCTCAAATGAAAAAAAATGTCTTTTTTTTTTTTACAGACGTAAAAGTGATGAAGAAAAACACAATGGAGGCATTAAAAGGCGTCATTTTGCAAATGTTTCTGGACTACTTCAAAAGGTGACAAACTGGTTTAGATTGGTGCACTGCATTAAATAGACTATACTTTGAATGAGAGTCAATTTGCAACACCTAAAAATATATATACAATTTTTCATTATTAAGTTGTATTTGTTTTTTTTTTTTTTGGTCACCCCTCATATATTAAATACATCTGGTGTTTCAATGGACAAACAAAATCTGTTTGTTTGGCTAACAATCTTAATTCAGGAATATATTTAGAATAAGGCTTATGTTATGAACATTCTGAAATATTATGCTTGAGCTTATTTTCACAGAAACACAGAATGTGGTATTTTTTTTTTAGCTAAAACTGAAAAGTCTTTGAATTTGTGGTGGATGATATAAACATGAAGAATGTTTCAGTAGATCAGCCTATATTACCTTAGAAAGGTTTAAGCCTGTATAAAGAATTGGCTAAGAATCTACTGATAAGAGTGATTTTAAACTTTTTATTGCAGACCGGATTTGGTTGTATAGATTCGGAAAATAAAAAATTTTAAAACAGCAAAACTATTGAAGATATTGCATTCTTAATAATGAATCTCCTACTTCAATTTACTGTAATAAAAATTTGACATATTAACAACATTAGAAGATCAATGATCTGTTCTTTTATTTTTTGAGGGATTGTGACCAAATAAACACACACATACTAATATATATGTATACAAATATATTATCTCAATTTATTATTCCGCTGACTTAATTCATATTATTGTATTTTTTTTAAATATATATATTTTTATTGATAATCTTAATTTATAACTGAATTGTAACTTTTAAATTAAATTGTATCTTAGGAGGTGCAGGCAGTATGACTTACAGTATTGTAAATAAAACATTGCTACTATCTGCTAAGAACTTTAAACCAAATATAGTGACGACAGTGATTTTATTGTAATTGCCTCATTACTATTAATATTTTATGTATGTAGCAAGGTAAGTTTCCTATAAGAATCACAGTTAATGCAGAATGAAATGACTTTTATATATAAAGATTAACTATGTGTAGCAAATAAGAAGGGCTCAACCAAAATCATTTCATGTTGTACTACAGTGTAAGATTTTTTTTCTTATATTGCTGTCTTTATTTATTTAGGTTAGTAAAGACTCTAATCATTATGAACTTCTCTTACCATCCATTATTTTTCTGCACTAACAGCAATAATGAATGTGTATGTCAGAGCATCACCATTTTCATCCTTTAATTACATATCCGGATCTGACTGTAAACTTTGTAAAGTTTTTTTTTACATGCAAAAGTATATGAGTACTGTATATGCCCAAAGAAAAAATTTGGAGGTTATGCCAACCAAGTAGTTGGAAAAGAGATCTCCTATAAATTAATAAATACCGTTTATTTAATCTCAACCAACTATTCCACATTCGCTCAATCAGCATGTGTCTATTATATTAAATAAAAAGTTTGTAAAACAGACAATCTAAACTTATAAACATTTATGAGTTATGGGTACCTTGCAAGTTGCTAATAATCATTGTGATAATGAAGATATGTTATATAAAAATAATCCATTTAGAATAAACTAAATTAAAAATAAATTAGTTTCTTAACTACTGTGCTGTTATTCTTAGCTAAAGGAAAAAACAAGCATGCAAAAAGCTCAAATCCTCACAACCTAGCACTTAGAAAACCTGGTTAATCTGCCTTCTACTTCAATGTTTTTTGTAGGTGGTGTCTCCAAAACAGCAGTTCAACAAGAATAAATGTTACAATATAAGATAAAATTTGTTATATTGTTTTATTCATACTTAAAGTCCTTAGAATTATATGACACTCATTTGCAATTTCTTATTAATTCAACTATTTCTTCTTTTCTGAATAATGAATACATTTGCAAAAAATGTACATTTTAAAAAAATATTAGCTTTATTACTGCCTAGCATGCCTTCAATAAATCAAGTATATGATATTCATAGCTTAAAGTAATATGACTACATTTCTTATTAAAAATTGGGAATGATAGAATGGAGCTCAACTTAAAAATAGATTAATAGATTCACCCCTAGACTCATAAAAGTAAGTAAATAATTAATAGTTATGATTAGTTTTAAGTCAACTGACATTTTTACATCAAGTGAACAGGTTATGGACAATTTCTATCAATTTGGACAAATGAAACTTTTTTTTTTTACATTTTCTTCAGCAGATAATCAATTCATAAATTTTTAATTTTTGGTTCCTTCACTCTCATTATGCAGGATAGAATAACAAACTCAAAAGCTAAAAGTCACAGCTCTGCATCATAATTACCAAGCAGTAAAGTGTTGATAGCTTAAGGATTGATTGTTATTATTTCATGTTTTCATTTTTTATTATTATGCCAATCTATGTGGGCATTTCTTAAAAGTCATTAGTCCTTCTTCACTCTCAAAAACTACTGAATTGTAGAAAATCCACATTATGTCTAACATCAATATGTCACTAAACAATTGTATTTAATAATATCAATGAGAAAATGTTCCATGGTTATTATTTTCATCATCACAGACTGCCATATATTTGAATAATCCCTTCTTCAAAATGTGCCCCCACTCTGATTCTAAATAATTATATCAGTTATGAAAGATTTCAAATAAAAACTGATTCAGAATGAGCATAGTGACTTAAAGATAATTTTCTGTTGGTAAGAGAGATGATATGTAGTAAAGCATGGGAAGTTTTACATATATAAAATCTATTAAACTAATGCTATATTACTGAAATATAAACAAAATGAACAGTAAATCTACCACAGTCCTAATGAATGCAAAGTGCATAGTGTTGAATAAATATAAAACCATAAATATGTAATTTGTTTTGCTTGGGTTAAAAGGAAATCTTATCTATGATTTAAAATAATCTGATAGCTTACTTCCCATTTTATTGAACTTTAGGTGGAACTTTAATGAAAGGATAATCTTTTGCAAACTTTCCTAAAATATTTAATAAATTTATAATGCACTTATTTTTTTTTACAAAACTTTTTATGTAAATTTTAAATAAAATATATATTGATAACATTTTTTAATGCATAGGTTAATAACATAATTAAAGCAAAAAAAAAAAAAGGTTAACTATTTTAAATAATTATTGACTGTTATACATATAAATAAAACTTCAGAAGAAAAAAAGAATAAATACTTAAAAGATGAATTTTGCAATGTCCATAATAAACTAATCCAAACACTTCAAATATGTTCATATATATATATATCATGAGCTGGCCTTTAGATCTATTTAATATTTGCAATATTGTCTTTTACTATGTTTCTCAGTATATTTTTGTTTTAAAGATTTCAACACAAAGGCATGCAGTGAAAAAGAGAAGAGAGCAATTAAACTTTTTTCTATAGTTAATATCAATCTCAGATATATTGACTAAAGCTGTTTAATTTCTTACCCTATTACATATAAATTTATCATTAAAATGTGACTTAATACTATGATAATTTCTATATACATACAATCTATTAAACTAAATAGAAAAATATTTGTCCCATCTTTAAAGAAAAAGCAAGACCTACAATAGCAATAACCATTACATTCTTCAATTACATAGACTGGCATTTATAATATATATATTTGTTAATGTTTTTCTGAAGGTTTGTGATGATGATGTTTTAGTTGTATTTTTATATTGGACTATTTTCATCATGTAATATGAGTGTTGACTGTCTTTAGAAAAATTTAACTTTACTTAAATATTCCAAATACATTCAACTGTTAGTAATAGCACATCAAACAGGTTAATATATGCACAATGTTTCGAGAGATATTATTCTCCCCTCTTCTTTAAGTGGCCTGACCAATGACAGTACTAGCATGGGATTTGAACCTGGATCCTTAGATTCTTGATTATTGAATTTTAAGGTAACACTCTAACCAATTGAGCCATCCTGCCAGAAACACTTAAAGAAGAAGGGAGAACAATACCTCTCAAAACATTGTGCATATACTAACCTATTTAATGTGCTATTATTAACAGTTGAATGTATTTGGAATATTTACATAAAGTTAAATTTTTTTAAAGACATTCAATATGCATATTAGATGATAGAAATAGTCCAACATAAAAACACAACATGTTTGTTAATATCTCTCGATGAAATATAACTAGTACATTTTCATAGTTATATTCAATGGGGAGGGAAGGGTCAATTATAGAATAAATGTGTAACATGATCATGTATTAATAATATTTAAAAAAAACATACCCAATAACAAACATTTTTGTCTATCATTAAATACAAAAATTTTTAATTTTTAAAATGAAATACAATAATATAGTAAGGCATAAAAATTGTAATTTTTTCTATTTATGTTTTTTTTAATATACAGTGAATGTTTAAAAACAATATGTATTGTATTTTTGAATAAATTCTTGTTAACTAATCCAAGTATAATTCATATAAGACAAAATATATGCTATTATGAATATTTTTGGGTTGCTGTTGCATCTCACTAGTGTTGTTTCCTGTTATAAACTTTTTATTACTAAGTGGCTTCAATTTAAAAAATTGCTTCAACTAGGGTTTACATATATGACAAAGAAGTGATATGAAAAAATATTCAGAGCAAAAATTTTGGAAGCACCACATTGGCTTCAGTCAACAGATCTGCTAGGACAAATAAGAGCTTGCTGTTATAATTTTTCACAAAAAAAAAAAGTTTCAAAAATTATAAAATATGATAAATATATATATGAAAAAAATGTAAATAATAATAATTTAGCTGTTATGAAAGAAATAATTCATATATGATACTTCATGTGTGCAAAAATTTCAAGTACACCAACTTCTCTAGAAGATGGTTGTTTACATGGAAATTCTTCATTGCATTTTAATGTTTATAACTATAAGTCCATGAAAATCATTAAATATATGAATTTTTTTCTACAGTACAGGCTTTTTCATACCTGCACTCCAATATGTAATACATAGGAGGTTTGAACTCAGACTTTCACATGACCCTCAACTATCCACTCTATCTCATACTGCTGACACCCTTGATCACACACATGTTTAAAAGATAAATAATCACTAAACTAGCACTCATCAGTTGGTCCAGATTATCATCAAAACACATATATACAGTCAATGCTCAGCTTGTTTAGTACAAAATACATATAGTGGTAATTATTTATCTTTTTGACATGTGTGTGATCAAGTGTGTCAACAGTATGAGATATATGGATAGTTGAGAGTCATGCGAAAGTCTGAAAGCAATACACACAAATCTTTGGGGGGAATGCCTGGTTACTTGTAAATTATTCAAAGAAATTGATCTCTTAAGTGTTTTTAAGATTATTTTTGTAATGTAAATAGTGTCCATGTCTATAGGGGGAAAAAACCATACAGGAGATCATTATAAAACATTCTTTTAAGAATTCTGTTGCTCTTCTGCTTTGTAATCTAATGTTACAAAAATGAGCAATTATAAATCCCATATTATCGTATAACCTTACTTTCAAAAATTAAAACTTTATTTACACATTAGAGTGGATACAAAAAAAATCAATGATAGGATAAAATTATATCAATAAGAAAGTTTCAATGTATACATATAAATGTGGTATGCAATCCATGTATATAGAAAAATCAAAAGTTGTATTAGATCAATAACATAGTCTCAAGAGCAGCATAAGAAAATCATGATAGTTAATTAATGCAAGTATGAAAGAAACATAAATAAATATAAATAAAATATTCCTAAATAAAATGTACTCAATATTTTTATGTGAAAGGAAAACAAGTAGTCCATATCTCACTTCCAAATAATAATAAATATGGCAGAATAAAAGCCTATATGTATATAATTTAGTTAATATAACATTATTAATACAATGAAATATCATATCTTTAACCTGTTAAAATCATTAGAATATTGTAATCTACATTAATCTCAACATCTACATCCACCTTTCCATCTAAAAAGCTATAATAATATTTAAACTAATACATGACGAAGTTAAGATTGCATTTAAAATATTAAAAAAAAATCTTTAAGACTCTTCACAAAAGATTATTTTATGACAAATTTAGGCATAACTTTCAATGTAAATATCGATGCATTTATGCTATAAAAATTGTAACATTCTAAAAAAGTATTGTTTTCATTGGGAAGATGGAATAGAGAACAGAATGCATTGGAGAATTACAATTAGATAGTGTTGAAGTATTTGAACCTGCATATTCTATATTATAAACGTTTTTTAGTTTTGCAGCTGAGTTTGCATAGTTATAGCAATCTCATCTCTAGTGTAATACTATTATTATTTTGTTTTGTTTTTTTCCTCTTTCAATTAAAATGGTTATACTCTTTTGTATGTGGAAGCCACTGCTACTAAAACAAAACCAAAAAACTGTTTTTCAAAAATAATTATTATATGCTTATATATATATATATATGTCAAATGCGTTGACTGGGAAGCGGACCGGGCCAGCTGCTTCGGAAGGCAACTATGCTAACCACTAGGCCACCAACGCTTGACTTATTATATGCTTTTGTTGCTTTATTATGAAAATCAATTATTATTCAGTGTGTTTTATCTAAATAAATTTTTAATTGAAATTAAAATTAACCAGGGTAGTCCTGTTCCATTTAAAAAAATTAATCTAAGTAAATATTATATTTTATGAAATGATTTTAAAAAAGAATTGCTTAGAACCTAGTTAATGATTAAGATTAATAATAACTGAGATGGATAAATCCCAACATCGTTTTTTTTATGCATTATATCTGGAGTAGTAAATACTTGAAAAAGAGTTATCGTTCTTTCTCTCTAAATCAATGTTTAAAATATGCAAACAGAGCTTTTATGTATAAATGTGTATATGTATCTCCACAATAAAATGCTTTAATATGAGTTATCACTTTATATGAATACTTATGAGGTCTCATATCATAGTGATAGCATGTATGCTTGCCATGAGCCATAATTTAGGATTCGAATATGCCTATTTACATTTTGAAAATCCGTTCAGGTTCCAAAGAAAGAGAGAATGTTATCTTTCATGTAGATATCCCACATCTAACTCAGATAATCACTGAGTAATATTTTACAAAAGATTATAATCCCCATCAACCAGAATTCTGGAAATTTGGTGACTAATGCCTTCACTATTATTCTAAGGGGTTAAGGATGATGAAAAAACCTTTACTTAAGAGTGGCCTATTTAAAAAATGTTTTAATTTTATTTGTAAACAGAATACTCTCTTAACAAGAGAGGCATTAATGTTGCAGCTATAAAATTAAGGTGCTAGAATAAATTATGTTTAAAGGGTAGCAAACAATGGCAAAATGATTGTGTGTCATTGATTTTTATTGCCTGGTTACCCAGCCTGTCCTCAAAAAAAAAATTTTAAATACCTGTAAGCTAGAAAGAGTATCACCAATGGTTTTGTAAGAATTTTATATTTTATTATAACCATAGCAAAAAGCTTAGAAATCATGTCAGTGGTTGAAAGATTATGGAAACAAATCAATTTAATAAAAGAATTAAACATTTGATTTTTTTTTCTTTCATATATAATTTGGCATTTCTTCTCAGTAAGTTAGTAAGTCTTGTCGCAGTGACGACTCATTTAGTTTTGACGTTTTCATAAATATTCCATTATCTTGTCAAAGAAGTTAATAATTACAATTTTAAGACTTAAAATTAGTAAAAAAAAGATTTTATTTCTCATACTTCTCTGAAAAAGTTTGTTTTGATGTAAGTTTTCTGTCTTTTTTTTTACTTTTTTGAATGAATCATAAAAGGTGTCTGTGACGTAACTACATTTAATTTAGACAGAATACATGTACATGTGTATCAATTTCCTTAAGATTTGGGGTGATATGAAATTTTATTTCAACAAGTTCTAGTTTTCCAAGTTTTCAAGTGTTGAAACCAGTTTTTATTTGAAGCATATACAGGATCGATATATAATTACACTATGTAATAAATAAAATAACATGTCAGCAAGTCTATGCAGTTTTTATTTTTAAGATATATAATTACTTTATCATCTACAACAATATGCCAATATAAAATGTCTGTGTATATATGTGTGTGTGTTTAATAAACGTGGGATTTAAATAGCTACAGTATTTAATTATTCTATACGTATCTGCAGATAAATAATGATTTTTTTTTTCTTATACTGATGTGTATAAGAATTCAAATATACATATACACACACTTATATAAATGGCAGCTTATTATTGCCAATATAACAAAGATAGAAAAAAACTTCGTGTTATTTCTGGTTCAATATTCATTCTATCCATATACTTTTCTGGGGAAAAAGGAAAGTATTTCATGATGCTAGTGAAGACTTAAACACGAATGATGAGATTAAAATTGTTCTATTTTGGTCACAGAATGGTGTGGTTCATTAGAAAAAGATTTAATGTTTGAAAAAGTTGATGATAAAAAAAAGATTAACCAGTAGTAAGATGAATAACTTTATCATCACTGTGATAAATTTACCACTGAGCAATCTGAAAAAATCAGACAGAATGATCAGTATGAACTTGAGGCACATAATAATACTATGGTGACCAGGGTTTGCAACATGAAGATTGTGATTTCCCATGAATTCACAAAATGATTTCTGGATGTGAACCTGGATATTTTTTAGTTACAATTTTTTTAAAAAAAATTTCACCAAGAAGATATTCAATACTTATTTATTATGAATAGAATACTGATCATTATATACAATATTACATGATTACCATTTCTTATGCTTGCTTCTGGCATCCATTGATTACTCTGGCTTGCACTGAATGGCACTACTGTATGGAGAGTTTTGCCTGTTTATATAAACTATTGTTTGATGATGCAAATTTGTCTTTTATAAATGCAATTGAAATAAAAGAAGTATTAAAAAGATTCTTTTGATTAATCGTATTGGATCTGAAGCTATCAATGTTATGAGAACTCTTAATGTTGTGAATAATTGCCATTTGTTATGAATTGTGATTTCTTACATGTGCATATTTATATGAACATTTTGATTTAATAGGTTTCACTTAAAAAGGTCTATTTGTTTAAAGCAAAATTGTGGTTGTGAAGAAAAAATTTATAACTTTTATTAATATTTTCACTGCTGTATGTTTTTATTTATTTCAACATAGCTACAGTGAAATATTTTACTAATGTTTGTGATATTTATATTTGGTAAGTAAAAGAAAATGCCTTAAGATTAACTGCAGTTGATACTTAAAAATACTATAAGTCCATCATTTTTATACATATTAAACATTGTAAATTATTGGAGCAGACTAAATATTTTTTCAAATATCTGCTGCAGAAAAATAATATGCCCTCAAAATATTATTTAATTTTGTATATAAATTTTTAAAAATATATATTTTAAAGTCTAAGATGAATAATAAGTGTTATAATATAAGTTGCAATACAATAGCTATGCAGAGAAAGATTTTATCAAATTATTTTTTAAATATATTATTGATTTTAAAAAAGAAACAACAATTACTTTAATAAATAGAGGGATTTGAACTTAGGATTTTCAGTCTATATTCATTCTCCATTTCCATCTCAAACAACCAATACACATGACCATACACATGTGAAAAAGATAAATGATTCCCAATATACGTATTTCGTATAGAGCCAATACTCACTAGTTAGACCAGGTCATAATCTTCTACATATATATATATGTGTGTGTGTGTGTATGAAATGCATATATTGGGCATTATTTATCTTTTTCACATGTGTGTGGTCATGTGTATCAGTTATTTGAGACAGAGTGGAGGGTGAATGTAGACTGAAAATCTAAGTTCAAATCCTTCTTTACTATAGTAGACATTCAGTATACTGAATGAATAGGTTCATAAAAATTACTTTAATTGATTAAAAAATACTACTAATAAAAGTTGCAGAAAAATAAAATAATTAATAATTATCAAATTAACTATAGTAGATATAAAATTAAAAGAATGATATAATTTTTTAAAAAGAACAATTTTCTAATATGTAAATTTTGTGTTATAAAAATCCATTTTTAACTATCCTATTAAAAGTGACTTTTTAGGCAAGTAGGTTAGAAGATGGCAGGTTGGTAGACTATTATAAAAAGGGGTTGTGACTTGAAACGAATTAGCAGATATAGCTATAAAGAATAGATAAATAATAATAACTCTTGAAAACTATTACTATTTGTATTCTATATAAGAAGGAATCCTGCAACATTTAAAAAAAATTAGAATAACTATTAGGCCATTTCATATGAAAAAAAAAAATCTAAGAGAATTTTTTAGAAATGTCATGGAAGATATCAACCTCTCTTTCTCTTTGTTCAAGAATACAATAATTGTTATTAATCAGATGTTACAGTAAAACATAAGAAATGACCTCATGTTCTTCAAAATAAAATTTAGCTGATATAAGGAAATATATGAGTTAAACCATTAATAACTTGAATATTTCTGAAAACATCATAAAGTAAAACCTCTCTGCCAAAATGTTCAGTTTGAAGCTATATTATACAAAGGGCCATGATGGGAAGAGAAAAAAATCTCATGATAAAGCTGTCCAAGTCACTATATTTAATACTTGAAGAAGACAATCAGATTGTTTGATTTCTATTAAATAAATTGTTAGAAATGCAAATAAGGATTCAGAGCCTGATCATACAAAGTGCTTCCAGCTAACTATCACTGTTTTCATACACATTGCCTTCTGGCCCATTTTAACTCCTGATATATGCATATATTATCTACATGAAACAAAAGCTTTTAAATATATACATTGAAATGGATTATCTCTTGGAATTATTTTTAACCATATGACCATTTTTTATAAATAAATGAGTCCAAACAGACAGATGATAATTATACATTTATTCAATAATTCCTTTTTTAAAAAAAAAAATTTGAAATAATTTTTACATCAAAATAAAAACATTTTGCAGACTTAAAGTACTTTCTTTTTAAAAAAAATTAGAAGATTTCAAATAATTATACAAAACAAAGTAATATCCACAAAGATGATCATAAATATTATTTTTAATTAAAGTATTAAATAGTTTTTATTACTAATTTATACATCATTAAAATCAGTCCACACTTAGACAAACCCAATATCAATAATAATCAACAATTTCAAACTGTTGTCAAGGCAACCTCCTTTTAACAATAAAGGTGGAATCCCATCTTTATTAATGGTCCAATATACTTATATAGACACTAAAGATTCAATTTGACTACAGAGATTGAAATTATTGATATAAATAAGTTTAAATAAAAGTCTTTAAACAGGTAAATATAACCTATTTTGAATGCAGACTAATAAATAGTCAATTATAACATTACAAACTGCAGTAATTTCAAAATGCACCCAAAGTATTACTTAAATAATAAGTGTAATAATGCTCAATGCTAAATGGGTTTGTAAGTAATCATTAAAAACCAATCAACATTTAGACAATCCCAATATCAATCAACAATTTCAAACCGTTGTCAAGACAATCTCCTTTTACAATAAAGGTGGAGTTCCACCTTTATTAATGGTCTAGCTCCCAAATTTATTCTTGCTAAACATGCGTACTGTATATTAAAATAAGTTTTAATTTCTCAACGATTTGCATTAATCTAGTACTAAGTAAGTACTTAGTAGTGAAAATACAATTTAGTTAACAAGGTAGTGAGTAATATAAATACAATCTATACACCTTACTTTGAACACTTTAGAGCAAAAAAAAAATTATTTTATATATATGCACACATGCTGTCTTCCTCAGATCTATGATACAATGATAAATAAAATAAATATACATAAATAATAATGTAATTAATAAAATAATAAAGAAAAATAAATAGCACAAAATATAATATAACTAATAAAATAAAATGAAATAAAAACCAAATAAAATTTAAAAACAACATTAAATTGAAATATAATATATATATATATATATTACTGTATGTATATTTGTTAACAAATAACCATTAATTTGAACAGTATTAACTAGATATTAAAAAAAATTGTTTTTATTTATATACATTTCTTTGTTCAACATAGATCCATTTACTAAAAATTATATATTCTTTTTTTACAATATATATAATCCTATTTTCTTATTCAATTTTGTTTTTACTAATTGTTTTTTTATTCTATAAATATATACATGAAAATATATATAATAAAAAACTTTTTGCTAAAAAAATGTTCAAAGTAAGATGTGCAGATTATACTTATATAAAATATTATGGCAAAAAAAAGAAAGTGATAGATTTTATGACAATAATAAGTAATAATGAATATCATTTTAGTAGAGAATTATAAAAAGATAACAATCATGTGATAATTTGAGGACCTCATTGATATGAATTCTGTATTTTGACAACAACACTTCACAATAATATTTTTACATAAATTAATTCCTTAAACATTGTTTCCAACCAATCAAATCACCAATAATACATACTTTCCAATATCCACATGGTGTTAAACCAGCCAATTAACTCATCTAGTACAATTATTTCAAGACTTGCAACCAATATCAGAATATTCACTTTTAAACTTAATAGTATAAAAAAAATTGTCTTACGTGCATATATATATAATTAAAAAAACGACTTCATATTTTCAACTTTCTAAACAGCAAATTGATGTCTTATATCAATCATCTTATTTGATTATAACTGTCTATTAACTCCTCTCATCAAATTTTCCACATATTTTACACAATGTTACACTTTATAACATATGTTTAATATAAATATCTCTAAGAAATGGCATTTTGAGAATATACAGAATGTTCTTTTGTGTTTAGTTAATATGGTTCAAATATTTCAAATTACTGGTACAGAAAAAAAAAATTCTCTAAATGAGGTTAAATGCAAACTATTTATTTATAAATAGTTTGTAAATAAAATTATTTGCTTTTTAATTGTTTGTTATTTTAAGACAACAAACTTAAAAAGATAAAAAAACAAAAATAAATCTTCCATCAACAACAAAGCAGAACATTTAAATCATTACTCAGATGAGTACCCCTGAATGATTTGTGATCTTTAGCCTTAGCTAATAACAGTTAGATACTCATTTACCATTTAACTACTACTGATTAACTTGTGACCTGTAGTTTCCAGTTAATAACAGCCATGTATTTATTCTCACTCAATACTTGACGTCTATTCTCTTATTCTTCCCTTTCACTTTTTTTGCATATCTTCATATATTCATATATATATTTCTTATAATACTTTTTCATATTGATGCAAACAAATCTTCTTAAAAAAACTTTTACAGAAAGAAGAGAAGTGCAAGCAGAGGAGGTCTGATAAAGATCTGATGAAGACTGCTGGAAAGTCGAAACTATAAGGAAAATAAAAAAGTTTTTAAGAAAATTTGTTTGCATTGAAGTGTATATGAAAGAAGTATTATAAGCAATATATATATATACATGAATACTTGATGTCTAGATAAAATATATAGACCATCTAAACTAAAAAAAAATCCTGTCTTTGAAATCAAAAAAAAACTTTCTGAGATTCATCTAGTCGAATTAAAGTCATGATACTGCTTGCTGATATGCTGACTAGTAAGCACAAAGTCCTGGAGTTTGGGTATTCATAAAACTCTTTTGAAAAAAATCATTTACAGAATGGTATATATTAAATGTTGAAAAATAAATTTCAAAATTGTTAATTTTAAAAAATAGTATTATCATATGTAAAGAAACTCTGATTTATTTTAAAAATGATAATTGTTAAAATTTAGTATAAATAATATAATAAACAGTTCATTATTATATTTTATGTATATCAAATATACACAGATGAATATTACTAAAATCACTATAAGGAATTTTAACATGACTTATTGCAAAAATACATAAATACAGTACTCAAAGTTAAGTGATTTATAACATAAAATACAATTATAATACAGATAAACATTAAAACATTTAGTCACTTGCATGTGTACTTAATAAAATGCAATTTTTTTTTTGTATTAAATATTTAAATTAATCCAACAGTTTTGGCTATTTTACAATCTTCCTCAGACCTGTAAAAAATCTAAAAATATATGTACCAACATAATTATATAATAGATTTTTATATTTAATTGATAAAATGTATCTTAAAAATATAAACAATTTGTTATAATACCCAGTAATATAATTATGTTAGAATTTATTATATGTTTTTGTGTATTTATAGCTTTGATATTGAAGCAGTCAATCTTAGCTTAAGATTGAGCTTCATGTTTCCACCTACTAGCCTGTATTCAAACCCTATATCCCATCCTGCTCCTTTTGTCGTATATGTATATATTTGAGATACGCGCTTAAGTTATAAATTTTTTTTTATTATTATTATTTGTTCTTTTTTATTAAAGTATTATAGGTGTGGCTCAAATATATATATAGGAGCAAAACCTTACTAACAATATTGATTTTTTAAATATTTTATTATACGCCATTTTTAAAACTTTTTCTTTTTAAACTGCTTGTTTTTCCTATTAAACTCTATATTTAATAAAATCCAAGATGGAAGATGCAACCGGTAATTGTCCAAAAATAATTAAACGGTTGGAAACACTATTGTTTTAATCTGGGGAAGGTATTTTAATTAAAGTTTTTACTTAAAATAAAATGAGATTAAGATTAAGATTTTCTTTTGTTATAAATATTTCTGTCAAATCTATTTCTAATCTGGAAATAGATTTGAATATATTTTTGGAATGTTATCTAACAGTTGCTTTTTTCAAAAACAATGAACAAAGAAATATAAAATTTGTTAGATCAGAGATTAGATTTTTAAGGACTAAAACTAAGTAATTAAAAGCATTCCAGAAATACCTGAGCAGAGTATAAAATGGCCAGATTTTAAATCACCAATAGATTAGCTACTATTGAAAGAACTGTGCAGTTAACTGAATCCAAGCTGTGTTGAAATGTAAGGATAGAAATCTCATCACCTTTCTGACCCATGAGGGTCATCTGCCTTTGCCATTATATCATGCTCCCATAGAATGAAATAAGAACCCAACTGGAGTATTGTGGAATGCTGAATAAAAGCTTGCTGTTATTTAAGAAACAATTGCCATGCATGAGCAAACTTTGAAATATGGACTCTTAATATAGTGCAAGGTAAATTTTCAAGCCACAAGTAAAACTGATCTAGCTAATCTCAAACTTTACTATCAATTTCTCCTAATGTATAATTTAATTTTGTAACTTTTCTAATATGTAATTGCTCTCAAATGATTTTTATAAATTTAATTCTCTCTCATACGCTCTTTCTTTAACTTTGATGTGATCATTTATTTATCACTTAATTTTATGTCTATTTTAGTTATTATTAATATGCCAATCTCAAACAATCTGACGAGTTGAATTTCTAAAATCTTTTCTTCTTTTTAAGTAAACCTTCATGAATTAAGGTTTTTAATGTCCATTTAAAACAATGCATTATTAATTACTATGTCCACCAGATTGCTTTTACAAATCAATATTTTAGGTTCGTTTTTTTTTAGTATAAAAAATTTATTTGTTTAACTCTGGATTTTCTACCTGGGGTAAATCCAGAACTTAGGCTAGTTATTGCTTTAAACCTTATTTATTTCATGTTATTATTCAATTCTGAAAAGGTGACCAATTAGTTGTTAGTTTTCTTTCATTTTTCCCTACTCTTAAAATATCTTATGCTTAAATATTCTCAGTTGTTATAAAATCCATGAAGGTGGGATTGAATTATTTTAAATAGCAGAAAAGGCAAGGGGGAAAATCTTAATGTTTCTTTTACTAAATAAAATCTTAACGTATTAGGGAAATCTCTCTCTATATATATATATTCTAGTGGCATAGCATATTATTTATATAAATTATCGCATTCAAACAAGGGTCATCTATTTTAAAGCAGTAAATTATATTTCATGTCATTAGTGACATTCATCCATACTGTGTTACTGACATTCTGCTAATCTTCATGAATTAAATAAAACTAAAAAATAGGCATTTAATTTTTTTAAAAAAATATATGAGACTTTTCAAGATTTTTTTGTTTTTTAACAATGATATCTCATCTCAACTCCATTAATAGTACAACCACTGATTAGCACATTCAGTTGATCTTCTATTACTAGATGTGCATTTCTCACCCAGACTTTGTTCATCAAGTAAACTAGAGCTATCAACATCTGAATTTCTATATAATAATGACAGCTCGATATTTCTCCATTACACCAATCTCACACATTCTCATTAAGCATCCCACATCATGCAAAGTAAGGACTGATTTATATATTTTTAACACCCTGTGGAAGAGTGAACAATCACTGCTCTGTAGATATATATTCAGGAAAAGGGGAGAAGGTTCTTGTTTTATCATTGCATTCCTGCAAAGACATTCATCAAAAAAAAAAAAAAAAGGGGGGGGGGTTATATATTTAAAAAAATGGAGATATAAAATCTGAAAGAAAAAAACATAGTAAATGAAAGAATTAAAGAACTGATAAAAACAAAGGAAAGAAGTTGCAATTATAACAATAAGAAAGAAACAATTCTACAGAGTTTATTGTAACTTTATTCCAATTTCTTTAAGTATAAAAAATTATATATAAAAGGAATAACCTACTTGCAAAATAATCTGAAATGTGATTTACTGCAGTAATAAAAAGAGCAGAATCAAGAGCTATAAATTCCAGTATTAATTCTCAGTTAAGGTAAGCAAAAAAAAATATCTCAAATTGGTTAATTAAATAAAATTATAGTGCTCAACCTGCCACTTGGGTATTTAAATGTGATCTCTTAAGCAACTAATCAGAAAATTAAAAAAAAAAAAAACTAAATATATAAAAGCAAGCCATTTCATCATCATCATCAACCATTATCAATCCACTGCAGGATGAAGGTCTCTCCAAGTTCAATCAATCTTTTCCAATCTTTAACTTCTCTTCTCCACATTACTCCTGCATACTTTCTCATTTCATCCATCTCACATGTGGTCTCTTTCTGGGTCTTTTACAATCTCTTGGAATCCAGTTTAAGATTTCAATTGTCCATCTATTATCATCTCTTCTAGCAATATGTCCAGCCCAACTCCACTTTCAGTCTTTTAATTTTTTCAATGAGGTCAGTAACACCTGTTTGTTCTCTTACCCATATATTGCATTTTCGATCTCTTCTTGTTACTCCCAACATGCATCTCTCCATACTTCTTTGAGTGGTCTGAAGTCTCTGTATTGCTCTTCTATTAAGTGTCCAAGTCTCAGATCCATAAGTAAGAACTGGTAAAACACATTTATTAAAAACCTTCCTTTTCAAACACATAGGCATATTTCCTTTTAGTATCAAGTTATTTCTACCAAAAGCACTCCAACCAAGTTTAATTCTATGATTAATTTCATCCATTATGTTTCCATCTGTATTAATAATCTGACCAAGATATTTGTAACTGTTAACTTCTTCTAACTCATCATAATCAATCTTTATTTTCATATTTTGAGAAAATCCATTAAACATTACTTTAGTCTTTTTAACATTTATCTTTAGTCCTACTTTCATCTGATAACTCCTGCAACATTTCCTGCAGCTCTAAAGCATTATTTGCAAAAACAACTACATCATCTGCAAAATCTAAATGACTTAAATAATCTCCATTTACTTTCACTCCTTTAGCTTCCCATTTTAATCCACAAAATACTTCTTGCAGCACTGCTGTAAAAAGTTTTGGAGATATGGAGTCACCCTGTCTTACACCCTTCTCAATGTTGACTTTCCTAGTATCATTATGTAATCTAATTGTTGCTGTTGCATTTTTATAAATATTCTTTAAAATATGACAATATCCTGGATCTATACCTTGATGATCCAATGCTTTAATCACTGAAGAAATGTTTATAGAATCAAATGCCTTTTCATAATCTACAAATCCAAAGCATAATGGCAACTCATATTCATTTGTCCTTTCTATAACTTCTCTCAATACCTGGATATGATCTACTGTACTAAAACCACTTTTAAATCCAGCTTGTTCTCTTGGTTGGTGGAAATCCAATGTTCTCTGTAGATGAGTTGTAATTATCTTGGTAAAAATTTTGTATAAAACTGATAAAAGGCTGATAGGTCTGTAATTTCTAATATCTTCTTTATCACCTTTTTTAAATATTAATATTAATACTGCATTCTTCCAATCATCTGGTACATCTTTATCATTTAGACATTTGGTATATAACTTTGCTAAAAAAATTTCTATTTCTTCACCTGCTTCTTTTAATATATCAATTATAATTCCATCATTACCTGGAGCCTTTCCTTTCTTCATAAATTTAATTGCATGTCTCACTTCTTCATTTAAAATTCTGGGCAATTCAGAAGATATAATAGATATAGGAGGTACTTGTTCTTTATTACTATATAATTCTTGATAGAAGTCTTCTACCCATTTCATGATGTCATCTCTCTTTTTAGTAATAATTCCATCTTTTTTTCTTATTGCAGATATAAATTTCCTACCAATACCAAAATGTTGTTTTACACTCTTGAGACTTTTATTCTCTTCTACAGCTTTCCTTGCTAGTTCACAGTTATACTTTCTTATATCATTTTCAACTCTTTTCCACACCATTTTACAAAATTCAAGATATTCAATCCTTTTTAATGCATCATTTTTGTATATCTTCATATTCCTTCTTTTCTTCATAAATTCTCTAGTCTCAGTAGAAATTTTATTGGTCAATTGCTGCTTTTTTTTTCTACCAGCTATCTTTGTTGCAGTTTTTAAAAGTGTATCAGTTATTTTCATATTAATTTCATTCAAATCTGAATCATGTTCAAAATCTACTAATACTTGAAACCGATTTGTAAGTTCTAATTTAAATTCATTAGAATGTTTCTGAAGATTAGGAATATCAACCGTAAATATTATTTTTTTTAATAATTTTTGTCTCTCTAGTTTTGCATTAACATGTATCTTACATCTTACTAATCGATGATCACTTCCTGTGTTAAATTTATTAAGAACATTACAATCTTGAAATATGTATTTTCTGTTAGTCAAAATATAATCCAATTCTGCTGTACCTTCATTTGGATGCTTCCATGTCCATTTCCTTTTAACATTTTTCTCAAAAAAAGAATTCATAATATAAAGTTTTTTTTTTTCTGCAAACTCCACAAGTCTATGTCCTCTCTCATTTCTATTACCATAACCAAAATTACCTACAGCACTTTCATCTTTCATTTGTTTACCAATTCTAGCATTAAAGTCTCCCATAACAATTTTAAAATGTTTTTACTCTGATCAAAAGCCTTTTGTACATCCATATAAAAATCTTCTATACTTCATCACTATGAGAACTTGTTGGGGCATAAACCTGAATTATCTGCATTTGGTATCTGCTATTAAGTTGTATAACTAATCTTGCCACTCTGTCTGATACACCATCAATCTCCACAATGTTGTTCTTCCACTTTTTATTTATAATGAATCCTACTCCACTTGTATTTCCAATATTTGTGCCTTTATAGTAGAGTACATGTCCACTTTTTAAATCAATTGTCTCTTCACCTTTTCTTCTAACTTCACAAAGTCCAATAATGTCCCATTTAATATAAGACAGTTCTTTTAATTCTTGCAAACTTCCTTCACTTGAAAGTGATCTGCAGTTGTACGTATCAAAATAAAAAGTCATCATCAAATGGCAGCCTGGGTCCACAATCAGGGATTCTTAGCACCTTTTGCCTTCGGCCACCAACCACTTTGGTTGGTGACTTTACAGCCTCCTGGGAATAAGGGCCATGATTTATTTTTGTCTGTCATGATTGTATATATTTATTGGAAAATATCATTTACACATATATTCATTCTGCCTTATCAGGCAACTGAGAAGAAAGACCATGGTATTTCTTGATCTTAAACTCAGAGGTAAAAAGCCAATAAACTCACCACCCTGGCTAATGCATGTTGGTGAGCAGCCCATTCATGTTCATATAATATATGAATAATCACATAGTAATAAAAGCTGCAATGACAAGAACTTAAGGCCTCCAAGAGGAATCGAAGGGTCTCCTTTCAGTTAACAGTAAACTCCTTTCTGCAGCCCAAGTCATTTAGTTTGCATCATTTTATAGAAACATAAAAAAGTAATTTTATTGTTTGGTAAATAACAATGAAATTGAGAACTTGATAGATGAGACAATAGGTCAATTGGAATTTTTAATCCTTTGATAGTTTATAATTCAGGCACATATTACAATCTAGAGAAATGATTACTAAAAGTATTTTGGAAAATAAGGAAAATGAAAAATCAATATAGGTCAAGTTGGTGATAAAGTCATTTTAGTATATTTATCAATTCTATAAAGTTTAAAATATTATTTGGTCTTTTTGTTATAGTAGATCTGGTTTGTAAATTGTATAGTTAGTGAATTACACTAATCCTGCATATAAAATTTTTAAAAACTGCTTTGAAATTTAATAGAAATTTATAATCAGTCAGAATCAGATTAAATTAAATTATTTATATTAAATTTTTTGTTGGTTTATTATATAAAAGAAATATTTTCAAATATTAAATCACCCCTCTGTGAAATAAATATATTAGAGTCTGTATCATTTTGAGGCTGGCTATTTTGAAATATGGACTCTAATATATTTACATATTTATTTCACAGAGGGCATTTCTGAATTTCTTAACCATGTGAGATGAGCATTGGGATTAGTGTATTTTACAATCCTGAAGATTAAACAGTCATTTTTTTTTCTCCCTCTTCTTTTGTCACCTTGTGTCAGCTTGAATAATCAATAGATGCTAATTGGTACTGCTTGTCCAGTGCTATTCTATCCAAATATCCCCTAATTTCTAGCTAGAAACTAGTCTGGGGATATTGGATGAGTAGGCACTATTGGCACTACTGTATGGAGAGTTTTTGCCTGTTTTAATTACAGTTATGAACAAGTATAAGAAATGGTGATCATGTGATGTTTAGTGGTTTAATTATCATATTGATTAATAAAGTAATATTCAAAATGATATATATGTAATTCTAAGGGTATAAGAAGAATTCTAAGAGAATTTACTTATCGTTCAATGCTTTAAGCAATTTTTTTTTTTAATAAAATAATCTGTTGAGATGAAAGAAATTTTCCTTTAGTGTTTTATTATTTCATTATTTTTCTCATTCAGAAGCAGTAATTTGGATGTTTATTCTTATTCACATTTTAACCTTGTCTTATTTTAGATGGCTTGCATTGCATCTGAAAATTTTATTTATACATTATGTTTGGTCTAACAAACTGATCTTCAGCCAATTATAAAAGCTAGAAGTGGATTGAAAAAAACTCAAACTGTCATCCAATCAGGTTGTCAGTCTAATAATAAAACAAAAAACCAATCACAATTAAAAAAAAAAAAACTCAAAATATATTTTTATATGGGACTCTGCAGCTGCTAATGTATATAAAAATATATCTCCGAATAATTAATTACTTATATGGCATGATAGATAAACAAGCTCATGATAAACATGATATCAAATATTATAAACTAGAGTAATCTGCAAGTATGTGGAAAACAAACATTTCATTAAAATATGTTGTAATCATGTCAAACAAATGATATTAAAACAGATATTGTAAAACAAATACAATTGAAATAAAGTGTGTGATAGAGATTCTAGTAACTAAATATTTTGCAAAACAATCAGTTGAATCTTCTGTTACTAACTTCCATCCCTGGATAAATTAGTTTTGGATGTTTACAAGTTAAAAATAAGCAAACTTATCTAAACTCTTTGTTTATAAATCTTGTTACTATTAATTAATAAAGAATATTCAAAATAACTTTACTGTTTTATTTTTATAGATAAATAAATTTAATACTTAGTAGTATGCATTAGTAACTTTGCACATAGATAGTTAAAGATAAATTAAATCTGAGAGTATGACAATGAAAAAGTTGAATAGTAATAGATTGAGGTATTGATTGAATGCCCTGATCTATATTTTATATGTTGATAATGATGTTAAACTTGAGAAAAGTCTTAAAAGCTGTTTATTAACAAAAAATCTGATATTGCAGAGATAGGGCATATCTGTGTCACGTCTATAAACAGGTTCAAATCCAAGTGAAATTCTCTTCAAGAGATTTAGGATGTTGTGAGCCCTTAGTTTATCTACTTACCTTTTAACATTTATCAGTACATAAATATCTAACTATTTTTAGCTAGAAGGTAAACCAAAGATAGATATTTAAATCCTCATTATCTTATAATTGGAAAACCTATTGAGTATCGCCTTCTTCATTTATCCCATATGAAGGTTTGATCCTGTGTTGGCTATTTTTTAAAAATGACTGTGTTGCCTACTTATTTAAAGTAACTTATTGAATAAATAAAAAATATAAAACTAAAAAAAATGAGAACCCTAAAACAAAATAAAATAATAAAAAACTCACAGAATAAAACAATTATAATATATTAAATCATTCTTCAGGTTTTTTTTTTTTTTTTCATATGTCATAGCATCGGCTGGGATGCGAACCCACACCTGTATGCAACCAACTACTTGCTTGCAAGGCGGGTGCGATGATCTCTCGGCTAACAACACTTGACTTCTTCAGGTTTTTGTTGCAGTAAATGGCATGATAATTTCTTCATGATTCACTATTTTAGATAAAGTATTTCTATACAATTGTTGGTAGAATACTTAATTGATTTTGAACCATCATTATTGTTGTAAATAACTTTTTGGAATTTTAATGTACAGAAAAATGCTTTTTGGTCTACATTTATAATATTTTGGACCATAACAATGCTTGTTAATATCAATAAACATTCAAAATTATTTTCACACAAACTTCTAAAACAACAATCTGCATTCAACTATTCACTTCCTTCTGTTTTCTGATTGGCCATTTAATCATTGATATATCTCATCAAGTTATAAATCACCATGAAGCAATTCTACAAATATAAGGCACTACATAATATGGGAGGAAGAAATAGAAAATATAGCTAATCTTTGTTAAGATAATGAGAAAAATCTTAAACTCATTTATTAATCAATAGTTAAAAATAAACAAATAATGGGTTTTTGGTGCTAAATCATCAATAATGTTTTTACTTACAATTTTCAGATTACCTGGAAAATAGTTTATTTCATAGCTAAAAGAGATTCCAGACTCTTTCTGTTTCATTGAAGGATTATTTAGGAAAATATTATGAATGAATAAAAAATTTGTTTACAGATTTAATTTTCCATTAAAAAAAAAAAAGTGGGAGAAATATTCTTTCCATTAAGAATTTCTCAAATCATATTATTTCTTTTACATATTTTCAGCTACTGATTTCATAAAAATAATTTTCAAAATATTGTCTGATTTTAGTACAGTATATATTCTGATTCATGGCTAAGACAATTGTCCTGCTTCTCTTATTAGACCAGGCAGCTAACACTTATAACTAATCTTGGAAGGAAAAAATTGTCTTTAAATTAAATAAAAAAACATACTGAAAAGGTTTCCACATAAAAGTAAGTCAGATTATGAAAATTGGTAAGAAATTATTTTGCTATGTACTTACAAAAATTTTGATCTGTATAATCTTAGAATTAATATATCTGTTAATGCATACTTTTACAGATAACAAACTAATTTCTGATCAGCCATTCAATCACTAACATTTATCATCAAACTATAAATCATTGTGATATGCTTCTTGTTCATTTTGATATTTGAAATAAAGATATTATCTTGATTGCACTAAAGTTGCTTGCTGACATGAGATATTGGTTAACTTGATTAACACAATATATAGCAATAGTAATCATATCATTAGTTGCTGAGAGTTCATATGGCATTTAAGTATCCAAATTGCAACTTCATCACAACAACTACATTCAGTTGACCAAACTGATTTAGTTTTTGCTTTAATCAGATGGGAATCAGTTTATAAATCTTTAGCTCTTAAGTTTATCATATCAGTGAATTATGCTGCTTACGACAAGATTTATTGAATGATCACAGTTGCACAGAAAAAGTAATCAATAATTTTTAACACCCAAGTGGTAGGTTGAGCACAACAGTTCCATTCTATTGTCTAAATTGAGTTCTCATTCTCCCAGTTAGTAATCTTTAGCTTTCTGAAATCTGCACCTCTATCACTGCATGGCTCTAGGGGTTCAGAGGTTTCTGAATTGCTTAGGGTAATCATGTGTGAAAAGAAGCTGTCATTGCTAGTTACTGAACTTTATATGATTTCCAGGGTGACAAGCCATTTGAATATTTTTATTTTCTGCATGGAAAAATTACATCCATGCCATTTTTTTAGTATCTTACTTTATATTACGGCCAATATATATATATAATTCCAATTTATATATATATTAAACTAAACATTTGTTTTTACATCTTATATAGTATTTATAAAACAAATAAAGTAAAAATTTAATAATTAATTAAGCTTTTTAATGACAGTAATATAGGACATTCTAATAAATATACAATATAATCAAGGGATCTTGTAAACAAAGAAGTCTGAATTTCAAATACCATGACCTAAAGGTAATCACTTGATCGTATGCTGCAGTGTTGTTAAGTATATTGAAATACAGATCTATTCAAACAAGAAGTGTGAAATTTAAATTAGCAATGATCTTAAATTGCTCAAAAACAAATATAAGATGAGTTTAAATTTTTTAATTATTATAGTTGTTTTAATTTGTATTTTTCTTCCGTTGTATTATTAAAAAGATTGCCTTTAGTTCACAAGTTGAGGAAAACAGGTATGTGCTCACATCTATCAAGAATATTAATTAGTTTTATATATATAGTTCTTTATTTTTATTTTGTGTTTACATTAAAAGTTAAAAAATATGTAAATAATCAAATGGTTTATGCATAGAGTTCATAAGATATTGAAGCACCAGGACAGCTGAGCCATGATCCATGAACCTCAATCTCCAAAATTTGCCAATCTATTATTGCACCAAATTATGCAGAGGTGCAACACATTACATAACTATTTATATAATAATATCACAACAACAACTACTATTTTGGCTATGATTATGAGGGATAACACCTTGAAAGCGCTTAGCCTGTTTGTGCTTGTATATATTATATAATAAAGTAAATTCCAACAATAAGTCTTCAGATTATATGTAAAATAAAAATAGATAAAATAGCCTTTAAAAAGATTGTAGCAGAGCAAAGATCTCTTTCATAGATAGTCATAAAAAAATAATGATGGAGAAGATATTATTTACCAAGCTTTCTAATAACTAATTTTTAATATTTATTTACTCTCTATTAAAAATAACAAAATACCTAATGGATATTTATCTGCATTAATTATGGTTCAGCTATTGAAATAAAAATCCTAAACTTGATTAGAATATTATTTTTTTGAAAGTTTTAGCCAGTCTAGATCCAATTCTAGGACATAAATAAGGTGGGCAACTGCCATGATGCCTATAATGTAAAGTTCTCTGTTAAAAAGGATTTGAGGTTAATCAACAAATGCAATTATCATTATTGGTAGACTGCCATAACTTGTTACCATATAATAAAAGTTAGTAACTTTGATCATCAGTTGACATTTGGGCAGCAAAAATGATAAGTTAATCTTCAATCAAGGAATCTTTAACTCTCTAACCACTTTTTTACCATTGTGTTAAACTACATATATATTTTGAAAAATAAAAACAAAAACTTTAATGGGTCTTTCACATCATTAAAATTCATTGCTCACTACAAAAATAGTAAATAAAAATCGCATTTGGTACAAAAGTAGATCTTATATAAAGTGAAATAAATCAAAATATTGGATAGCACAGGATGATATGACCAGATCTTACTGGATGAGAAAATCAGTCTTTTTTTCACAACTTTTCATATACACTCTAATTAGGATTTATAACTTATCATTCCAATTCTGTTTTATTTCAATTCTTTTTAGAACCAAATTTCAGGAAAAAAATTCATAAAATTTAACAAAATCAAGCATTTTATCATAAAAGATTCACAGATCGATTTTTTTGAGGAAAGTAAAATAAAGAAAAATATCAGTTTGGTCAAGTCAAATCAATAAAACATCACATAACCTATATATAATGCTAAGTACTTGAACCCTGTATGTCTACTAAGTAACAAATCATAAAATTATTATTTTTTTAACTAAACTACAAAATAACTAATTTTTAATAAAATCCATTCAATTATTTCATTTAACACTTCTTCCATACTCATAAGTATCCTAAACACAACATGTAAAACCATCCGTGTATATATATCAAAAACTGGTTTCACTAAGTTTTGAGTAGCTAAACTAATCTAATTTTAAATGTGACAAGGAAATTCTTGCAAGGAAGAAAAGCATTCACTCAAAACATCAGGTGTTACTAAGGAAAAAAAATCAAATTTTAAACTATGAATTTCTTTCATCAAATCAACACTGTTATTTTTAAAATTCCTGTTAGTAAATCAAAACATCAGAAAGTTTAGAATTAAATAAACATATTCTTAAATGATTTTTTTTTTTTACTAAATTTATTATCAATTAAAAAATAAAGAAATAAACATTTTTTAATAATATAATTTTTTTTTTTTTAATTTTTCACCCACCACTCACGGACTATGCATTAAATACATTGAATATATATATAAATCAAGAGTGTCCGACCTTTTGGTGACTCTGAGTAATATTGGAAAAAGAATTGTCTTAGGATACACATTGAATATATAAACACTACCCAAAGGTGACCAGTAAAAAAAAAGATATGTGAATAATTTATGTATTATCCAGTATTACAGATAAGCCAAAAAAGTCCTCATACAATAATGTTAATTATGCAACAGTCATTAGGAGAATCTTAAAATCATCGAGCAGGTTCCAAGTTTGTAATTATGAATATAGAAAATGTATATATTACACAGTGCATGTGTAAGGTGTCACCAATCTAGGGAAGTACCTTTAATAATCAAATAAAAATGCTTAACTGAGTTCTATATAACTTCAAATCTCTAAAATCTCTAACATTGCAGAGATAGGTTGAAATATTATTGATTGGCACTGCCTTGTCAAGTCACCATGAGTACATATAACATCTGCTGATGACAATTTTTCTGTCTGTGCTTGGAAGATAATACCTTGGAAGCTGCACACTGCCATAAAACTGAAACCACGCATGCATACAAATAGTGAGAGCATATATATATATGTTTGCTTTAATTACATTGTAACATATAATTTTTAAAAAATCTCATAATATTTTTAATAAGTTTACAATTGGGTGTTGTATTGCACTCATAGCACATATGGCTCATGGTCTGTGGATTGGGTATCCCTGATGTAAATCAATTCCACTTTTATACAAGAAATTCTATATTTATGGGCTATTGCATTTTATTTAAATATTTAAAAAGGCTAAACTAAATAAAAGTATCTTTCTCTTTCTTGGTGGCTTCTTGCATGCACTTGTAGTTGTGAAAACTATATCTCAATAGATTTTCTGCAATATAATTTCAAGATTCAAAATATTTTTTCATATTCTTAGATGGTAAACTCCATTTTCAGATTGTCTATTTCTTCAGTATTTTCGACTTCACTAAACATAAATATAGATCATTTTGGAAAACTTCATGAATTATGTTTTCCAAGTTTTATTGCATAATATGGTGATGGTTAGCACATCTATTTGCTAAACTAATCATCTGGAATTTAAATCTGTGCTGAATAGATCTTAGAAATGTTTTCTGGCTATAAACAGCCTAAGGATTTATTGTTTATTTTTTAGCTAGCAATCTAGAAATAGTCAGAATAAAGAGCCTGAACTAATATGTTTGGGTCAGATGGGTTTTTCATCACTTACCTCAACCCTCTGCTTCTTTAAATTGAGAGATCTCTTCCTGGCATTCATCCCAATTTTAAATACATCAATTCATCACATCACCTATATATGGATGACTTGGCTATTTTCCTTCCATCAAAAAAATTTAATTTCCAGACTTTTATCAATACTTAAAGAATTCTCTGATCAATATGGCCTCCAGTTTAATATGGCCAAGTCATCAGCCTGGTATATATCTTCAGGTAAGACCATTCCAGGACCATTTGCAGTGAAGCCTCAGAACTTCTTGGGCTTCCCTATATTTGAATCCACTTCTGCCATGAGATCTTTCCAAGGAAAGCAAATTCAATCCACACAGAGAATCACATCCTCTCTATCCAAAGTTTACATGTCCATGTTCGTCAAATCTTCCCTTATCAATATACTAATATTCCCTAGAATATCCTATTTCACCCCAGTAGTCAATTTTACCAAAGTCTTCATCAGGAAGATACACAAGATGTGCACTGATTTCATTAGAGGGGGGGGGAGTGCAACTATAAGCTTGAGAAATCTACAGAAACACACAAAACTCAATGAATTATCCCTACATTCCATAGATACTTTTATATTTCAACATTCCTACAATTTTTTCTACAGAATGTGTCTGCAGTATCCCAACTATTCACCCTTCAGAGATGTCACTCCCACAGATAAGCCTCCCCCAATTGGGACTGATTGGCTGGCAACCCTCGCATGTCTTATCTCCAAACATACTATGCTTCCTAACAAATCGACCTTAATAAAAATCAAGTTCTGGGATGCATACTACATTCTTAATCCTGATGTTTCTGCAGGATCAACTCTCCTCAGGCTTAACAACCATCTGCTAATCAAGAAATTCAAGCGATGGTTCCTTGAACCTAAATATTTTGATTTCCTAATGAAGATAAATATTAATGCTTTGCCTACTAAACACTTTCTGGTGCATCGCCAAGGATTCTCAAACATAGAATCCACTTGCTCACTATGTCTCAGAGAGAATGAAACTTCTCTTTACTCCTCTGCCATTGTTTCCCTTCACCCCTACAGGGTCCTTATAGCCTCCATGTTAAATAATATATCTGCTCTGTCGACTCTCATTGAGAATATACTATGTAGATCTATCCCGGAGATATGATTAACAACATTTGTACTATTCTCACTATGGTATACGCGGTGCTGGTTCACCTTTAATCATGCACTGGAAAGTCCGCTCGAGCTCTATATTAATAAAATGGAAAAAAATTTGGAAAAGGAACCAAAATTTGGCCCCCTCTTACATCTACGATTCTACATGGAGGTTATTGATTTGCCCCAAAAAGCTGATCCCTTTCACTCCTGAATAGAAAGCTCCTACCCTGGAGAGTGATTTGAGGCTGAATGGCCTGCATCCCTTTGTGATGACTCACCTTGCTCTGCGTGATTATTGCCCAGACTCTGAGTTTTATGGATGTAACCTCCAATATGAAGAGTCAATTTGTTCATACCGAGTATGGATAAAAGATTAGATCTATCGTTGAACTGTATGAAACATGCAAGCATGGTCACCTATCAACAAGATACTATTCCGGACTCGTTCCTTGCTGATATGCTTCACATTAGTCCTTTTAGCCTGGTGTCAAGCAAGATATCAATATTGAACTTTTATCCCCCTGATTATCATGTAATATATTCTATGTTTAACTGTTATCATGTGTTGTAACCAAATTTCTGAATAAAAATTTTATATTTTATAAAAATAAAAATAAAAAAGTCAATAACTATTCCAAAAAATGCAACTTTTTCCCTTTAACATATTATCAATTGAATCAGAGCAAGTTTATTGTTAAATAAATAATTATTCATACTTTTTCAGAAAACTATATTTTTTATTACAATGCTCTTTTCTGCTATATTTTTAACAACATTTTGTTCTTTTTTATAAGGTTGGCCATTTTAATTTCTTATAAACAATTTATCTACGATTTTTGTTATTACCTCAGTTTCATCTTATCATTTTAAATATATAGAATAGATATATAAAATGAACACATTGATAAGTTATAGAAAAAAGGCCTTAATTAGTTTTCTCTGAAGCATATTATTCTAGGATGCTATGAAAAATTTCATTCCTATTAGTAATATGAATAAAAAACAAAATGTAAAATCTGATTTTTTCTTAATGAATATAATAAGGCAAAAAAAATATTGTAAAAAAATCTTTTTAAGAAAATCCATTTTAGATGAATAATAAAAGAGTCATCTAGTCTCAAAGTTCTAGAATCAGATGAACAAAAAAGCAACTTACATATATATATAACAAAGTTGTGGACAAAACTTTAAATATAAAAAATTGTTCAAATTTATTCTTGAAAACAAAACAAAAAGAAAATGGAAGAAAAATATGGATTGAAGAATTGAATATAAAAAAATACATTGAAGACAAAAAGTTTTTTTATTATTAATATAATAATTTATTATAGGTTATATACAACACATAGATTATCAATAAAAATCATTGAAAAAAAGGGGAAATTGGTTTTAAAAAAAAATCGAGATTAATACACCATGTTGATTTAAGATTCTAAAAAGTCTTAAATAGATTCTATTTCTCCTTTGTTAATTTTTTCCTATATACATACATTAGGGTGAAATGTTGCAATCTGAAAAAATATGGCACTTTCTAAAATGTTATTGATTTATTTAGTTAAATTGGATGCTACTATGTTTTAGTCTATAGATTTGATTATTTTTATCAACTTAAATGATAAAATGTATTAAATTTTTTAAAAACAACTTTGGAAAAAATAATATAGAAAATGATAATAGTTATTTAGAATCCCTCTATTATCAAAATCATTGAAAAAAAAAAGCTGCTAGATAATGAATCAACTGATTTACTTACATTTTCCACCATTTCATTTCACAAAGACATTATATTTGGTCCTATTTTCAAAACTATATTTATCTCAATTTTCTAATGTAGTCATGATTCCATCTATTTTAACAAGATTTTCTATAACTGTTTAAATCTGATGTACAAATTTAACTTTCACTAAAAACTTTTTTAAATTTAAATATGAATACACACACGTTCTTTCTTTTTTTTTCTCAAATACAACTATCATTTTAACTCCAAAAACATTTGAATGCCTTGAAAAATATGTTTAGTAAAATGCAAATTAATATTTAGTAATAAAAAATGTAATGTATTAAAACTTCTTAATCAAGGATAATATAAACAATATAAGATTAGAGTTCTCCCCAACTCTGCCATTTTATGTGAAGTTCTATTGTTTTCATATCAATCTTGGTCAATAGAAAAAGGGTGCCTATTAGCATTAAGATGGTTTTTCAGTTTAGATAGCTTGATAATAAACAAATAAATAAAAGATGGTTGCTGAAGAAAAAAAGCATTAGATCCAAAAAGTCCAAGAATAGCACCACCATTTAATATCTATTGATTATTCAAGCTTACAATAAATGGCATAACTGGGATGAGAGAAAGAGAATTTATTACTAAACAGCATTATATAAGATGGGGTCATGTGGTGTTTTGTTGGTTTACATTCACCATTTTGTGAAAATTTATAAATTTTAACTTGTGGCATTATGCAGTAATTCTTAGCCCAAGATTAAAATTAAGAAAATGCTATTAACATTATTTAAATCTTAAGACAATCAATTTCACTGTTATTTTTATTTGTAATGATATCTGACAATATTATCTACTAATAATCTACAACTATCAAATCTAAAATAAGTTACACTGTAAAATTTAAGTAATCTACCTTTCTTAATTTTCATCATAATTTACTTTAATGAACTAAAAAAATAATTCAATAGTTAATTGCTTGAGATTTCATAAAAAGTTCAGCAATAGAAGTAACAAAGTGAATCTGTGATCATTGAGCATTGAGCTCCAGAATACATTACTCTATCACTGGATTAACCCATGTGAGGCTCGTAAAGCAAATAATTTTTAAAGCCCACTGCAAGGCACACACTTTTTCTACAGTCTTCCATATAAAAACAATAAAAAGTCTAAATCACTCACCAAATCTCACCAATTTCATGATAGTGAGAAATTGTTTTTTTATTCTTGGTTTTAATCTTTAGCTAATAATAAGTGAATATCCATTTACTAGCCAGCACTAAACTGTTAGCTAGTTATCTATGGGATTGTATGTCTAAAAAAAAAATTCTAAGCACGATTAGAATTTTAAATAATTTTTATAAGTTTCTACTCAGTCCAGATTCAAATTCAAGTTACTCATGGGAGATAGATAGACTAACACAACTCCACAATAATACAACACAGGATTACTAAATAATAGTAATAATTGTATTATAAAAAGTTTAACAGAAATATATGAAATAATTTATTGAGAAGAATACTAATCTGAATAGAAATGAATTGGATATATATATATAAATGAAGAAAAATCAGGAAGACTATGATGAAATGTTTCTCTTAATGATAAAAGCAAAGTAATAGAATATCTATCTTTTGATAATAAAAAAAGTGTACAAATATATTTTTTAAAAGACCATGATAATTCAGAAGAGTGTAATAAGGTGTTGTGTGTGTATATATATATTGTACCAGTATGGAAAATAGGGGTGAAAATGGCAGAATCTGGAGTTACAAATTCCCATAATTAGATAGCCATTTGTAACAGTACACCACATTAGGGCTAAATTATGAGATGGAAAACTATCATCACCCCTAAATAAACAAAATATAAAATTAAGTATAAAAAGAATGAGTTTGAAAATCATCAGCATTACACAAAATTAATAATCATTTATTATAAATAATCAACAATAAAAATAAATCAACAGTCAATCTTGTGATTGGATTTGAAAGTGGTCCCCTATAGATCAGGATAATTATTTAGCCACTGTCAAACCTAGGGCAGGAATACAAACAATAATTGTCTGGATGCACATACTTAGGTGTGACTTCAATAAACTACAATGATAAATCAAATAATATTGAGATGCTAAAAACATTCTGACCATCGTCAATGCTCTTGCCATTTAGAACCATTAAGATGCTGTCCAACTATAAACTAAATTTCTAATGAAATAATAAAATTAAATGAAATGTGCATACTCTTTGCACCAACCAGGATTAGAGAAGTAATGAAATCATTATCAAGTGGGTATCCATAACACTAAAGATAAACTACTACCCCATATAACTGTTATGCACAAATCTAGCTTAGGAAGCAAGAACTCTATAAACTATTACTGTGAGCAAGAGATAAATAAAGCAGCTTATTATACCAGTTCTCCATTTCTGCAACTCTAATTTTTTTTTAATGGGTCTATTCTTCTAGTCCATTTCTTGCCAATATAACACTTAACAATTTTCCTAACACAATCATCCCACCTTTTGTTTGAGTATACTGACATAAGACTTTATCCAAATCTTCTGCATACCATTCTATCTTTCTCATCCATCTTTTTGCCTGTCCTTTACTCATAACTCAATTAAATACTATTCTGGTTATTCTCTTACTATTCATAAATTGCAATCTATCATTTACTTTTTGCTCTCATATAAAACTTGATCATCCCATTTCTCTTTGAATTACCTCCTTTACATCCACAAATCTGCATCTAATGCATGTCTTCCTACTTCTCTTTATAATTTTTCTAAGTAATCTAACACTCCTTTACTATCATATAATGCATCATTACCATAAGTTAACTCTGCTACTATCATTTCCTTCCATACAATTCTTGCTAAATCATATTTATTATATGAAAATGCTGTTAATTTTTTTATCAGTTCTTTTATTTTCTTTGCTTCATTTACCAATTTTTTCTCCCATTCATCCAAACAATTTCTCTGATTACTTAAAACAATTCCCAAATAGTTATACCTATTCACATTTAACTTTATATCTCCTAATAAAAATTCTTTCTTTTCTCTTTCACCAAAAATTTATCATCATTTTTCTTCACTAAATATAATTCCTATCTCTTTACCCATCCTCGTACATGTCATCAGCATAACTTCCATATCTTCTCTAATTTCTATGCACAAAAATATATCATCAGCAAATAAAAGACCTGATAATATATACACTCCATTGTCATCTATTAATGGTATCTCTACTCCTCTTCCTAGTCTTTCTATTGCTCTCTCCATTTCTCTCATGTAACAAAAACAAAATAGGTGTCATAGGGCTTTCTTGCCTTAGTCCCATCCCATTTTTAATTCTAACTGATTCTATATTTTCTAATTGATACATATAGTAATTATTTTCAAACAATCTCTTAATAAGATTCACTAAAGCTCCATTCATTCCCAAATTTATTAAACTTACACATAATTATTTCTATTTACTCTATCATATGCCTTCTCTATATCTATAAAGACCAGATTTAACTGTCTACCTGTATTCCTACTCATATCTATAAGTTGTGTGACTACAAGTAAACTATCTCCTATATGCCTATCCAATTGAAAACCTCCTTGCATTTCTCCCACTAATTATTTTTTTCCAACCATTTTGCCATTCTTCCAGCCACCATATATGGAAAAACTTCATATAACATTGATGTTACCACTATCGGTCTATAATTGTTTAATTTTCTATTATTCTTACCCTTTCCTTTAAATAAGTCTTACTCTTGTATTATTCCACTATCTGGAAATTCTCTTTTCTATGCCATCTTATTAAAAATATGATAAATTTAATTTTGTCCTATCTCCTAAATTCATCATCATCTCTGCTGCCCATCAATCTAAACTTCTTGTCTTTTCACTTTTCAACTTCTTCCCTGTCTCATTTAATTCATTTCCATTACTATGTGCTTTTATGTTTGTTATTACTCTGTCCTTCATATCTAGCATCTTTTCTATATCTATTATATACTTATTTAGGATTGTCTCTAATTCTTTTCTAGAACTATACAGTTTTTTTCTCACCATTTAGTAATACTATTTCTTCCTTCTTTTAATATATTTCCAAAAAATTTTTACTCCCATCTCATCCTCCAATAATTTACTATTTAATTTCATTCTCTCTATATATAATTGTCTATTTTAGTCAACTTATTTAAATAGTTTTCCCATTTAATATTAATAACTTTTTCACTTTCTTTGCTTTTAATGGCACATTTATAGTCTCTGCTTGCTTTTTCCCCTCTCTTTTACACTTTTATTAATTCTCACTTTTCTATTACTTTTATTCTTCTGAATATTCTCATCTAAAACCCTATTTGACACTTTTTTTACTTCATCACAGCAGTCCTTACATTCACTCCCAACAAACTCTTCCATGATTTCTTATACTTTTATTTATAATTCTTCGGACTTATTCTTATCATTCATTCTCCATCCACATCTTTCATTATCCTTTCTAATTTTATTACTATTTTCCACCACCTTGCTAACCATTTCTAACGAAATTATGATCATTGCATACTCTCTCTTCATTATCAAACACTTTAATTTTCCATACTTTATTGTTCCCTCTTTCTCTACTAATACATAATTTATTGTGTGAAATATATTATTTCTAGACCATGTGTATTGTTTCTCATAAATATTTGATAAACTTCCAATGCTCAAATTCAATCTGACAAAAAATTTTCAAAAGCTGTCCATTCTTGTTATCCATATCATCAATTTCTTCAGCATGCCTATTCATATTCCTATAACTATTATTTTTTTCACCTTTTTTTGAACCTCTGTATATTCTTAACTAGGCATTTAATCATTATTTTTTCACTTTTTTTTGAACATCTGTATATCGTTAACTAGACATTCATATATGCTACTATTCCATTCCATTGTCTTTCTAACCCTATCTAAAACCATAAATATTCTTGACACTTCATAGTATTTAAATATTTTTTGACATAACCCATATTGTTATATCCTGCCATATCAAGTTTTCAGTATAGGTTCTTCTTCTCTTAGATGTCTTTTTACTACTGCTAATACCTCAAGCTCTTCATTTTTAACTGATTTGTTTAATTTCAGCCACTTTTCTGGTTTTATACCATCTTGCATATTCAAATATCCAATTTTAACAATGTCTTCTTTTCTTACTATCCTTTTATAAATTATTTTGACCTTCTCCATTACATTTGTAAGTAACTTGCTTACCATTAATTTTACAGACCCAATCCCTATTGACATCTACATTTATATTCAAATCAGCTACCCCTCATTTATTTTTTACATCCCATCCATTTTTCTTTTTGACAATATTGTGATTTAAAACTCTACTCCCCTTTATAAGTTTCTCAAACTATAATATTCTTTATAAATCAAACTCCCTAATACTTCATTTCCTTGTTTTGCTAAGTGCAATCTACCTTTATTGTATAATTCCCTATTATTAATAAAAAATTCCCACACATCCACAAACATAACATTATTTCTCTTGTATATTTTTTTCAATCTCTCATTTATAGAACCTATTGTCCAACCTTAATATCTTTGAACTACTTACTGTCATGCCATTGTGGCAAACAATGGCACAACTTCTTAACTATGTGTGGATTTCATTCAGTTGGTTCTTTTTATGAGATAAAGACATAAAAGTGCGAGAAAATATTGTCAAATTTCAGCATTTTTGAAGGAGAGTTATGTAACATTCCAAACAAGCTAGAATAAATAAATGCTTGACTTTGCCATTTTTTGTAATAAAAAAAAAGTTGATATATAAATGTTTGATTGTTAATGAAAAGTTGAAAAAATTTGTAAAATATTATAAATATGTTTCTAAAAAAGATATAATTCTTAAACTGAAGCAATTACATACGTCAATCTCAATCACAATGATATTTTATTATACAGATAAAAAATAAAAAATTAATTGATTTTATAAAAAGAAAGACATGATTGTATAAAAGAACAATAAAAATAACGATTTGGAAAAAGTTTGTGGAGTTGATGTGTAGGAACAGCATTTTTCGAAACAAGTATTAAATATGTATATTGTTAGAAAAAGTATTAGTGATGATGATTTTGTTAACTGGGAAAATTATTCGAACAATGAAATTTTTGGTGGAGGAACCATTTTGAAAAGGCGATTTGATAATAAAAATAAAATGCATTAATTTTTACAATATTAAAGTTGACAGATGTGCTGGAATCATTCTAATTGATAATTATAATTTCCAAACATTATTATGCATCCGATTTACATAAAGGAGAGGGGGGGAGGGGCAAATTTTAAACAGAACATAAACAACTATGTTTTCGTTTATAATAGATTCTGAAGGAAAAAATACATAACTTTTTTATGTAAAAAAAAAAATAATAATAAAGTTCTAATACTCATATATTGTCTTCAATGCGATCCTATAATTAAAATACAGGCTGCTTATGATAGCTTCTGTTTCATTAATTCACGCTTTAAAAAAGGAAATTAAAATTTAATATCAGCAAAATATATGCAGTCTGTCCGTGTGTAAATAAGCAAGTTTCCCTTAATGAAATGAATACTTACTATTAACTAAATTTACTTATCAGAATTTAAAACAGCTCATTTTTCCTGACAGTAGGAAATTTAAATATCCTGAAAATTTTTAACAGATAAAACAAGTATGGAAAAAAGGAAATAATTAATTTTTTTTAGCTGATTAAACTTTACTTAGTCACAAATCAAATAGAAATTGAGTTTTAAAAAAATATTTTTTTTTTTAAACAGACTAACATATATACAATTACTAGTTTATTAATTCATTTACAGATTTCTGAATTACTAACGAAATTTGAAAAGTATCCAGATTTTCATGAAATTTGAAACTAAACAAAGGTATTTGCGGAGGTCAGTAATTTAAGCGCTATCTGACGATCACATGGTTCAAAATATAAAATAATCAGCTGGAAAGCATGTTTTGTTGACTTTTACATTTCTCTACCAATGGACAGTCTTCTTTGGCTTTTAAAAAAGATACAATTGCTTCGACATAAGCGATGGCATCATTAAATAAAATATTAAAAGGGTTAAGTTAATGATGAATAGTTAAAAGTAACCACTAATAAAAACTATAGCACATTATTTTTTAATATTCTTGCTTTCATACGCAATTGGAAGACAATTTTGTGATAAATTAATCTGCGTTTTTATTTTATTTTTAAGGATAATGTAATATAAAACGCAAAAAAAAAAAAATCTTCCCTCTAAGAATATTTAGATAAAGGACTATTAGCTGAACTAAGTGATCTGAAAAGAAAAAATACTAAGATTGATTAGAATTATTTTTCAAGTTTTATCAGCGATAGATTCAAACTCAGACTATAGACATGGAGGACAGATTTATTATCATGAAGTCTCTCTTTAATAAAGGACATAGCAAATATATCTTAATTTCCCTGAATTTCTGACTGAAAGTCATGTGACACTTGCATCAAAATATTAGGCAGACCATAACAATTCTATTTATTTGACTTACTTGAAATTATTATTTTTTTAACTCAATCGAAAATTTGACAGGCATCTTTAGATCTTAAATCTACCACTATAGCACTGCCCTAAACTACACTAGGCACGGCAAATTAAATCTTTTTTCCGTAGTGGAAATCAATTCTTTATCTCCCTAGAAAAAGTATTTGCATCCCACTTTTGATTCCCAATATGATAAAGAGGATATTTTTTGTCAAGTTGCGAATATAGCTCAGAGACAAAGTACTAGATTTTAGATCAAAATGTTCCTGGTTTGAATCCATGTGATCCTCAATTTTTTTTTTTTGTATGTGTGATTTAATGCAATGTTGTAATGATGTAAACTCCAAAAACTAAAGATTCCTGGACCTAGTTTTCAGCCCTGAGAAAGTTTTTTTAAAAAAAAAAAATCTTAACCTTAACTCAATCAACTGAATAGAACTATCATGTTCAAATCACCAAGGTGGAGCTTGGACATGACATTTCAATTTAAACATTTAATCATATGATTATTACATATACATATTACTGTAAGCTTGAATTTTGTTTTCCAATATGTTTATTAATTCTGGAAATAGGAATCACTATTAACCTGACCTAACAAAATATCTTATAAGACTTCTATCCACTATATAAGAGCTTCTATTACAGCATCTAGCAATCACTATCATTACAAAGCAATATTTATGCACTATATATTTAAAAAACTAATTTCTGTAATTTTTTTCCTAATCTGCATTATTTAAGATTGAAGTTTCTGTTTCAAGGCTGTTGCTTCTCTCTCATGATAATAATGTATAATAAGTTTATTATATTTACTCAGCTTAATGAATGAGAGTAATAAAATTATTCAATCCTTGCAGTATTCATTCAAATCTTGTTTGCATTCAGTTTATAAATTACTTTAATTTTGATTTAATTAGTAGATATTATCTTTTCAAATATTAATTTTGAATACAAATATATTTTTAAAAGTTTTAATTTTAAACAATCTAAAATAGATTTTAGGAATTTATATCACGTTTGCTATATCTACAAAAGAGTATTATAAAGGCAAAATAAACTCATTGCTTAACCCTTTGATGTATACATGGGCAGATTTACCTAAGTTGTACACTCAATAATAAATTTTTGGAAAATAAATACATGTTCAAACTTAAATTTAAGGAAGAGTTTATTACTCTGAATATATAATATTACTAAATATTAGTACTTCAATTAGCCGCTTGCTTGTTGTTTTGTATTAAATTAACTTGCACATACTATTAAGGAATTTTCTTGTGTTTCATCTTTTTCATTTATAGTCCATACATGCATAGTTCTTTAGTGTTGAACTAAAATTGTGCATTTTATTTCACTGCACTTCATTCTGCGCTGCTAACTCTTCACAGATAATTTTGTACTATATGCCATTTCATCAAACTAAAGTGTTCACACACACTACTGCACTGCAAGCATGGTACTGCTCACAAAGCACTCTATGTATGGTATTCCTCAGACACGTATCTAGATTGGCAGTTTTGTTTTGCTTTATCTAATTTGCATAATTACTTTCCATGTTACATCTTTGCAAATTAGCATATCTATATTATTTTCAATTTTGCATAATTTTTAATTATTAAGCATTCCAATTTTTTCTAAATAAATTTTTAATGTCTTTTATTATTGAATAAATTTATCCACACACATGCAACTATTATTTTTACACATTAACATACAGTTTTTAGTCAATATATGACACCCTTAAAAATGAATATTTATTTACTTGATACCAATTTAAATTATAAACTTTCAGCAGCATATTCTTTTGCTTTCACCAAAGCGAGTATGCTGCTAATACAGAAATATGAAATCTGGAGCCATGTGATAGTCGTATAAAGCTTTATTTTTAAAACTCCCAAATTTTTAAATATTAATGTAAAAAGTAAATATGTATAAACACCAAACAATTTTTTTTTAAACATCAAATTATTATTTTTTTTAACTTAGATATTTTAATTTTAAAGAGAAAATATATAATCACAATTAAATGTATGATTAAACTTAGGTTCTTTTCTTTTTTTTACTCAGGAGGATTAAATCAAACGTTTTAATAATGATGTAAATAAACTGATTTTTAATTTATAAACAACACTTGTTTGCATATCAATAATTTTTATTAGTCATTCATTAGACTAGAAATTATGCAATAATTAATATTTCTGTAGTGTAATTTTCACTACACCATTCTCAATCCTTCATCTAATGAATGACCAATGAAAATTATTAATACACTTCTATATTAAGTGTTTTGTGTCAAATTTGTTGTGTTTGACATATTAATTAAACAGTAATACTAAAGTGATAAAAGATATGTGTAAGAGATTGTGGTCTGGATCAACTGATGAGTGCTGGTTAAGCATAAAATGTGTATCATAGGAATCATACATCTTTTTCACATGTCTTGGATTATATGTTTATGATTACATCCCTCCACAGGGTATTAAAAGCAAATAAAAGTTAGTCCCTACCTTGTGTGAGAATGGTGTAGTGAAAATTACACTACAGAAATATTATTTATTATTGGAAAATCTCTAATCTAATGAATGACTACTAAAAATTAATAATATATTTCCATTAAAAGTTTTGTGTCAAGGTTGTGTGTGCAACAATTTTGCCAATTATCAATTAAATTGTAAAGATATGTGTAAGAGATTGTAGTCTGGGCCAACTAATGAGTGCTGGTTCAGCACAAAATGTGCATCTTGGGAATCATATGTCTTTTTTACATCCTTGATCTTATGTTTATGATTACATCCCTCCATAAGGTGTAAAAAGCTGATAAGAAACCAGTACTTGACCTATCTTGCATGAGAGTGATGTAGTGAAAATTACACTACAGAAATATTAGCATTTGTTTGCATTTTTTGCTGTCTTTGGCTACTTGTTTGTAAAGTAAGTTGGTTTAGATTATAATTAAAATATATTTCTTGCAGTGACATTTAAAAATACAGTATACAGTAATTTAAAGCATTAATATACTTTCACTTTAGCTAGTAATTAAACTAAGATTCTTTGAGATGTTATCATAATTACTAATGCCTAAAAAAAATAATTTCATTGTTTATTATTCAAAATTGGTAATCTGATAATGTCTAATTAAAATTGTTTAATTATCAGGAATCTTAATTTAGTTAAGTGCTTTTAAATACAATGTATATTGATGCTTTAAATTATATACTCAGTAGTTTAAAAGTTAGTTACTGCATAAACTTAATTTGATTATATTTAATAATACATGTATTTATTGTATGGATGATGAAACACATTTTTAGCAATTAAACCAAAACCTTTATGACTTTTTTTTTTAATAATACTAATTATGTTTGTATTAAATAAATAGCATAAATCATTCAAATAATATATAAAATATAATAAATAATAATTTTATAAAGTTTGAAAATTTTCCAGATCTATGCAATGCATGAAAATAAAAACAGATTAAAAAAAATGATATTCCAAAAAGAAAATAATTCTTGGTGTCTGTCTTGGACTCGTATTTAAATGTGCTTTGTCAAAAACTGCATAAATAATCAGAACACAATTTTAAAATGTCATCATTATGACAAATAACCTTTGAGTAAAGAGTCATTATTAAAAGGTGTTATTCTAATATGATCAAGCAATATCACATGATCATTATCAACAATATTTTGCTCACTCTTAATGCAATTTATATTTGACCTCTCAATATCTAGAGTCAAAGTGCATTAAATCCAAACATCCAAGTGTACTATTCAAAAAAAAATCCAAAATGCCCTAGATAGTATAGCAATGGATAGGTATTATTAAGCACTACCATCTGACATCTACTGATTACTAAAGCTTACACAACTTGACATAAAAATGGTGAGAATAGAAAATGCAAGCAAAGGAAATGTGATGACTAGTTTCATTACATGATGTCTTAATAGTATAGTAACATTTATTGATGAAGAAAAAGTACCTAAGGTTAATAAAAAACCAAGGCCACCATAGTAGATAGAAAACTGAACTGGTTTCTGATCTATATAACTTTGCAAGCAAATAGTCTCAGATTGAAAAAAATTAATGTTTTTCATTTTGGAGTAGTAGCCTGAAAGTATAACAAACATTTAAAAATAGCTACTAGAAGAAAGGTGCATTAGATCCAAAATTACAAGTGCATTGTTCAAAAAAAATCCAAAAACAAATGCCATAATCTAGAAACTAGTCTGGGAATATTTATATAGAACAACACTGGATAGAAATTTATTAAGCACTACCTTGCAGCATTTACTGATTACTAAAACTTATATCAGATGTAATACAAGTGGTGAGAACAGTAGATAATGCTAATGAACAGCAAGATGTAAGCAAAGACAATGTGATAACTAGTTGGTAATGTGATGTTAAAAAATATCTCGAGACACAACAGTAGTGCAACCATATAATATACCATGACTGATCCAAGCAGGGTAAACTTGAAAATTTTTCAGATTCAAATTAGACTTAGTATTTTTTTTTTCCGATAGACAGCCTATAGCTAAATCTGTCCAAATTGGTCAGAAAATGAAAAGGTAGGTATGCCTGATTAATGGATAAAATAATAATAAAAAATCTGTTCAAACCTTTACTACCTGGCATTTAATAAGCATGCTAAGTAGTGACTTCTTCATAGTTTCTCTACCAGTGGTTTTTAGAAAGATCTTTGTTACTTTTAATGGGTTGTTTAAAAACTATTTTATTCTTTCTTTTTATATAGAATAGGAGACTGGAAGATTAGTTTTTGCCTATCTTTCCATCTCTTGTAATATGAAATGATACACTTCATGCACTTTTAATATTAACAACCAGGTTGCCCTCTAGACCTTATAATTCAATTATTTTTTTACAGGAAGAAAATGACTGCTTTTTACTGTGTATCCAACTTTTTATATGTAAAGCATTCTTAAATCACAATAGCTAGAGGAGTGATTGCTAAATCAACTGAAATATTTAAGGAAAATTGATTTGAATCAACTAATACTTACATTTACAAAGCAGAACTATTTTGTCTTGTTTTAAAATTCTGCAAATAAATAACCAAATATTTACATTAACCATGTTTAAAATGTTATAATTGCCAATGTAATTATCATTAGGTATTGCCTTTGCATATGTATGTGCATATATGAAACGATGTGGATTGTTTCTTATCTGTATCATAATACTGAATGCACTTTCAATGACAAGCAGCACTCAGCATTATGATATAAAAATAAGAAAGAAACCACTGTTACACATATGTATATACATACGCAAAAGCATTACATATAAAAGCAATGGGAAAATTAATATTATCATTAAGTATATAAATGTAAGCAATCTTGCTTACAACTCCAGCTAATTGATCTGTCGAATTCCAGGATAATACACTAATCATTTTATTTTAAAGCTCTTCACAAATTTCTTTTTCTTATTTTTCATCTCAGCATGCTTTTTTTCTTTTTTACTTTAGCCCAACTAATCAAGCAAAACATTTTTTTACATTTTAATTTCAATTATTCAATAAATTATTGGCAGGAAAAAATTTTTAATTGAGCTCCAATTATAAAAAAGCTGGTTGAACAATTGAAATGTAACTGTCATATCCAAAAAAGCTAATGCATGCTGATCATATCAACAATGTTTTCTATTAGTTTTAATTCTAATACTATGAAATATAATGATTATTTGTTCACATGTTTAAAAAAGAAATTGAATCATTTGTTAGACAGGTGGTCATGTGTTATTTAAGCACTGGAAACCTTTACCTATCAAATCTATTACTTCTACCATGAAATTTAGTAATATTCATATAATAATATTTATAAAATTAAAATATATCCATTACATATAAACTAATAACATTAACTCTTCAAAAACAGCCATGATATGGATAGTCCCTATTAATAGGATGAATAATCAGTTAACTATAGAATTTCTACTTTATGATGAAAGCCATATTTATTTTCATAGTATAAAAGTCAAAATATACAAGAATGTTAAGTAAGAAAATAAATAATTAATATATATTTCACTACAAATACATCAAAATATAAATATAATTAATTAAAAGCATTCTATACCACTTATTTGTAAAAAAATATTGGAAAAATTAAATATAATCTTGATGCATTTTCAGCACTAAGTACCCTAATCCAGACAACCATTAAATTCAGCACAAATTTTGTTATGAATATTATGGTTTTGACAAAAGTAGTCAACACTGAAAATGCATTAAGATTGTATTTATTACTTTCAATGTTTTTTCTATTGTGAATTTAATGCATTTCAGTGTCAGAAGAGCTACAACTTTCTTAAGCACTTTATCAATACTATTTATTTATATCAAAACTATCAGTGTCGACTGTACTGCAGTCATCATCAGAGCTATAATATTCAAATATATAATTATACAGTTATTACACTTATCCACATATTTATATACATAATTAAATACACAAAATAAAACAGACAAAACTGTTAGTTTTGATATAAATAAATAGTATTGATAAAGTGTTTAAGAGAGATGTAAATGGTATATATTCAAATAGTAATCAACACATAGGAAAAGGAAGAAAAAGAAGAAAATTATATATGCTATATTATAACTATTTCATTCTCTGCAAGTGATTTAGAAATGTTCCCCCTCATGGGCAGGTCAACAACATGAACTTACAACAGCTACAATGTGGTATAATAACATCAATACTACAAATGGTATCTCATATTGCGTTTGTTTTATATAATCTAAATTTAATTTTTTTTATTACAAGCATTGTCATTTTCAACCATTATCTATCCACTGCAAGGTGAAGGTCTCTCCATGTTTAATTCAGTTTTCCTGATTACTAACTATTTACTCCAACATCTATTCATCTTATATGTTGTCTCTTTCTAAGTCTTTTACAATTTTTTGGGATCTATTTTGAGAATTTAACTATCCACCTATTAACCTACTTTCTAGCAATATGTCCAGACCAGCTCTACTTTACTCTTTTAATTCTTTCAATGATGTCAGTAATATCTGTTTATTCTCTCACCCATATATTACATTTTTGATCTCTTCTTGTTATTCCTAACACATCACTCCATAATTCATTTATTGGTTGAAAGTACCTATATTGCTTTTCTATTAAGTGTTCAAGTCTAAGATCCATAAGTGAAAATTAGCAAAAGACATGTATTAAAAACTTTTCTTTTCAAACATATTTAGGCAATTCTTTTTTAATATGAAATTATTTTTACTAAAAGCACTCCATCCAAGTTTAATCCTATAATTAATTTCATCCATTATGTTTCCATCTGTATTAATAATTTGACCAAGTGCATTATTATTCATCTTTTTTTAAGAAATCCATTGAACCATTACTTTAGTCTTTTTATCATTTATCTTTAGTCCTATTTTTTTACTTTCATGTGATAATTCTTGTGACAGTTCCTGAAGCTCTTAAACATTATTTTCAAAAAAAAAAACAATACATCTGCAAAATCTAGATGATTTAAATAATCACTATTTACTTTTAATCCTCTAATCCACAAAATATTTCTTTTAAAACTACTGTAAAAAGTTTTGGAGATATGAGATCATCCTATGGCATATCTTTTTCAATGTTAATCTCCTTAGAACAACCATAAAATATTAAAATCGACACCCCTGTTGTTGTTGGTTTTAATATTTTACAATTAGTAACAGAAGGAAATTAAATTTTTGATATAACTATATAATTTAATCATGGCATTTGCATTATAAATATTTTTCAAAATATGACAATATCCTGGGTCTATATTTTGATGATCCAATACTTTAATCACAAATAAATACTTATACAGACAAATGCCTTTTCATAATCCACAAATTCAAAACATGATGGCAACTCTGTTTCACTGATACTTTCTGTAACTTCTCTCAACACTTGGATGTGATTCACTGTAGTAAAACCATTTTTAAATCCTGTTTATTCTTTTGATTAGTTAAAATCAAGATTTTACTATAGACAATTGTAATTCTTTTGGTAAAAATTTTGCATAGAACTGATAAAAGACTTCTAGGTCTGTAATTTTTAATGTCTTCTTTATCATCTTTTTTATATGTTAAAATTACTCTTATATTCTTCCAATCATCTGGTACATCTTTATTATTTAGACATTTGGTATATAATTGTATTTATTGTTTGGACTATTTCCATAATCTAATATGAGTATTGAATGTCTTTAGAAAAATTTAACTTTATTTAAATATTCCAAATACATTCAACTGTTACTAATAGCACATCAAACAGGTTAATATTTGCACAATGTTTTGAAAGGTATTATTCTCTCTTCTTCAGATGTTGCTGGCCTAAGCAGTGACAGTACTAACATGGGAATCGAACGTGGATCCTTAGATTCTTGAGTGTTGAATTTTAAGGTAATGCTCTAACCAATTAAGACCCCTCATCTACAGATATTTCTGACCTAATCAGTGACAGTACTGGAATAGGAATCAAACCTGGACCCTTAGATTCTTGGGTATTGTTTTTTAAGATAATGTTCTAACCAAATGAGGATGGTTGGCTAGAGCATTACTTAAAATTCAGTACTCAAGAATCTAAGGGTTTAGGTTTGATTCCCATACTAGTATTGTCATTGGTCAGGCAGGCAACACCTAATGGCTGTTAGTTAGAGCATTACATTAAAATTCAATATTGAAGAATCTAAGGGTCCAGGCTCAATTCCCATGCTGCTATTGTCACTTGTCGGGCTAGCAATACCTGAAGAAGAAAGAAGAATAATACATCTTGAAATGTTGTGCATATACTAACCTGTTTGATATGCTATTACTAACAGTTGAATGTATTTGGAATATCTAAATAAAATTAAATTTTTCTAAAGACATTCAATATTCACATTAGATGATGGAAATAGTCCAAACAATAAATATAACTATAACAGATCATCACAAACCTTAAGGAAAACATTTGGTATATAACTTTGGAAACAAATTTTCTATTTATTCACTTGCTTAAAATATTGATTATAATTCCATCATTACCATGAGCTTTTCCTTTTTTCATAGATTTAATTGCATGACTCATTTCTTCACTTAAAATACTGGATAATTCAGAAGATGTAGCAATTATAGGGATTGCTTTTGTTCTTTATATTTATATAATTCTTCATAGAACTCTTCCATATACTTCATGATATCATCTTTTGTTTTTGTAATTGTTCTATCTTCTCTTCTTATTGCAAAAATAAGTTTTCTACTAATTCCAAAATGTTGTTTTACACTTTTGAGACTTTTAGTTCACTTCGATAGCTTTTCTTGGTAATTCCCAATTATATTTTTTTATATCTCATTAATGAGACTCTTATTCACTTCCCTTTCCTTGGTAAATCATAATTATATTTTCTTATATCTAGTTAACACATTTACTTATGATTTTACAAAACCCTAGATACTCAGTTCTTCTTAATGGATTATTTTTATATTTTTTCATATTCCTTTTTTTTTCTTCTTCATATATTGTCTTGACTCAGCAAAACATTTACTAGTAAATTGCTACAGACTATCTTTGTTTCCGCTCTTAATGCTATAACAGTTTTTTATTACTATTATTTCTTTCAAATCTGATCCATCTTCAAAATTTGCAAGACCTAATTTAAATTAATTATAATGTTCTGAAGGTTAGGAATATCATCTGAAAATATTATACTATATTTCATAATAATGTTTGTCTAGTTTTGCAACTAATCACATGATTATATATACACAGACAGTCATTTAACTTTTATGTAGTAAGTACTTTATGATTATTTATTTGTATAAGAGAAATGGCAAGAAATGTTCATATAGCATTAGATAAACAATAAATAAGAATAGGATCCCCCCCCCTTATATATGCCAGAAAATGTTTACATAAGACTGATATGTGCATAAATCTGATTTACATAAATAAGGGATTGTAATGGGAAATAATCAAATTATAGTTAAAATTACCATCCACAGACGGCGATGGACTGTCAAGAAATTAAATGTTTTAATTCTATTACATAATCAGAATAATTATAGAAAGGCATGGTGTTACTTGAAACAGTTCCTTTTATAAAATACCTTCTGTCACCATAAACAAAGCTTCTTTCAGCTCACTTAAGAATTACAAAGAATTAACAAGTCAGTAAGTTCTTGTTAGAAAACAGATGAAACCTTTGTAATGGGAACTATCAACTTCTCTTCACAAAAGAGCTTGTTTTTACCATATGTGTGTTCAATTAATAAGTAGGAAAGATTTTTTTTTGTACATGTAGTTATATGTATAAATTTAATGCCACAATCTGTGTTTAAATATATATTATTGCCAATCAATGATATATTTCGTATAGACATGTAAGACAAACACATCATCCATGATAACTAGATCAATGAGAATAGGACAGATTTCTCACATTTAGTCAGTGAACAATATTATTAATATAATGCAGTCAACTGAAAATCTATGACCCTTATGGTGTAATAATAATGTATTTGTTTGTTATCCTATGGTTTGAATAAGTTTTAAAAAATTTCAGGTTTCAATTAGGTATATGATTTGTCTTTCAAGTGGATGTTCATTATACCTAACCATTCAAGATTGATCAGACAATGGGTATTTATTCTTGGCCAGAAATTAAAATAGTGATAGAAAAGCACTCAAATTTCTCATTAAGAAAATAACATGGTTGTTTAGCAATGTCTTCTTTTTTACTGCTTCACTAGTGGAAATAGTCAAAGAGACTGTTGGAGAGATTCACTTCACAGTGAGCTTTTTAAAAATGTTTTTACTGCACATGTGTAAAGACAGTATTTTTACAAACAACTTGAATCGTAAACTAATGTATTATAAATAATTTAAATTTACATGCATGGCTTAAATATGGAATTTACGAAAACTATATACTATTCAAGAATCAATGTTGTTTCTGTTAATTAATGAAACTTTGCTGGAATTTCCAATAGTTTCCACTACTTTTTTATATTAAAGAAATTCTAGAACTACAAATATAAGTTGACAATAAATGCTGAAGTTTCCACTAGTTTCTACTTTTCATGAAAATAGACAATTTTGCATCAAACTATCCTATATATGCTATTTAATGTATGAGTTTTAAAATATATGATTTTGAAATCAAATCTAATTACATAAATGACTAGATAGATCTGAAATTAGTTTCGTTTTGATATATTTTAATAACTTTAATTAAAAAATATCTGTAAACATCTTAAATTTTGGGCAAAAGAATGATAATATATCAGAATTATAAATTCACAGGTTATGCTATGCTTAGGGTGCTAATTAAATTCTAAGAAAATATTAGTATCTTTTCATTTCAAAATTGATAAACTTATTTTCTATAATGATATCCTCTTCTCTTGATAATTCATCCAATTATCTATTTTTCTCCCCATTTATTTATTTATTTTTTCCTAAATGTTTTTATCTTTTATTGTGCTAACTATCTTTATCTTTCTTTTTTTTTTAATTTATGAGTTTTGACTCTTTTTTTTTTTTCTACCTTTTCTATTAAAGATGATATGCATTTATGCTCTTACTGATATTTTATAAAAATACTTTTGATGACAATTTTTTTTTTCATTTTAAATCAAGAAGTATTTTATATCACAAAACCTACTGAACATATACAGTATTCCATAATTTTTAATTGCTAATCTTGTTTCTATAATCTTATCTTGATTAGTAACTGTTTTAAAAAATGGCAAAGTTTTGCCATGGTTTTTTTAAACTAATCTAGATAATATAAGTATATCCACATGTATCATAGATTGGTCTTTCAGTTTGTTCATTTGTTATCTCACTGTGCAGTTTTTTAAGTTTATATATATCTAAGTGTTGACTGAGAAACGAACCCGGATCAGCTGCTTGGAAGACAGCTATGTTAACCGCTAGGCCACCAATGTTTCTGCAGTTTTTTAAGTTGTATTTGACTTTCTGAAGGATTTCAACATCTTGTTTAATTGTAATTCTCTATTGTATTTTATACTCAGCCATATCTATTGAATAAAAGCAATCAATGTCTCACCTTTTTACTGTTTTAAATAATGTAAACAAGATCTGTTTCTCCAATACATCTACTCTAAAGTTCATCATCATATCTTGTTATGAAATACATCTCCAACTTATTGAAGAATATATTTTTATAATTGCAGATCTAATGCTATTTGTCTTTTGATTGATTTAAACAAAGTGTACCTTTTTTCGTTTTTTCAATGATACTATCTTAACATTATTATTTTTTTCTGTACTATTTGCTTGCAACTGGCTCAATGTTATTTCTTTCTTTAGCATCATTTTTGATCTACTTATTTTGCATCTAATTTTAAAGCATTAGCAGTCTGGTATAATTGCTGATGTGCAAATATTATGTAACTAAAGACTACTTAAATTATCATTATGGTTTATCTTGGATTCTGCTCAATGTAGTTAGATTTTAAAGATTATTTTATTTAATTCAAGATAATAGAAAACAATTACTTAACACAATTTTTGAATTTTTCTTCTCTTTAATATAGCACATTATTATATTAATGGTTTAGAAAAAAATGAAAAATTTTTCCAAGTCAAAAACAAGGAAAGAATTTTTTTCACAGATAGCTTGGAATATGTTAAACAGAAAAGGTAATCAACAAAATTTAAAGATAATTAATTAAATAAACAGTGTGTTTTACTTCTTTCAAAAATGGCTCATTAATTCCAATACAATAAATAAAAATTATTGCTATGCCCGTTTTTTTTTTTACAAAATCTTTATTCTATGAACCAAATTTCTCTACGTATATTTAATAATCTATACTTTCATATATGTTTCAACCATTTTCTATAGTCATTCAAGATCTATTTATAATTGTTTCTTCATATAATTATGAAATGAAATTAACTATATAAAGGAATAACTAAAAATAAACTATGAAAATGGCCACAGAATATAGTAGATAGAATAATAGAATAATCGATATATAAATAGCAAGAAATATGGTTCATATATTAAATAAAATTTGTAAAGAAAAGATAGATGCTAGTATAGCTCATGGTTTATAATAGGAGGTAGCCACTGTCCATACAGCAATAACAATAATATATGATAATAATAAGGAAAGTAGTTTATTGTTTAAGGCTCGAACGGGATCTTTAGCAACAAGAGAATATACATGTAAATGGAAAAATATGAGTGATTTAGTCTGTAAATTATGTAAGGAAGGAATAGAAAATATTAGGTATCTGTTAATTGAATGTAAATGCTTGAAACAGAAAGGGCACATATAATGAAGTTATGGAAGAATAAATATGAAAAAAGTGATTATATAGAAAGTGGATTATTGGCTTTTATGTTGGGTTTGGGAAAAGGTAAGGGGGATTTAGATATAAAGGCCATAGAGTTCCACAAAGATTATGTTGTGGAAATGGGATGGAGCAGAATATGGGGAAACTTAAATTGGGGAATGTAAAATAAAGTAGCTAACAGGTTTCTCTGGGCATAATTGCTGAGAGATTCTTGACTTCACATCACATCATCACAGAATATGGGAAAACAGGGAAGAGAATGGAAAGAGAAGTAGCTAACGGGTTTCTCTAGGCATAATAGCTGAGAGATTCCTCACTCTGTATAAGGAGAAATCACAATGCATCATATCACAGTACTAGCATTTATGTCAATTAGCATATAAGAATAATACAAACAATCTTAGCTGACGTAAGTGATTTGTGCTGCAAGATGTTAAAGTTTATTTTTATTTTTTTTAATATTACATGGAAAAATTTTGATGTTACTAAGTTTTTTACTTACTGTATAGAAGTGAAAAGAAAACTGGAGTGAAGAGAAATAGATTTAATTGGATTTGGGAAGATTGGTAATAATATTGATAATGTTTGGAAAGTGTTTAGTTATGCCATCTTAAATATAAAAGGAAAATATATATTTTGTGAGTGTTTGTTACTGTAAGGAGAATGTAAAACTAAGTTATATTGTAAGATTATATAGTTTTTTAGTAGGTTTGCTATTAAAGAATTTTTTTAATTTATGAAAGAGAATGATTTATTTGAGAAAGAAGATAATGTTTTTGAGGTGTAATGTTAGAAAATACATTTTTATCGATCGCCTTTGAAAGAAAGAAAAGTTTTCTCCTCCTTTTTTTATAAAGGGATTTGAAGAATAGGAGAAAAAACATAAAGTTAAGTATAAAGTAGGAGACTTGAAAAATAAGAAATATAAATTATATTTATATCTCACAATGTATATATAATAGTCAGAAAGAAATTAGGCATGCTGTGGTAGAGTGTACCATATGTGATAAGGTTTATCATTTGAAATGCTTAAATAAAACTAGGAAAGCTGTAACAGGTGTGCGGTTATGTAGACTATATGAAAATGTGATAAAAGAGATGAAAAAATGGTTTTAAGTGCAGATAGTTAGAAAATAAAGTCAGGAGAAATAGAGCAAAATATAATTGAGAAAGATAGGATATGGTATGGTTTTAGTGGAATGACAAGAGATATGGATGACAAAATAAGTAATGCAATGAAGTTGGTTAGCCAAAAAATAAGTAAGATAGAGAAAGAGGTAAAGAATGTAGAAGCAGAATTAAAATCATTAGAGATGAAGTGAAAGCAGATAAAGGAATTATTGGATAGAAATGATAAGGAAGGAATAGACAAGGAAGTCCAGAAGATGGAAGAGATTGTTACAGATGAATTAGGAAAAGTAAACTATGAGATATTACTGATAGGAGATTCACTAATCAAAGAATGTGGAGATGTAATTGCAAGAGAAAATAGAAACAGTTAAGTAAGAATATGTTTGTCTGGAACTAGAATTAAAGACATTACAGATAATGTAAAGAAAAGGGAATAGAAATGTGCATGTTATGGTAGATTGCCTGGAGCTGAAACAGTTAAATAAGAATATGTTTGTCTGGAACTAGAATTAAAGACATTACAGATAATATAAAGAAAAGGGAATAGAAATGTGTATGTTATGGTAGATTGCCTGGAGCTAGGGTTAAAGACATTGCAGATAAAGTAAAGAAACAAGGGAGTAGAGATGTGTATGTTATGATAGGGACAAATAATTTGTTGGAGCCATCAGAGAGAGTAAGGGATGAGTACATAGAATTGCTTAGTAATTTGAGTAAGATTAAAGGAAAAGTAGGAATGGTTGGATTATTACTAAGATTTGCCAATAGATATATGTTACATAAGGCATGTGCTATAAATAAGAGATTGAAAAAATTAAGTGAGAAAAATGGTTATGTTTGTGGATATGTGGGACTTTTTTCATTAGTAAGAGGGAGTTATATAATAAAGTTGGATTGCACTTAGCAAAACAAGAAAATGAAGTTTTAAGAAATTTGATTTATAAAAAATATTATAGTTAGGAAAACTTATGGGGGGAGGGACAAATTGCAGCATTATCAAAAAGAATGAATGAAATAAAAGAAATAAACAAAGGGTAGCTGATTTGGATATTAATGTAGATGTGACGAGGAATGGGTCTGTAAAATTAATAGTAAGCAAATTACTTTCAAATGTAATAGAGGAGTAAGAGTCAAAAGAATTTATAAAAGAAATAGGATTAAAAAATGTTAAAATTGAATGTTTGAATATGCAACATGGTAGAAGACCAGAAAAGTGGCTGGAATTAAACAAAGCAGTTAAAAATGAAAAGCTTGAGATACTACTGGTACTGGAAACACATTTAAGAGAAGAAAAATCTATGCTGGAAGACTTAGTGTGGCAGAGTATAAATAGAAAAGAAAAAGGCTGGTGATATAGGAGTTATGTAAAAAAAATATTTAAATACTGTTAAATGTCAAGAATATTTGTGGTTTGAGATAAGATTAGGAAGAAAATAATGAATGGTGGCTATAGTGTATATAGCCACTGGAGATAATAAAAGTGGAAGTGATGGGAGCAAAAAAATTGTAATTACATTAAAAAGAGAAATGTAGAGAAGAGTGAGATAGTGTTACTAGATGATGAGGGAATAGAGTGTAACTCTAGAGAAGAATTAGAGAGAATCTTAAATAAATATATAATGGATATAGAAAAGATGTTAGATGTGAAGGACAGAGTAATAAAAAACATGAAAGCATATAGTAACGGGAAATACTAAGTTTGCAAAAAATGAACTGAATGAGGCAGGAAAAAAATTGAAAAGTGGAAAAGCAAGATGTTTAGATGGATGGGCAGCAGAGATGGTAATGAATTTAGGGCATAGGGCAAAAGTAAAGCTATTATCTTGTTTTAATAAGATGGCACAGAAGAGAGTTTATCGGGGTAGTTGGAGTAATACAAGATTAAAGAGAGTTTATCCGGATAGTTGGAGTAATACATGAATAAGATTATTATTTAAAGGAAAGGGTAAGGATCATAGAAAGTTAAACAATTATAGACCAATAGTGGTAACATTAGATTTATATAAATTTTCTCATATATGGTGGCTGGAAAACTTGCAAAATGGATGCAAAAAAATAAGGTAGTGGGGGAAATGCAAGGAGGTTTTAGATCAGATAGGTGTATAGGAGATGGATTATTTGTAGTTACACAACTTATGGATATGAGTAGGATTTCAGGTAGACAGTTATATGTGAGTTTTATAGTACTAGAGAAGGCATATAATAGAATAACTAGAAATAGATTATGGATAAGTTTAGCAAATTTGGGAATGGATGAAGCTTTAGTAGATATTATTTTAGAAATTATATGAAAATAATTATTATTATATATATATATATCAATTAGTGAATATAGAATAAGTTAAAGTTAAAAATGGGGTGGGACTAAGGCAAGGATGCCCTATATCACCTATTTTGTTTTTGTTGTATTTGAGTGAAATGGAGAGAGCAATAGAAAGATTAGGAAGAGGGATACAGATACCATTAATAGGTGTCAAGGAAGTATATACTTTGTCTGGTCTTTTTTGTGTTGATTGTGTCTTTTTGTGTGCAGAAAGAAGAGAAGATATGGAAGCTATGCTGAGGACATGTGCAAGGGTGGGTAAAAAGATGGGGATTAAATTTAGTGAAGAAAAAATCAAAATATAATGTTGGTTAATACTAGGGAAAAAGAAGATGTAGAATTTTTATTGGGGGATGTAAAGTTAAGTGTAGTGAATAGATATAATTATTTAGGAATCATCTTAAGTAATCAGGAAAATTGCTTAGATGATAGGGAGAAAAAATTGATAAATGAAGGAAAGAAAGAAAAGGGATTGATAAAAAAATTAACAGTGTTTTCATATAATAAATATGATGTAGCTAGAATTGTATGGAAGGGAGTTGCAGTAGCAGGGTTAACATATGGTAACGATGTGTCTTGTGTTAGTAACGGGGTATTAGATTACTTAGAAAAAGGGCAAAGGGAAAGTAAAAAGACATGCATTAGATGCAGATGTGTGGACAGCGAAGGAGGCAATTCAAGGAGAAATGGGATGGTCAAGTTTGGACAGCGATATAAGAGATGCAAAAAGCAAAATAAAAATGTTTGGTAGGTTGCAGTTTATGAATGATAAAAGAATAGCCAAAAGAGTATTTAATTGGGTTACACATAAAAGAGCAGACAACAAGATGAGTGTTATGCAAAGGGTTTGGATAAAGAATTTATATCAGTATACTTGTACAAAAAATGGGATGATTGTGTTAGGAAGACTGTTGAGTGTTATAGTAGTAAGGAATGGGATAAAAGAATAGATGCATTAATAAAGAATAGGGAGTTAAAGAGATGGAGAACTAGTATGGAGAGTAAAAAGAATTTAAATATATATTGAAATAGAACATTGGGTGTGAGTTAATTTATGATAATAGCAAGGAAAGTTGTTTATTGTTCAAGGCTTGAATAGGATCTTTAGCAACAGGAGGGAATACACACGTAAATGGAAAAATATGGGCAATTTAGTCTGCAAATACTGTAAGGAAGGCATAGAAAATATTAGGTATCTGTTAAATGAATGTAAATGCTTGAAAGCAGAAAGGGTACAAATAATGAAGTTATGGAAGAACAAATATGAACTAAGTGATTATACAGAAAGTGAATTATTGGTTTTTTTATGCTGGGCTTGGGAAAAGGGAGATTTAGATATGAAGGCCATGGAGTTGACAAAGATTATGTTGTGGAAATGGGATGGAGCAGATTATGGGAAAACTTTGGGTGGGAAATGGAAAGGGAAGGTAAAGTGGCTAACAGGTTTCTTTGGGCATAGTTGCTGAAAAATTCCTGACTCTGTTTAAGGAAAAGTCACAGTGCATTACATCACATCAGATAAGTCAAACTAGAATAAGAGTGGAACAGTAAAATATATGAATGACTAGTTAAGGATATACAGAGGTTCAAAAAAGAGGAAGAAAATAATGGTTAGAGAGGATATAAATGGGAATGTTGAAGAAATTAATGATATAGATAACAAGAATGGGCAACTTTTGAAGAATTTTTGTCAGAGAGTGAATTTGAGCATTGGAAATTTATCGAATATTTATCACAGACAATACATATGGTCTAGAAATAATATATTTCACACAGTAGATTATGTATTAATGGAGAAAGAGAGAATGAATAAAGTACTGAAAATTAAAGTGTTTAATAATGAAGAGAGAGTATGTAATAGTGATCATAATTTCTTTATAATAGAAATGGTTAGTAATGTGATGGAAAATAGTAATGAAAGTAGAAAGGATAGTGAAAGATGTGGATGGAAAATAAATGATAAGAATAAGTTAGAAGAATATCATGAAAGAATTCATTGAGGATTAATATAAGCAATGGTGTAGTGAAGTAGAAAAAGTGTCAAATAGGGTTTTAGATGATAATATTCAAAAGAATAGAAATAATAGAAAAGTGAGAGTTAGTAAAAATGTAAAAGAGAGGGAGGAAGCATACAGAGAATATAAATGCGCTATTAAGAACAAAGAAAGTGAAAAAGATGCTAATGTTAAATGGGAAAAGTATATTTAAAAAGAGAAGTTGGCTAAAATAGATAATTATAGAGAGAGAATGAAATTAAATAGTAAATTGTTGGATTATATTAATAGAAGTGGAAGAGATGGAAGTAAAAAGATTTGGAAATACATTAAAAGAAGGAATGTAGGGGAGAGAGAAATAGTATTCCTAGATGATGAGGAAATAGTGTAGCTCTAGAGAAGAATTAGAGACAATCTTAAATAATTATGTAATGGATATAGAAAAGATGTTAGATGTAAAGGACAGAGTAATAACAAACATGAAAGCATTTAATAATGAAAATATTAGGTTTACAGAAAATAAATTGAAAGAGTCAGGGAAGAAATTGAAAAGTGGAAAGGCAAGAGGTTTAGATGGATGGTCATCAAAGATGGTAATGAATTTAGGAAATAGAGCAAAATAAAACCTATTATCATGTTTTAATAGAATGGCACAGAAGCGAGAATTTCTAGATAGTTGGAATAATACAAGAGTAGGCTATTATTTAAAGGAAAGAGTAAAGATCAGAGAAAGTTAAGCAATTATAAACCGATAATGGTAACATCAGTGGAAAGTTTTTACATATGTGATGGCAAAAATTGTAGAAAATGGATGGAAGAAAATAATATAGTGGGAGAAATGTAAGGAGGTTTTTGATCAGATAGGCATATAGGAAATAGTTTATTTGTAGTTACACAACTTATAGATATGAGTAGAAATAGAGATAGACAGTTATATCTGGTTTTTATAGATATAGAGAAGGCATATGATGGAGTAAATAGAAATAGATTATGGGTAAGTTTATTAAATTTGGGAATGGGTGGAGCTTTAGTAGATCTCATTAAGTAATTGTGTGGAAAATAATTACTATATATATCAATTAGGAAATATAGAATCAGTTAAAGTTAAAAATCAAATGGGACTAAGGCAGGTATGCTCTATTTCATCTATTTTGTTGTATTTGAGAAAAATAGAGAGAACAATAGAAAGACTAGGAAGAGGGGCAGCGATAGCATTAATGAGTGGCAAGGGAGTATATACATTATTAGGTCTTTTATTTGCAGATGATGACTTCTTGGGCACAGAAAGTAGGAAAGATATGGAGGTTATGCTGAAGACATGAGTAAGAGTGGATAAAGAGATGGGAATTAAATTTGGTGAAGAAAAATCAAAAGTAATGATGATTAATACTGGGAAAAGAGAAGAGAAAGAATTTTTTATTGGGGGATATAAAGTTGTGGTAAATAGATATGGATATAAAATTGTGGTAAATAGATATAACTATTTGGAAATCATCTTAAGTAATCAGAGAAATTGCTTGAATGAATGGGAGAAAAATTGGAAAATGAAGCAAAGAAAAGAACTGATAAAGAAATTAAAAAATATGATGTAGCTAAAATTGTATGGAAAGAAGTGGCAGTAGCAGTGTTAACATATGATAATGGTGTGTTATGGGTTAATAAAGGGGTGTTAGATTACTTAGAAAAAGTACAAAGAGAAATAGGAAAACATGCATTAGATGCAGATGTGTGGATGGCACAGAAGGCAATTCAAGGAGAGACAGAATGATCAAGTTTTTATATGAGAGATGCAAAAAGCAAAATGAAAATGTAGATTACAATTTATGGATAATGAGAGAATAGCCAAAATAGCATTTAATTGGGTTGTGAATAAAGGACAGGCAATAAGATAGATGAGAAAAGTAGTATGGTATGCAGAAGATTTGGATAAAGAATTTATATCAGTGTATTTATACAAAAATTGAGATGATTGTGTTAGGATAATTGTTGAGTGTTATAGTGGCAAGATGGAGAACTAGTATGGAGAATAAAAAGAATTTAAATATACATAGAAGTAAACAGAATATTGGTGTGAGTTAATTTATGGTAATAGCAAGGAAAGTAGTTTACTGTTGACTCAATCAGTATCTTTAGCAACAAGGGAATATACATGTAAATGGAAAAATATGGGTGATTTAGTCTGCAAGTTATGTAGAAGAGGCATAAAAAATATTAGGCACCTGTTAATTGAATGTAAATGCTTGCAAGCAGAAAGGATACAAATAATGAAGTTGTGAAAAAATAAATATAAACAAAGTGATTATACAGAAAGTGGGTTCTTGGTTTTTATGCTGGGTTTAAGAAAAGGGAGTTTCAAATATAAAAGCTATGAAGTTGGCAAAGATTATATTGTGGAAATGGGCAGGAGCAGGATAGAGAAGAATATGGGAAAAACTTAGGGTGGGGAATGAAAAGTGAAGATAAAGTGGCTAACAGGTTTCTCTGGGCATAGTTGATGAAAGATTCCTGAGTCCATATAAGAAATCACAGTGCATCACATCACATCATTACTCTTAAATTAAGCAAGTGAAAATGTAATTACTAAGTTTAAATACATTTTCAATAACAAATAATAATATTTATGTTTAAAAACATAAAAATAATATATTATATTTAGAAAAGAAACCAGAAAATAATTCATTTAGTAATCAAACCAATGCATAATGATTACAAAACAAACACATTCTGTAAGTGTGATTATCACAAGCATTCTATAAAAATTAAATTAGCAATGATACCAAATGCAACTCCTCACTAATTTCATTTCTTACAAAAAATTTGTGACGATCACACTTATTGAATGCATTTAATTTTGTAATTATTATATATTGTTTGACTGCTAAATACATAGAGTTTTTGTTGTTGTTGTTTTGATTTTTTGTGAAATGTATAAATTTGATTATTTTCCAATTTGTTTATTGGTATAATGTTACTATGTAAATAGTGGCTCTATTCTACATCAGATCATAGACTATATTATCAACAAAATGAGTATGTAGACAGTAAGAATAAAAAAAATCAAAATAATTGTAAAATAACAATATGATTAAAATAAGATCTGGAAGTGAGCATTACATTTTAATAACCTTCAATATAGAGAATAAATATACAAATTATTTATATATAATGAAATTCTGCTCGTATTTAAATATATACTTTTTAATGTGTTGTCCTTAACAACAATTACACATTGAAACTTAAAACATTAATTCAGATTATATATATATCCAAATAAAGGTACAGAAGAATCTAATAATATTTGATTAATAGAAAGTGTGTGTTTCAAAATTGTATTGTTTTTAACAGATTCAATACAGGCAGTGATTATTGATTGGTCACATGTAAGAAACACATTAATGCAAACTGGAGAGAGAGAAACTAATAAAAAAGTCAGTATTAACATTTAATATTTCTAATCTTCAAAAACATTCTAATAAATTTAAATTAGAACTTGCAAATCATTTTAAAATATTAACAGATTGCTAAGATAATTCAGATTTGAATGAAATCAACTGGAAGATAACTGATAGTGCAAGTAAGAACTACAACAAAGATAGCTGGTAAAAAAAAAACAGCAATTTACCAGTAAATTTTCTACTAAGACAAGGAATGTATAAAGAAAATAAGAAATATGAAAATATATAAACATGATCCATTAATAAAAAAATATAATTGTGAATTAACCAAAAAAAAAAATATAGATAGAATAAAAGATTCAAAAGGAGAAAACATCTTAGTATTGAAAAAAAAGTTATTTCTGCAATAAAAAAAAATATGGAACTATTACTGAAAAAGAGAGATGACATCATGAAATGTTTGGAAGAATTCTATGAAGAATTATATAGTAATAAAGAACAAAACAACCCCCGACTATTATCATCTGAATTGGTCAGCATTTTAAATGAAGGAGTGAGACATGCAATTAAATCTATAAAGTGAAAAGCCGCAAGAAGTGATGAAATTATAATTGATATCTTAAAAAAAAATAAGTGAAGAAATAGAAAAATTGTTGTCAAAGTTATATACCAAATGTCCAAATGAAAGATATATCAGATAATTGAAAGAATACAGTAATAAATATTGATGTTTAAGAAAGATGATAAAAAAGATATTAGAAATTACAGATCTATAGTACTATACAAAATTTTTAGCAAGATAAGTGTAATTCATTTACAGTAAACATTGGGTTTTATCCAATTAAAAGAACAAACTGGAGTGAAAAGTGATTTTTGCACAATAGACCATATCCAAGAATTAAATGGAGTTATAGAAATAACCATTGAATATGAATTAGCATTATGTCTTGGATTTATATATCATGAAAAAACATTTGATTTTATAAGCATTTATAAAGTGATTAACACATTGTATCATCAAGATATTAGACTGGAACATTGTCATATTTTGAAGAATATTTATCAAAATGTGACAGCAATGATTAGATTACATGTATACTAAAAAGGTTAACATTGATCAGGGTGTTCAACAGAATAATTTCATATCTCCAAAGCTTTTTACAGCAGTTTTACAACAAGTATTATGTAAATTAAGCTAAGGAAGTAAAAATAAATGAATATTATTAATAAAGTCATTTAGATTTTGCAAGTTGTATGTTTTGTTTTGTTTTGTAAATAATGCTTCATATCTTCAGGAAATGTTGCAAGAGTTATCAATTAATGTAATAAAGATACATGCTAAAAAGGTAAAGTAATATTCAATCAATTTTCTCAGACGAAAATAAAGAAAATAATGAATTAGAAAATTAATAACTATAAATATCTTAATCACATTGTTATAATAGATGGAATCATAAAGGATGAAATTAATAATAGAACTATAACTTGGATGGACAGCTTTTAGTAGAAACCACTTAATATTAAAAGGAAATATAATATGTCTAAATGTTTGAAAAGGAAGGTTTTTAATAAACATGTTTTATCAATTTTCATTTATGGAACCAAAATTTTGAATACTTAACAAAAGTAAAACACTTAATATTAAAAGGAAATATAATATGCCTATATGGTTGAAAAGGAAGGTTTTTAATAAACATGTTTTATCAATTTTCATTTATGGAAGCAAGATTTTAAATACTTAACAAAAGAGCAATACAAAGACCCCGACTACTCAACAAAGTATGAAATGTATGTTAGAAATAACAAGAAAGGACTAAAAGAAAATTCATGATAAAAAATCAAACAAGCATTACTGATATTGATGAAAGAATTATGGACTGAAATGGATCTGGACTTAAAATATTACTAGAAGAGATAATAATAAATGAACAATTGAAATCTTAAATCGTGTCCCAAAAAGATCGTAAAAGATCTAAAAAAAAAAAGGCCATGTGTGAAATGAACGAATAAAATAAAGAAGTTTGTTGGTGTATTGTGAAGAGGAAAGGTTAGAGATCAGAAAAACTGAATTAAACTTGAAGAGACCTTTATTCTGCAATGGATTGATATTACAATCATCATCATTTTCAATCATCATTGATTCACTGCAGAATGAATGTCTCTCCAAGTTTAATCCAGCTCCGATCTCTAGTCTCTCTTCTTCACATCACACTTCAACATTTTCTTATTTCATCCATCCATCTCACATGTGGTCTCTTTCTAGGTCTTTACAATCTCTTGGAATCCAGTTTAATATTTTAACTGTCATTCTATTATCATCTCTTCTAGAAATATATCAAGATCATCTCCACTTCAGTCTCTTAATTTTTTCAATATCAGTAGCACCTGTTTGTTTTGTTCTCTCACCATGCATTTCATTTTCTTGTTATTCCTAATATGCATATCTCCATACTTCTTTGAATGGTCTGCAGTCTCTGTATTGCTTTTTTAAAGTGTCCAGATCTCATATCCATAAATAAGAACTGATAACACAAATTTATTGAAAACCTTTCTTTTCAAACACATATGTATATTTCCTTTTAATATTAAATTATTTCAACCAGAAGCATTCCAAAAATTTAATTCTATGATTAATTTCATCCATTATGTTTCCATCTGTAAAAATAATCTGATCAAGATAATTGTAATTATTAACTTATTCTAACTCATCATTATCAATCTTTATTTTCTTCTTTAGAAAAAATCCATTGAACATTACTTCACTTTTTTTAACATTCATCTTTAATCCTATTTTTTTTATTTTCATCTGATAACTATTGTAACATATCCTGAAGCTCTAAAGCATTATTTGCAAAAAAGAACTACATCATCTGTGAAATCTAAATGGCTTAAATAATAATATATATATATAATAATTAAATATAAGTGTAATATATTGTAAACAATGAGTGTAGGATATTGACATTTCACTGTCAAACTACATTATCAAAGAATTTCAGGACAAGCAATTGCAAGCTTACAATACATAGTAATTAATGAATAAATATATATACACATGCCAAGTAAGTCAAAAATATTTTCAAAATCTTACGCATAATCTAATTAAATTTAATATGTGTAATTTTGTATGTGCATTTGTTTATTCATAACAATATTTCTTATAGTACATTTAAAACTACATTACACATTAAAACATTATTTAACATGCAATGTTTGTTGTTTATATATATTGAATTATAACACAGTAGTAATATCATATGTTCAAAAAATATTGGAACTTAGATATATATATATATTTAAATGACATGATCCCTGCATATTTGTATAAAATTGTATGAGCAACAGCTGATAACAAATGACAATAAAACATCTGTATCCTATGTTAGCCTGAATTAATTTCATAATATATTTTTTTTAAACTTTGCTTTCATATATAAGCACCCACCCCCACCTATCTATTATTATAATACTTATTTTTGTGCAATTAAAATTATATCTTAAATTCATTAGGTAATGAGAAAGGTTTTAAAATTCAATTAAATTTAATACTTCTAGATTACTTCATTGTAAAAAAATAATACATTAGTTATTTATTTGAAAAATTCATTTATTTATAATATGATTGTAATGTCTATCACAATAGTAAAACTTTATTTAAACACTATATTAATTATGCATAGATGAACTTTGCATTGTGGTTTTTGCTTAACAATTTGCTATAACAGTGCTTTTTTTAAAAAAAAAACTAATTTGTGCCATTGTGGTGATTTTTAAGCAACACCCATTTATTATCTGAGTCTAAAAATTGCACCAAGTAGCTTTTTCTTTTAGTAGCATGACTCTATTTCCAACATTAATCAGTGACAATTTCACAAACTTTATAAAAGAATTGTGTACTTATATATATATAATATTTTTATGTTAGCTAAATTGCATCTACATCTAATGCTTGTGATAAGAAAAAAAACATTTATGTCTATTTTATTTTTATTTTTTACTAATATTTTTTAAATTTCTCTTTTATTTTACCATAATATTATAGTTTTTAATTTTTTTTATAAATGTTGAATTAACAGTGTTAATGAAACAATTAATAAAGTATAAATAATTAATGAAATACTAATTGGTTTCAAGACCCTTCTGGATAAAATTTATGGATAATACCATACTCTTCATAATATACATTCTAAATATACCATGTACAATACATGTGTTAAACATAAATGTATATACAGTATGTATATACTTAATATAAATTATTTTAAAATTACAGTTACATATTAAGACATCAGCAAAAAGAATATTTATTATTTTTCATTCTTCACTCTTCTTGTGATGAAGATTGCTAGTGGTGAAATTAAAAGATTCAATTACTCTTTTTAATTGGTAAATTTTAAGCATGTCTACCTATGCTATAAAAGGATTTGTAGCTATTGTTTGTGATATTTTGTAAATGGCATGCCAGTGATTGTATGAATTAAAAAATTAAAGTTTAAAAAATTATTATTATTATTTTATTAATTCTGTCTATTCTTATTAAATATATTTTTAAGTCAATCAGCAAGTTTAGAGACATAAATTCAAATGTTCGACTTTACAATTATGTTAATAAAATATTATAGTAAAATCATTTTGGTTCCACTCTATATTATAGTAATGCTTATAGCATTTGTGGATGCAGAAAAAAACATTTAATTAACTTGATATTCACTTAGAAGCATAAATCTGGTGATCCCATTAAAATTTAACAATTTAAGATTACTCACATATTATATCTTTGGCATTTAAACATTATCAATTTTCATCACAAGATTGAAGAAAAAAAATAGTAGTTTTATTTATTGTTGAAATCTTAATGTGTATATGTAATTTCAAATAATAGTAAAGAATAACCAAGTTTATTTTATTTTTTTCAGTGTTATTTTTTTGTTTCAAATATCTAGTAGACTTCCTCAAACTTTCCATTATATTTATCTGAATGACAGAAATATTTCTAAATAGTAAAAATACAGAAAAAAGAAAAAATCAATGCATTTAAATAATTATAAATTAATCATTTATTAATAGAATATGTCAATATAAAAAAATAGTGAATTAAAAAAGGAATCAAAACAGTAGTGAAACTATTTTCAGGTTTTTAATTGTTTAGCTAGTGGTACAGATCATGGCATAGTTAAAATATACAATTCTCTTTTGTTTGTGATGTGTGTGGAGGGGGTGGGGATGAATGTAGAAGTCATAAAAATTCAAGAATGACTTCTGAATAGATAAATAAAATAAATAGTAGATTAATGCTTTTAAATCTATAATAAGTTGCTTAGATAATGATATAAATTCTGAATATAAATGATTAAACGGCTTTCAATAATGTGATTAAAATAAATTAATTTTGAAGCCCATTTAAAAAAATTAACTGAATGGTATGGAGCTATGATAACATGGGTCTCTAATTCTTAGATCTGCCCCTCTAAAAAAAAGACTTGAAGATATTATGTTTAGATTGTAATTTAATAATAGAATAAGTGACTTGAATAATTAGAAAAAAAAAAATGCTAGATGCTTTTTGAAAAGTAGATTTGTGGAAGAATAGATTTTAAAAAACTTGGAAAGAAAAGTTTACAAATACGGTATAAAAATATTAAAAAGAGTTTTTTTTTTGTTTTTGTAAAAAAAAAAAGTATAATGAGATAGTCAAATTATGAAAGATATACAGAAAAGGTGAAAGATAGAAAAAAAAATTGACAAATTCAAATAAGAGATAATTATAATATTAACAAAAAATTGAAATATCTTCAACAAAAAAGTGTCATATAACTCATTTACTTTCAACAATTGCCTTAGAAAAAGTAATCCATTCTATTTAAAAGCCATTTATTTTACGATTAAGTTATCTATGCATATTATATAATAATGCCATTTTCAAATCCCTGAACTATTCTAATCAGAAGATTAATGGCTTTATTAAGTTCTTTAATTCTGCTATTATATTCATTAATTTGAGTATTATTTATATGGTTCATAATTTTTACATGACATTTTCATATGCCAATGACTATTAAATTCCATTTACAAAACAGATTAGCACAAGAGACATAGACATTGTCCTGAATCTATGAAGAGATTCTAATACCAACTAATAAGACCAAATGATTTTACTGTTGGATCTGAAAAAAAAAGTGTTTGGAGACTCATAAGAAGAACCTTTTTATACTGTAATTTTTTAGCAGTTTGAAAAGATCTTTGGTTCAACATCCAGAAAAGGGCTTCCAAACTAGTTTTTAGATATTGGTTTTCTTCAGTGAGAAGCACTGACCTATCACCCATCGATCCAGTAACCACTTTCATTTTTTTTTAGATTAGCCAATCTAATGAGCTGAGATTTAAATATAATTAGTTTTAGAAGATCAAAGATAAATATAATGTGTATATAACTGAAATCACTAGCATAAATCATTATTGGTCAAGAATTCAACTTATATAGCTATTTAAGCAAGATGGTTTAGGTTCAAAATCTTACAGTGTTTGAATTTTGAGTTATTAATTTGAGTGAATTTTGATAAAACAATTTTTAAATAGTAATTGGAGCTAGGATTTGTTAAAATTGTATCTTTTGGGGGTCATTTTAGATAATTAGTTATGGAATTAGATGTTGCTCTTTAAATCACAAGTAGTAATCATTTAAAAACAGTTGACTCTTAATTTGTCAAAATAAACTCCAAAACAAATTAAATAGAATTGCTATTTAAATTACCCACATATAAATTAATGTAAATATTAAAGTGATCAAATGTCATTGGCAATTGCATAAAGTTGCATGAAAAAAGGTGAATCATGTTTAGCTTTGATAATATTATTGTTCAAATTTCCCAATTCTACACAATCTGAAGTTAGAATGCATAAATGGTCATTTTATTACATATACTGTTAGTTTAAAAAGAGTAATATTTGTATAATTTTTGTTGTATATCTGAAGAAAACTGCTAGGACAGTCAAAACTGTTATAAATAAATAAAGATTGTTTGCTTAAAGTATTAAAGGAGTGTTAATGAAATTTATATTTTAATAAAGAGACTATCATTTTGTGAATGATAGTTATGGACATTTGGTAAATTCAATATATATAAACAATGAAAGAACTTCATTGAAATTATAGTTAATAATTAGAATACAAAAGAGAGCTGCAATTGGAGACAATCTTAAAAAGACTTTCAGAAAAAAAAATGTTATAGCAAATAAGACAAGATGACAAATTAAACGAGTAGCATATGATATATCTGGATAATATCCTGATTCATGGATTACAGATTCATATAATTCATCTTCAACATTCTCCTTTTATCTTCTTTTCTCTCTTCCATCTCTCCCTTTTTAGAATGGCTGCTAACATGCAAATATATATACACTTATAAATCACAGCAAACAGTATGTAATTTTTATATTTCTTTAATTAATATAATGCCATATAATAATAAATTTGAACACCTATGGTTTATTTTAACTTACTGAATGCCCACCAGAAAAATCATTAACCAAGAAAAACTTGATAACAAAGACTTTCGATTCATGATTAATTATGTATTAAGATAATGTAGTTTATATAATAAAAATGTTTATTCAATAATTTTACCATAGACTCTAATTATTTATATTGTATATTAGTTTGATTCTATGATTCTACCATGCTGCTCCTAAAATTGAAATTTGAATTCACACTTAATCATCTAATAGATGCTACACATAGTATAATTGGCTCTGATTTATATTAATAAAATTTAAATGTACTTTGCGTTGAATAGAATTAACAGTGAACCATATATGCTGTGTACTAATAAAACTCACTTTTAATGGAACATTCAAACCATTAGTGATGTGTCCATTATATATATATTTTTTACTTCATTTTTTTTTTAAGAAAAACTTTTTATTTATAGTATGCAAGCATAAACACACATAAAAAAAAAATCAATTTAGCAATATAGAAAAGATTTTTCAATTTATGCAATACATGCATATCTTTAGAACTGTCAATAATATAGTAAAATGAATAATAAAAATATTAGTTTAAAAGATCACATCAGTTCTTCCAGAATAATATCTGAAGATAGCAAATAGTGGACAATAAATATAATACCAAATGCTGAGTTCTTTTAGTTCTTACTCTTAGTAGTATAAACAATGATCTCATTTATGAACACCAGATAGCATAGCTAAATATCTATAATGATTCTATATTCATTATTCAGGAAAAAAGTAAGGTCTTGCATTTTATTTATATAATAATTAATTTTTCTATTAATGCTTCAAAAACATATTACAGACTTTCAGCGAATGGTTATTCTTTTGAAGTGCTGATCTTGTTAATGTCACTTTGGGTTACTCTCAATTCATTATTGGTTTCATGGATTTCTTTCATATAGGTAATTTATTACTGCTTATAAATCTTAATCTTAGTGATTTAAGTTTTATTTTGCTTTATAAAGAAAACAAATATTTTCATATTAGCAAGAATCAATTGTTCTATTTTGAACTTAATTTACTTTTACTTTTGACTTATATATATATGGAAAAATGATATTCACTAAAGACTTTATTGGTTTTTATATTTAAGTGAAAGTAAATTAAAAATATATTTATCTGCAGCTTGCAGTACTTGAAGATAACCTATAAACCAGTAGATGTAATTTCTTCTTTATCATTCATAAATTTCTGAACGAATAAGAAATCAAACTACTTGTTCTCCATAAAATGTTTTCATTTATCATTCACTAATCTATATACATTCATTCTCTAATCTATATAGATTCTTAAACATTCGATCTATTTATTTTTTTATCCCATTTATATAGTGTTATCTTTATCCATTTAATAAGTTTATTTTTAAAGCCATTCTTATCAGAATTCAATACCAACCATTTTTCACTTATGTATTTATTCTTTAGCAGCCCATTTCCAATCTTCATATTACCAAAATGATTGCAATTATATAGTTGATATTATTTCAGATTTACATGTTGTAACTATAAATAAATCGCCCAATAACAGAATTAAAAAGCAATGTAATAATAATGTGATTATTAGGCATTTAACATTCAAAAAATAGATATATTTAAGTAAACATATCACATATTGCATTTAAAAAAAAGCTACTTAACATTAATTGATATATGTGCCTTTTCTGCCATTTTTTCAATATTTTCACATACCTAAATGTCCTCGTTTATAAATCTGAGCATACATGTATCTCAAATTAAGAATCACTGTTTTAGATAATTAATTATACATATATAATTCAACAAATTCTCATATTCTACTTTAAACTTATTAGTTATCTTTGTTTTGTTCAAACTATCTAATACATAATTTCAAATTAAATACATATGATAATGTCAGCCTCCATTAATCCCTTGTTGTAAAAGCAAGCAATGATTTAATTAGGGGACATCAGACTACGTTGCCAAAATACCAGAAACGCTCATTTAAAGTTGTTGCTTTTCAAGTTGAAATTGCTCCTGGAGCCATTTATATATAAAATGTAATCCAGAAGTAGGATCTGAATTATATAGTTACGATGTTGAGGATAAATAATATTGTGATAAAATAAATTAAAAAGAAAATATGCTAATAAAAATAGTATTTAAGTAATGAATAAAAACAGAAACAAAGCTGTAACTTTTCACGTTATTTTAATAATGTGAATCTATCGCGTGTTTATTGGTTTCAAGAGAAATTACACGCAGATGTGTCAAAATACCCGCAAACATAAGATGAAAAAATAATCATTTCTAATAATTATTTTTAGATTATTTTTTATTATATTTGCTTTAAATTGTAATTTTGAACCTGTCATCTAACTGTCAAATTTGCTTAAACCTTTTGACAGATAAAATGTTTAACTAGAGGATTACATGGTTAATACAAATGCCCCCTTCCCTTCATTGATGTGCTAAAAATTAAACATTATCTTCGAAAGTGATTTCCATTCTTACATTAGTCAGATGCTAAGTTAGATTAACTTAAATCTATTGACAACCCTCAATAAATGAATTTTAAAATTACATCTAGCTACAGAACAAAAGAACATATAGCTAATGTAAAGGAACAGCAAATAAAAGATCACATGATTTAGTCTATTACAATGATATGCATCACCTCAATGTCTTTATATTGTATGCGGTTAGAAAGAATCTGAAATTGTTTAAAAATATAAAATTATAAACTAATTTGAGATCATAATATTGAACAGACAGAGTTCAAAATCTAAGATTATTTGCAGCTCAATGTCTTCTATTTAAATAATATAATAAAGCCATTGAACACACATACATAATCTTTGGTGAATAAAACTAGATATGTGATGTGATGCACTGTAACTTCTCCTTATACGGAGTCAGGAATCTCCCAGCAATTATGCCCAGAGAAATCTGTTAGCCACTTTACCTACCCTTTCCATTCCTCATCCTAAGTTTTCCCATAATCTGCTCCATCCCATTTCCACTATATAATCTTTGTCAACTCCATGGCCTTCACATCTAAATCCCTCTTATCTTTTCCCAAACCCAGCATAAAAACTAATAATCCACTTTCTATATAATCACTTTGTTCATATTTATTCTTCCATAACTTCATTACTTATACCCTTTCTGCTTTCAAGCATTTACATTCAATTAACAAATGCCTAATATTTTCTATGCCTTCCTTACACAATTTTCAGACTAAATCACCCATATTTTTCCATTTACATGTATATTCCCTTGTTGCTAAAGATCCCGTTCGAGCCTTAAACAATAAATTACTTTCTTTGCTATTATCATAAATTAAATCACACCCAACGTTCCATTTACTTTTATATATATTTAAACTCTGTTTACTCTCCATACTAGTTCTCCATCTCTCCAACTCCCTATTCTTTATTAATGCATCTATTCTTCTATCCCATTCCTTACCACTATAACCCTCAACAATCCTCCTAACACAATTATCCTACCTTTTGTACAAATATTCATGAAAATTACTAGCACTGCCATCTAAGGATCAAATGGAAAAGATTAATCAATTCAAAAAAAATTAATACTATAACATAAGCAAAAAAATATTTAAAATATACATAGTTAATTGTAATTTAAAATATATTAAATACTATAAAAAAAATAATAATAAACTAAATGTCATGAGTTTGAATAAAACTGAGCAGAAATGAACAGTAAAGAGATATTTAAAAATGTGAATTGAAAATTATTTTTAAAAGAAAAGCATCCCTTAACTTTCACTATATACTTTTAAGTTTTCGCATTAAAAACTTGGATTCAAAGCTTGATGGATTGGATTCACAGGATAATATAAAATAGTAAAGGTGGCTGTTGTATGTATTTATGCAAATCTGAAGCTCCTTACTAAAAAGAATAATAGGCAGAAACTAATCTAGAGATATGAATATGGCAATAATATCTAACATTTGATTATGGGGCTTGCAATAAATGGCAGAGCAAAAGTGAATCATTTTAAAAAACAAAATCAAATTAGTGAAATAAATTTAAAAATTATATGAATATCTATAGTAAAGACAATCTTGACAACCAACAAATAATGAAGATAGATGAAAAAAGTAAGAAATAATTCAAATAGCATCTGTAAAAAAAAAAAAAGTGTAATAAAATGAGATTACATTGAGATCATGTTGCCTAACATAAGAAAATTATGCTCAAAAAGCTATTTTGGGGCTTTGTACAGTAGTATCATGTAGAAGAAATAGTTTTTAACCTTAAAAAAAAAAAATCAATACTAAATAGATATAGCAGGGCCAATAAAACACTGGGGAAAAAATGCTATTTATATTTATTAAATATCTTTTCGAATAATTCAAAAGTGAAAAACTATACCCAAAATAGTTAACGCTTTTTTAAAAAAAGACAAGATTGACTTTTAAAGAGTCAATATTTTGACAAAAAATAATTTGATGAGAAACTAAAAAAACTGGAGAAGATAAGTATTAATGCTAAAAACATTAGGAATAAAGCTAGCTATACGTTAGCATGAGAAAAAGATTAAATATAACAAATAAAAATTAATTATATAAGTTAGATACAATACTGAGTTAGAGTAGCATTAGTAAAAAAAAAAAAGAAGTCAAATAAAATAAACATTCTAGTTTAAATGAATTTGCAAAAAAAAAAAAAGATATTTAAAAAATTCACTTTAACACAAGTTTATAAAAAGATGTCATGAATTCGATCGACTGATAATCTCTATGACTGATTGTTAAATGATAGCCTGCTGTTAAATGATAGCCTGCTATGCTGAAACATTACCCTAAAAATTATATTATTAATTATTTTAAAAATATGCATTTTATAATGACTTGGTTTTTCCTAATTTACTTAAAAGAATAAATAGGGTATATGAGCACAGACTTTCACACGACCCACCACTCTCCACACTATCTCATATCACTGACATCCTTGAACAAATATATGTTGAAAAGATAAATAATCACCAATATACATATTTCATGCTAAACCAGATTACCATCTCTACGCATATATGCTATAAGTGCTCAGATATATATTAAGATAGCCAATCCTCATACTCTAATGGACAGGTTTCAATCCACTACACACTCCAACTCTTCAACCGTCCATCCAATTAAAAATCTGATGATGGAATGCTCAAATGCCATCCTGAGGCCGAGATTCTTGTCACAACCATGTTGACCTAAGATCAATCTGACCCCTCATTGTACAGGACATAATCCATTTAATACATATACAAGGGATGTGCAGACATCTCTACTTGGATGGACGGTTGAAGAGTTGGAGTGTGGAGTGGATTGAAGCCTGTCCATTAGAGTATGAGAATTGGCTATCTTAATATATATCTGAGCATTTATAGCATATATGTGTAGAGATGGTAATCTGGACCAACTGATGATTGCTGGTTTAGCATGAAATATGTATATTGGTGATTATTTATCTTTTCAACATATATGTGTTCAAGTGTATCAGTGATATGAGATAGTGTGGAGAGTGGTTGCTCATGTGAAAGTCTGTGCTCATATATCCTATATATTACATATATACACACAGGTATAAAATAAGAATTGCTGATTATATAATTTGAATAAGGAATTTTTCAGCCATTGCAACAAATCCTATTTTATTAACAAAAAAACAAAAACAATATTAGCTGAAAATTATTAAACCACAATAAAAAGTTAATAAAGATTAAAAAGTATTCAGTTAAAGAAACCTGATTGATTGAAATACATCTAGCATAGTTTTTCAACCATATGTTTGAAAAAGTCATTAATTATAAATCAAAGTTAATGTATGTAAAATATACAAGTAAAAGAATTTATGGAATTAATAAATATCAATAGAATGGCAAATAATTTGGGAGGTTGTGATATCTGAGCACCAAAAGTAATAATTGAACTTTCATCCAGAAACTTTATCTACCATCAATTTACACTGTAGGAAAAGAAAAATGATATACAAGTAGATGTAAAATTTGACTTTTTGAAACAAATTAGGAATAAAAGTATATTAATTGAATTAGCAAAAAAAATTCAAAAACTATCAAAGGTTAGAAATATGGAAAAATTCTATATACAGTATATAAACACTACATAAGAATAATTTTAAAAGTAGCCTCTCCAATTATGCCATATTTTAAAATATCAAATATTTTAAAACAAAAGAATATCATATAACAAAATTTATGAAATAGATGAAAATGTAATAAAAGTATATCTTAAGAATTGTCTAAGCTTATTAGATTATCTATGCAATGGAATTGTATTACAAGCAAGTAGTAACACTTGATCCTTGGTGGTCGTATTTAACATAATTTATTCTAGAATCTTAATTTTGAGTGATATAAACTTTAATAAATCTCACAAATAAAGATGTATATTAAAAAAAAATGATGATATAAAAATTAAAAAATTAGTTTGCATCATATGAAAAACATGAGGTCAAATTATAAGATTAAATTCCTGACTACATGCAATTGATCTCCACCCAATACAAAATGATAAAACAAAAGCCCAGATTTTTTCATGATGTAATGGCTGCTACTAAAAGTATGCTGCTATCAAACTATTTGTCAGTCAGTTTACATCATTACTTTACAAATATTTCTGCAGATAAGTATATCTGGAATACATTCCCATAACCTGAAATAATCATAGGATTAGTTGTTTGGAAAAGTATGATGGACAAACACTAAAATAGCAGATTTAGTGCATTAATTATATTTTATTCACTGCTGGGATATTTTTTTAATTTTACTTGCTAAAAATCAATTCAAAATCTTTTGTTCCCAAGTCAGTCATTCTAACCTGATGATCAAATATAAATTTAATTATTGCACTTAACCAAGAAAGTACTTAGCTAATCAAACTCAAATAGCTAATTATTTATTTATTGCACTTCATTCATTTGCTTGTTTTACGCATTTATTATTTTATTTGTGTGAAATATATATCACATATATCTTACTCATTATAAATATAGACACAAAGTGATTATTTATTAATTATAAAGAGAAAAATATATATCTAGTGCTTATCATAATTTTATAATTACAAACAAAATTAACACATTTGTCTATGCACTTTACACAATACTGATTCAATATTTTATTATTCCGAATTTCCAAAATTAGCCTACAATTTTGACAGTTACACTGATTTTTTTCAGAGCTTTAACATACACAATATATGCATTGTTTAAAGTGCATAGAAGAGTGTGATGTTCTTGTTTATTTATATTAATACTAATATAGTCAACGCAGAAAAATTAGTAAAAGAAAAGAATTATAATTTATATTAATTATATTAAAAGACTGAAGTGGAGTTGGGCTGGACATATTGCTAGAAGAGATGATAATAGATGAACAATTGAAGTCTTAAACTGGATTCCAAGAGATTGTAAAAGACCCAGAAAGAGACCACATAGATGGATGGATGAAATAAGAAAGTGTGCAGGGGTGATGTGGGGAAGTGAATCTAAAGATCGGAGAAGGCAGATTGAACTTGGAGAGACCATCATTCTGCCATGGATTGATAATGTTTGACGATGATGATGATTACACACTATCAATAAATGATAAAAACTATTTAGTAAAATGATTGACATTTTATGCTTATCTGATAATCGATTAATAATATTGAACCAAATAGTATGAATACATATACTACCATTAATACTGCATGGCAACATAATTTTATACCATCCCAAAGGACATTATATTCATTTTACTTTTTTAATTTAGGCACACAAATATTTATTTCTGTATTATGAATGTATACACAGATTTAAATCAAAAATAAATTGTTTGATAAGTAATTATATCAAAAATAAAATTTAACACATTGAAGTTACAATGTAAACAAAAATTAATAAATAATAAGTTTATACATTTTTACTTTCAAAAGAAAATTAGATATTATACAATACTTTTACAAAATTTATTCCTCATCAAAGAGTACAATAATTTGTAGTATAAAATAAGTGTGGGTAGCCTTAATAAATATTACTAACATAAAGATAGTATTATAATTAAATAAAAAAACAAAATAATGAAATATTGTTTTATTAAATTATTAACAGAAAATTAACTCTTACTTCAATAGAAATAATTCCCAAATCAAAATGCTGTACTAATTATAGTTTAATTACTAATGCACTTTTTCTAGTATAATTATACCTAACTTTTCTTTACTTTCCAAATTCTACACAATAAGTTATTTCAATTATAGGAAACTTGATCCATCATTTTTCAAGGAACTGCAAAAAATATATGATACATAAAAAATAATAGTATAGAGAATATATAAAAAAAATAACAGGTGAAAACAATTAAATGATTATCCAATGGAACTGCTGTAATATTAAAATTGTATACATATAAACACATCTGAATATAAAGTGTGTTTGGGTCATCATTGGCAGTAGAAAAATCATTGGTTCATCAAAACTTTTCTTATTAAAATTCTTCAACACCTTCATTAATTGTAGCTCTACGCTGTATTCTTTTTATCCTCTATTTCTTCCTAAAAGCAATCAAAATTGCACTTCTTTTTAGTATTGTTGAGATAATAATTTATAACATAAACAGGATCTACTTTCCTGCAAAAATCATGCTAAAGTCTACCATAATATATTTTTATAGATTGTTACCATTCACTTATTTCATGTTTACTCAAATGAAGATGTAATTTTACACTAACAGACTCTGTAATGTTGCATCTGACAACAGAAGGATATACTGATTAGACTTATTATCTTACCATCCATATTTTTATAATTTTATGGAGTATTTTTAAGTGAAATGTTTCTGATGTCTTTATGTTATGTTAGTAAGAGGTCCACCTTTCATTTTCCTATAAAAATTGGGCAAAATAATAAGATTTATATGCAAAAAAAATTACTTACAGTGGTTACATTATCACAATGAAACACCTATCTTTTAACTTGTTAAATCAGCTGCAACACTTTGAAGTCTGCATTACATTTCAACATCTAATGCCTTTCTACTCAAAAAACTAACAAGATATTTAAATTTGCTCACATTCTTAAGTAATAAACATCATGTTTTTAACATGTTAAAAGCAGCTACAATATATATGTAGGCTTACCTGTTGTATATTAATATCTAAATCTGCCTTTCTACTCATAAAATTATTAAGATATTTAAACTGGCTCACTTTTTTAAATTGTTAACCATCCAAATTAAAAGTTGTTTTTCAATAGCATGGTACAGTAATTACTAATGTATCATTTAAAAACCCAAGTTATAAAATACTTAGTGAATAGATATTTGCAAATCTTTTATATTTTATAACAATATCGATTTAACTTTATAAATATCAAAAGACAAAATGAAAAGTTCTTTAAAATTATAGTTCGATATTTTATAAATTAAAAAAAAATTTAAAACTATTTTCTGTAAGAAAATCATTAATATTTGTTTTGAGAAACTTTTACTATATGATTTTGCTAGAATTATATCACTTCCATAGTCAGAGTACAGTATTGTTTCCACATGCAATGTATCTAGTTTCTGAAAGCTTTTAGTTTTATCAATATTTCAAAAGTTTAGATAACGGCACAATTTCAAATTTGCCAATAATAAGAATAAAATATAAAATTAACTGAAGATCATTACGTTGAAAGAAATCATTGCAATAAATTAAAATATTTAAATCAATGCTCATAAAACATTGTTTTCAAAGGGTCACTGGCTCAATGCAATAGTAGAAGGGTAGAGTCTGGAGTTCAAGGTTCATGGATCCTGGCCATGAAATTATTACGAATTTTCAAGTAATATAGACCATTTGATTGTTTATTTTATTTAAGCCTTCATTTAATCCAAAAAAAAACTCTACATATTTCAAATTTCTTTAAAAAACAATTATTGATGTGAGAAAATAGTGCATCAAGATCTTGCAAAATGATAGTTCAAGTAACAATGGAGCAATCAAGCATTGGTGGTCTAGTGGTTAGCATAGTTGACTTCCAAGCAACTGGCCTGGGTTCGCTTCCCAGTCAACGCATTTGACATATGAAATGAAAAAAAAGTAACAACAGAGCAAGAGCGGAACATAACTTAATTTTTATGGCACTGATTCTGTGATCAATGAAAACAAACAAAAGATGCAAGAAAATAAAAAGTGAAAACAATAGCTAAAGATTTCATTGCATAATAAAATGAATATATATATATATCACAATGATATAAAATATTAATCAAAAAGCAAACAGTATTTTTTGACTTTGTATTTTATTTTGATGTTTGGAAAATTGAAAGTTTAAAATCAGATATATATTTTATATGGAATAGCCAGACATAGAAAGATGAAATAGGTTTTTAAAACTAACTAACTACAGGGCAGCTCCTCAGAGAAAGAGTGAAAATAATAGTGCTCAACAATGCTTGTTAATTGCTGAGTGGTGATTAGTGTTTCTTCATTTTTGTTTAAATACCCTTCTACAGACCATTGTTGGTTGGTCAGTTGGTTATGAAAAAAGTCCTAAGTCTCTGAAAATAACTTTACTTGGTCTGGATTAGAACCCCAGGCCATAGGCAAAGTATTGAATCAAAAACCTACTGCCCTAACAATTCCTATTGAAGATTTTTTTTATATGGCTATATATACTATAAGTCATTATTTTGTTGGATTTTCAGTGGTATGAGAAAAGTAGTAAAATAATACAGTTCTTGATTATTTTTTCATGTTCTTATTAATTTTCTTTATGAAAAATGTAACTGGTTTAATATTTTATTTCACCTCCATCTTTTATAAGCAAAACAGCATAGATTTGTCACCCCAAACAGTCAGAGGTAATAAAATTAAAGTTAATTTAATTTCTGCTCACATAATTTCATTCCATTAAGATTTATAAAGATAATAAAAAGTTATTTCAAGGAAGCATAATTTTTCACCAGCCATCATAATTTATTATATAAATTCAGCTTTTTTTAAAAAAAAAATGTAATAAAATAGATATATAGTTGTTTTTTTAATAGCACCAAAGAACTATGATCAAGTGATAATAGATCATCAGTTCTAGTTTATCATTTCTTAACACCATATTTAACAATTCATTCTCACTTATCACTTTTAGCACCATATCATAACATTTAAAGGATCATTATTTCATTATAATAGATTATCAAACAGATAAAATAACTATTCTATTAGCACTAAAAGCAGAATACCGATTTTTTTACTTCTTCAAATATAACAGAAAAGGGCAATCATAAATATTGTATCATGAAATTTTATGACAGAATGCCCATATACTGGCTAATATAATTTATAATTATTCTTGTTAAAAAGGAATAAGCATGATATAAAATTTTATCCAAACAAACATTACAACTTTTTCAATATATAGACATCATGTAATCACCATTTCTTATGCTTGCTCATAACTGTTATTAAAATAGGCAAAACTCTTTATACAATAGTGTCACTCAATGCAAACCAGAGTAATTAATGGATGCCAGAAGGCTTGTGCATAAAATCCCTCACTGAAGAAAGCCACAAGCTAGAAACTAGTCTGGGGATATTGGATGAGTAGGCACTAGACAGGGATTTTATGCACAAGCCTTCTGGCATCCATTGACTACTATGGCTTGCACTGAGTGGCAATACTGTATGGAGAGTTTGCCTGTTTTAATAACGGTTTTGAGCAAGCATAAGAAATTATGATAATGTGATGTTTAGTGGATTAATACCAATCCTGCCTAATAGGATAGTGGTGGCCATGATTATTAAAGAACCAAAGATACCAAAATGTATGGGTACTGAACTGAGTTCAGACCTATATGATTATATAAGCTAATGAGTTTGGACTGAAAATATTATAGTTTCTCAATTTTATTCTCATAGTTTTGTAGTTAAGTAGACATAAAATGTAGCTGCTGGAGGATTACATTAGATCCTAAGATTTAGGTGCAGTGCTCTCAGATCCAAGGTTCCTCACTGATGAAAGTCAAAAGCTAGAAACTAGTCTGGGGATATTGGATGAATAGGCTCTAGACAGAGATCTTATATACAAGCCTTCTGGCATCCATTGATTACTCTGGCTTGCACTGAGTGGCACTACTGTATGGAGAGTTTTGCCTGTTTTAATATATAGACAATATACACTATCTTCATTCAGAATATTATTATGTACAGACTTTATAATCGATTTCCGATCAACTTATTTTCATTTAGACAAGAAAAACTATTAAAATTGCTCTATTTTGTACTTTTTTACTTTTGTACTACAGTTTGAAAGCAAGTTACTACATGAATCAGATTAATTTTTTTGTAAATAAATATTTTAGTTAAAAAGTAATTACAGACTTTTAATCATAGAATAGTGTATATCAAACTAGGTATAATGTGCTATTTCCAAATTATGTAGTGATAATCTGCATCTTCACTAAGCTTTTTACAGTATAATGAATAATCAATAATGTCAAAATATTCATACTCTCAATATGAAAAAAATATTGCCATAATTTTTTTTTTAGGATGACTTTCAGTCTGTATACACATACATCTACCATCTCTTTATACCCTTCCCTATTAATTACTTTTTCAACTCTTTTCACTGCAACATCATAATTTAATTTCAATAACATTCTTTCTTGATTTAGGTTGGAATATCTCTGAAGAATATTTTCATCAATTTCTTCCAAACCTCATTTTACATCGAAAAGCATGGTGCTCTATTCTCAGTATCCAGTGATATGACCTATCATCACCTTTTAAATATTTGGTTTTTATTCAGTTATTTTTAATATATTCTTATTCCTCATTTGGTCTATACATGGGATTTCCAAGTGCCAAACCTTAAGGAATTGTTACATCTTTTTTTTTTTTCAAAATTTTCTTTTATATACGTATTTAGATTTTCTTTCTGATTAAATAGTTTTCTCTTTATATTCTAATGGTCATAATTTTAATACATCTATTAATCATTATCAAATATGTTTCTGATCTAAGGATTATTATTAAAGCAAGTATTCAGATTAAGTGAATGATATCTTAAGTACATGCCATCTCCCAAAAAACTAATATTATAATATTGGGGGGGGGGGGTTCTTTTTTTTTTTTTAAAAAAAAAAACTATTAAAATCCTTACTCGATTTTTTTTTAAATATAATTTTGAAATAATTTTTTTTACAATTCGAAATCAAATTATTTCAAATTATGATGAAAATAGCAAAAATTTATCTTAATAAAAATGGTACTTTTTTTTCCCCAGAAGAATAATATAATAATCGAATATTCTATTGCCCAGAGAGTTCGTTTAAAATGCGGACACTTTGAAGAAGACAGAACGCAGTTGCGAACCATGGATATTGAGCTCCAAAATCCATGATTCGACCAAAGCACCCAGAATTTCAGAAAAATAACACATCAAAATAAGGTAATAATTATTCCTTCTCGATTCATAATTTTAAACTTTCTCTCCCTGGCATTAAGAATGCAATTCTTTATTTAAATGTGCTGTCTTTTATCTACATCTAACAGCATTGATGTAATTATTGAACACGTATTGTGTTAATCCCAATACCAATTATCTGACATTTTCATTAGTTTTACAATTGCATTGACTACCACTGTATTTTTGTGCATAAATTTGCAGTTACATAGAAATTCAAAACGAGATGACATATACTTTAACAGAATGTTCAAATACTCTTCATCCCAGGATGAGTTTTAGATCATATAAGATTAGTAGTTCTTTGTTATTTTAAAAGTACAACATAAATCGCAATTAACAAAAGCATAAAGCAATTACTTTCAATGACAGTTTTAGTTTTGTTGATATATATTTTAAACAAGTTGCCGCTGCTTCATGTACATATTCTATAAATATATAGAAAGGAAGAGGAAGTCGATAATTGTATGGTTCAAGCACTAAAGTGACAGGCTGAGCGCAACAGTTCAATTCAAAAGACATAAACATTTTTTATACTTTATGTAGCTGAAAATCAATTCAGAAACTTTTATCTCTCAGGTCCATTGTCCACACCACGTGGAGCAGAGGATTCACTGTGATATGGTAGCGACAGTAAATTTGGACAAAAATAATAATTTGCTATAAATAAAGCTTAAAGCAAAAAATAAAAACAGCTATAAAAGTTGAGAGAGCAAGTTCGATAAGTCAAGTTAACTAAAATTAAAAATGAGATCTTTATTAAATAGGTTTTTAAATATATATTAAATTTTTATAAAATTTGAAATCAAGACAAAAGTTTTAATAAGATGAAGTCATGTATGTGGGAGAAAAATGTAAAGGATTAGTAGATATGAATGTTGACATAAAAAGAAGAAAAAAACACCTGTTGAAGAAATTAAAAGATATATACATTTACTAAGAAAAGGAAATTATAATTACTACAATGAATGAAAAAGATTTTTATTTAATAGTATCATAAGTTATTAACTTTGGAAAAAAAAAACCTGGATGTGTGTGATAAAAAAATCACACTCTAACTTAGCCCAGTTAGTTAGTCATCTTTATGATTCAAGCAGAAAATGTTTGCTCTCATCTTCTCTAGAAAGAATAACTTGAAAAAATAGAAAAATAATTATTTCCCTTTAAACCTCTCAAAAACATTTAATGAAAGCTCTGTTTTGCTGGAATAAGAGAGAAATATTGTTCATATATATATTTGAGATTGTGGTTTTTGTTATATATATATCTCGAGTTTAATTGTGACAGCTTTGAAGAAATTGTGTTAAACTAAACATATCTTTGGTAATTATGTAAATATCCTTTGTGTTTTTTAATAAAGAATATTACTTAAAATAAAATAAAAATAATGCAGCTATAGCTTTTCTGTGTTATGACTTGGGTTAAATTTGCACGAAATAAACATGAATTTTTTTTTAAGGCTTATTTTTTTTTTTTTTTTAATAATTGGCCCACAGCCAAACTCAGCTCATGTTTGTTGGTAAATAATGTGTACTTGCTACAGTTCACTACACAGTAAAACAAGGATGAAGAACTGTTGAAACTCTCATTGTAAGACAATTGGCTATCCTGGTAAAAAGTGCTATCTTTTTTAATACTTCTTTGTGAGTAATTATGAGGTAAGCCTTGGTGGTACAATCGATTATTTAAAAACTTTATCTTATACATTTACATTTCAACTAGTAATAACAAACAACAAATTCTTAAATGTGTATAATAGTGCCAAATGATATGCTGTTTTATAATGAAGGTAAACACTATGACAAATAATTTTATATAATATACAAGGGAAGCTACCATAAATGAATAAATATTATACCTATAACATACACTGTAGTTATTTAAAATGAACAAAAAAAGTCATTTTAAATTCTAAGTATTGAAAGATAACACTTTAACAATTAAAGTTTCAGGATCTATTCTCAATTTTTTTTTTAATTAAATGGGATGATTGTGTCCAAACTGTCATAGGGTGCTTTAATACCACATGATTAATTACTTATATTATTATTATACAAGATTATAAAAGTTATATGCATTGCAATGAATGCTTAATTTGTTACAAAAAAATATTTTAAAAAATTAAAGGAAGCAAATAATCCAGGTTTTTTTAGTTTTTTAAAAAGACACAAATGATGGATTAAAAAAAAAAATAGAAATATTCAACAATTTTGTAATTCATGATAAGTTTGACAAAAAGATTCAATTTACTGGTTTTTATAATTTTTGGCACCCCTTAAAAATAACACTCTAAGTCACTGATCCATTCCAACTCTCATTTTACAAGTTTCATTAAATTACTCCTTAATGTTGTCATGAGTCCTAAAATAGATCACATGATATATTTGAGAAATATTATTTGAATATTTGTTATAATTAAAATTTGATGTAAATAATTATTTGAAGATGAATAAATCATCATAGTGGGCACCCTATTTTGATAATTTTTGCTTATGACATTTCTACTTCTTATTATACTTTTTACATGTATAATTTGTCATTTTATATCATCCTAATCTGCAACCTTTAAATGTAATGATATTATGAGAAAGATTTCATTGTCCTCTTCCATAATTCATGATTTTGAGTTATGATATAACATCTCATAGAAGTCATGTTTATATGATTAGAAATAATGTATAACATTATTAATAGGTTTAAGTCATATGTAGCTCTTTCAATAAAATGATTACAAAGGTATTAAATAATTTATAATTTTAATTGTATATGTATTCAATAACAAAAGTGATAATGGATTATTAAAATACAATTAAATATTTAGATATTTGAACCTATGTGATCAACAGATTTTTTTTAATGCTAGATAAAATTTTAGCAAGCATACTCTCATATATTTTCTATTGGTTTTAGTCTCTCACTCTCTCTTTAAATAATAATAATAATAATAATAATAATAATAATAATAATAATAATAATAATAATAATAATAATAATAATAATAATAATAATAATAATAATAATAATAATAATAATAATAATAATAATAATAATAATTGAAAGGTTATTGCGTGGAAATTACTGAGATATTTAAATACCAGAAATGATACAACTAGAGAATCCCAGAGTTCCATTACTCCATCACTGCATTTAAATTATGTAAGTGCTTTATTAGTAATAATAGCTCTAATATAATGTGAGGATGTTTATCTTTTATAATTCAGAATATATCAATTACTTTTTTATACTTTAATTTTAAATTTTTATTGTAAAAAAGTGTTATGCGATTGTTAATTACTATATTTTGTGGCACCCCTGAAGTGTTCTTTGTACTGTGTTTTGGAATTTAATAGACATTAATGTGAGAGCTCATTAATATAGCCCTGAAACCAAGATGCTAAAATAAACTGTTAGAGAGATGACAAAAAAATTATAAACTATTACTGATAATAATCATTATTGTTTAAATAGTACTCTGATGCATATATACTTTATTTGCTTTTGAGTAAATATATATATACAAGTAGAATAATTGGTCAGTGACAACTCCCATACCATTTCAATAAAGTCTTGTGAACAGTAGTAGAATAGTGGCCTCAAAAACTAAAGTTTCAGGAATTGATTTTCAGTTGAGTAATTGGAGGAGGAAAAACTCAATCTTAATCTGATCAAATGAGTAGAACTGTTATGCTCAACTAGTTTTTTTGGATCTTGAAAATCATGACCTCCAGAATAACTAAAGTAACTATATTATTGTTATTATTAATAATACTGTTGGAGTTATTTAAATAATAGTTATTTGTTTGTAGAATGTTTTTAAAATTCTTTTAAGTACCAAAGTTTAACTTAGTTCATATTCCACAAATGTGATATATATACACACAATTAATTCAGTATGCAAAAATAGCACTTGTATATGCTAGTAGTATTTTCACACTTACATAAAGCTTTTGAGTGTGTATATACTATACTTAATACGAATATGTCAAATCACAAATTAATTCTTATAATTTATAGTCAAGCATATGCTTAATACAACATGAGCTCTTCATATATCAGGTGTATAAAGAAACTAATTGATCTTGACAAGACAAACTGCTTGAAAAACAAATAATTACCGATAAAAATTAAAATTAGTTTCCTGGATAATAATCTCTACCCATATATGTATTTCACTGTCAACTAAATTATATTACCATGATATCTTAATTTCTTAAGTCAGCTGCAGTTCAGAAGATTTAAAAAAAAAAAAAAAGATCCCTTCAAGTAATTCAGAGCAACTCAGATTTTGAATAATTAACAATAAATTACAAAGACAAAATAGTTTATTAGCAAACATTTCTACTTCTAAAACATATCCTCTTCATCATCATCATTATTATTTCAAAAATAATTCATTCTTATAAAATTAATTTTTTTAAAAAGATTTATTGAAAACAAATTTTTGATATTAATATTCAATAAATAAATAATTGACTGTATATTGTTAATACCATTTGTCACTGAGCACCAAAATGACAAATGGAACTTAAATCCAAGAACTTTTAAGCTCTCAAGTCCAATATACTATCTTGTTCTAAATAATATAAATAATTCACATTTGCAAGTGAGTTCAAATTAGGTTAAATGTTTTCTATATATACCAAAAATGAAAAATAATATATTGACTAATTGAAAAAAAAAAAAAAAAGATTATATGTCAAATACTCCAGAGTCATGTGCCATCTGACCAACAAAATGGCAAATTGAGCATAACAGTTTCATTCTATTTCAATAAAAGAATTTTTTTTTCTACTTTAAATATCTAGAAATCAATATGGGCACTTCTAATTCTTAATTTCCCATTCTACGATTATGCTAAAACCATACAAATTTTATTAGAAAGAATTGCTAGGCATTATTCATACTACATCATTCATTTGGATGCAGAAATTATTAACTTTTTACTGTAACATCAATATTTTTGCAACATATACTTCTATGATATTAACATCAAAGTGTATATGTGTGTGTAAAAATATCACTAGAAAAGTTTTTGGAATATAAGTTTTTAACACAGTGTGATCTGCACTCATAAGGTTCCATATCCTAAACTTATAATTTAAAAATTTATTGCATTCAATATAAAAGCTTTTAATATATAGGGTATATGAACACAGGCTTTCACACAACCTACTACTCTCCACTCTATCTCATAACACTGATACACATGAACGACATAAATGTCGAAAAGATAAATAATCACCAATATACATATTTCATGCTAAAGCAGCAATCATCAGTTGGTCCAGATTGCTCTGATATATATTAAGATAGCCAATCTTCATACTTTAATAAACAGAATATTGTTCTACAACATTTCAATATTAATGCACTAATAAAAATGTTTTCTCATGATTATCATATAGCAGTGTGCTTCTGTAACTTAATACCAAACAATTTTGACCAATTATTTATTTTTTAATAATCTTATACTATGAATTAAAAGCATTTTTATTTTACAAATGATTAGTATGTTTTTATTACTATTTATATGCATCTTAAAGAGTTTTGTGGTTCAAAGATAGTATAGCATACTACATCTTTGATCTAAATTCAAATCAGGATCAAGTAAACTTGAAAAAAAATTCCAGTAGAGTTAAGATTTTTTTCTTAAGTGTCTGATCTAACATTCAATTAAAAATACAATATTAAACATAAATGAATACCTAATTTTTCTTAGCTAGAAGATAAAACAATGATGTAAAACCATTCAAACTCTCATCATAAAGCAACTTGCAAAATGAATGCTTTCTTCTACTTACTGTTTCTCTTTGGGGGTTGTTAAAGAGACATTTAACTGACAGGGAACTATTTAAAAGTCTATTTCACCTTAATGACATAAGGTCCATCATAATTAAAATATAGTTCTGAAATGCTAGAATTAATTGCTTTAAAAGAATGGTAAAAATTGATAGTTGGTATTGCTTGTTTACAGTATTCTGTTGCCTAATTACTACATTTATCTTTGGATAATTAACTTAACATATAAATAAAATAATAGATATTTATTAATCTTGCAATATATATTTTTATAATATACAACAAACCTATAAAACTTTCTATAATAGAGCACTGATCAAAATAAGAATAGACTTTATACTATATGCAACATAATTGGTTAATATTTAGATACATAATAAAATCATACATTTCAATAAATTAATGTCAATAAGACATATAATAATATTTGTAAATATTTATATAATATCTTCACTATCATCATGACTCTTTCCATATCTCCTATGTATTGTCATAATTCCAACATTTATATAATCAAAAATTCTATTACCATATTAACTAATCAATATTCCAACTGCATGTTGAGTTTTAAATATTCATCATCTTTTTTTTTAATCATTCCCTTTATGAGATTAAAATGTCAAACCCACCATTATATTTTCAATCAGTCATAAGCAGAATCCATTTTCACATTGTGGTCTATATTCTGTAATTAAAAAAGATAACAATCTCAGAACAATCATTAGAGACTGGTAATTACAGCCAATACCAATAATTATTCTCATTGGATGCTGTCAGATTACTTGCAACAGAATATTCAAAACTGTTATTTCATGATTGCAAAATGATAGATAAATAATTTAAATCTTGTTACATCCTAGTGTCTAATATTATTATTCTGGTTACAAGCCCAGAAATTAACTTATATTAAATACTATGTAAGTTCTGTTGTTATGCTTACAATGCAATAATCACTATGGTGAACATAATATGAACACTATCAAATAGTACTTGAATCAATGCCAGTTTTGACACTTCCAATCCTTGACCTTCTTATGAACTCTGGGCAATAAAACAATTTGATAATTTATTTATTTAAATTACTACAAAATGGTAATCAATCAAAAGATTAATGTGTTATACCATAACCAAACATTACTGTTTAAATTAAAACTAGGTTACACTTAACATTAATCATATCTATTTCTTACTAAGTATTATACCAAATAAATATGTGTGCTGTAATGTGTAATATTTTGTTGTTTTATTATAAATAAATATTTATAACTTGAATTAAATTTTTTTTGTATTATTCTCAAACTCAGCAAGGTGAAAGATAAAATTGCTAAATCCAGAAATCAAAATATTCAAATGAATACTGATACTAGATAACTTTAAAACTCCCATAGGATAAATTTTTCAATGTAATAAATATAATTATAGAGGATTTGAACCCAGTTTTTCAAGCTCCCTTTAGCTATCCAATATATCTCATACAATCGATACACATGTGAAAAAACAAATGATCTCCAATAGACATATTTCATGCTGAAACAACATTCATTAGTTGGTCCAGATCATCACCTCCCTCACATATATATATAATCAATACTCAATTTATATTAAGATAATAAATCTTCGAGCTTTAATGGACAGGCTCTTATCTACTTCATCATCCAACTCTTCAGCCTTCTATGCCATTGAAAATTTGAGTGCTGGTTTAACATGAAATACATATATTGGAGATTATTTATATTTTTCACATGTGTGTGGACATATGTATTGGTTGTATGAGATAGATTTGATAGCTGAAGGGAGTTTGAAAGATTGGGTTCAAATTCCCTATAATTACATCTGGACTCGGATGGATATAAAAGTATACCTGTATTTCAATAATGTAATAAATAATAAAATGAATAAAAAAATAGATCTATTATATTATTAAATTAATAAAATGGTTTGGTTCAGGAGATCATATGAAGTTTGAGCAACAGATGTGATAAAGTTCAGCTGTGATTCATGGACTCTATAAAAATGGTTGCTTTATTACTGCATTGAACCAGGCTCAACAAATATCAATATCACATTTAATCATGGTAAAAAATAAAAATAATTAAATTTTAAATTTAAAAAAAGTAATTAAAACATGACTGTACATTATAGATAATTTTAATATTCTTTAGTCAGCCAATAAACAAAGATAAATAAAAAATCTACAGTTTTCCATTCTTACAAACATATAAATGTGAGAATTTTAACATATACAGTAGTTGTACAATCATTTAACTTTGTAAGTTTGATTGTTGTTAATCATTTTAAAAAATATGCATAAAATCTTCTTTTATGATTATGTGTGTGTGTGTGTGTTAAACTATAGCGTCAGCACCTGTAGGAATACATTTCCACACTGATGATGAAAACAACAATACATTACAATCATATTTTTTTGTCTCTATAGTCAGCACATTGACATTTATAAATTCAAAATAGTTTGGAACCTTTATCCTCTAACTAATGATAACTAGATACTAATTAGCTAACTAGATTGATTATGAGCTGATAATCTGGAGTAAAAAATCCTAAACTCATTGATGATCTGAGATTTTTTAAAAGCTCATGACTTAAGCATTTATAAGTTGGATTATGTTCATTATCTAGGTGAATTGTTAAATATTTTTAGATAAATTCAAACTTTATTTATGGTGTTTCCTCATACATTCAATTATAAAAATAACATATAGGTTAGTAAGGAACATGTGGATCATTGCCTGACCAGTGATAATATTAAAATGGGAATCAAATTAATGATCTTGAGATAATAAATTTAAGATGATGCTCTATCAAAGACAACAGGCAAGAGAAATTGTATATACTTATCTATTAAGGTCCTTCTGATTTATCATTCCTTTAAATGGCAATATTAATGAGTGGTTTTTAAACCTTGTGGATTGTAACATTAGGTTGATTTATGGAGTTGTCTGGCATTTTCAAGTGAACTACTTCTTATTATTATTTTTTTCTTTCTGCCCAATATACTTATATTTTACCAATCAAATATACTTTTCTCTTTTATGTTTTTTTTTTTTTTATCATCTTTGCTGGGTTGATTAGTTTATTTTTTATAACTTTTCATATTCACATAGCATTCCTAGATTTTTCAATATCTCAATTTTATATTTTATAGAAAAAGAAGAAAAAAATAATACCATTGAAAATGTCTTTCATACTAACTTCCAGTATGATCCTTGAATGAATTTAAAAAATATGTTTGAATTTTTCAAAAAATATTTAAAAATTTCAAGTAGAAAGAAATAGTCTAGCATTATAATTATTAATTTGTTAAGAAATTTTAACATTTGATGAAATTAACTGATTTATTGTGAATAATTATTTTTATACATTTTTTTTAAATATATATATATGCTTCAAATTGTTCCTATTAAAATATTAATTTATTTTGTTTTTAAAAAAAGACATTTGATAATGATTTGAGAAAATATAATTTTAACAATAAACAATTAAAAGTGATGAGATATAATAGTGATTTAATATAAGTTGATTTGCATTTTGCATAAAGAAACAAAATATAACAATAGGAGAAATTGATGATATCATATAACTGATTAAAACTGTAATCAAAACTGAAACCACTATTGTTTGACTATAAAAAAATATTAATTATTCCATTAATGGAGATAGATGTGCATATGGAATTTAAATTAATTTTGCTACTAATTAATTACATATACATTATCAGAAGATGGGAGGAATTGAATGGTCTCAATCTAAAAGCCTTCATTTATTTAACAGAATTGTAAATTTTTTATATACGTCTATTAGAATAATAATACAATGTTTCACCAAAAATAAAATTTAACCAGAAAATAAACCCTAGCATGATTTTTTAGGATGTTTGTAATATAAGCCCTACCCCAAAAATAAGCCCTAGTTAGAAAGATAATACTGTACATATGTTATTTCTTTGCCTCACAAATGTGTTTCATTAAAATCACAGCAATGCTTCTCCAGCAATGTAAAGAAGCTCTAAGATCATAAATCATAAGCCTACCAAATAACCAATCAGAATGCAGACATAACACATGTGTGAACCTCTGGTGATGAGAAAATATTTATTATATTGTCAAATATAGATTTTATTTTAAAATAAAAGTTAATCAGAAGAGTTTATGTTTTGGAACTACTAACTTTGTTATTATGTATTATAATAGATATGCTAACAATTATACATTCATGTGAGATAAAGAAATGATTTCAGAATTTTATTTCCTGCAATGTTTTGCCATGTATCTCATAATTCTTCAATTACTGTTTTGAATAAATGCAGATTCTTATACATAAATAAATGTAGACTTGTGCGTGAAAAAAATAAAACAGCCCCTGAAAATAAGCTCTAGAATGTTGTCTTGGAGTAAAAATTAATATAAGACAGTTTTATTTTCAGAGAAACATGATAACGGATAGGAAGTCTTCATTTCACTATTGGAACATTGTTAAATTTTTGAAGTATGGTGTAATAATTGAACTTTGTACTTTCCAAGGAAGTAAATTATTTTATTATCTATCAAATGATTAACTAATACCAATAAAACTTTACATGATCTTTGCCTGCACATTATTTTTTAGTAGTAAATCTAATCTTAGGCATTTATTGGTCAGTAGAGTCTGGCATTTATTGATTAGCTATGCTTAAATATGGTGGCAGAACTGGAGTAAAAGAAATAGATTAGTTCTCATGAAATGAGTACTTCTTTGCCATTTCTTATACTTGAATTTTTTATGAATTCCCAATCAATATATTATTCAATTAAATTTTTATTAAATAGTTCTTTGACCATAATTTATCTCTAATATTTTGAGGTATATATTTAAAATCTCTGTAATACATACTCTATTAATGCATATAAAAATTTGACAAGATAGCAAACTGCATAATTTGGAATTAGCTACCCAGATAAATCACAATAAAAAGAGCTGCTCTAATAGAAAAGTTACAGGCAGAAAATATTCATTAAAAAAAGGTTTTGGAATCACATACCCTATCTTATTACTAAAAAAATTTAAGCTATTTTACCTCCATATTTGTATTTTATTCCAAATTACCATATGATACATCATGTAGATTTCTGATAGCAAGTTCATTACAAATTTAAGTATAAACCAGTGCTCTTTTACTGAGAAAAGATGTCTTAGCAGCATAGAGGATATTTGAATTGAAAACGTTAAGTATCCTTTGTATTAATTATGTCATCATATGTCAAGGCTGTCTTAGTTTTCTCTTGTGAAGAAATGTTATCTCCAAGGAATATTTTCTACATTTATTTTTTAAACAATGATCAGTCTAGATTGCAAATAAAAAATGATATTTGCAATAATGGAGTGATTTTATAAATAAATAAAAATTCATGATGAAAAACAACTTCTTAATATAATTAATTAATGTGGTGTCAGATTAAATTTATCATTCCAAAATCTGAGGATTAGTTGAGTAAGTATTTGTATGTTTACATTATTAAATGCAACTTAGATATCCAACTAAATAACAATCAAATCTGATCATTTATATTCTTTTACATGTTGTACTACTTCACACAACATAAATTTGGTGCAATGCATCCAATTGTTTGGAAAAATTAAATGAACAAACAAAAACGTTTGTTGGTGAAGACTGGATAATTTTTTTCAAAATTAACATGTGCAAATAATTTCATACAGATCAGACATCAGAAAAATATGGGAGTTGGTTATTATTCTTTTTTAATACAAAAGGATGTGTTTGCTTAAATTCAACATGTTAAAATATTGTGATGTGAAGCTGTCACCCATATTCAACAAGTAAGCATTAGTATTTAATTGAAATTATTGTATTGGATAGTAGTAATATTAATGGAAATGGAATATATGTCTGATTTTTTTCTTGGATTAATAATATTAAAATGATCTTTCTATCTCAAATTGCATCCATTATACATACTAAAAAATGATTCAGTGGATCAAAAAGTTTACTGTCCAAAAAATTATTATATAATTTTTAACCAAAAAAAATAAATTTGTTGTACACAGAAATCTAATAGTCAATTGTTTGGAAACTTATGATATTCAAACTCCAAAAGTGATTGAGTAAGCTTAGATTCAAAAACCTTTGTTTCTTAAGGCACACTAAACTATATGGGGCAAAACAAATTCCAAATAAAACAGTTTGCACAAGCATAAAGAAATAGTGATTATGTGATGTTTTAGTGATCTAAAAAATGTATTTAATGACCAAAAACTCATTCTCCAACCAAAAATTCATTTAAGCAAATTAATTCAAATAATGAAAATATTCTTTGAAAAACTAAAAATCAACTTTTCAATTATAGAACAAAAAACAAGTGATTTACATTGAGCATTTTTTGTTTACGATAATAAACTTTTAATGGCCTAATTTTCTCCTAAATATTACTTATATTCAGACAAAAGATATGTATAAATATTATATACTTAGTAAGAAATAAGTATTTAATAATTTCACACACACAAAAAAGCAAAAAGACCAATAAAAATATAATTATTTTTCTGCCTCTATCATAATAAAAATAGCTTACTTTAGTTATTTGCAGAAGTATATTTTCTTCTGAAAAGAATTTTCATCTCCCTTGAAATACTGAATATTACTAGCATCTAGATACAATAGTTACAACAAAAATCTTAATCTACTAAATGGTTTTCAATTTAAATTTTTATTGATAATTTTTATTATCAAGTGATCAAAAGTGCTCTGGTCATTAATCCATGCATTATAATTACTGCAGTAATGCAAGTCTAATAGCATTCTTTATTTAAAGTTAATTAATCAGAATATTTTTTCCCAATAAATACTTAATAAAGTTATGTGAAAAGTAGTGGCACAGACTATTATTTAACTGAGAACTACCTATATACAGTATATAATGTGTCTTTAGATAAAAGCTACAATCCCAATCAAAATTTATTTTCATTTCTGAGAATTCATTTGTAAAAGGTCTCTTTTGGTCTCAATAAATGAACAAATTATTGCATATAATGTGAAGATAACCATAGGCTTAGTATCCAAAACAAATGTGGCAAAGACTACATCACATTATGATTGATTTTTTTTTCACTATCAATGTTATTAACACTCGTATAGCTAAACCAGATTAACATTGGACCTTAACTTTAGCTAATAATAGCTAGATACTCATTTGTCAAATATTATTAGATAATTATCTAGGTAGACTATGGGTTGTCAATCTGAAATAAAAATTCTATGCCTGTGTGTAATCAGAAAGAATTTAAGGTTCATGTGACCCAGCCTTCATCTCCAGGTCATGGTTGTCCGGCCAATGGGCTAATCACTGTGCCCTAAGATATTTACCATTTTTTCAAGATTAAAAACTATATAAACTATTAAAATATATAAACATAATCTTACCAGATAAAAGATAATAGAATACAGATATGAATTTATTTTATACAATACTTAGAAAATTCCAGTACTTTATATATTCGGATAAACTTACTCATTGCACAATTTTCACTGCTTTTTACGTTAGACATGACTTGTTGCAAAGTTAAAGAGTGATGGGGTTCAAAGTCCAAGAAAACAAGGCTGTCACTGATCATTTCCAGTGATCAAATATCCTATAAACCATTATTTTATTTAACGCATGTTATAAAAAACAATCTTTAAACAACTATGATAATTCCATCACTGAAAGATTATAAAGTCATGCTGACACTATATATTTTGAGAAAATATTGAAAACCTAAATGAATTTTCAGTGCCGTTAACATTATAGATACCTTCAAAATTGTATTTAATATTTCCAATGTTTTCTAGAATATATTGTATTATTACTGACTTTTAATTTATTTTTTAAAAAAACTATCTTTGTAATAATTATACTACCTTTATTGAGGGATAGGGGTGAAGGAAAATTGTTTAATCTATTTGCTTCTGAATAAAACTTTCTCCCTACCCTTTTCCATATTTGTAAACTCTATTCTTCCACTTATGCAAAAATACGTAATTTCACAGATGTGTACTAAAGTCATTCTACTGCTAACCAATATGTATATATGTGTGTACGTGAATGTAATGCTTTAAAGTAATGAAGGTGGACAGATGGACTAAGTATCGTTTTTTAAAATCCTAAGCATATTTCTACTCATGAATATTTATAAAACATTATTGGCAAAATATATTGAATTCAATTGTCTGCATTAACATACACACATCCTTAAAAGTAGCAGTAATTAATCAGGATTTATTCTATACAAAGTTGTCTGGCTTTGTTTTTTTTTCTTTAATATGTAACGAGGTAAAAGAAATAAATTACAGTTTAAAAATCTTAACAGAATACTAATAAAATATTCAAGCAGTTGAGGTAATCATTCTTTTTCTTTCCCCACTCCCACTTGTACTTTAAAGACTACAATACATATCATTATCCACAACTAAATGATTGTATATATATTAAACTACAATTCATCATCATTTTTTAAACAGATGATTTGCAAACACTGGATCAATGTAAATGACTCCTAAAACGCATTTTGATTGAACTAGCTTCTTTTGTTAGTTTAGATCATCCTGCCCTCACAAATATCTTTTTCCATTATTCTGTATTTTATCAATATATACTACTTGAGATAAGCATTTCAAGCATACATTTGTTAACAATTAAGTAATTTGATAAATACATATGATTAACTATCACTCTTTATAGAATTTAAAATTATTGCATTTTTAAAATTAAAGTCAAACTTTTTTTTTTAGGATTTATACAGGAAAAATCAAATTTTTCAATTTTCTTTCCACAGATGCAAGATTTTAAGATGTATAATATTATACTTTGATTTTTAAGTTAAACTCTTTATACTCACAAATTTTGACCTTAGTATTAATAATTATTATTTATTAAACTAGATATTATCCCTAACTCAAATATATAACTTTTTCAATTAAGCATAAACACATGGAATAATTCAACTTTTATAAACATGGTTCCCTTTTCTTATAATTTTAAAGATATGACAGATACTGGGAAAATGTGAATGACCTCTATGATGCATTACAATTGAGCTAGTCTTTTCAATTAGCCCTGATTATCATATGGCTCAAGTTGTCTTTACTATTGTTTTAATTTTAAAAAATTGTGATTTTAAAAAGATGTGTTGAAGGAGAAACATCTATGAAAAAAGAAATCTGCAACTTAAAGCTAATAAATAAAAAAATGTAAACTTTCAGATGTTGTCTGACTATTTATACACAGAATAAAACAAAATGCATTATCTTATACACTATTTAATCTAAGCATTTTTACTCTCCTTTTTTTAACTTTTTCTTTTTTATGTAAAGTTGGTACACTTATTGTTTTCCAAGAACATTATTCTAATTAATGCTAATTCTCAAAAGAATTAGTCAAAGTAAAAACAAAAAATATATATCCTGTCCACATGTTTTTCTTTAAAAATGTAGAATAGAAATTTAAAACTTATTTTATTGCTTTTAAATATTAATAATTTTAATAGCATGTTAATGACTTTTACTGCAGATCAAATACTTTTAAATGTGTATAATTAAAAAATCATTTGCTTCAAAAATGATTAAAGACATCAGAAAAAGGCTAATAATCTTTAAGATGCATTTCTGCTGGGTTAATTTTGTCAGTTGGCTTAGAACATCAAACTATCTCAAATGTCATTGTTATTTATCTATCACATTTTGTTGACTTAATCTAAAAGCTATGATTCTTGTGCAACCTTAATTATGATTTTCTCTCTTTCAGATAAGTTTTCAAAATAATGATTCTACATTTTAAAAGAAAATTAATTTTAATTCCTTATTTGACTATTTTTAGTTTCCAAATATAAAACTGTTCTTACACGGTTTCTAATTATGCAAATTAATCTTGCACTACTACTTAAACTTACTATGACCTCTTTTACTTTATTCACATAGACTAAAACTTATATATAAATATTTTAATAATTAATGACATTTAGTATCATCTAAATTTAATTTAATATATTAAATATTTAGCATCAAATACCATTCAACAGATAAAAATGGAACTACTTATCTGCTTTCTGGGTTATTAAGATGATATTTATGGACAACATTTACAAGATTCACATCAAATTGACAGATACATTTTTATAGGCTGATATAAATTTATTGTATGATATATTTACAAGAGAATATCTCAGTTAAGTATTTTAATACTCTTGTGAATTTCCAAATTATTGTAAATATTTAATAATATAACTAAATAGTGTCAATTAATATGTAATTATTTTAGGAGTCAATAAAATATGCTAGTACATCTATATTAAATTTAACTTACCCTCTTTATGTCATTATCTAACAGCCTTAAGCAGATGAAAATAAAGCCATTTTCATTTTGTGTTTTTATTATGATGGGGTTTATGGGTAAAGACATTTACAAGACTCAACATAAGATATTTTTACAGAGTCATTTAAATTGTCTATATATAATATTCACAAGTAGAATGTGAGTAATTACTTTAATACTCATTTGAAATAAGTAATATGACAATTAAACACTATCACTTAATATATAATTATTTTAAAGGTTAATGAAATCTTCTAGCACCATTTATATTAAATGCCATGTATCATAGCCAATAGCCTTAAGTGGATGAAAATGGAATTCTCCATCTACTTTCTGGTTTTGCATATATATATAGATTATTTTCTTTACAAAAATGTAATTGTATACATGTAATTGTTTTTTTTTTCATGATTATGTTTAAACAATGTTTTACAATATAGCATTTGATTCTGAATAAATTAAAATATTTAAATTATAAATATAAAAAATACTTAAGTTTTTACCAAAGTTTCATTATTTATTTCTAAAATCAATAAAAATTACATTTAAATTACTATCTACAAATTAAAATTAAAAAAAAAAAAAACAGTAAAAATTTTAGGAGTACATAAAAAGAATTTATAAAAAAAAAAAACACCATATGGTTAGAAACATGTCAATAGCCAAACTCCATTGATAACTTATTGTATAATTTAAGGTTTGAATTGACTGCCATTTTTCTCTAATTTTTTTTTACTTGGATAAAGCATGATAACTTAATACTTAAGTACATCAACATTCTATGATGTTTAAAATTCTTATACTACATCCCTCTTGTAGATTTTTTTGTTCTGGGCTGGTTGGCATAACTAATTTCAAATAACTTCTTAAGAAATCATAGAAATTAGTTCCAAATAAGATTATCTTTTAATTCATTTGCCTGAAAACATTTTTTCAAAAGATATAAAAATTTTCAGTGGAGCCTGGCTTTTAGTACGTCAAATACTTTCCTTCAATAAACTTTTGATTAAATAAGCAAATTTCCCCAAACGTATATACACCTGGGTCTCGTTTTATGCGATAGATAGGTTCCTCAGAAAACACGCGCAAACGAAATCGCGCAAAAATAGACGTAACTTACATTGAAAAAGGGGGGATGCAGTCTGTGATTTTTCAAAATTCGCGTAAAAGCAAAGCACCAGCGTAAAATTACTTTAAAATCTGCGCAAAAAAAATATAAGGAAATAAAATATGACTAATAAAAAATTTCAAATTTAAAAAAAATTGATACAAGACAAACTTTTTTTAACTATAATATTTAATTTTATTCAAAATAATATATTTTTATGCATAATTTACAGTACAGTAATTGACATTTTTTTATACACGTTTTAATTATTATAGCTATTTGCCAAAAAAACACGTTCATTTGCAAACAACTAGCGCCAATTTCACCCTCATGTTGTAACAGTGGTTTTCTGGTGACAACGTAATTAGTAATTAATCTTTGAGACAATGATTTTATTAATTGTTTATGAAACTAACAACTAAAAATTAAATTCTTATTTTTGTCTTTAATTTTCAATTCGGTTTAAAAATCAACATTCACATTAATTTCAAGTCGCAGTAAATAATTTTTAAATTGTTAATTACAATTAAAAATCAGATTTTAATTTTTAATTGTGCCCACTGCTATTACTGACCTTTTAAAAATAAACTTGTGGTCACTAAATGATTAATAATTGATTACGTTTTTTTTTAAAAAGCAAAAACAGAATGTGATTTAAAATGCAAAATTAACACGTACAATGTTTGAACAAATTTACATTATAATCTTGTAAAATTTAATGTGTGTTTACATAAAATGTGGAAATTATGATTTTAATTTCATTATTGCATAAAATCTTACTATTATAAAGCACTGAAAATATTGAAATTACTAAGATGAAAGTCGAATTCCAATAATGTGCTATTACTTTCAATAAGACATAAGTGTGCGAAATTTATTATTTAAAGTAATAGCACATTATCGGAGTTCATACACGTGGGCCTCTTTTTACGCGGACTTATTTAACACACTTCCGGTGAAACAGAATCGCGTAACTTCAAAATCGTGTTAAATAAGTCCGCGTAAAAAGAGACCCAGGTGTAAATAAAAATTAAAAATGTAATGAGTGACATATTGCTTGGAAGTTCATAACAAGTTCAAGCAACAGAAATGGCAGAGATGGAGAATGATCTATAGACCTCCAGAGTCACCAATCTGTTACTGTACTAAACTATGCAGGTCAATAAAAATAATATCATTATGTAGTATTAATCGCTAATTACGATAAATTATCAAACATATTTCATTTATTATATGCTTTTTGTGTTTGTCATGGAATTAAAGTACTCATTAAAGCTTATCATATTTCTAGAATTAAGGGGGTGAGGGTGATAAGCACTTGCAAACTATCCATTACAGTGATAAAAGTGATGTATCTTAATTATATTACTCATACCTAATTACACAAAATGTTTTCAGCAAGGACTTAACATAAGCATATTATTACTATTATTTAATATGCTTAAGAAAATGGAGAAAAATAGAAAATCATGCATGAATATCAAACATAAAAAGGAAGTTTCAGTGATTAAAAGCTCTCAAAATAAAATCTTTCATAATGTACATGCTTAAAAAAATATAATGTCATATTACATATTGTAGTGCTTTTTTTTATAATTACTATTATGTCAACAATATCTTCTAAACTTAAAATATTTACAGTTAAAATATAAAATTAAACAATATGTAGATTGCATTTAAAAATACAATATCTAAAGTCACAATTAAGGATTTAAGTTTTAAAAAAATAAACCAGTGATCAACTAAAGGCAAGTACTGCATTTTAAATATAGACAATTCACAGAAAAAGCTTAGTGCAAAAATATCCAGCTGAAATAAACTTCTTTTACTGAGTTTATTTATACTTCAAAACATATTTTCAACTTTATCATAATAAAAATTGCCTTTCTATTTCATATCTTCAAAATTTAAAAAAAAATTGTTTTTATTTTTTAAACATTTAATTAGGGAGTTTGATCAAAAAGAAGCATTTCTTTGAAGGTGTTTGAAAATGGATTCAACTCCAATATTTTAATGTATTTATTTTTTAAAATGTGTGGGGGTTTTTTTAATTTCTATAATTATATATATATTAATTAAGACAGAAAGAAAATTTGAAAAATTATTTTGAAGCATTTTTATAAAAAACAAAATGACTTGGATATTTACTATTGTTTTAATCAGTGCAGTGAACAAATTTAAAATGTTTGTCTAAAATTTATATTTAAAATTAAAAAATTAAATAAAATAGTTGTTATTTTCATTCATATATAAAATACTGAATTCTTATTACATACTAATTATAATTAACATTTTAAAATGATTATATAATTTTTGCTAAATTTCATTTTGAAAAAAAAAAAGGAAAGTGTTTTAAATATGTTTGCCAGAAAAAAAGATAGTTCCCACTAAAACAAAAAATGTAATAACATGCATAGGAATTTGTCGAAGGGAGATTAACTTCATCTTTTGATTAAAATGTAATTAAAATTTAAAATTTTCATAAAATGAATATATAAATTTAAAATCAAACAAGAATATTAAAAGTCACAAATAGTGTCAGAGTGAAACTTCCTGCAGAAAACAACTAATAATTTCTCATTTTTAAAAGGTTGTAAAACAGTTTAGAAGATTTGTATAACCATAATTGGCTATGTGCTTAGCAAACAATACATAAAATAAAAACCATTTTTAGCTTATAAACTTAAAATCCTGCAAAAAAAAAAAAAAATAGTGCCAAACTTCTTTACATATTATTTGAAATTTTTAATTTAAAAAATGATCTATTTTCTAAGTATATTTCAAATTTGAAGATAAAATTGCTAATAGCATACTAATGGGGGGAGGAATGAACTTATGTTACAAAATATGTGAATGGGATTAAGTGATAATTATTAGTTTTGTGGGGTTTTATTAATTCATAATTCAGCATAGGATTTGAGAATTCTATCATCAGATTTTCAATGGTATGGATGGCTGAAGAGTTGGAGGTTGGAGTAGGTTGAAGCCTGTCCATTAAAGTGTAAGGATTTGCTATCTCTAATATAAACTGAGCACTGATTATATAAATATATGGGAGATGATAATCTGGACCAACTGATGAGTGCTGCTTTAGCACAAAATACATATATTGGTGATTATTTATCTTTTCTGCATGTGTGTGGTCATGTGTATCAGTAGTATGAGATAGTGTGGATAGTGAAGGGGCTTGAAAGTCTTGAGTTCAAATCCCCTATATTTAATTCATAAATTGTTTTTTTAAATTTTATTGTTTTATGTATATTTTAAAATGTAAGCTTAATATATACAAAATTAATATTCATACAGTGACTTGAGTGTATTATATGCTAGGAAAAATAAAACAAGGATGAAAAACTGCTCAAAACCTTAACACCTGGCTAACAGAAACATCTAGTGAGAACTGCTCTTTTACTATTGGTCTATAAAATGCTGTTGGAGATGCTTTTGCCCTGCAATGAGTCATTTATAAGGCTAATATCTCTTTTTTATCATTGTTATATTATAGTACCAATAAAATATGATTAAGATTAATTTCTATGGAAATTTTCCTCTGTCCATCATGAATTCATTCATCAAGTCATTTTTCCCATAATCATTCCATAATGATGAATGAAGACTTTATAAATATAAAATAAATTTATTGATTTATCACTAAATTTAAATTTTATAAATTAATAAATTGCTCAGTATGGTTTAGTAGTGGTCATAGTGACAGTCTCAAGAGTCAAAAGATAGATCAAAACTCACAGTGCTTAAATGTCACATGATCTCCTATGCAACTAACTATTTTGCTTATTCCTTTATTTAATAATAAAAAAAAAATTATATTATTAAACAATTGAAATTAAATTATTGTATAAATAAATTGTTCAAGAAAATGTTTAAAATTCATATTAAATAAAAAATACATTGTGAAATAATGATTAAGACAATTCAATAGTTATGTAGCTAGACTAGAGATGATAACTAACTTATATGAATTCTACCAAGTGCAGTGATTTTTAATATAACTAATGACTATTTCTGAGTTGCATTCAATTAATAAAAAAATGAACTTATCAAATATGTATATAGAGTCTTCTATCAGATAGAAACTCAATGTGGTATGGATTAAAGATTTAAACCAGTGTTTCTCAACCATTTATTGAATAGTCTCTTTTGTCATATTATTTTCATGTGGCCTCTTTTAAGTGTTTAATAATATTAAATTATACTCTTTTTAAGCATATTAAACCATCTTAACTTTAACTATAACACAAGATATCTTATCTAAGTGATGAGAACTACCAAAAGTTAATTCACGATTTAAGGACTAAGTATATCAAATATTTATTTGAAGTTGTTCATTACTGATCCTCATATTTTGACAGAAGAAAGAAATAAGTATATGCACATCTATAATATTTCTATTAGAATAATTTCATATAATGTTAAATCTCAATTTTTTATTTATTCATTTTTTTCTTTCTATTTTAACTTTAACATCATTTTTTCAAGCCTTTACAGACTTCTTGTGAGGACATCACAGTCTTCTATATGTCTTCAGATCACAAGTTAAGACCCACTGATTTAGATGAACATATTTAAAATATTTTTATTAAAAAACTGTTAATATGAAAAATCCAATGATAACTATTTGAAATGATTTTAGCATTGTGAAATTGAGCAAACCATTAATAACAGCTTACTATGGTGACATAATTCCACTTGTCTCAATCTGTACAGTGAGACATTCAAAAATTTAAAGACTCAAAGTTTCACTTTTGATGCTTGAATATCATATAACTTTCTAAGTGATTAACTAACTAACTATAACTATTTGATTATTTAACCATGTGTGGTTTGGCTCAGCAATAGAATGAAATACTTGAGAGCTAAACATTTTTCAGTTGAGGCTTGATTCTTATATATGATCTTCTACACATTTAATCTTATTATTTTTATGATAATATCAAGGATCATTATCATTAAGTAGAGTTTTTTATGCCTAATTATTCAACCAATCTTCATGTAAAGAATGTATATACAACTCAGATTCTCTGAGTAATCCAAATTTTCTGCAAGACCATGAATATATAAAGACATAGTTATTAGCACATCCATTCAACATGATCATAATCTTTTGCTCAAGTTTAAAAGTCAATAGTGGATGAACTAAATCTATGAGATCTGAAAATTTTCTGATACAAATAGGCTTAGTATCTTAAAGATATTCTATAACCATCTCAATTATCTATCAAATAATGATAAGTAAAAGTATATCTAGTTATTATTAGCTAGAATAAAGATCCCATTTTAATCTGAGATATTTAGATGAGTGTCAATGTATTGATTATAAAAATAAAAAAATATGAATGTAATATAATGATACCATTATTTGTGAAGAAGATAATGTATCTACGAGAGTGCTGAACCTATGATTTACTTTGTTAAAGAATAAATATGGTTAAAAAAATAGTTAGTTGCTCAGGAGGTCATGACATTTTGAACACTTGAAGTGTAGAACTAAGCTGTGATCCATGGATCATTGCACTAATCTATGAGAGCAATATATAAAAGATCAATCTTTTTTATTCAGGAAGTTATGCAATCTCCAAGATACAGAAGTCATGGGTTTAGTTTTAATATGAAAACTTTAGTTTTTGATCTATGACTACTCCTGTGCTACAGCACACACATAAAGTAATGCATACATATATACTATAAAATGTATAATATATACAAACATGAATTTGTGAGCTATTAGAAATAAATTTTAAACTTATAATTCTTTCTAAATCATTTAAATTCTTTGCTTGTTGTTAAATATTTGTGTTTTATTATCTGTCATATTATCAACATCTGTTTTTAAGTTTTATCATCAATACTTAGTCTGTGGTTAATCCCACTATGACTTTAATATGTTTTTAAATGTCATTAAGTTCTCAGATATGGAGCACCCACAGAGTCTTCCTTCAAAAGACATATAAAATGTACATCAGATGCATAAAAAGTACACATGCACATATATTCACAAAAACATATATAAACGTTCAGTATAGGCACATGCGCTTGTATTTATATACACATACACAAAATCTAAACATCAAAACATACATTTGCATGCATATAGATAAATTTTACATGCATATACATATGTAAATAATAAACACGTGTATAACTATATACACACACATACCATTTTATATAAGCACTTTAAAATTAGATTTACTAGAAATAACATTGATGAGGTGCATTTGGAAAATATTTCAAATATTTGATAAAATGATTCATATATTAAAAAGCATCTGGCATCAATTTTATCTATCTTAAAATAAATTATCAAAGATATATACATATATTACAGCTCTCTGATAAAAACTATTTGAGCACAGGATAAGAACATATACAGAATTTTGGTTCAGACGATAAAAATCTTTTATAGAAGATAAGATTATTTACACTACAATTTAATGACTTCTATTGTGAATCTAACAAAAGAACTATCATTTAAAGATTATATCATGATATAAATTATTAAGACTCAGTAATCAATAATTACTCAAATTTTATTTTTTAAAGAAGGTGAAGATAAGAAATTTGTGATATAGTGAACAGAACATTGCCTGCCATGCCTATATCAAAGGCTTCACTGAGGTTCAGATGGTGGTACTTAAACATTTTTTTCGATTACAAACAGACTAGGAATTTTTATTCAAATAATTGGCTCACATTATCCTATTTAATCAAATGGTCAGCTAATGAATATTTACTTATAACCAGCTAAAGGCAAGGAGCTTGATCAAATGAGTGTCATACTGATTATAAAAACCAAAAAAAAAAGGATGCTAGATCTATATTTTATCTTTTTTATCTTATTATTATTCCAAATACTTTACACTTACCAAGAATTGCTCATGCCATTAAATCATATTCAAATTAAAAGTAAAAATGCCAACAACCTTACTTGACTTTTCCATATGTTTATTCGTGTTTCCAAGAACATTTTTTTTTCATTTTGCTGCCAAGCCATCTACTGTAAAATTTGAGCAATCAGTGGATATGAGATGGTATAGTCCAAAAGGATTCTGGGTAATATTACAGCACTTATTCAAACATATAATAAGATTAGGTGAGAAAAATTGCTCTTGAAAGCGAAAAGTAAATTGTGGGATTAGCATTTGTGGGGGTATAACAGTCCAGCCACTGAATTAACAATTATCAAATTTATTATACATATTAATGAATATCTAGCTGATCTCTAGACATCCATTACCCATTCAATATTAGAGTTAGATTAACCATGAGTTGATTATTTGAAATTTAAAAACGGCTATCTGTTTATAATCTGACACAATTTCGAAATTTGATTTTGTCCAGATAGATTTGAACCCAGAATTGTGATATTTTTTATAAGGTTACCTTGTCAAATATTATTTAAGTACAAAATATAAAGCATAAAATTTCATCATCTAACATACTGATGAACATTATAAAATCTTATTTCAAACAAGGTCGTCAAATATACAGAATTTCTAGTTTACCCAACTTACAAAACTGTTCATAAATATAAACCTAAGTTTAATTAAAGAAGATTTGAATTCAGAATTTCAAGTTCCCTACAGTCATCCACTCTATCCAATATGACCACATACATGTGAAAAAGATCAATGATTTCCAATATATGTACTTCATGCTGAACCAGCACTCATCAGTTGGTGTGGATAATAAAGATAAAAATTGTTTATATATGATTGATTAGATGATACAAATATTATAGACAATAGGGTTTTTAGATGATTTCAAAACTGATAATGATGGTACAAAATTGATTGATGGCTTCTATCTTTTTGGTTATTTATCCACAACAAGGAAAGTTCCACTAATCAAGATTCATCATAGATTAACAATGAGATGAGTTGCAAAAAAAAAAAATTGGAAAACATTATATAAGATCATATCTCTTAACATAACAATCAAGCAATTGGTGAGCTTTTAATTCTATAAATGTGAAAATTGGACAGTAAAAAGCTAATGATAAAAAGTTTTGATGGTTTTAAATTGCAATGTTGAATTATTTCATGTGATTATGTTTATAGATATATTTAACGATATATTCATCTTTAATTAAAGTTTAAAATGTACATATGGGCTAAAAATGATATGATAATTTCTTAACTCTGGGGAGAAAGCTGTCATAAATGTGTCCCACTTCCATAATATATCATTGCGTCATGATACAGATAAATATTGAGCAGAAGATAACATATTTGAGAAATTGTGACTTAGGCCAACTGATGAGAGCTGATTCAGTATGAAATGCATCTTGGGTCATTTGCCTTTTCAGATGTCTTTCTTTAGGTAATTGGAGTAATTATGTGAAAAAATGAAAATTATAAATTTATGGAAAAAAATGGGATGGAATTGAATTAATTAATCCATGTGATTGACCATCATCATCAAAATCATCATTATCATAATAATAATATTTGCACTACCAATATCCTACTTCTTATGATATCATCATTTTTATAGGTCAATAGACCCGTTTTGCAACCTGTGCCATGCTACTAAAGAAACATAACATATATTTTACAATTGTACAGCACTGAATACTATCCAAAACAATATGCTAAATCAATATAGAACAAGACAAACTATATAGCAGCTAACAGATTTTACACATAAGCAGACAACCCCTACAGCATAAGCAGCAATCTTTGGAATTTATGTATTTTGGTGCACACAATGTATATTTAGCCTGGGAAATAGTACCAAATGGCATCTGGCAAAATTTTACAAGCTACAACAAATAAGGTGCAGAGATGCAATGATTGCAGATCCAGATATCTACGCAGAGACCTGGTCATTATTAAAATTACAAACTAATTTATAAGAGCATGCAAAAAACTAGCCAATATATAAGCACATCCTATTCTAACAAAACCAACAATGAACAAAAAACTAAAAGGACAATATGAAATGTGGATTCTCATGCAGCTAAACAAAT